>JAJEKV010000062.1:7270424-7870424 GCA_021234155.1 Isoetes taiwanensis
GCCTCTCTAGAACTGGCAAGTCACGTGGTTTACGCCGAGGCCCCCTCTGTCGCATTTGGCCTGACCTTGCAATCGCGACCTTGACATGGAGTGGGTGTTGACGCCTGTGAGTCAGACCCTAAACTCCCCTAAGTTGCTTGCCCCAATTCGCCTTCATTACAAGTTAATTATGCCATCCATGTCAAATAGCTTTAGGAGCAAATTGAACAAGGGTATCTCTAATCCATATGCCTTGATATCAAACACAAACCATCATCACAAGCAACCAAATCTACCCCCCAACCCGCATCTAGTCTTTTGCTTTTCTCAGAATCATTTATCTTCATTCTAGTAGTTATGATGCTTTTCTGTAATCATTTATCTTCATTCTAATAGTTATGATGCTTATATTCTCAATGCAATCTTAGACCAAGTATAACGCCCAAATGGTGCCAAGGTCAACCCCAAGTACAACGATCCCACAAACCTATTCCTTTGACCTTAGCTAACCCTTTGACCTAGACCTTCTCCTAAAATTTCGAAAATTGGGCCGTAGGCCGAGATGGGTTAGGAATCCAGCCGGCAAAAATCGCACTTATTTTCGCACAATGCATTAATTATGAATTTATGAATGTCTTGCCACCGCAAAGCCTCGACTTCTACTTGCCACATCGGGAGAGGACAGGCCCAACCTCCGGCCCGCCGGGCCTCTTCTTTCTCGCTGCAGCTTCTTCTCGCCAGTCCTGCAGTGCAATTGCACCAAGTCTCGCCCCCAAAACGCAAAACCCGAACCCTAAAACCCACAGGTTTACGCTTTGGAGGCCCCCTTGTCGATTCTGCAGACCTTGCGCCGCGACTTGACGGGAGAGTGGGGGTGTTGACGCCGCAGCACGGACCCAAAAATCCCCCGGAAGCTGCTTGCCCCCGACCTCTCCCAAGGCCCGGGACTGACGGCGACCTCCCTCTCCTAATCGCTGATTTGACCCCCCAATGGACTCGTAACGCCGACGTTGCCCCCGGGACCAAGTTCCAGGGCTGGAAGACCAAACCGCCTCCAAGAAAAAACCCTTTCCATCACACTCTGCAAGTCAATTGGCCTAGGATATGGATGCCCCTACCGTTGTCGGAGGGCGGACTTGACCTTGCACCCCCATTCTTTTGCAAACCCACCATTTGATACCTTGCTCCCTACCCTAAACTCCCCAGACAATCCTTGACGACAAGGCCACTCGACATTTTGACAAGAGCCTAATTATGCCATCCATGTCAAATAGCTTTAGGGATCCAGTCCCTGAACCGCCGGGCATTCTATCCATATGCCTTGATAGCCGAAAACACAACCATCCCGGCAAGGGCCCCTGAACCAAACCCCCAACCCGCCAAGGATAGGGAACCGGGCTTTTCTCAGAATCATTTATCTTCATTCTAGTAGTTATGATGCTTTTTCTCAGAATCATTTACTTTTTCTAATAGTTATGACTGCTTATATTCTCAATGATCCCTTAGACCAAGGTCCCGCCCAAATTTTGACTTTGGGAAGGGGTGCCAAGTACAAGATCCCACAAAGTACCATTCCCCCGACCTTAGCTAACCCTTTGACCTAGACCTTCTCCTCAAAATTTCAAAATTGGGCTGTGTGATGAAATGGATTAGGAATCCAAATTGGCAAAAATCGTAATTTATTTTCGCATAATGCATTAATTGCAATTTATGAATGTCTTGCCATCGCAAAAAGCTTCCCTAATTTCTACTTGCCACATCGGGAGGAGGACAGGCCCAAACTCCGCCCGCCGCCTCCCTTGTTCCGTATTCTCGGCTGCAGCCGCCAGGTCCCAAGTGCAACGCACTGCAAGTCTCGCCCCCAAAACGCAAAACCCTTCTAGAACCCGCAACCCACGTGGTTTACGCTTTGAGGCCCCTCCTTGTCGATTCGGGCGGGACCTTGCGCCGCGACTTGACGCGGGAGTGGGGGTGTTGGACGCCAGAAAGCACGGACCCTAAAATCCCCCTAAGCCGCTGCCCTCACCCTCTCTCTCCCAAGGCCCCGGGACTTTACGGCCGCCTCCCTCCCCAATCGCCATTTGACTCGCCAATGGACTCAAAACGCCGACGCTAAGTTCCCCGGGGACCAAGTTCCGGGGCGAAGACCACCCGACTCCAAGAAGCCAAAGTAGCTCACTTCCATCACACTCAGAGTCAATTGGCCTAGGATGTGGATGCGGATACCGCCGCGGAGGGCGGAGTGTTTCTTTGCAAAACCGACCTTGTAACTTGCTCCCTAGGGTAATTTCGCCATTCCTGACGATTTGGCAGTGGTCGATTTGCCATTCCTGAGCCTCCCCCGTCTCGAACGACAAGACACAATGCGTTTCTACAAGGCCGACTCCTCAGACGCCTTCTGTTTGACAAGTTCTCCTGACCGACTGAATCTTTTGGGCCTTCCCAAGAGGGGCCCCGAACCAGAGGATCCAACGGCCGGATAGGGGAACCGGCCCGGAGGGTGGTCATTAGCGCAGTAAAATGGGAGCCGCCAGAAAGGGCTGCCTCGAACTTTTTGATCCCCGCCTCTGGGGTCCTGGACTCTCCCTCTTGTGAGGGATCCCCGCAAGGTCCCGGCCTCGCTTGACTTGGGGAAGGGTGCCAGCTCTGCTGTTCCCGCAACCGGCCGCCCCACCGCTCTAATGCTAACCCTTTGACCTAGACCTTCTCCTAAAATTTCAAAATTGGGTCGGTGCCGGAAATGGATTAGGATTCCAGCCGGCAAAAATCAGAATTTATTTTCGCATACAATGCATTAATTGCGAATTTATGAATGTCTTGCCACCGCAAAGCCCCCAAACTTCTACTTGCCACATCGGGAGGAGGACAGGCCCAAACTCCGCCTCCCGCCGGGCCTCTTGTTCAGATTCTCGGCCGGTTTCTCGCCGTGTCCTGGGTGCAATGACTGTCCTCGCCCCCAAAACGCAAACCCTTCTAGAACCCGGCAACCCACGTGGTTTACGCTTTTGAGGCCCTCTCCTTGTCGATTCAAAGGACCTTTGCGCCGCGGACTTGACGTGGAGTGGGGGTGTTGACGCCAGAGCACGGACCCTAAAATCCCCCGAAGTCGCTTTGCCCCGAATTCTCTCCCCAAGGCCCTGGGACTGACGGGCAACCTCCCTCTCCTAATCGCGATTTGACTCCTCGCCAATGGACTCTTAACGCCGACGCTGCCCCCTCGGACCAAGTTCCGCGGGCCGTAAGACCACCCGACCTCCAAGAAGCCAAAGTAGCTCACTTCCATCACACTCAGAGTCAATTGGCCTAGGATGTGGATGCGATACCGCCGTGGAGGGCGAGTGTTTTTTTTTGCAAAACCCACCTTGTAACTTGCTCCCTAGGGTAATTTCGCCATTCCTGACGATTTGGCAGGTGGTCGATTTGCCATTCCGAGCCTCCCTGCGTCTCGAACGACAAGACATCATGTTTCTACAAGGCCGACTCAGACGCCTCATGTTTTGACAAGTTCTCCCGACCGACGGAATCTTTTGGGCCTTCCCGGAAGAGGGGCCCCGAACGGAGGATCCAACGGCCGGATAGGGGAACCGGCCCGGAGGGTGGTCATTAGCTGCAGCCCCCCCGAGCCGCCAGAAGGGCTGCCTCGAACTTTTTGATCCCGCCTGGGGTCCTGGACTCTCCCTCTTGTGAGGGATCCCCGCAAGGTCCCGGCCTCGCTTGACTTGGGGAAGGGTGCCAGCCGTTGCCCCGCAATCCGGGCTGCCCCGACCGCTCTAATGCTAACCCTTTGACCTAGACCTTCTCCTAAAATTTTCAAAATTGGGCTGTGGCCGGAAATGGATTAGGATTCCAGCCGGCAAAAAAATCAGAATTTATTTTCGCATAATGCATTAATTGCGAATTTATGAATGTCTTGCCACGCAAAAGCTCCCGACTTCTACTTGCCACATCGGGAGGAGGACAGGCCCAAACTCCGCCCGCCGCCGCCTCTTGCTCCGTATTCTCGGCTGCAGCCGCCAGTGTCCTGTGCAACAGACAAGTCTCGCCCCCAAAACGCAAACCCTTCTAGAACCCGCAAACCCACTGGTTTACGCTTTGGAGGCCCTCCTTGTCGATTCGGCGGACCTTTGCGCCGCGGATTTGACGCGGGAGTGGGGGTGTTGACGCCAGAGCACGGACTTAAAATCCCCCGAAGCCGCTTGCCCTCAATTTCTCTCCCCCAAGGCCCCGGGACTCGACGGCGACTTCCCCCTCCTCCGGAATCGCGATTTGACTCGCCAATGGACTCCTCGTGAACGCCGACGCGTTCCTCGGGGACCAAGTTCCGCGGGCCGAAGACCACCCGACCTCCAAGAAGCGCCAAAGTAGCTCACTTCCATCACACTCAATCAATTGGCCTAGGATGTGGATGCGGATACCGCCGCGGAGGGCGGAGTGTTTCTTTTCTTTTGCAAAACCGACCTTGTAACTTGCTCCCTAGGGTAATTTCGCCATTCCTGACGATTTGGCAGGTCGATTTGCCATTCCGAGCCTCCCGTGCCCTCAACGACAAGACAATGGGGGCTTCTACAAGGTCGACCTCGACGCCCGCTGGGTTTGACAAGTTCTCCTGACCGACTGAATCTTTTGGGCCTTCCCGGCGAGGGGCCCCCGAACGGAGGATCCAACGGGCGGATAGGGGAACCGGCCCGGGAGGGTGGTTGCTTAGCGCAGCCCCCGGGAGCCGCCAGAAGGGCTGCCTCGAACTTTTTGATCCCGCCTCTTGGGGTCCTGACTCTCCCCTCTTGTGAGGGATCCCCGCAAGGTCCCCGCCTCGCTTGACTTGGGAAGGGTGCCGCCTCTGCTGTTCCCGCAACCCGCTGCCCCACCGCTCTAATGCTAACCCTTTGACCTAGACCTTCTCCAAAATTTCAAAATTGGGTCGTGTGCCGGAAATGGATTAGGATTCCAGCCGGCAAAAATCAGAATTTATTTTCGCATAATGCATTAATTATGAATTTATGAATGTCTTGCCACCGCAAAAGCCCCCGACTTCTACTTGCCACATCGGGAGGAGGACAGGCCCAAACTCCGCCCGCCGGGCCCCTTTGTTCGTATTCTCTACCGCAGCCTTTCTCGCCAGTCCCAGTGCAACAGTACTGAAGTCTCGCCCCCAAAACGCAAAACCCTTCTAGAACCCGCAACCCACGTGGTTTACGCTTTGGAGGCCCTCTCTTGTCGATTCGCCGGACCTTGCGCCGCGACTTGACGCGGGAGTGGGGGTGTTGACGCCGCAGCACGGACCCTAAAATCCCCCTGAAGTCGCTGTGCCCCGAATTTCTCTCCCCAAGGCCCCGGGACTGACGGGCTTACCTCCCTCTCCCGAATCGCTGATTTGACTCGCCCAATGGACTCCTAACGCCGACATTGCCCCCTCGGGACCAAGTTCCGGGGCCGAAGACCACCCCCACCTCCAAGAAGCTTCAAAGTAGCTCACTTCCATCACACTCGTAGTCAATTGGCCTAGGATGTGGATGCTGATACCGCCGTGGAGGGCGGAGTGTTTTTTCTTTGCAAAACCGACCTTGTAACTTGCTCCCTAGGGTAATTTCACCATTCCTGACGATTTGGCAGGGTCGATTTGCCATTCCTCGAGCCTCCCTGCCCGAACGACAAGACATCAAGGGTTTCTACAAGGCCGACCTCAGACGCCTCGCGTTTGACAAGTTCTCCTGACCGATCTCGAATCTTTTGGGCCTTCCCAAGAGGGGCCCCGAAACGGAGGATCCAACGGGTCGGATAGGGGAACCGGCCCGGAGGGTGGTCATTAGCGCAGCCCCCGGGAGCCGCCAGAAGGGCTGCCTCGAACTTTTTGATCCCGCCTTTGGGGTCCCGGACTCTCCCCTTGTGAGGGATCCCCGCAAGGTCCCGCCTCGCTTGACTTGGGGAAGGGTGCCACCGGTTGCCCCGCAACCGCTGCCCCACCGCTTCTAATGCTAACCCTTTGACCTAGACCTTCTCCTAAAATTTCAAAATTGGGTCGTGTGCCGGAAATGGATTAGGATTCCAGCCGGCAAAAATCAGAATTTATTTTCGCATAATGCATTAATTGCGAATTTATGAATGTCTTGCCATCGCAAAGCTTCCCGACTTCTACTTGCCACATCGGGGAGGAGGACAGGCCCAAACTCCGCCCGCCGGGCCTCTTGTTCCGTATTCTCGGGCAGCCTTTTCCTCGCCAGTCCTGCGTAACAGATCAAGTCTCGCCCCCAAAAACGCAAACCCTTCTAGAACCCTCGCAACCCACAGGTTTACGCTTTGGAGGCCCTCTCCTTGTCGATTCGGCGGGACCTTTGGCGCCGCGACTTGACGGGAGTGGGGTGTTGACGCCAGCACGGACCCTAAAATCCCCCCTAAGCCGCTGCCCCCCGACTCTCTCCCCCCAAGGCCCCGGGACTGACGGGCGACCTCCCTCCTCCGAATCGCGATTTGACTCGCCAATGGACTCGTAACGCCGACGCTGTTCCCGGGACCAAGTTCCGCGGGCTGAAGACCACCCGACCTCCAAGAAGCCCAAAGTAGCTCACTTCCATCACACTCGTAGTCAATTGGCCTAGGATGTGGATGCGGATACCGCCGCGGAGGGCGGAGTGTTTTTTGCAAAACCGACCTTGTAACTTGCTCCCTAGGGTAATTTCGCCATTCCTGACGATTTGGCAGTCGATTTGCCATTCCGAGCCTCCCGGTGCCCGAACGACAAGACAATGGGGTTTCTACAAGGCCGACCTCAGACGCCCGCGGGTTGACAAGTTCTCCTGACCGACCGAATCTTTTGGCCTTCCCCGAAGAGGGGCCCCCAACGGAGGATCCAACGGCCGGATAGGGGAACCGGCTCCGGGAGGGTGGTCATTAGCGCAGCCCCCTCGGGAGCCGCCAGAAGGGCTGCCTCGAACTTTTTTTTTGATCCCGCCTCTTGGGGTCCTGGACTCTCCCCTTTGTGAGGGATCCCCGCAAGGTCCCCGGCCTCGCTTGACTTGGGGAAGGGTGCCAGCTCTGCTGTTCCCCGCAACGGGCTGCCCCGACCGCTCTAATGCTAACCCTTTGACCTAGACCTTCTCCTAAAATTTCGAAAATTGGGTCAGTGGTGCCGAAATGGATTAGGATTCCAGCCGGCAAAAAAATCAGAATTTATTTTCGCACAATGCATTAATTGCGAATTTATGAATGTCTTGCCATCGCAAAAGCTTCCGACTTCTACTGCCACATCGGGAGGAGGACAGGCCCAAACTCCGCCCTCCGCCAGTTCCCCTTGCTCAGATTCTCGGCTGGGTGCAGCTCGGCCAGTCCCAAGTGCAATGACAAGTCTCGCCCCCAAAAACGCAAACCCTTCTAGAACCTCGCAACCCACGTGGTTTACGCTTTGGAGGCCCTCTCCTTGTCGATTCGGGCGGACCTTGCGCCGCGACTTGACGTGGGAGTGGGGGTGTTGACGCCAGAGCACGGACCCTAAAATCCCCCTAAGCCGCTGCTTGCCCCGACTTCTCTCCCCAAGGCCCCCCGGGACCTGACGGGCCACCTCCCTCTCCCGAATCGCGATTTGACTCGCCAATGGACTCGTAACGCCGACGCTGCCCCCCGGGGACCAAGTTCCGCGGGCCGAAGACCACCCGACCTCCAAGAAGCCAAAGTAGCTCACTTCCATCACACTCGTGAGTCAATTGGCCTAGGGATGTGGATGCGATACCGCCGTGGAGGGCGTGAGTGTTTTTTCTTTGCAAAACCGACCTTGTAACTTGCTCCCTAGGGTAATTTCGCCATTCCTGACGATTTGGCAGGGTCGATTTGCCATTCCGAGCCTCCCTGCGTGCCCAACGACAAGACACCGCGGTTTCTACAAGGTCGACCCTCAGACGCCCCGTTTGACAAGTTCTCCCTGACCGACTGAATCTTTTGGGCCTTCCCCAAGAGGGGCCCCCGAACGGAGGATCCAACGGCCGGATAGGGGAACCGGCCCCCGAGGGTGGTCATTAGCGCAGCCCCTGGGGAGCCGCCAGAAGGGCTGCCTCGAACTTTTTTGATCCCGCCTTTTGGGTCCTGGACTCTCCCCTCTTGTGAGGGATCCCCGCAAGGTCCCGCCTCGCTTGACTTGGGGAGGGGTGCCAGCCTCGCTGTTCCCCGAAACGGGCTGCCCCGACCGCTCTAATGCTAACCCTTTGACCTAGACCTTCTCCTAAAAATTTCAAAATTGGGCTGTGTGCCGAAATGGATTAGGATTCCACCGGCAAAAATCAGAATTTATTTTCGCATAAATGCATTAATTGCGAATTTATGAATGTCTTGCCATCGCAAAGCCCCGACTTCTACTTGCCACATCGGGAGGAGGACAGGCCCAAACTCCGCCCGCCGGGCCTCCCTTTGCTCCGTGATTCTCGGCCGCAGCTTTCTCGCCAGTCCCAAGTGCAACACAAGTCAAGTCTCGCCCCCAAAACGCAAACCCTTCTAGAACCCGCAACCCACTGTGGTTTACGCTTTGGAGGCCCTCTCCTTGTCGATTCGGGCGGACCTTGCGCCGCGGACTTGACGTGGAGTGGGGGTGTTGACGCCAGAGCACGGACCCTAAAATCCCCCTAAGTCGCTGCCCCCGAATTCCTCTCCCCAAGGCCCTGGGATCTGACGGGCGACCTCCCTCTCCTGAATCGCGATTTGACTCTCGCCAATGGACTCGTAACGCCGACGCTTGCCCCTGGGGACCAAGTTCCGCGGGCCAAAGACCACCCCACCTCCAAGAAGCCAAAGTAGCTCACTTCCATCACACTCGTAGTCAATTGGCCTAGGATGTGGATGCGGATACCGCCGTGGAGGGCGGAGTGTTTTTTTTTGCAAAACCCACCTTGTAACTTGCTCCCTAGGGTAATTTTGCCATTCCTGACGATTTGGCAGGGTCGATTTGCCATTCCTGAGCCTCCCTGCGTCCTAACGACAAGACATCAAGGTTTCTACAAGGCCGACCTCAGACGCCCCGCGGCTTTGACAAGTTCTCCCTGACCGATCCGAAATCTTTTGGGCCTTCCCCAAGAGGGGCCCCCGAACGGAGGATCCAACTGGCCGGATAGGGGAACCGGCCCCGGAGGGTGGTCATTAGCGCAGCAGCCCCCTGGGAGCGCCGCCAGAAGGGCTGCCTCGAACTTTTTGATCCCGCCTCTTGGGTCCTGGACTCTCCCCTCTTGTGAGGGATCCCCGCAAGGTCCCGGCCTCGCTTTGACTTGGGAAGGGTGCCACCGGGTTGCCCCGCAAGAACCCGCTGCCCCACCGCTCTAATGCTAACCCTTTGACCTAGACCTTCTCCTAAAAATTTCAAAATTGGGCCGTGTGCCGAAATGGATTAGATTCCAGCCGGCAAAAATCAGAATTTATTTTCGCATAATGCATTAATTGGCGAATTTATGAATGTCTTGCCACCGCAAAAGCCTCCCGACTTCTACTTGCCACATCGGGAGGAGGACAGGCCCAAACTCCGCCCCGCCGCCTCCCTTGTTCAGATTCTCTGCCGCAGCTCGCCAGTCCTGTGCAACAGACTGTCTCGCCCCCAAAACGCAAACCCTTCTAGAACCCGCAACCCACGTGGTTTACGCTTTGGAGGCCTCTCCTTGTCGATTCGGCGGGACTTGCGCCGCGACTTGACGGGAGTGGGGGTGTTGACGCCAGAGCACGACCCTAAAATCCCCCTAAGCCGCTTTTGCCCACTTCTCTCCCCAAGGCCCTGGGGACTGACGGGCCCCTCCCTCTCCCAATCGCGATTTGACTCCTCGCCAATGGACTCAAACGCCGACGCTTGCCCCTCGGGACCAAGTTCCGCGGGCCGTAAGACCACCCGACCTCCAAGAAGCCCAAAGTAGCTCACTTCCATCACACTCGTAGTCAATTGGCCTAGGATGTGGATGCGATACCGTCGTGGGAGGGCGGAGTGTTTTCTTTGCAAAACCGACCTTGTAACTTGCTCCCTAGGGTAATTTCGCCATTCCTGACGATTTGGCAGGTCGATTTGCCATTCCGAGCCTCCTGCGTCTCGAACGACAAGACACCGCGGTTTCTACAAGGCCGACCTCGTGACGCCTCGCGTTTGACAAGTTCTCCCTACCGATCTGGAATCTTTTGGGCCTTCCCCGGAAGAGGGGCCCCCAACGGAGGATCCAACGGCCGGATAGGGGAACCGGCCCCGGAGGGTGGTCATTAGCTGCAGCCTCCCCTGGGGGAGCCGCCAGAAGGGCTGCCTCTGAACTTTTTTTTGATCCCGCCTGGGGGTCCTGACTCTCCCCTCTTGTGAGGGATCCCCGCAAGGTCCCGGCCTCGCTTGACTTGGGGAAGGGTGCCAGCCTGCTGTTCCCCGCAAACGGGCTGCCCCGACCGCTCTAATGCTAACCCTTTGACCTAGACCTTCTCCGAAAAATTCTCGAAAATTGGGTCGTGTGCCGGAAATGGATTAGGATTCCAGCCGGGCAAAAAATCAGAATTTATTTTCGCATAATGCATTAATTATGAATTTATGAATGTCTTGCCACCGCAAAGCGCTTCGACTTCTACTTGCCACATCGGGAGGAGGACAGGCCCAAACTCCGGCCCGCCGCCTCCCTTGTTCGTATTCTCGGCTGCAGCTTCTCGCCAGTCCTGCGTGCAACAGACCAAGTCTCGCCCCCAAAACGCAAACCCTTCTAGAACCCGCAACCCACGGGTTTACGCTTTTGGAGGCCCTCTCCTTGTCGATTCAAAGGGGACCTTTGCGCCGCGGACTTGACGCGGGAGTGGGGGGTGTTGACGCCAGAGCACGGACCCTAAAATCCCCCTAAGCCGCTTGCCCCCCTTCTTCTCCCCAAGGCCCCCGGGACTGGACGGGCACCTCCCCTCTCCTGAATCGCGATTTGACTCCTCGCCAATGGACTCGTAACGCCGACGCGTTCCCCGGGACCAAGTTCCGCGGGCCGAAGACCACCCGACCTCCAAGAAGCCAAAGTAGCTCACTTCCATCACACTCGTAGTCAATTGGCCTAGGATGTGGATGCGATACCGCCGTGGGAGGGCGGAGTGTTTTTTTTTGCAAAACCGACCTTGTAACTTGCTCCCTAGGGTAATTTCGCCATTCCTGACGATTTGCAGTGGTCGATTTGCCATTCCGAGCCTCCCTGCGTCCGAACGACAAGACACCATGGGTTTCTACAAGGCCGACCTCGACGACTCGCTGTTTGACAAGTTCTCCTGACCGATCCGAATCTTTTGGGCCTTCCCAAGAGGGGCCCCCGAACGGAGGATCCAACTGGCCGGATAGGGGAACCGGCCCCGAGGGTGGTCATTAGCGCAGCCCCCTGGGAGCCGCCAGAAGGGCTGCCTCGAACTTTTTGATCCCCGCCTCTTGGGGTCCTGGACTCTCCCCTCTTGTGAGGGATCCCCGCAAGGTCCCCGCCTCGCTTGACTTGGGAAGGGTGCCAGCTCGCTGTTCCCCGAACCGCTGCCCCACCGCTCTAATGCTAACCCTTTGACCTAGACCTTCTCCTAAAAATTTCAAAATTGGGTCGTGTGCCGAAATGGATTAGGATTCCAGCCGGCAAAAATCAGAATTTATTTTCGCACAATGCATTAATTGCGAATTTATGAATGTCTTGCCACCGCAAAAGCCCCGACTTCTACTTGCCACATCGGGAGGAGGACAGGCCCAAACTCCGCCCGCCGGGCCCCTTGTTCGTATTCTGGGCTGCAGCTTCCCAGTCCTGTGCAATGTATCAAGTCTCGCCCCCAAAACGCAAACCCTTCTAGAACCTCGCAACCCACGTGGTTTACGCTTTGGAGGCCCTCTCCTTGTCGATTCTGGGCGGACCTTGCGCCGCGACTTGACGTGGGAGTGGGGGTGTTGACGCCAGAGCACGGACCCTAAAATCCCCCTAAGCCGCTTGCCCCAATTTCCTCTCCCCAAGGCCCCGGGACTGACGGGCCACCTCCCTCTCCGAATCGCGATTTGACTCTCGCCAATGGACTCGTAACGCCGACGCTGCCCTGGGACCAAGTTCCGCGGGCCGTAAGACCACCCGACCTCCAAGAAGCGCAAAGTAGCTCACTTCCATCACACTCGTGAGTCAATTGGCCTAGGATGTGGATGCGGATACCGCCGTGGGAGGGCGTGAGTGTTTTTTTCTTTGCAAAACCCACCTTGTAACTTGCTCCCTAGGGTAATTTCGCCATTCCTGACGATTTGGCAGGTCGATTTGCCATTCCTCGAGCCTCCCCGCGTCTCGAACGACAAGACATCATGGGTTTCTACAAGGCCGACCTCAGACGCCTCCGCGTTTGACAAGTTCTCCTGACCGATCTGGAATCTTTTGGGCCTTCCCCAAGAGGGGCCCCCGAACGGAGGATCCAACTGGCCGGATAGGGGAACCGGCCCCGGAGGGTGGTCATTAGCGCAGCAGCCTCGGGAGCCCGCCAGAAGGGCTGCCTCGGAACTTTTTGATCCCGCCTGGGGTCCTGGACTCTCCCCTCTTGTGAGGGATCCCCGCAAGGTCCTGGCCTCGCTTGACTTGGGGAAGGGTGCCACCGTTGCCCCCCGCAACCGCTGCCCCCCCACCGCTCTAATGCTAACCCTTTGACCTAGACCTTCTCCTAAAAAATTCAAAAATTGGGTCAGGTGTGAAATGGATTAGATTCCAAATTCCGCAAAAAATCAGAATTTATTTTCGCACAATGCATTAATTGCGAATTTATGAATGTCTTGCCATCGCAAAAAAAAATATAGCCCTCGACTTCTACTTGCCACATCGGGAGGAGGACAGCCCCAAACTCCGCCCCGCCGCCTCCCTTGTTCAGTATTCTCTACCGCAGCCTTTTCTCGCCAGTCCCCTGTGCAACAGACCAAGTCTCGCCCCCAAAACGCAAACCCTTCTAGAACCCGCAACCCACGTGGTTTACGCTTTTGAGGCCCTCTCCTTGTCGATTCAAAGGGGACCTTGCGCCGCGGACTTGACGGGAGTGGGGGTGTTGACGCCAGAGCACGGACCCTAAAATCCCCCCTGAAGGTGCTTGCCCCGAATTTCCTCTCCCCAAGGCCCCTGGGACTTACGGCCACCTCCCTCTCCTGAATCGCGATTTGACTCGCCAATGGACTCGTAACGCCGACGCGTTCCTCGGGACCAAGTTCTCAGGACTGTAAGACCACTCATGTTAACCCAACTAAGAAATGAGTTTTAAACGTCGCTGTGTACGCCGCGATGCGACGCCAATACGCCGCCGATGCGACGTGCTTTTGTTATAGCGACGCCGCTTAAACTATTTTTATTTTTGTTGTGTACATGTTTGATAATCGGGCATGTTTGAGCCTAGACAATGCTTGAGCCTAAGAGGCTTGTTTGAACCTAGGTAGCATGTTCGACCCTAAGGGAAAATGCAACGCCTACACGCTCAACATCCTAGGCTCCTCATGGTTCACTCTATGTATTTGGACTTGTTCACCCTACAAAATACCATTATTATTATCTCTGCTTGAAAGGTAGAGCAAAGATCCACAAATGTAAAAGCTAGTGGATAGCATCAAATTAAGCAATGATCGTGTTAACTTGGTGGTGGCACCGGGTTTAAGGTTAGAGAAAATCTAAGTAACTAAGATACCATTGAAGACTCTTTGCATGTTCTAGTCTAGAGGCAATGCTTGAGCCTATGTGGCTTCTTTGAGCCCATGTTCCAAATTCGCTCTTTATTCCTCCGATATAATGTATACCAAAAGGGGGGGGGGGGGGGAAAAAAAAGAATTGAATTGAATGGGTTTTATTGCACACCTAAGACCAATAGACATAGCCTATCGTAAGGATTGCACCGAGGATGTGCATAATATTTGACATATAGAATTTAATGATCGCCTCCTCTAGGTGCTAACTAGGAGTCGCCATTGTTAGCATTGCCAACATTTGTATTAAAATGCCCGGTACATCCTCAGATTTCGTGGAATTGCTCGTGTAAGATGCCGCATGAGAGCCGGTGGTCCAACCTCTTGATGCTCGCTTTTCCCAAGTGAGTTTGAATGCCTTGATCCGCCGTAGGGCTCTTCGCACGCTATTGACTCCTCTAGCACAACACCTTGGAATATTGGGCCCCTCTGTAGTTTGTATGATAAACCACCATGTTGGGTCTTTGTCGACGCAGAAAGAAAAAAAAAAAACGGGTCAAAGAAGCCGGACGTGAGATTGATATTGATGGTCTAAATTTTGAAGTGGATATGTGTATGTGTGTACCGCTCACGCTTGTCCGAAGGACAAGCCGCCTCACTACCGTGGTACATCTTGCTAGAGTTGACAAATAAAAAGCCACTTGTTCTATCATACTTTATCGTAGGCCCGCCCCCTTAATTGAAGGTCAAACCAATCGACATCGAATATGAAGGTCTTAAAATTGCCACCAACATCCACCTCCATTATAGTCTTTAACCTCCCCGACCCAATCACGTGGGCTTCCCTCGACGACACGATCGGGCAACACTTGATTGAAACTCCATCGTGAATGATGCCATGACTCGCAGCCACAAGTCTTCCCCGCGTATGTCAAGAGAACTCACACGATAGTGGGTCCCATGCCACCATATCGAGGAGTAAGATATATACCGCCAAAAGCACCATTAATGTCAATAGATACAATAACATCAAAAGAAAATACTCGATTTCACATCAACATAATTTGTTGCAACTACCTTTTTCATGACACCTTGTGCGTATGCCCATTCCGTAGTAATATACTCCCCTTGTGATATGCATCGGCCAAAGCCCTCAGTAGTACCCATTCTTTTCCATCTTGTCCCAAGAAGGGTTCATATCCATCGTGGTACGGGCTCGCTCTATTATGTCGCTCCATTCATGCCTCTTTCTCTTCCATTTCTTCCTTTATGCTCTCATAACGAAAGCAATCCATTTTGCCATTGGTGCCGAATTGTAAAGAAGAAATTGATTAACCTTAATGATCATATCAGCGGAAATGACTTCGCGATACCATTGCCTTCTCGCCACTACCCCCACAATCTTCGCCCCTTCATCACTCCATAAGCTTAGGTGCATCCGATGTACCTGCGAAATATATTCTCGGCATATAGAAAAGTGACTCTTTTCGCAAGCCATCCTCTCGCCATACTACCTTCGTGACGCGTTTTTTTGACGCACCATATCCTTCAATACCTTCATAAACCTTTCCAAGAAAAACATCCATCCGGCATGTACAGCCCCCCGCCGAGCTCCACTTCCTCAATAAGATGTACCAAAAGATGGGTTTGATCACAAGAAAGCTCAGAGGGAAACTCCTTCTCCAACAAGCAACATGCCTCTCGCCATTTTCACTTTCATCTCTTCAATTTCGCTTTTCTAAGATAGTTTTTTTACACATCCACCTATGAGGTCCAAAACAAAAAACTTAGCCACAAATAAAATAGACGGGGACCACTAAATCAACATGGGTAACAACCTTATGACCTTTGATAGGGCACTTATTGCCTCCAATGGTCCCTTTGTCTAAAACTCCCCTAAAGGTCGTCGGGCATGAAGAACCGCATGATCCAAACACCAAATATAAGTTATGGGTTACATTTTATAGTAGTGCATATATATGTGGACTTCAATTGCTTACATGCAAGAACTTATGCCGGGCCATGGGACTTTAAACCACCAGCCCCCCACTACTTGTGAATGCGGTTCGCAATGATTGCATGTAACCGCTTGGTGTTCTAAGGGCCCTTAAATCATCATAAATAGCTCGATGGTCAGCCCTAGCAATAACCCATTTTGCCGAGGAAGTGGTTGCCCTTCACCCTGATCCATGCCTCTTTCTTTTGTATTACTTACCTTAAGGTCCATCCCGCATTTGTTGTGTCTTTTTGACCAAATACATGCTTCCATAAAGAGTTTCCCACGCTCTTGAAGATATGCATCGGGTCTAAAAGGTGTTGAATCAATAGGTCGGTCCAATATGGTAGTCTATAAAAAAAATGCACTTCCTTTTCATATTGGCAAGAAAGACTTCCTCCTCCGCCGCTTCCTCGCCACCATCAGATAATTCCTCATCCTCACCGCCTAGGTCGGCCACGACCTCCTCACCGTGTGCCCCCCACGGATTTCCCTTGCGGATTTTCCCCTCTTCCTTCTTATCCCAACGCCACCCCATTCTCGTGATGGTAATTCTCGCTTTGGTGGTTCTCAGATAGTCTACAAGGCTAACCGAATTGTGCACGCCGCTTCAAGGGGTGCGGAGCTGCAAATACTTCCTAAAACCCTCGTGATACTACTTTCTTCAGATGCTTAGAGTGACGGTGCCGCAACTTTTCCCCACATATCATGCAAGGGAAGTGCCCCGATGTCTTAAACCCGTAACACTCTAAGAAAACCCAGAAAGTCATGCATAGTCCACAATAGTATACCTCTAAGATTAAAAACGCCATTTTTATGGGCATCGAGACCTGAATACCGTGGTTCCACAAAGGGAGTAACTCATCCACAATTATTCTTAGGTACACATCTAAATTACTTGGTTTTTTTTCTTCCCGTGCATCAATAAAGTCATCATAATGTGCCCACTCTTCATCAACAACCATGGGGGTATGTTGTAGTTCACTATCATCACCGCCATGTAGACCATGCAAATGATTGTGTACCATATGGGTTTACGCCATCGGTGGGGCCAGCCCAAACGCACGCTACGCGGTTCTTTTCCAAAGTCGCCATGTCGCATCGACATGCTTCCAAGCCGCGACCGCCGCCGGACTCGTGATCACATCATCACTAGATGCATGTGTAGCCGCGAAGTCCATTAGGCTAGCCAATGTCTTGCAACTAACATCAACTTTAACCTATAGAATAAATTATAGGCAACATATAAGTACCGAAAATAAGTGAATTTACAACTATTTGTAAGAAGTGGTGATGCATATACCTTGGGATTATTGGAAAGTGTCAATAACCTTCGAGGTACCGCTTTTTCCCTTTAGGTCATTCCCTCAGATCTCTGCTCATTACATACGAGACAATGAGTGGACTTCTCATGCTCTAAGTAGGGGATAGAAGATCATACAATCATTTGGACATGCATGTATGACTTTATAACCAAGGCCGGTCGCTTGAATCATTTTCTTAACTTGAGATCCGCTTCGGTAGGCATATTGTTCTTCTCTCGAAGGATCTTCTCGCAATAACCTCAAGCATCTAAGAGTGGTAAGATAAAAGATGGAGATGGTGGTAAGATAGAAAGACTTGATAAGTATGTCACCAATAGAGCGTAGAGACACTTGCATTGCTCCACTTGAACTTGGTTTGAGATTGAGAATTAGCAGCACGCCGACAAACGAGAGGTTCGAGACGCAGAAATAACCGCTTCGCTTCGATAACAATAGGGTCATCGCCAAGACGCACCAATCCTCGGCGGTATCCCACATCTTCTACCATATCCTCTCCACCACCATCCTCGACATCATCTAAATCAATATCGTAATTTTGAAGAGCTGCAACATATCGAAAGCATCGCTCGCCACGAAAGACTTCGCTTCTCGGTTCGCCAATAGTTTCATCCTCTTCATATTGATCGTATGCAATATCTTCATATTGGTGCGCCTCGCTTGAAATTCACGACGATAGGTTTCCCTTTGCCTCGTAACTTAGAACTAATGGATCGGGATGGAGACCGCCTCAATGAGTTCATTAAACAGAGTAACGATAACCATCATGTCAAATAATGTAATAAGTATAAAATACATACAACCATTTGTATAGACTCACTTAATGACAAAAACATATTAAAAAAAAAAAAAAAAAAACCTTTTTCCTTCCTTTTTAGTACAACAATACTATTGTTCCATCTCAAATGGGAGAGGTCTATCATAGCTTATAGTTGATGAATAACTCATCTCCAATGTTTATGCTTTTAATAGCACACACCATGATATATCCGCTTTTTACGATCTTGTAAAAAATCTTCCTCCCTCCTTGACACTCTAAAAATTCACAATTGCATCGCCACTTTGTCAATAGAACTGTTGATGAACCCCGCAATATTGCCATGAACCCCGGGCCGACCATCAATAAACTTCAACTCCTCATCACATGCCCCCACAAATATCGACGCAAAGATTGGAATTCATTCCATAAATCCTCATACGCCAAGCATATTTAGTCAAAGTTTGCCAAGTTTTCCAATCGCATTCTGACCTCGCATATGGCATTAATGGAATGTGGGTATCTCGCCCACTTCTATACGCTGCGTTTGAGATAAGGCCAATCCAAATTGACAAATGCGTTCCGATAATGATGTATCTTCTTCCCCAATAAGCAAATTCTTGATCCATAGGGATAGGTAAGTTCATCGCCACAAGCCAAATGTCTTGGCGGTGCCTAACAAAGGGTCTGACTAATCTTTGCAATTTTTCAGAATTTCACGCCGGGCAAAGGAGGCCAAGCCGCTCTTGGGAAATGTGCGACACATGCAATGTTCTCATGATTGTAGCCCTTCGTGTTCTTTCACGCAGGGGAACACTCACCCGCTGAGCGGCACCCATCCACATTATTGATGAATCGGTTACCGCTTCGGCCATATGCCTCTATGGACAACATTAAACCAAAATCCACATCTAGTTTGGAGGAGACATCAAAGATCATCTACCTACATATTTAGATATCATAAACATCTTGAATATATACTTAAACCGAGAGATACTCTTAAAAAAAAAAAAACAAATAATAATTGTATACCAACCTCGATATCCATGACGAAAGCATCGATCCGTGGGTTGTTCAAATGTACCAAATCTTATCGATGGTCTTCAACAACCGCTCTAAGTCGCCTTCTTCAAATTTCATACATCTTTTACAATCGCAAACTATTTTGTCCCTCCGCCAATTACAAAAGGTAAGTACTATATACCGCACAATAGTTTGAACGGCCGTGATAGATACAATATATGGTAGTATAAACCCCCTAAACCCTAAACCCTAAACCCTAAATCCTAAATCCTAAATGGATTGAATTGGGTCCGACACGTAGTCCTTCCACTCAAGGTGAAGCCGACCATGCCCTTTCCCCGAAAGTACCTACCCTTTATATAAGTTTCAATTTCAATAAAGATCTTTTTGGAGACGCCACTAGCCCCGATACATAGAGTCCCTCCACTCAAGGTGAAGTCGACATATGACCTTGACTACGCCACACCCTCAATTTTGTAATCTACATTGTACTTAGTAAGGTATGAAGGTGAGTTTGGGCCCGCACACCGGGTCCTCTCCACTCAAGGTGGAGGCGACCGTGTCCTTGACCAAAAACACCGCTTTTTTTTTACTACCGCAGCATTACACGCCCTTCCTAGTTTATATATGTCTAGGCTACTAAATACAAGAATCAAGAACTTACATGTGACGGCTCCGATATCCAAATTTCCCCGGGTGGTAAGACAAAGATCAATCGCCTCCGCCATCTCCAAAGGCCGATCATGCCGATGACCATGGTGATCCATGTAGGGCAAAGAACAAGTATAAGATATGGTTAAAAAGAAGAACACCAAAGGCGCTTAGGGTCGAAGAGGAGCCAAAAGAAAATAACAATGAAGGCCGAAAAAAAGTTGTTTATATAGAAATCTTTAACGCCGCGATGCGACGCGGACGCCGCCGGGCGACGTAGTGTCAATCGGGCCACATGCCAAGTCACCTACGACTTGGCAAGACACCCGCAAGTACGCATGCACGCGCAAATCGCACGCTTCAGACCACGCCGCATGCGACGATAGTCAATCTGGCAAAATCCAGTCACATGCGACCGGCAAAGACACGCGGGCAAGTACGCATCGACGCGGTCTTATGTTCTCAGACAGTCACATGACGCCGCATGCGACGCCCGACATTTGTCGTGACATTTGTCGCGACATTTGTCTGCTATGAAATTTATGTATACCTATGCCGCTCGAAAGCAACCTAAAATCCGGAAAGCAAGTTTTGTGTAACAACCTAAAAATCGCGATACCTCAAAACACTTGAACATAGCTTGATTAGTCGCATCACAGAAAGCAAATTATGCGGATGTGTCCGACATTTGCCGCGACATTTGTCGCGGACGATGCCGCCTGTGGGCGATGGCATTTTTTAGGCAAATTTTGATCGACGCTTTGACACATGGGACATTAATGCCTTGATTTGCAAGGAGTCGCCGGGCGCTTCTCCCACTATGCCGACACCAAGTTCCTCATTCGATTGCATTTTGTTGCTTCTCTAAAGATGTTGGACTGAGGATATGGGAGTCCCACTTTTTGACTACCCAATATTCTCGCTAGAAATTCTAGGGTAAATCCATATGTCATTTCTAATTCTTCTTTTTTCTTTTCTCCTCGATCAACCGTAAGCTAAATTATGAGCTCAAAAAAATTTCGATCAACCATCTCCAACTCCATGTCCATCACTAAATTCATCCGCTTTTTTTTCAAAATACCCATAGCACAAATAGGCCTATACAAATTAAAACAAGCAATATTATTGTCATATCCTTATTCATCGTGGCATTCATCTTCTTGATATCCATCCCGATCATATTCATCTTCTTCATATTTTTATCTTCAAATTCCATTTTGAAAAACCGATTTCGTAAATCTATATCATATCATATATCCAGCTTTTTGTATTCTACATCATGCTTATATACATAAGGCAAAGGCTCAAAAATTTCGATCAACCATAAGCTAAATTCTCGAGCTCAAAAAATTCGATCAACCAGAGCTAATCTGAGCTCAAAACTACCATATTATAGTTATATCAAAAGATAGAATTTAAGTTGCTTCAATACCAAATATCGACTCCAAACAAATTAAAAAACTTCTCAAGAAAGGGTCAAGTGCATCCTCGTGATCAACATCAGAATTTCCAAAGACCAAAGAAGGATCCCTTCGCCACCGATGTAAAATTTTTACCTTGGATATCTCTCTCAAACGAAAACCACATCATTCACCGCAAATTCTTTTGCCTTGACAAACCTCGCCCAAAATTTTTATGAAGACATAACTTTTGCTAACTATCCCAATAACAAGATCTAAATTTCCACATGCATTGATTTTAATCTATAAACGTAAGCATCTTACCTTTTTTTTTTCCACAATTCCATCGCAGGTAAATGTGCTTCGCTGATTTTGGAATGACGAAATAAACAAAAAATCCAACGCAGAATCGCTTATCAAATCAAGTCACCCACTTGGT
The DNA here is from genome assembly GCA_021234155.1 of Isoetes taiwanensis. Classification (NCBI taxonomy): domain Eukaryota; kingdom Viridiplantae; phylum Streptophyta; class Lycopodiopsida; order Isoetales; family Isoetaceae; genus Isoetes; species Isoetes taiwanensis. The sequence goes on from JAJEKV010000062.1 coordinate 7,291,610, forward strand.
TGCACAAGCACGAAATGAAATGCCGCCTCAAGGACTTTCTTATCTAACCAATCTACACTATCTTGAGAGCCAACTAGATCCACCACGTAAATATCCGTGGAGTGTCTAGCATAATATCCTCTAGGTCAACTTTTGTGGCACGATGGCTCAAGATCAAACGTGAATCCAAGCTCTCTAAAAGATGACGCCAAGATCATTTTCTATACCCTTGCCAACCCCCATCGAAAAAAACTACGAATATCTTCGCCACAATCGAGATTATTTGCGTGGTCGAACTTGATAAGAATGCATTCGCCGCAGCCTACAAGCCGAGACTCATTTGTGCACAAATTCCATATTAGCCATTCGCAACCTGACCGATAAATTGGTTAGAATATTAGAATACAATTGCAGAGATGAAGAAGCAAATCTAGACAATGACCGATAACAATAGAACTTCAAGCACCACCTGTATGACTAGATATATTATTATTTCATATTTTATAGCCGCAATTGACATGGTTGGGATGTAATATAGCCGTATTGCCCTTTGCTTGGATGGAGAAATCAAACTCGTATGCATTGTCTGGGAACTCATATGTTTATAATTATCAAATTATCGTGGATTTGGAAAGACAATCTCGCGAATTGCTTTGATTTTGAAGGCTAGACCGCCAAAACGCCAAAGATACAATGTAGAAGAATGCAGAGCACCTTTGATTGTTTGCCCTAAATCGCTTTTAAAACAATGGGAACATGAATTGAAGGAAAAGTAGCACCATCCGGCCAAGCTATCCGCGGTACATATACCATGAAGATCGAGAAGAATAAATTGTGTTGAACTTTGTAAGCACGACATTGTGCTTACTACATATGGAACCATTTGTTCTCAATTACGTAAGCCATCCTAAGAGGATGAAAAGAAGCAGCCCCCGTGCTAAGGGCACACCGGGTCAACATTAGGTGGTTTAGAATTATTCGATGAAGCTCAATCCATTAGAAAAGCTCACACTAAAAGTTCACGTGCTTGTCGGGGCTTAAGGGCACAATGAAGATGGTGCCTTTCCGAACATGCACCTTTCTACTTACACATATGTCACATATGTCACATATAATAAAGTTCTAGAATGTTCTAGAAAGTTTTAAAAAGTTTTAAAATATAAGAGAATCTTGGGTGAGCCTAAGGAATCCTTCTAGAAAATTCCGCAATGTTGTAGAAAGTTCTAGAATGAATGTTATGAGAGAATACACTTATTTTCTTCCCAAAGCATTTTGCTAGATGACCAATTAAAATATTTTAGTTCAACCAACTCCACAATTCTCTTGATTTTCGATGAACAAACTTGTCCAAGAAGGCAACAACCTCCACAACCTCGTAATGGCCATAATGAAGAAATTAAAAAGACAGCTTAAGAGATTTCAAAAAGCGCATGATTTTTGGTCACCAGATGTTGTGACCGGCTCTGGATCATACAATCGATGCAAAGAAGAACCCATAAAAATCTTGGCGCCAAACGGAACAAGTTCATGAGTCATGAAGTTTAAAACAATCCGAAAGCATGGCGCTAAAAAACCGCACTAAAGGACCCCAAAGAATGTCGGGTAAGCTCAACCGCCTTTGTGATCCCTAAGCTCCGTGTCGAAGCCCATTTTCCTTTGCACCATGACATGCTCTACTTTGAAGACTTCCAAGGTAACAAATGGCGCTTTAGATACTTTACCGCATAGCAGCCTGTGAGCTATGTTCCAATTCCACTTTCCATGTATGGATCTCCTAAACAAGGCCATCAACAGTGTAGCCACATAGTATCTCTGCCAAAATCCTCATCAATGGGGTCGGCTTCATATGGAACTTGTGCAATTGAAACGCAAATTCCTCCACCATCATATATCACAAAATCATCCCGACGCTTAAGGTGTAAAGTTGCAAGTTCAAGCATTGTCGGCCGATTCCAACCTTGATGTTGATCTTTCAACTTCCATAGTGCCATTAGAATTACTTGTATACCCAAAGATGAGATTTTAAATCATAACCTTCTTCCCCCGTATTGACGATCCATATGTGCTTCTTTGGTTTGTCGATATAGTTCGAGACAATATTTTTCCAAAATTTTTGCAATCTCTCAAAGCCCCAAAACCATTTTTCTCAAAGTCTAGATGAAGGAGGTAATTCATGCGTAGCACATCTATCGGATGATGCATGTGCAGCAACACGCTTTAAATGAAGCCGCAGTTGGTCGCCGAGTCTTTTTCGCATTGTGTATCAATCGCATGTGTATTGAATTTGTAATCCTAAAACCCAAACTTCGTATAAAAATATACGCCACATGCACCACCCCACGCCACATATACGCATTTAACGTCATATACGCCACATATACATACCGACGCGGTCATATACGCCACATATAATGCATGGACGGTCATATACGCCACATATACGCATCGACGTCATATACCTACACATACGCCACATACGCCACATATACGACGCCGCATGCGACGCCACGCCGTAAACATCACACCTGCCGCCCACCGGGCGCAAGCATCCACCGACGCGACATATCCGCTACATCACAAAGGTCGACGCCGCACCATACGCCGTGATGCGACGCGACCGGGCGTGACACCGCCGTCCGCCTCGGCGTGACACTTGCCGCCCGGGCCGGGCGGACACTGCCGTCCCCCGACGACGCCAAAGGCGACGCCGCACCATACGTCGACGCCGCACCATACGCCGCATCGACGTTCCGCGACCGCCGCATTGACGCCGCATGGTGACGCGGCGACGCCACGCCGCACGCCGCCGCATTGACGCCGCTAAAAGTCCATTCTCTTGTTGTGCAAGTTCGCGCTTCATAATTCTTTCGACGCCACGCCGCTTGCCATGTTCCGCAAAAACTTCCAACGCCGCAAAGTTAGAAAGGTCCATTTCCAATATATGTTTCCAACAAATACTTCCACATTTGTTTAGCACTTAGCTTTCTTATTTTCAAGAGGGATTCCGTGTCCTACTTTGTCGTGATATGATAATTCTGGTCGCCTTTTCTTTTGTATCAGATGATACAACACCTCCTGCAAGAGAAGCTCTCTCTGCAGTAGAAACATCTGCACCTGTTACATTTGCAGGCCCTGTTACACTAGTACTATTTGCAGTACTAGCAGCTACAACATTTGCTGTAGTAGATGAACTTGCAGCACTCATACTGCTGGTCTGTGTTGAGTCCTCAATCACTTCTAACAAATCTTCTTCTTCCAACACATGTAGTATTTTTTCTTTCCAGATTTGAAATCCAGAGCCACCCTTAAATGCTGTGAGCTCAGAAGAGAAGCTCCAAATTTGGTAGTCATGGCTCTGATACCAGTTGTTGATTTTCAAGACAAGCTATTGAAAATGATTTCAATATTTAGCACTATTCCTTAGATATGAATACAATTCCATCGCATACAACAACTATTCACCTTTAGCTTATTCACCCATACTTTACAACTTCTCATTGACGATACTGTTCAGACTAACTTCTAATACATCCGCTGACCAACTAACTTTGATCATGCCGCTTCAATCAGTATTAATCCGTCTTTCTCAAATCCGACTTCAATCTCTAATTTGGAATCTTCTTGTCGTGTTGCCTTGCCCGGAAATCTGACGTGAAGCTCGGCAGCTTCCATTTTCGTGTCTGCCTCATACTATATATTTTGTATCATTATCCATTGTATTTTTCACACCTATCCATTGTATTTTTCACACTTTACCTTGTATTCCCGGATCATGTGGCCTTAGCTTAGGTTCCATCACATAATCAAATGCAACCATAGACCATGCACATTTAACCTCCTTACACCTGACAGGCTTCATTATGCTTCACTAACCCTGCTATGCTTGTCCACTGGAACAATCTCTACAATAAGACATGCTTTTCAACAGTGTGGTTAACTGCAGGTCGTAGACATTTTAGACCAGGATCTAGTTGATGTTAGAGTGTTCATGCTTGAAGTTTTAAGATTAGAAGCAACAAAAGCTGGAACTGAGAGGAACATATGTATTGAGAAGTATGTAGGTGCATGAGTCACCTCGTACTTAAATCACTGTATATCTTTCTTATGTACATAATTGTTATTATAACCTTGATTCATTTCAATGAAAATTCATATTCAATTCATCTCACAAACAAAGGAATCAAGTGTTTCAGAAGAATTCAAATCTTCAAAAGAAATCAAGACAAACTCATTTTCACAAATAAGCACAAAACTTCACATGAGTTCTCAAAACTACGTAATGGTTTTACATTTCATCATCATCGAAAAGAACTTCTGCAAATTCTCAGAAAATTTTCTCCTCATCTAAATGATCCAAATTCTATATACAAATCCGCTTTGACGCTTAGTTGGTGGCATGTGAAGTCCGATTGCACAGATCTCGTTGTGAATACTATGCCTAAGGCGCCTTTATCGCAAAAGATCATAGCCGACGTTGATCTTGTGCCCTTCTTGTAATACATACCTTCTATGACACTATCACCGGCGAGGTACCATGTTCCATTGAGTTGGAAGTCTTTCTCCACTATCCATTTTGGTTTTGTGCACATCGTAATCCAAAATTCGTAACCCTCATCATTCCCTTTCTGAGCAATGACAAAGAAAATTATCACCAACTCTAAGTGCCTCTCGCTAATATCGCGGGATTGGAGGAGAACAAGGACCCGCTGATTTATGGTCCTCAATGTCAAAGATGCACATTGGAGGATGGTACAATAACTTTCAACGTAGTGCTTGTTCACACAATCGTCTCCACATGCCATCCAAGCAAAGAGCTACGTAAGCATGAAAGTTCCCTCGCAGTAACCGCAATGGAGATTCGTGATTGAATACATGTACACAATGGATCCGCCTAGTGTCCAAAAATCCTTTCTGCACCCCATGCTTATCTATATCCTCCACCTTGACTTCCCAAAAGAACCTTTTTTATATTCTTCCCTCTTATCGGTTTTCGATGTGTTCATCCATTCTGATGTTCCACAAGTAAACATCTCTTCGCAACTTCTACCACTTCATGAGCATTACCCAATTTTATGTTGTTGTATTTTAATTGCGCTTGTCTTAACCATCTCTTCAACTCAAAGAACTTTGCCATCGTGTTCACCTTTCCGTGGTTAGAACCAAAAAAATTCCACATCATATAGACATCGTTGTCGCTTTGTGTACCTAGCCACAAAGTAAAATGGTTTAGAAGCCTTGAATTGAGATGTCAGACCATCCGAAAACACATAATGTGTTTTTGGCACTCTTCCTTTCTCGCCTCCAGATATTTGTGGTGCTTCATGAAGCGTTGTTGCACCTAACAAAGTATCGTGGTTCCCTATCATCCGATACATAGTAATGTGTTTCCTTGATAATCTCATCCGCCATCGAAATGCACTGATATGTTATTTGAACCAAAATGGTAATCTGTTATTGACCCAAATAAGATCGACCGCACCTCCTCTTGTTCCTTGAATGTATAGTTCTCTCGCAAAAATCCACTACCGAGACATGCATCTGGCGGGAGATTCTCCGTAGTTCTTTAAACCGCTTTTGCCCGCCATTGGTGCCCTGAAATTATGCAAAGGGAAAGATTTTAGACGCTTTTCGCTAAAACCAGAAGCTCTTGGGTTCTCGGCCTCATTGTACCGATGAGTCGGCCTCCTACCGTAACTCGAGACGTTGTCTTTTTCATAGTCAATGTACTCCCATTTCACTTTCCTATCGCCACTTCCTTCCATGGGACAGTCTGAAACTTTTGATTCCACACACCACAATTTCCAAGGATGCACACCTTCTTGTGAAACTCATCTAATTCACTCTTTGGACACAATATAGATCTCCACAAGCTTCCTCAGACTTGCAATTTTATGCTGGTGTGCCCCCGCATTGACCAAGTTCATGTGATCTACAAACATCGCAGTGCAAGTGCAATTCTTCGGATGTTTGGTTCTCATCCCATTGAGTCCATCCACTAGCATTTGCATCCTCACGTGCTGAATGCAACAACAACTATTGAAGTCCTTCAATTTCACAACAAACCAGGGTTTTAGCTTCTCAAAAGCTCGAAGACGAATCTTAATTTCTAAATGTTGGTCCAGAAACCTCTTGAACAATAGCATCTGCATGAAATGAACACTAAACTGTTAGGATGTGTATACCACACCAAACCATGCACCATACCATGCCCCACACTCATCATATTCACCAGAACGAGCACCTTAGTGCTGTGTACATTACCACACACCACACCACACCGCACCACACACCACACCATTCACCACACACATACACCAAATGGTGGAGTGTGGAGTGGTGGTGGAGTGTGGTGGTGGTGGAGTGTGGTGGTGGCACACTCACCCCGGTTTTTGGTCCACTGTAGAAAACATCAGTTTTGGTAGGTCTACATGTCCTGTTTTCAAAGAATCCTACATGTGGATTTGTGGAGGTATGGTTTTGTTCGATAATGGTGTTTTTTTTTCAGTGGACTAAAACATCCACTGTTGTTTTGTAGTTTCTTCTATTGTGACATGTCATTTTATAATACAATCCACTGTAGAAAAGAATACTTGAATTTCTACATGTCTAATAATTCTATTGTCACATGTCTTTATAGATGTAGGAAAGAATATTTGATTCTCTACATGTCCTATACTTCCATTCACATGTCTTTATAGTAGTAGGACAGAGTACTTTATTTGCTAAGGCATTGTAGGAAAGAATACATGAATTATGACATGTGTAATACTTCTATTGTCACATGTCTTTATAGAAGTAGGAAAGAATACTTGATTCTCCACATGTCGTATGCTTCCATGTCATATGTCTTTATAGTAGTAGGATAGAGTACTTTATTTGCTAAGGCATTGTAGGAAAGAATACATGAATTACGACATGTGTAATACTTCTATTGTCACATGTCTTTATAGAAGTAGGAAAGAATACTTGATTCTCTACATGTCCTATCCTTCCATATCACGAGTCTTTATAGTGGTAGGACAGAGTACTTGATTTGCTACATGTGCACGATTTGCTGCATGTGCGCGATCACATGTCCTTATACTAGTATTCCATGTAAGACAAGTTACTTCAACTACTTCAATTACTTAACACCTATTTTTGCATAACAAAACCATCAAGAATTTGATTTGTATTCCTTGAGGGAGTGCAGGACCGCTGCAACAAATCCCTAAGCATTAATGTCATAGGATCACGCAAAATCCTAACAATATCCTAACATTTTGGATATTGTTAGAGAAAGACCATTAAACCACGCCTACATTTTTGCATAACAAACCATTAAGAATTGTGAGATGTATTTTTTTTATGGAGGATAGGACCATTGCAACAAATCCCCAAGCATTAAAATGGCAAGACCATGCAATATCCTAACATTATTCCCCCATTTTGGATATCGTTAGTGGAACACCATTAAACCGTTCCTACATCTTGGTATAATTTAGACCATTAAGAATTTGAGATGTAATTGTTTATGGGGAATAGGACCATTGCAACAAATCCCCAAGCATTATAAAATGGCAAGACTATGCAATATCCTAACATTATCCCCCCATTTTGGATATCATTAGTGGAACACCATTAAACAATGCCTACATCTAGTTGGTACTAAGGTTCGCTATAGACAATCCAATAGTTATCCACGTCATCCAATGGTTTTAATTGTATCTAATTTATCTTATCCAATGGTTCTTTCTAAGAATGCAATGGTTCTTTGAAAAACAAGATAACTTATTGCACTTAGACGATTTGCACTAAGAACATATCAAACCGTAAAGTGTCCTGGCAGTCGACCGTGTAGAAACCCAAGTGTTTTGTTGTTCGAAAGCGAGACAAAAAGCTCTGAATGGAGATTTGACTTTGCCATGTTGTCCGAAACAGCGAAATTACCCTAGGGACCAAGTTACACGGTCATTTTTTGCAGCAAAAGAAACACAAACCCTCTACATGGCTCCGCTAAGGCCAATTCACTACGAACGTGTTGGGCATGAGCTACTTTGGCGCTTCCTGGAGCAGGGGTGGTCTTCTACCCACGAAACTTGGTCTCCAGGGTAATGTCGATGTTTTGAGTCCGCTTGGCGAGTCGATCACAGCCCGAGGGTGGGAGAGTTGCCCGCCCATGGCTGGCCAAGGACCTTCCGAGAGGACCTTTTGGGTCGAATCTGCTTCCTGGAAGGTTTTAGGGCTCCCTTCTCAAGCGCCAACGCCTCCCACTACCTCATGACATTATGCAAGCTCCTGTCCAATCGGGTTAGGTATGGGCTCCAAAACATAAACCCCGCGCCTTGCCGTGTTATTGTAGGGTTTACGTTATGGAGGTCGCTTTGGTCCGTTGCACTTTGGGACATGGTCGCTTGTAAATTTGCGTTTGAAAACACGAGGCAAAGAGAAATTGCAAGAATGGGGTTTGGATTTATTCTCCTCCTATTTTTACAATTAAAAGTGTAGAGCCTTTTATGCAAGAGCAAAATTGTTTGGGGTCACTCAGATTGGCTAATAGATCGAAAACTCTGTTATTTCAGTTCTCACGGCCCCCCATGCATGTTTAGAAATGGTCCACCTAGTTATCAAAGAAGTCGACCATGTTTTTTGTTCCAAAACGTAAACCCTGTGCGTTGCTAGGTTATTCTAGGGTTTACGTTATGGAGGTTGAGTTTTATTCAGTTGCACTTGAGACATGGTCGAGAAGCCGCAGCTTGAAAACAAGAAGCAATAGAAACCGACGAAATGGGGTTTGGATTTACCGAGGCGTGCTTTCCTACCGGTGCTCCTCGAGGGCAAATGCCAATGCCTCCCTTCCCCGAGCCTTGTTTCCCTATCCCACCATTGAATTCTCCATTCAAGTAACTTGCTTCGAGGTTTCAAACAAATTCAAGATCTGTCCCGGAGAACATATCAAAATCGCCAAAAGTGTCCCGCGCAAGCGTAGTGTAGAAACCCAAGTGTTTTGTCGTTCGGCAAATAAAAGGTTCGAATGGAGATTTGACTTCGCCATGTCGCTCAAAACAACGAAATTACCCTAGAGACCAAGTTATACGGTCATTCTTTGCGGCAAAAAAGAAGCCGCGAACCCTCTACATGGCGGATGCCCCGCACCTGCGCTAAGGCCAATTCACTACTGAACGTGTTGGACATGAGCTACTTTGGCGCTTCGAAAGGGGGTGGTCTTCGCCCACGAAACTTGGTCTCCGGTAATGTCGATGTTTCGAGTCCGCTGGCGAAGTCGGATCACGCCCGGGTGGGAGAGTTGCCCGCCCCGGTGGCCAAGGACCTTCCGAGAGAGGACCTTTTGGGTCAACTATTTCGAAGGTTTTAGGGCTCCGTCTTCTGGCGTCCAACGCCCCCACTACCTCATGATGTTGTGCAAGATCCTGGTCCAATCGACTAGGTATGGCCTCCAAAACGTAAACCTTGTGCGTTGCTAGGTTATTGTAGGGTTTACGTTATGGAGGTCGAAGTTTTATTCGATTGCACTTGAGACATGGTTGAGAAGCCGCAGCTTGAAAACAAGAAGCAATAGAAACCCGGCGAAATGGGATTTGGATTTACCGAGGCGGGCTTTCCTACCGGTGCTCCTCCTGAGGGCAAATGCCAATGCATGCCTTCCCGAACCCGGTTTCCCTATCCCACCGTTGAATTCTCCATTCAAGTAACTTGCTTCGGCAAGTTCAAAAATTCAAGATCTGTCCGGAGAACATATCAAACCGCAAAGTGTCATCAATGACCGTAGAAAACCCAAGTTTTTGTCGTTCGGGCGTTACAAAGGCTCTAATGGGGATTTGACTTAGCCATATCGTCCAAAACAAAAAAATTACCCTAGGGAGCAAGTTACACGGTCATTTTTTGCAGCAAAGAAACACAACCCTCTACATGGCGTTATTAGCCCTCCGCTAAGGCCAATTCACTACTGAACGTGTTGGACATTAGCTACTTTGGCGCTTCCCTGGCGGGGGGTGGTCTTCTGCCCCAAACTTGGTCTCCGTGGTAATGTCGATGTTTCGAGTTCGCTTGGCGAGTCGATCACGCCCGGGGTGGGAGAGTTGCCCGTCCCGCGGCCGGGGACCTTCCGGAGAGGACATTTTGGGTCGAATCGCTTCGGAAGGTTTTAGGGCTCTCCGTCTTCAAGGCCAATGCCCTCCCACTACCTCATGACATTATGCAAGATCCTGGTCCAATCTGGCTAGGGTATGGCCTCCAAAACGTAAACCCCGTGCCTTGCCGGTTATTGTAGGGTTTACGCTATGAGGTCGAAGTTTTATTCACCGCACTTGAGACATGGTCGAAGTCGCAGCTTGAAAACAAGAAGCAATAGAAACTGACAAAATGTGGTTTGGATTTACCCTCCTTCCAGTGTCGCCATTAGAAGTCAAGAACACATTTTGTAGTAGCAAATTTTTTTGGAATGATTCGGGTCGCCAATAGATCCAAACTCTGTTATTTCAGTTGCCATGGCTCGCATGCATGTTTGAAAAAGGTACACCAGTCCCAAGTGCAATCGACCACTTTTGGCCTCCATAACGTAAACCCTACAATAACCTGGCAAGGCACAGGGTTTATGTTTTGGAGGCCATACCCTAGCCAGATTGGACCAGGATCTTGCACAATGTCATGAGGTAGTGGGAGGGCATTGACGCCAGAAGACGGAGCCCTAAAACCTTCCAGAAGCAGTTCGACCCAAAATGTCCTCTCTGGAAGGTCCCTGGCCACGGACGGGCAACTCTCCCACCCCGAATCGGTGATCTCGACTCTTTAACTTCGAACATCGACATTACCCCGAGACCAAGTTTCGCGGGCGTAAGACCACCCCCGCCCGTGAAGCGCCAAAGTAGCTCATGTCCAACACGTTCGTAGTGAATTGGCCTTAGCGCAGGGTGCAGAATACTGTCATGTAGAGGGTTCGTGCTTCTTTTGCTGCAAAGAATGACCGTGTAACTTGGTCCCTAGGGTAATTTCGCTATTTCGGACGATATGGCGAAGTCAAATCTCCATTCCGGAGCCTTTATACTGCCCAAACGACAAAGCACGTGGCTTTCTACATGGTCGACTGCAGGACACTTTGCGGTTTGATATGTTCTCTCGGACAGATCTTGAATTTTTTTGAACCTGCTTGAAGCAGGTTACTTGAAGAGTGGATTCAACGGTCGGATGGGAAACCGGGCTCCGGGAAGGGAGGCATTGGCATTTGCCCTCCCGGAGGAGCACTAGTAGGAAAGCCTTTGTGATGTCCGTCTCCTTGGGTCTGGCCTCTCCAACATGCCACGTGAGCTCCAACATGCCACATAGGCTCCAACATGCCACGTGAGCTCTAGCATGCCACCTAGGCTCCAACGTGCCACGTAGGCTCCAACATGCCATCTAGGCTCCAACATGCCAAGGTGGCTCCAACATGCACCACCTAGGCTCAAGCGTGCCACCCACGCCCAACATGCCACGTGGGCTCCAACATGCCACCTACCATGCCACCTACGCTCCAACATGCCATGTGAGCTCCAACATGCCACATAGGCTCCAACATGCCAAGTTGGCTCCAACGTGCCACCTAGGCTCAAGCATGCAAGGTGGCTCAAATATGCCACCTAGGCTCCAACATGCCACCAAGGCTTCAACATGCCACGTAGGCTCCAACATGCCACCTAGGCTCCAACATGCCTCGTGAGCTCTAGCGTGCCACCTAGGCTCCAACGTGCCACCTAGGCTCCAACATGCCACCTAGGCTCCAACATGCCAAGGTGGCTCCAACATGCCACCTAGGCTCAAGCGTGCCAAGGTGGCTCAAACATGCCACCTAGGCTCCAACATGCCACGTGGAGGGCTCCAACATGCCACCTAGGCTCTAACATGCCACCCACGCCCAACATGCCACGTGGGCTCCAACATGCCACCTAGCATGCCACCTAGGCTCCAACATGCCACCAAGGCTTCAACATGCCACGTAGGCTCCAACATGCCTCATGAGCTCTAGCATGCCACCTAGGCTCCAACGTGCCACCTAGACTCCAATATGCCACCTAGGCTCCAACATGCCAAGGTGGCTCCAACATGCCACCTAGGCTCAAGCGTGCCAAGGTGGCTCAAACATGCCACCTAGGCTCCAACATGCCATGTAGGCTCCAACATGCCAACTAGGCTCCAACATGCCACCTACGCTCTGACATGCCACGTGGGCTCCAACATGCCACCTAGCATGCCACATAGGCTCCAACATGCCACCTGGGCTCCAACATGCCACGTGAGCTCCAACATGCCAAGTTGGCTCCAACGTGCCACCTAGGCTCCAACATGCCAAGGTGGCTCACAACATGCTTGGTATGTTGGAGCCTAGGTGGCACGTTGGACCCCACGTGGCATGTTTGAGCCACCTTGACATGTTTGAGCCACCTTGGCATGTTTGAGCCTAAGTGGCATGTTGGTGCCTAGGTGGCTCAAGCATGCCAAGGTGGCTCAAACATGCCAAGGTGGCTCAAACATGTCACCATTGGGGTTTTTGGATGGCATTCTTGGCAATGGTTCTAAAAAAGAAAGATGGCTTGTCATTTGTAGGGACTGGATAAGTGCAGGTAGCTACGTTTGCATGCCAAAACTCCAGCCCCCTGCTCCAGTGCTGAAACTTTGCTCCTGGTGCAGATGCGATTAGGGAGGCGACACTTGATTGTGGAAAACTAAGAGGCGCGGATTCCTGAGGGTGTGCCTGGACTGGATAGTGTTAAAACCAAAGCTGCATTTCCTGGTGTTTGTCGCTCTGGTGAAACCATTGCGGCCTGGAGATTCGAATCCTCCGGCCCAACAAGGAGGATTTATTTCATTTGTGTCTTTATTTCTTTGCTTTGTTTCTTTGTTTCTCTTGTCTTGTTTCTTTCACAAAGGTCGGATTGGAGGCAATGTGAATCTGATGTAGAATGTCAAAGGCAGTTGGAGATTCATTCCGGCTTTGTGGCCATTGCGGTCTGGAGATGCAAAACATATGGCAAGGAAAGTTTTTAGTTGTTTGTTTGATTCAAAAGTTCTTGCCTCCTCAAATGCTCCAAATAAGCTATGATGTAATTATCTTTAGGACCCAAAATGCGAGTTGGGCATTTATTTTGATAAGTAAAACTTGGGTAAGACATTGCAGCTGCCCTCAAATTCGTCTTTTCGGCAAGAGCCAGCATCATATTTACATATGCATGTCTTAGTTGGAGATTCTAATTGGTTTGGCTGAAATTCTTTCCACCAGTCTGCGGTGCTTGATGCCGAGCTTTGCTACCATTGGGTTCCATGTTTTTTTGCCCTCAAATTTTTCCAACTGTGCCTAGTCCACTGTGCACTTTTGCACCATTAAAAGTTGCACATGGAACTCCAGTGAAAAAATCGAGGGTCGTTGATCTGGCACAATGGAGGGGATATTCGTCAGATCAATGTTCCATAAACAATATAAAAAACATCCATTAAGTAGTTGATTTAGTAGATTATTATAGGTTGAAAATTTGAGAATTACAATGTGTAAAAAATTGCCCCATCAAGGTGAGAATAACGGTCTGGATTTGACGAAGATAAATGGCCCAGATGGTGATCTTAGTAGTATGATCTTATTGGTTCTATTTTTTTAACGCTTCAGATTTACTGATAGTAGAGATGGACGGTGAAGATCATGATCCTCGTCCTATGATCTTACTGGCTAAGAAATGAAGGGCTGAGATTTTTTTTGCCGCCATTGCTTTCTTTCTCCAGCTATGGCGCTGCTTGTGCATGTCCGATGCTATGCCGCTATGGTGGATTCGATTCGAGCTATGGCGCCATGGTGGATCCGGAGCGACTGCATTTCAAGTTTGTTCATGACCAGGGCCGGATCTGCAGCTCTGTAATGCCATCTGCTTTCCTTTTTCTTTCCGGCTCTCTGCCTTCCATTCTTTCTCACGTTCTCTTCCATTCTCTTCCATTCTTTCATTCTTTCTCACTGCCTTCCTTGAAATCCGGCTCTCTGCCTTCCTTGAAATCCTCCATTCTTTCTGGCGTTCTTCATATCACGTTCTTCACATTCTTTCTCTGCCTTTGGGCTCGAGGCTCTGCCCGGGGTACTCCTGCTTTCTCTAGAAGGATTTGGAGCTCATAATAAGCTTTCAAGGTCTGCCTTTCTTGCAGACATAGCTGCGGCTATGGAAGGCGGGTCCTCTTCTCAAAACTTGAAGGCTCTTCTTTCCGTGTTAGCTTTTCAGAAATATTATGCAATCAGCTCTGCTCTTATCCCGCCAGACATCAAAGCTAAGAGGGACCGTGGATTTATTTGTTATTTTGCCAAGACATCAAAGCTAAGAGGGACAAGATGCAGGCGCTTGGAGATCGGCGTTCCAGAAGTAGAAGTCGCATTAAAAGCAAGAAAGGAGTTTTTGACCTTGCATTCAGAAGGAAGCCCAGAGTGTCGAATTTGGAAAGAATCGAAGAAAAAAGGGGTTGTGCTGCTCTGCCTCTACGAAAAATTTGTCGATTTGCTCTTCAGAGCCATGTGGAACCTAATCAGAGCTCTAATTTAGCAGCAGAAAGATCCCGAGGTTCTTTTTATTGTTTATTGTTTATGTTTTTGCAAAGAAGTTTTTGCATGTTAAGTTACAGAGCATTCGTGGCCCTTTAGGTACATTGCAGGTTGAAGGAAGAAGATAGCAGCAAATACGGCAGGTAGGCAGTAACAGAGCAGCATGGAACGAGGAATGCCCAATAAATGCTTCTGGTTGTGCCATTTCTGCTCCATTTTATGCTCCAATCTGCTCCAATATTCTTGATTCAGAATCCATCTTTCTGTCCTGAGCTGGGTCGATTTATGTAACTCATCTTCAATTTAATTTTTGAGCTTTCCTTTTGTATCTGTTATTCTTCTTGGATTTAATTTTTTGTAAAAGCTGAAAACCTGAAGCAATAGGCCTCTCAATGGCACTCGGAGCTTTCATCCGTGGGTTCAAACCACATTGACAGTGCAGGCAGAATACAGCAGAGTTGAAGCCTTCTGCAGTTTCATTTATTTTTTCTGGATAATGCAATGAAATAAAATAAATGAGATCAATTGTGCTACATTGAATTCAATATTTTGAACCTTAAACCATTGAATGTTTTAATCTAAGTTAAAACTTAGATTGCAATCTATTTAGTATGTCTGAATGAGAATAGAGATAACATGACATTGCCTTATATGTACTTGTTTGGGTTCGATTCCCAAAAAGGCTCTTTTTTTACAATAAAAAAGATTATACAAAATTCATAATATATTAACTTTTAAATTGTGGCCTATAGTATGTTTTTTTTAATGTGTGCCACGTGTCAACTTTTGATTGTTAGAAAACATATTAGATACAATACTTTATTTTTCCTATGTGTAATAATAATGCTTTTTTATTTTTAAAGTATGCCACGTGTCCATAATTGATTAGCTAGAATAATGTTTTTTTATTTAAAAAGTGTGCCACGTGTTAATATCTCATTAGTTAAACAACCACATTACAAATTCACGTTTTTTCTACGTGTTATAAAATTTACGTTTTACATGTCCTTATTTTAGGAAAACAATAGCTAGATTCGAATAACACATGTAGTGTTTTGTAAATTAAAAAAAGTCCATGCGTGATTTGTTTAATTTTGCAAAAACAACACTTGAAACGACGTGTCTATATCGAGAAAAAGCACACTTGAAAACATCATTTTTCTATTTCCTACGTGTTCTTTTCCTTGTATTCCTTTATTTCTAGTGTTGTAATTTAGTTTTTCAGTGTAGTAAAATTAAAACCTATGCATGCTATTTTAAAGCTAAACAACACGTGGTTTTACAAAAAACAGTGAAGGAAAAAAGTACACGTTGACAAAAATTCACAAAAACTATATCAATTTTTTCTACGCGTAGATTTTTTTGCCAAAAGACCACCGTGGGAAATTTTTGCCAAAAAACCACTGTCTCTTTGTGCAAATCCGGATAAACGGGCCACGTGGACTTTTGGGGCCATTTTGCTGTTGTTTTTGGCATAAAACAACACTTCCGTACAACTAAAAAACAACTGTGGACCAAAAATTGGGGTCAGTGTGTGGGGGGTGGTGGAGTGGTGTGTGGTGGTGGGGGGGTGGTGGTGGTGGAGTGGTGTGTGTGTGGTGGTGGGGCGTGGTGGTGGTGGTGTGTGTAGTGGTGTGTGGTGGAGTGGTGTGTGGTGTGGTGGTGGTGGTGTGTGTGTGGTGTGTGGTGGTATGATGTGGTGTGGTGGAGTGTGGTGGTGGGGTGTGGTGGTGGTGGTGGTGGTGTGTGTGTGGAGTGTGGTGGTGGTGGAGTGTGGTGGGGGGTGTAGTGGTGGTGGTGTGGTGTGGTGTGGTGTTGTGGATTGTGGTGTGATGTGGTGTGGTGGAGTGTGGTGGTGGTGGTGGAGGGGTGTGGCGTGGGATGTGGTGGGATGTGTGTGCATGTGGTGGTAATGTGGTGGTCGCAAAGATGTGGTGGTAGTCTATGGTGGTGGGATAGATGATGGGGTGTGGTGGGGTGAGGGGGGAGAATAAATAAAATTGAATCCACACATATCATACATTAACATGCACACACCCACATGACACCATGGACATAATGCAACCCACACCACACCACACCACACCACACCATCATGACACCACACATCATATCACATCACTTTTATCCTATTTCGTCTGACGTAAAAAATCTGCCTAGCCTGCTCTCATAAACACTTCTGAAATTCGTACACCCTGATAATAATTACATTCCTCTTCTAATCATTAGAAAAGGATCTAGGTCCTAAATCTTGTTCCTACGTCTGATTTTGGGCGTTTCATTCCCAATTCGAACAAGTTCATTCCGGCAACATGGTAGGAGGGATGTTCAGAGATCACTACGGCTATTGTAGGGTGAGCGAGGAGGGCATTCGGCACATGTTAAACAGGGCTCGTGATCAATCTCTGAAGGTGGATATGCCTAAATCCACCTTCTTTGCTGATTTCGAATCCAACCTAAAGGCATACAACAGACTGGATGCTGGGCCTTCACAATGGCTATGCTTGGAGTCAGATTGACAAGAAGAGAATTAAGGCAAGACTTGAATCTCAAATGTGCATGCCATATGCGACACCATTCCATATATCATACTATTCTGGTGCTCTTATAGATGCAAGGCATCATAAAGCTGAGATTTTTTATGTTGTGCCACACCTCTAGGATCTATGTTTTTAGAAGCAAGGGCATTGCGAATGCAAGTCAATTTGTCAAGCGTCAAACAAGAATATTGTGGCATGCAGTTGAAGCATGCATCCATCCAGCTGACCTCAGTAGTTGCTAGGGTCTGCAAAAAGTAGGTAGACACTAAAGAAATCATTTCCAATCGTCTGCATAAACTTATTATGGCTTGCATTATATATTTTGCACCAACCATAGCTTGGATGTACACACACACACACACATCTTGAAGAACAGCTAATCAAAAAATAACTGCAACCATTTGCTATGGAGTTAACATTCCATACAAGGATTTGCAAATGAAAATATTCAGGAGCATGCATTGTGAAATTCCACACCCTTGGCTGTGCATAAACAGTATACTATGAGTTCAAAACCAGGTCTATAGCTACAGACTATATCTTTTCATATGAAGATCATTTATAGGACAAAAAACCCAGACCCATATCGCACTGTTTTAAAGCTGATAGAGAGTAGCTTGGACCACTTCAACAAACCTGTTCTATAGATCCTGGCTGATAGCCACCTGTCCATAGAGCATTCTGGATGTCATTGGATATCTCACAAGGCCCACTGTTGCTATCACAACAACTTCTAAGTTCATGGACAACATATGCAAAAAGCCTGTTCAAATCCTTTATCAATCAAATTTGCAACATCAGGAAAAAAGTTTGGAACAACAATACAGAACCTTGTTATTCATAAGTAAGCTTTCGTGAAAAACAATTTAGGCAAGACTTGAATCTCAAATGTGCAAGCCATATGCGACACTATTCCATATATCATACTATGCTAGTGCTCTTGCAGATGCAAGGCATCATAAATCTGGGATTTTTTATGTTGTGCCACACCTCTAGGATCTACGCCTTTAAAAGCAAGGACATTGCAAATGCAAGTCAATTTGCCAAGCTCCAGCCATGAATATTTTGGCATGCAGTTGAAGCATGCATCCATCCAGCTGACCTCAGTAGTTGCTAGGGTCAGCAAAAAGTAGGTGGACACTAAAGAAATCATTTTCTATTGTCTGCATAAACTTATTATGGCTTGCATTATATACTTTGCACCAATCATAGCTTGGATGTGCACACACACATCATGAAGGACATCTAATCGAAAAATAACTACAACCATTTGCTATGGAGTTAACATTCCATACAAAGATTTGCAAATGAAAATATTCTGGGCCATGCATTGTGAAATTCCACACCCTTGGCTATGCATACACAGTATACCCTTGGATATGCCCCATATAGCATTGTTGGAAAGCTGATAGAAAGTAGCTTGGACCACTTCAATAAACCTGTTTTGCAGATCCGCCACCTGCCCATAGAGCATTCTGGATGTCATTGGATATCTCACCAGGACCACTGTTGCTGTCACAACAACTTCTAACTTCACGAGCAGCATAGGCAAAAAGCCTGGTCGAATCCCTTATCAATCAAATTTGCAACAACAGGAAAAATGTTTGGAACAACAATACAGAACCTTTGTATTATTCATGTGTGAGCTTTTGTGAAAAACAATTTAGGCAAGAGTTGGATCTCCAATGTGCATGCCATATGCTACACCATTCCATATACCATACTATTTTAGTTCTCTTGCAGATGCAAGGCATCATAAAGCTGGGATCTTTTATGTTGTGCCATACCTCTAGGATCTACGTTTTTAGAAGCAAGGTCATTGCAAATGCAAGTCAATTTGCCAAGCTCCCGCAATGAATATTATGGCAAGCAGTTGCAGCAGGCATCCATCCAGCTGACCTCATTGCTAGGGTCTGCAAAAATTAGGTGGATACTAAAGAAATTATTTCCAGTTGTCTGCATAAACTTACTTTGGCTTGCATTATACAGGATACCCGACTTGCCAGGATACCAGCGCTACTCAATCTTCAATGATTGCACAGGAAAGCGGGGGCATGGGGGAGTTGCCTGCTACTATCGAACGGCCTTGGCACAGTCAATCTCCTTGTTCAAGACAGATAAGCACAACTGGTACTTGTGGGTGCGTGTGCAAAACTGCAGTAGCAGACCCCTCTTTGTGGCAGCCTGCTACTTTCCACATGCAGAAAGCAACTTCTATCACATCCACTCGGATGTGGATAGGCTGGACCCCTATGTCGATCTATATGATGACGCATGGCGGCAGAGATAAGCGGTTAGGCGGTGTCATACTCCTTGGAGACTTCAATGCGCGCACCGGGGTAGAACAACCCATGAGATTTGATCCCTTGACTGATGATATATTGCAGCTGCGTCCTGCAGAAGGAGCTTGGCCACGGACATCAGATGACAATCAGGTCACGCGCTATGGTAGACAATTGCTTTTGCTCTGTGGTATCTTTGACCTGGTAATCTGCAATGGATCGGCACGCTGGGTCGGCCCACCCGCAAGAGCACTTGTAGACAGGAAAACCAGGGGGGAGGATCTAGTGTGGTGGACTATGTGCTGGTGCCTGAAAGGGGATATGCATGTCGTCAAGCACTTCCGTGGGGAACAACTAATAGGGATGAAGAGATCGACTCAGACCACTTACCACTTTACTTGAAGTTGGCTTGGCAGGTTGTGCGAACCCCCTGTGCAACAGCTCCTCACATGCCTCAGCTGCGATTGGATTATGAACATGCGGGGGCTTATGCCCAGATGCTTATAGATGACCTGGCAGAAATTTTGCAATATCCTACACTAGAGAAACAGACAGGCCGGCTGACTGATGTGCTTAGGACTGCGGCGGAGAGATGCTTTGGGATAAGCCGCCCGCGACGGACCTCCAGGAACACAACCTTCCCACGTAATCAATGGTTTGATGCAGAGTGCAAGGAACACAAACGTTGGCTCCGCCAAGTCACAGACCCTGCTTTACGCCCACATGCAGTCAGACAGTACCGCGTCTTCCTTAAAGCTAAGAAAGCCAGGTACATTGCAGCGCATCAAAGGGAAATGTTTTATCTCCTGGAACGTCACCCCAGGACCTTCTGGCGAAGGGTTCTTAGAAAGCCAGTACAGCCCACAGGGAACATCACTCCCAAGCAGTGGAGGCAATACTTGCAACAGCTCAGGGTGCACATACATCATTACCCCTGCAAGAAGGCCCAGTGCTGGAAATCACAGATTCGGACGTGGAACAAGGCTTACAGCGTCTTGCCAATGGGAAAGCCCCGGACCTAGATGGCATGCAGGCAGAATTGCTTAAGTGGGCAGGGCCGTCCATAATACCAGTGCTGACCGCCTTGTTCAACAAGGCATTACAGGATGGCTTCCCACTGCAGTGGACCAATAGCAGAGTTGTTCCCATCTATAAGGCAGGTGACCCGCACTGCCCAACCAATTACCGAACAATCATGGTCAGTTCGGTGTTTGCAAAATTGCTTGCTGGGATTCTCGAGCAGCAGTTGACAGGCTGGGCAGAGGCGGGCCCTCACCCAGGCAGGATTCAGACCCCGACACTCAACCATTGACCACATCTTCACATTGCGAGCTCTGGTTGAAGACAGTAGGAACCGCCGTCAGGATCTATATTGTTGCTTCGTGGATTTTGCGAAGGCATTTGACACTGTGCCTCGGGAAAAACTATGGGCAAGATTGCGACAGCTGGGGGTTCCTGTAGATTTGCAGAATGCAGTGTACAGGCTATATGAAAGATGCTCGGGTCGGTTGCAGCCGACAAGCCAAGCATTTGATTGTAGTATCGGGGTTCGTCAGGGATGCCCTCTCTCCCCAACATTGTTTGGGCTTTACATTGATCAATTGGAGAGCTGGCTTGCTGATAATGGGGGTGATGGGGCTCACCTTCTCTATCAGATCATCAAGCAATTAATATATGCTGATGATGTGGACCTCCTAGCTTACACACCAGCAGACATGCAACGACATCTCGATGCCCTGGACACATTTTGTCAAGCGACTGATATGCGCGTCAACTTGGCCAAGACTAAGGTGGTTTTCATATCATCTTCACGACAGCCGAGGATCCCCTCCTTCAGTTACCGAGGGCAGAATGTGGAAGTAGCATCCACATACAAATATTTGGGAGTGGAGTTTCCTTCTACTATGCACTGGGACACATCCATACGGCTACGAGTTACGGCGGCCTGGAAAGCACTATATGCAATGCAAAACAATAGTCATAGAGCGGAGTTGTATGATTGGACCCATCAGTCACACCTGTTCAAGGTCTTAGTGGAGCCTGTCCTTTTATATGGGGTTGAAGTATGGGGCCCAGTAGTATCCCTCGCTACTTGGAATGACTTGGAGCAGGTGCAAAAAGCCTTCTTGGTACGAGCACTAGGGGTGAAGTCCACAGTCCCATATCAAATTCTACTGCAGAAGACAGGATTCTTGCCTCTTCAGAGGGCGGCTCTTGATCGCCACATTGTCTATTTTCAGAAGGTGGTCAACATGGACGATGCTCGTCTCCCTAAACTAGCTTATATCGTGGCAATGGGGCCGCAACGCCTCAAGGCCTGCTGGAAGGAAAAAAGAGCTCAATGGATGGCTAGATGGAATGTGCAGGAGCACAGGTGCATACATGTGCAAACAGAGGCAGATCGCCATAGCTTGAGGCAATATCTTGACGCTTGCTTCATCAGCAAGCTTTGGGATGCCAGCGCCCTTGAACAGGTCAAGACAGCACACTACCAGCGCCACATAAATCCCACATTGGAACGAGGCCCGCAATGCTACCTGCGCACCCACTTGCCCATGAAAAGACGCAGACTCATTGCCTCCATTCGCACAGAGGCACATCATCTTCGAATTGAGACAGGCAGATGGATTGGTGAGCCACGTCAGGATAGGCTCTGTCAATGCTGCCAAATGGGAGTCATTGAGGATGAAACTCATACCTTTCAAACTTGCCCAGCATATGATCAAATCCGGATGCGCTATGCTGAGTTGGTCAGGCCTGGCCAGCCGCTACATGTGACATTGAGCACGGCATCCGTACGGGTGCTAGGATCATACCTTCAGGAGGTCATGGACATGCGAGATCAGCTATGTCCTCGGGCACGCGCTTGACATGTACATACACATTTATTTCATGATGATGTATACTTGTACAGTTTGACAACATTCTTATTACTGCCACGGTTTTTCCCTCGAAAACCCTTCGGGGCGAAGGTTTTTTAACCCGGACAGTAATAAGTTTGCTGCGTTCCTTCTGGGTCCCATAGGCCGATTGGTCTCAGTGGACGATAAAAAACTATTCTTATTCTTATTCTTATTATATATTTTGGACAAGTTATAGCTTGGATATGCGCATACACATCATGAAGGATGTGCCCTTGATATATAATAATGGCTAGTGACTATTGAGCTGTATAAAAATTGTAAAAAGAATTGAATGCTAACCACAACCATATGCCTCCTGCAAGATCAACCACTACAATCTTCAGATCACATCAATCCCTATAGTAAAAAATAGGATTGGTTCTCAAAGCTATCAAAGAATCCTAAACCTCTAGTCGGGAGGAGTAAGTACCCACAAGATATAACAACACATAAAGTGCACTTAATATTATGTGCCTCACTACACATGCACGTGCACCAAGACTCATAACTCTCATTCCATGGACTTCAAAATGTACATATGCAGGTGGATATGCAAGTATTGCTTCTTGAAAACATGTAAGAATATAGTTAAATGAGGAAATGAAATACATGCCTTATAACTTGTCTTAAATCAACATATAGCAACCTTGGTCAAGCTCAAACATGCGATGACACTTCTTGCATCTTTTCCATTCTTTGTGCTGAGCCAAGTTGTAGAGCATAGCATCCTCTGCATTCTTGTGACTGGGTGACAACTGTTGAGAATCTTTGCATGACATATTTGCATGCCAAGGTACTCGACAATCAACACAAAAAGGCCTTGCACATTGGTTGGCGAGGGTTGCTTGAGGAGCTCAATAATTTACAAAGATCAAGGAAACGGCAATCCCTTAGTGCTGAGCATTTTGGAAATGGACAGTAGAACCTTTCTCATTTTGGTATGCTTGTCTCTGCAAGATGGTTCACAAGAGTGGCAAAGTATTTACTGGAAAGAGCCACCTTACATTGAGCAGTTAACAAAGTATTTGGGCATCCAACATGGAGACAAGGAATAGGACCTTGGTTATTACTAATCTTGACCTCTCCATGTCTTGCAACACAATCTAAGCAGGATTTGTGGAAACACCTCTCCAACACATACATCTCACTACTAAACTTGTCTTCTAAGCAAATAGAGCAGTTATCAATAGCCAACTTGAAAAAATGTGCATGAATTGCATCTCTTGCAAGTCGCTCCACCTTGTGGATGCGACCCAAATGAGTAGCAGATCTTGCAACTTTGACCTTCGAATTTTTGCAGCTTGTCTATGTGGCTGGCGGATTGATTCCATGTACTTCTGGACCTTCCTTATGGTCCAATATCCTTTCGCTTGTATGATGAGAAAAGTGAGACAAAATAATTCCATGAAAAGCATCTAGCAACAAAAAAGAAGCCACACAAAAAATCAATGTAGCTTATAAGAAGGCAGAGGTAGTAGATGGATGAATGACACACCCATTCTTTCCCATCGAATTCTTGTCGGTTAGCAAGGATTCGATGTTAGGTGGACAACCTCTGTCATCATATGCATTGGCAAGGTGGCTGAACTCCAGTTCTTATGCGATGGGAGCATCGTATACGAGCAGGGGACGTCAGACTTTCGATTAATCCAAGCTGTATTCCATGCAATAGCCTTATCTTTTAGATCCTCTCCCAGGTGAGGACTCGCTAAATTTGCTACCGCATGAACCATATTTTCATTCGTGCTAGATACATTACCATCTATCCAGGCATACCTTTCAGAATAAACCTTTCCAGGCTCTAGCTCTATTGTTCGAGGCCCAAAATCCCTCTCAGCGTCTTTCATGAGAAGCTAAGTGGAAGTCTAGCCACCCTTCTTCAGTAATAGTAATCAACTCTAACTCATAAGGAATGGCAGCACAAATTCGCGCACAAAGCCAGTTCATCAAGGAGGCTCTTAAGGAAGACCACGGTTGTTGTGATCTTGATCTTTTCCTCTGCATCACAGTAGAGGACTCGGTTTCTGGGTTGATATAGGGCTCTGCTTCTAGCCTAAGTCCTTCTAACTCTTGTGGATTCATGGCAATTTTAAAGGAAACTGTCTAGCTAATGGAACGTCAACAGTAACAAAACAATACCTAAAAGTTGGCAAAAAAAAAAAAAAGCCTCCACTTTAGTAAGTGTCGAAATCATAAATTAATTCACTAAGATTCAAGTAAACTACTAAGTTTCAAGTTCGACAATTGTAGAAAACCTAGAAATGTTTGCTCTCTTTGACAGCTTTGAGTTATGATTTGACCCAACTACTGGCTCCACAAGGAAGCTCCCTCATATTGGCAGACTCAACTCAACATATTGCACTTGACCAGATCAAGCTTTTTCCAAAAGACAAGACCAAACATATACTTAATAAAATATACGTCATTCCCTATATTAGTGCTGGACTTTCGTCGACAACACCATCAGAAACTAGGGTATATCTTATTAAGATATCCTCATAGCCTTTCGTGAGAGTACAACACCCACTTTTCGAAACCGCATGACTCAAGCCAAGAACGACGCCAGGAGAGGGCTATACACCTCAATGAAAGATGGACCCGAGCTATCCTCGACATCGACAATGACACCCACCCTCGACATGACACGATTCAACCGTGGCACACTAGGCGAGGGTTACTACCTAAGCCTAGGACTCGCCGAAACACTAACACTAGATCTCTCTTCAACTCCCTAACATTATTAATATTATCGGTCAAGAGGGCCGGCAA
This sequence comes from Isoetes taiwanensis, assembly GCA_021234155.1. Taxonomy (NCBI): domain Eukaryota; kingdom Viridiplantae; phylum Streptophyta; class Lycopodiopsida; order Isoetales; family Isoetaceae; genus Isoetes; species Isoetes taiwanensis. The sequence continues at coordinate 7,316,628 of JAJEKV010000062.1, forward strand.
CAAGAGTTCCATTTTCTATTTCTTTCTTTTTATTTTTATAATTTTGCTTAAAATTAAGCATGGCTTCGTCCATAAAACAAGAAGCTCACCATCGTCACGCCCCTTAATGGAGGGGGGCAATAGGCGGGGGCCTAACCATTGACTCCACCTAGACTTAAAACAAGAAACAACAAACAAAATCTAACTAATTTTGGCCTAAAAACTAAGAAAACATAAGAAAAAACAAAAAAGGGCATCGTTTTGGGGCAAGGTGCAGAAGATTTACCTCTTTCTGCGCAAAAAACTCGAAACAATGTCGAATTTATTAAAAAAAAAAACTTCACGTAAGCGAAATAACTGTTTCGCTTATGCGACGCGTACACAAACAGTTATTTTGCTTACGCAAAAGAATAAAATTGATTCGCTTACGGAAGTTAACATTTTGCTTACGGAGGGTAAAAAATACGAGAAATACATATTTTACCTCAAAATACGTTGGACTTTATACATGCAGAAAAATAATTCTGTACATACAGAACCTATCCCTGGTAGCTTTAGACATTTGATTTCAAAGAATTGAAGTGCAACAAGCACGAAACAATATTTATTGCAATGGAATTTGAGATCAGTAAATTGTATGAATGCTTAGAATTGAATTGCTGAGGATCAAATATTAAGATAAGAAATACTTGAATACCGTAAATCAGCAAGGCGGATGCAAGAATTAGTGGGACTTCAAGGACTTGCACAACCTTGAAGACCAAGAAACAGGGGAAAATGGCACCCCAAAGTTTCGGTGAGGGAATGCTTTCGGGGAGTTTTTTCAGGCGACATAATTTTAGGGGGATGGTTAAGTTAGTGGGTAATGAAAATGCCCCTAACAGCTGTTAGGGGCGAAAGTCTACTAATGCAGATTGTATGGTGACGTGGCCAACGATATACATATTTATACCATATATTTTAGGGGAACATCACAATATCCCTCCTTGCTTAATTTTATCCTCATCATTGTGTAATATGAAAACAACTTGCATCAACATTATGCAACAATAAGAATATTTAAGTTAACACTTAGAAGTTATCATCTTAACATATACTAGTTATAGTGCCCGGCGTTGCCGGGCCTAGTATCAATTTGAAAGGTGGTTGCTTAATGCTCAAAAACGTGTTGGAGCATGAGAGCCTGCATTTGAAGATTGTAAGAGCAACAATGGAGTACAAAGTTTGCATTCTTGCCACATGTATTTCATACAACAATTTGGGCATTCCACTGCAACTATTGGCATTACAGGGCTTAGCAAGAATCTTCTATGTTGAGGGGTAAAGTTACAAAATACAGATGGCCAACAAAATCAATCATAAGAATTTCGTTATGTGAAACATTTTCCACCATCAAACTTATGCACTTAGCATGCTTATTGAACAAAGTTCAGTAATCATAGTTAATGCCCGGCTTTGCCGGGCTCACTAACAATTTGAAGAGGTGGTGGTTTCATTGTTGGCAAGAATAGGGTATGTGGCTCGAAGGGGGCAAGGTATAGCGGAATGCTATAAGATTCATTGATAAAGATGAAAAAAAAAACCACTGTGCAAGAAATAACGAATTTAATTTGGCCTTATCCTTGTTTGTATGATACTTTTGTTGAAATGATTTTATAGTGAGGCACTGGTCGGCTTTAGCAAACTATAGAAATTTAGCCGAAACTTTTTATTTAATGTTGGAGCAAAGTTGGTTATGTTATGTTATTAGAAAATCGTTCTTGTATTCCCCTCAACATTTCCCTTCGTAACTTGTTTTTTTGCCCTCAAGATCCATTGCCCCCTTTAAAATATGTGTTCATTGCAATGGACATGTCAACTTTGTTATTGGAGAAGGATTTATTGCAGATTTTGTTATGATGATAATAAAAACATGAAAACTCAATATATTTTAGTGTTTTCAATATATTTTAGTCATGGTATTTCTATCTTATCTAGAAGAGTGTATAGGGAACACATTGAAATGTCGTACTTTGATGACCTTTTCTTTTGAAAAGCGTTTTTGGTGTTCAAACAGTTTTATAACAATCTCTAGAGCTATTGCTATGGTCTACAGTTAGGGGAAACTGACTGAGTTGCATTTTTTCATGCTTTTGAGAACCTCCATTATCTTTCTAAACTTGCAAATCTGATATGTAAAGCAACCTCGTACCATTTTGAAATTGTTAGATGAAAAATATATTTTCTTTTAAATATCTCGTGGGCTTTTTGTTAGCTTTGTGCTTGCTTGAGTAGCGTCTCAACCAAAACAGCTCTCTTGCACATCCTAAAAGTTGATTCAAAAGAGTATTTGGATTAATAAATTTATTTCCCAAGTTTATAGTCTATAAAGCTACAGACAACTGTCATTATAAATGGTTGTCCAATATCAAGATTGTCCTATCCGATCGACCATCACAACCGTCATCTGCTAGTTTTGCATACATATTACATTCGGATACAAAGATCTACAACACCATTAGAAAATTGTGCTTCTAGGAAGCCCACAAAATCATAAGCATAAAGGGATGAAAGGTCTGCGAAAGCAAATGCAAATCATGAAAATAGGTAAAATAAGAAGACGGAGATAAGCCATCACCTGCGAGCAAACCTAAAAAACACAATGGAACTATAGTTTTGTTGAGTAAGCCAAATGCAAATAGCCAAATGCAAATAGTTGATGATGGCCAAATATAAATCTCAACAGAGATCAGAGATCATCATTGTAAAGTTTTCAAAATGTCCTTAGATGCACATATGAATTTGGCTTGTTCCTCTAATACGTTTGGCATGTTCCTCTAATGGTTTATGCAGTGGGGTCGAGATGCCGTACATATGCCGGCAGGACATCTCAGGATATCTCATCAACGTGACAATTCCAGCAAAATGATAACAGTGTAGGACATTCTGCCCTGAAATGAGCCCGAGCAGAGAAGCGATTGCAGAACTCTAATGTCGTTAATATTAGACATAGTGAATGAGACCCGATATAAACACCTTTACAACCTAGCAAATGCAAGCACAATATCAAAGTTGTATTTCAGAGCAACATTCCTCCAATATAAACTCCAACTTAACAATTGCAAGTGCAACATTAGAGCTGCATTTCGGATCAAATTTGAGTCAAGTATATCTATAGCATTGCTGAATTGAATTCTAATGATTCATAGACAATACCAATACGAAATTATGAAGGAAAGGGTGTCGCTTCCATTTCTATGATATGCTTTAAATAATGGGCTATGAATTGACGTAGTACCGAGATGCTTCAAACAATTTAAGACTGGCTCCATAAAGATTTTCTTATAACCATAAAGAAAATACACTATCAATGTCAAGTGTTCTCAAAGCCCATTCCATCCTCAGATGCAGAATGATTTATTGTCAATAAACCTAAAACTGAATCAACTAATAAACCTAAAACTGAATCAACTGAGCAGTGTTCCCGACTGTCTCCAAAAATAATCTTCTTGCTGATGCGGGGAACCATTCATCCTAATGCATCAAGTCTAATAAGATAAAATTTTCAAGAAAAGCACAAAAGGTTTGACGTGGTATACCTTCACTTGTTATTTCAAAAGCATTTTCAATGATTAAAACAACATGAATAAGACTGAAATGGCGCTGTTTCTAAGGGACATCAGAGCTGACCTACAAAATTGACCAGAGAAACCATGCTAGATATGCCATTTCAACTGATGTCTAATAGAAAATCAAGAAGGAGAGATGCACATAAAGGAAAAGAACAGAATAACAGATGAAATCAGCTCCAAGGATGAGTTTCATATTATTCTAAAATCAACTCCAAAAATGAGTTTCACATTACTCTAAACTTGATCATTTAATAAACACCACTGTTGCTGCCGCATTGCTTTATGAACATTAGAACTGCAGAAGCAAATAAATAGGAGGTCAAGAAGCGGTAAACTTCAAATGCCATGTATCAACTACTGCAAAAATTATGTTACAAAACCTCAATGGAGCCGCTAAACTCCTCTTAACTCTGCAAGGCAATGATTTTAGCATATTTCATCCTAATCTATATTGTTTGGTTAGTAAACAACGTCATAGCATATTTTATTCTAATCTATAAAGTTTGGAAAGTAAAATACACAGTAGAAACCAATGCCACCCACTTGTCTTATTTTGGGAGTTCTAGAGCAAATTCTGAGGAAATAAAACCTACTAATTTGTAACACAGCAAGAGTAGAGCTATTTGCAAAACAGTCTATAATGCTATTAGATAGACTATTAATATCCAAGTAGTGTATACATGTGAGTTACTATAATTGAGGACCAAATGAATGAGAAGATTTGCTAACTTAGAATGGCATCTACCAAACTATTGTCATTAAGCTGTAAGATTCTCATGGCAGAATGCCATGGGAATATCATAAGTCCATCCTCTTCTTCTAAATTGCATTTCCTCATCAATCCTGAATAGCAAAGGAAAGGAGGCTAGTTGTCTGTGAGAGGACCCATACGAACAATCAGGCAACAATGATTCTCCAGTATGCCAAACCCTTCAATGGTACAAATCAAACATTAGGAAGGAAATTGAATGGCAAATCTTGCATCTTTAAACTTGTGCAAGGTAATCCAAAAGGACGAATATTGAACAGGACGAATATTGAACTGACTCAAATGCAAATAAATATACATACATCATGGACATGGACAATCTTCTGATTGGTTTATGTGTAGCTGGAAAACATGAGCCAAGTTAACTGTATCCTCAAGCTAGCTCTGAGAGATCTTTCAGCTAGTTCAGGAAGAACCTCGCACTCAATTAGGCCTTCAGCAAAATCGTTGTAGAAATAAATTGAATAATCATGTCTTTGCCTCAGTAAAACCCCCTAATCAAATAAAAACTCTTTGGCTTCATTAGTTTGCTAAGATGAAACAAATAGAATGATGGAATGGATAGAATAGTCCACATCTAAGAATGCAACCTTCTAATTGTAGGCTGCAGGAACAACATGTGTCGATTCTAATAGTGGATGCAAGTTGCAGTTATGCAAGATGCCACGAATGAAGAAAGATAGATAGGCATAATCTGGAATAATACTCCCTAAAATCTAATCAGAGGAATAAAAGATATCAATTGTTTAAGAATGTGCAAAAGATCTATCTAATCTGCCTAAGTTTAGGTGTACATGTAAAATTAAAACCAATACCTTTTCCACTAACCTTGCTTGGGACACCTTCGTTTTACAGCCCCCCCACCTAATGTGGCACAGATCCAGACCACACAATCTGGACATCAAGGGCTGGGATAATGCCACGTCGAGAGGGGGCTGTAAAACGAAGACTACCCCCTTGCTTTTATACATTCGTAAAGAATTCCCGCTTCGCACTATAAGAAACAATAAAATCACAAAACATTGAAGAAAGCATGCAGAATACATAGATATCCCTTTGCCACCAAAATACTGGAGCTCAAATGTAACCTATAATCTACATGTTGAATTGTACCTGAAGAACTCTTTATGCCTATCAAGTAACATTGCAAGCATGCCTTGCAAAAAATTACCATATATTACTGGCCTTCTATTATTCGGTTCTGCAGAAGCATGAAAAACAATCAGACTACCTGTTTACTCTAGCAAAAAAATATGTCCAGGCATGTCTACCGTCATGGATAGATAATGGAAAATCTTGGTCTCCAGTATACACCACAATCAAATTCAATCCTCCACAGAAAATGAAAACCCCATATGATTTCATCAAACTCACCTCCAACCGAGCGCGTGTTCCATCGATTCCTGCAGATCTCTGCTCATTGGCATCCAAGGGGACATGCCTCTTGCCATAAACGACCCATTTCATCTTCGTTACATCTCAATATCAACGGAATCCACCTACTTTGTACACGCTGATCCAAAGATCCTCAATATCAGCGGAATCTAGCATCGATTTATGGTTAATGGAGTCATTCTAGTTTTTTGAATAAAATGAGAATGATTTTTTATCGTCCATTGAGGCCAATCGGCCTATGGGACCCATAAGGAGTGCAGCAAACTTATTACTGTCCGGGTTAGAAAACCCCCGCCCCGAAGGGTTTTCGAGGGAAAAACCGTGGCAGTAATAAGAATGCTGTCAAACTGTACAAGTATACATCAATGTTTATATACATGTCAAGTGTGTAAGCAATTGGCTCAACCCTTGAATGGCCTATAACCCAGACAGACTGATTATTCCAATGCCTCCATTCGTCTTCAAATTCCCTTTTTCCAGTAGGTATTTTAATGGCCCCCACTACATCATCAGCCTTTTCTATGCTTTTATCATCTTATATGTGCCACAAGCATGTGAAGATAAGTACATTTGGGTCAATGCGTAGAAAAACATAGCTTCAACTGACCTAAGAGGCAAACATTTCCTTCCCATGTTGTGTGATCATGTGTTGTTTAAGTATGATGTGTTGTTTTAAGCATCATATGATATATTAATCTCAAACTGTCATCAAATAAAGGAAAAGAAAACAGGGACATACAATCACACTTCAGGTATCTCAGTCTGCCTGGCAACTTTGACAATCTCAAGATGATATCACTCACAAGGCATCAAGGGTAACATGTCTTGGAATAACTCTCGGGCCTGGTCCGACAAACTTGGCCCAGAGATGTCAGTTTGTCGCAAGAAGGTAACTCATACAGGCAAAATAGGACAAAGTGTTCAAGAAGCCGTCGAGAAATAACTTTTTGAATGGGGTATGCACTGGCTCATGGGAACATGCTAACTTGCCTCTATCCAGCTAGTGAAGTCAGTTAATATCCAGCCCCTAGGTGTTCCATTTAAAAATACAGTATAAAAGGTCATCAGCAAGAGAAACCTTAGAGATGCAAAAGCACATGAAGATACTACACCTCAAGTTTCTATCCAATTTCTTCAATTCTACAGCCAATGCATATGTGGGTTCGACTCACATAGAAGATTGAGCAACCAGAGAAGGTTGGAGCCCTTCAAGACTAGTTTAAGAGACGGCTGCCCATGGCATTGTTACACTAAAATAAATAATAATGAACAAATAAAGGCCTTTTCTCTTAGTAGTGGTCTCTATCTATCTAAAGAATCAAGGTAAAACCGTTGCCTAAAATGGCCATTACCAAGACAGATATTGGATGGAACATATTCCACTGCTACCGTCCACCATCGTGACTTCCCCCGCACCACTATAACCACACAATTATTGCTTCTTCTTGATGAGTCTATGCAATGCCTGCAAACAAAATAATTGGAAAAAGAATGAGTTATAATTGATTCAAGGGGAAGCATTCAAGTGAAAGGTGAATGTTTACATCAACAACGCCGCTACATAAATTAAGAGCTTCATTTTAAGTTGCCTAAAGCATTCCAAGGACAACCCTTACTTTGTTAGTACCCTATTTTAGTACTCACATAAGCATCTCGAAATGCAGATTCTTTAATACTTTAATTTAATACTCACCTAAGCATTTTTTTTTTTTTTTGTTTTTTTTTGTTTGAAGGCAAGGTTGGTGGGACTTGCACCCACCAACGTCTCCCACCCGATGGTAGCTAGTGGGTTTTGAACCCTGGTGGGGGTCACCCCAACCAAAGGCCTTACCACTAAACCACCACCGCGATGGGCCACCTAAGCATTTTAAACATCTGAAATAACTCTTGTTTGCCACATGAACCACAACAATTCTATAAAAGAATTCTTTATCAAACTCACCCACCACTATACACATGGGATCGGGAAAGAGAAATGCTCGCGGCGCCCTTGCCCGCCACGATAAATTTCTTGTAGAAATAACTTGCTATATTTAATTGTATCAATAAATGTGAAGGCTAAATTTACATATTTATAGATATAAAATTACAATTTTACATTGTAATAGTATACCAGAAAAATAGTCGAAGACATAGACATCAAAGGCCAAGCTTGTTGAATCTTACATCCTAGAATTCTCATTATCTATGGTTTTGATGCTTTGCTCCATCTGGATAGAATAGAATAGAATAGAATAGAATAAATTTTTTAACGTCCACGGAGACCAATAGGTCATGGGACCCATACAATGGGCTAGTACAATCATTACTACTAGGATTAAAAAACCCCTGCCTCGAAAGGTTTTCAAGGGAAAAACCTTTGCAGTAATGATGATACTAGACAAGCGGAGATAATGACTACCGGGGGCTCAGTAATTGCAGACGTTTATCTAGAACCTCAAGTATGTATAATGCCAAGTCATGCACAGATGGTGCTCTGAGATGTTGTGGAAGCGTGGAATGGAATGCTAAGGTAAAAAAATGATTCCAGACTATCTCAAAAGCAGGGCAACTAAGAAGAGTATGGCTTTCATCTTCAATAACCTGTAACTGGCAACAGGCACATAGTCTCGCTTCTCGCGGCAATTGCGGCCGCTCCCATCTACCTGTCTCAATCTGTAGCCTGTGGGACCCCGTGCGAATTGATGCAATAGCTACAAGCTTGTTCCTGGACAATGAAGCAAGCAAATAAGCTTGGGGCCCTGGTGCCAAGGTGGGATTTATGTGTGCATGATAATGACTAGTTTTCACTTGGGCCAAAGTAACCGCGTCCCATATCTTTTGAGAAAAACGACCATTGAGATATTGTTGCAAAAGCTCAGGATCAGAACTGGCAAGCATCAGGCAGTGCTCTGGTTGCACAACCCAACGGGCAAACCATGTAGTGCAATGCTCTTTCCAACATCATTTCAAACGCTGAGGAGATTCAGCCATGGCAAGTGCAAGAACATGATACCTAACATCATCCATGTGGTGCACCTTGCGGATATAGTGGAGATGGCGCTTCATGGCAGAATGTTGAAGAGGCCAAAAACCTGTCTCTTGTAAAAGAATAGCATAGGGCACCATTGTTTTAACTCCAAGGCTGTAAGTGAGAAAGGACTTTTGCACCCGCTCCAAGCTCTCCCAAGCACTAGCACTAATGGCAGGCCCCCACACTTCAAAACCATACAGTAAAACAGGCTCTACCAAAGCCCGAAACAAGTGAGCTTTTCGTGGCCAATCAAGAATTTCTGCGCGAAAACAATTGTTTTGCATTGCATAGAGTGCTCTCCATCCAGCAGCCACCCGCTTGGTAATATACTGTTCCCAAAGTGTGTTCTTACAGAATTGGGGAAAACTACAAAATACCCCTAACTTTTTGCAAAATTCACAGTATATCTCTAACTTTCTAAAAATTTACAAAATGCCCCTAAAAATTCACAAAATGCCCTTGAAAATGCCCCTAATAGAGGCATTTCATGAATTTTCTAAAAGTTAGGGGTATGTTGTGAATTTTGCAAAAAGTTAGGGGTATATTGTAGTTTTTCCCTACAGAATTCTATACTCTTGTAGCTATCGACAACTTCAACTTTGCGGCTATCATAGTGCATAGTGGGAACATTGTGACAAGAAGATTGAACTACCAAAAGCTTGGTCTTTTGGTGATTAACACGCAGAGTTGCGTTCTCACAAAAACTGTGCAGAGCATGTAAATGTTGCTGCATACTAGCAGCGGTATGTGCCAGAAGTGAAACATCATCAGCATACATAAGTTGCCTAATGATATAGTGTGCCAAATATGGACCCCCGCCGCCATGATTATCAAGCCATTCTTCCAATTGATCAATGTACAAGCCAAAGAGTGTAGGAGATAAAGCGCAACCCTGACGAACTCCAATATTGCTAGTGATTTGAGTACCTGATGCTGGAAATTTAGCAATAGAGCCGATAAACTGCATTTTGAAGATCTTGTGGAACCCCAAGTGCCTGCAAGCACTGCCAAAGAAGCTCGCGTGGTACTGTATCAAAAGCAGAAGTAAAATCCACAAAGCATATATAGAGGTCTTGTTTCAAACTTCGACTATGTTCAATAAGCATGCGCAATGTGAAAATATGGTCTATTGTAGAATGGCATGGACGAAAACCTGCCTGTCCCTACAAAGACGCGTACACCAAGTATGTTACGCCCATGATGTCAATCGCTTCTCGATGGACCGGCTAAGAGCTTTGAGAATATGGAACTTACCATGATCATGCGATAATTAGAAGGGTCATGCTTATCACCGCTTTGTAAATTGGTGCGACCTTCACTTGACAACCCAAGTTTAAGCAAGCCTTCTTGCAAAGCTTGATTTAAAAGAGTAGTGATGATTGGAAGCAATAGCGGACCCCCCCATTTAAGCAATTCTGCTTGCAAACCTTGAAGATCAGGAGACTTGCCATTAGATAGATGCCGCAGTCCTTCTTTGACTTCCTCCTCTGTGAATTGAAGAATATCACCTACCAAAGGAGGCACAGAATTAAGGACCCCAGGATGATCATATAAGTGGACCAATCGCTCATCCCATTGCTGCATAGAAATATGTCCAAGGGTAGGAGGTGGTCGATATAATATTTTGCGCCAGAAGGTCCGAGGCTCACGTAGCAGTAATTCAAACATTTGCTTCTGATGCTCAGCAACAAAGCGTGCCTTCTTGCGTTTCAAAACAGACTTATAATTTTGAATGGCATTATGTCGTATGATCCGCTCAACTATCATTCGCAATTGTTTTTAAAAGCCGCTACGCCTTCATCACACCAGGCATTTCTAGGAAAGGATTTCCTACCAACATGAGCAACACCCGTAAGTGTGTACCAAAGCAAGAGACAAATGTAAGCAAAGCATCGAAGAAATGCCTTTGCATTACGCTCTTGAAGAGTTGGGTAATCCAAAATACCTGCAAGCGTAGGAGCTAATGTCTGTTCATATTCAAAAGATCTAGAATAAGTCAAGCGAATGCGAGGGGCAGGAGCCTGGATAGCAATGGGTTGAAGAGGTGGAAGCTGCCACTTTAATGACAAATAAAGTGGATAGTGATCAGATTTTATCTCCTCATCTCTATGCCTTGTGCCAATTCGAAAATCTGAAATGAGATCCAAGGCTTGCACTTGGGAAATGACATAATCAACAACACTAGTACCACCACCCTGCCTATCCTGTCTGCATGTAATACCTTTAGAGTGTGGCCATTGCTCTAAGCCATTACAAAGTACCATCTCAAAGACTTCACACAACTGGATGAGCTCCCTTCCAAATGTTGAGACGGGTTTGTTACCATCAGGCGATGAACGTGGAAAGACTGTATCATTAGCAGACATCCATAAAGGGTCACGGACATCCTCAAGTATGAGTTGAGCAGCTTGCATTTCAGCAGTGCGAGCATTGAAATCACCAAGAAGAATAACATGCCCCAACTGTTTGAATTGAGCAATGTCATCATAAAGATCACCATAAAGCATGAATTAATTACTTGGAGAAAAAAAGCAGATTTTGAGAATTTTGAATGCACCTCTTCAGGCCCACCACAAGCCAAAAGTACTCAACTTTAATTTAAATTTGTCCCGCCCAACCACAAGCCAAAAGTACTCAACTTTAATTCGAATTTGTCCCGCCCAAGGTGGGCGGGACAATCAAAAATTTGGGCAGGTGTCATGTTTTGAATAATTTTGGTAGGTTAGGTTTCGAGCACTGAACTCGTCTCTACTTGCCGCCGAGTTCTCCTTCAGACCAGCGAGACGAGCGGATCGGGTGGATGAGAAGATGCGGCAGCAAAGGGGAACGGATCAAAAGCATAGGAGACACAGATTGCAAGTGGAGCCGGATTCGTGGGCTTCCCATATGACTAGATCAAAACAGTCTTCAAGGCGCAAGCCCTATTTTGGCAACGGGATGACTGTGAAAATAGATGATGCTGTAAACAGATGGTAGATCAGCATACCATATTCCAAACAAGGGGATTCACATTAAGGTAAGATCTTTTTGTAGCTCTAATCTGTGGTGCAAAGAATGCCTCAATTCTGACATTAGCTGCTTTGTCTAGTCCAGTTGCATGTAGGATTTCAAATATTGGAGGAAGATATTAGATCCCTGTTCTTGGAGAGGTAAAGACTGTGATAATCTTGTGAACCCCAACCACATCTTGATGGCGGAGCAGATGCGCCTTCAAATCTTATTTAAGCGGCCATGGGCAGAGCATATCTATTCGCCTGAGACCCATCTGCCAATCCCAAATTCGTCATATCGATTAGGTGAAATCCTTGGCTACAGTTCTCTTGCTGTCTCTGGAATCATCAAATTGGTTTTTTCCCTTTCATTGAAGTAGCGTACAAAACTTACCCTTGTTTCCATTTGATTCTTAGCATTTCGATCTTCCCATCAAAGCAAATTTTCGAGATGAGCATGTTGTACGGACTTTCCGAAGGCTGTATTCATGGTAATTATTGGCTCTCCTTAATCGCCATGGCGATTTTGATGAGCACTAGAAGGATGGTAGGGGACCTTGGTTTGCTAAAGGCAATTTAGATAAGCACAAAAAGGGCAGAAAAACGCTTAAGTTTTGCTCACCAAAATCGCTGCAGCGATTATCTTGAGCACAAATACTATTTTTGGAAAGATTATAATTTTGTAGAGTTGAGCAAAAAAATTGTTTTTCTTTTGTAATGTTATATTCCTAGGATGGGTCCTATGATAGGCATATACTAGAGAAGAAGGAGAAATCTAGCTCAAGAGAACGCCGATGAAAGAACAATGAAGAGAGGCTGAATAAATAGGAGTGACAAACGGACGTCCCCATCCAAGGAATGTCGGTTCTATTGCTGTCGCAATAGAACCGTGGCATTTATGGTTGCTTTTAAAATGCGTAAATAAACATGTTATTTTACTAGTGAGTGTCCAATATGCACTCATTTCTAATCTCAATAGATCGCAATGGCGATCTTGACAAGCCCACCATGTATAAAATTTATGATAATAATTATATTACTAGTAACGGTGCCCAGCGTTGCTGGGCATGATTTGGAACCTGCAATTATTGGGACGCCGAGGACATTGCATACATTGCATTGGAATAGGAGATTTACTTCTTGGTGGTATTGAGCATGGCCTTCAATTGTAATATTGTTTTGTAGTTGTGCTCATCATGTTATTTTGTTGTTGGAATTTAATCAAAGTCGTCATGTTGTTAATTGTAGTAACTTTAGGAAGTGCAAACACTCTTGCCTAGGAATCATTGTCCAAACACCTAATGTAATGCCGACTACTATTTGTAAGGAATAGTTTGTCTATGCTTATTTATTGAACCTTTCCCTTTCCAATAAGGAAAACCTATGAATCTTTTGTCATAAGTTGAAAGCCAAAGCATGTTTTCTTGTTACTACCATGGGGTAATGAAGGCCTTAGTGGTTGTCTTGTCTTTGCTTATTTATTGAGCCTTTCCTTTTCCAATAAGAAAACCCTATGAATCTTTGGTCATAAGTTGAAATCCAAAGCATGTTTTCTTGTTACTACCATGGGATATTAGAGGCCTTAGTGGTTGTCTCATCTATCTTAGTGGTTGTCTCATCTATGTTCTAGAGTCCATAAAAGCAAACCATAAGTTTAGTACATCTCTTTTCAGAACACGGTATTTAAACAAATACTACTATCCTTGCCATTGCAACATTCTTCCAGGGTTTGATGTGGTTTTGCTGGGGTTGGATGTCATTTTCTACATGTTCACAACAAAGGTAGAGAATTTTTTAACCATTCTCCTCAATTAGATCACCCATTTTCTTTAGACAGCATTTTAACAATAAGATTTGAAAATGTTAAAACAATATGATTTTAGTCAGAATGTCAATCCTACAATTTATTGTACATTGATATCAAAACATATTGGAAATTGCATATGTATTAAGCAAAAGGCCAAAGATAGTTGGAATTAGAACCACCTGCCGTAAGAGCAGGGATGTGAGATATTTTTACGTGCACTTTTGCATGGCATTCATGATATAAATGCTAGGTACAATCTGATGATATGCACCTGAAGAATAGACTTCCCCATAGCAATCACATCTCAACACAACCAAACCAAGTAAAGTTTTGGTGAGAAAGGGAGTAACAACAATGAGCGATATTGTTGTCAAGCTTGTCGATATAATGCCATTAGATCACATTATCTTTGCATAGCTTGATAGTTGAGCACCAACAATGCATGCCATGAGGTTAAGTCCAACAGCTAATGATGAATACCCATAAGCCTTACAATAAAAAAGCCAAGTATGATAGAGGCATGTCTAGCGTTACCTTTGAATAACTAAAGCAAAATCAGAAAACTAAAGAAATAACATGGATAGCATAATACCACCAAGATAGGGAGCATAAAATCCTTGTTTACTCTCCTGATGCACATTAGATGCTAGCTTTGGAGGTTTTAACATATCAAAAAGATTACACAAAGTGAGAAATGAAGTATGTTACCCGCCAAAATGAAGTTGGATTTATCAATGAGAATTGATCTTTGCAGTGGCAAAGGGACAATATAAGGAAGCAACCTAGATAATGATCTTGTAAGAACTCACCATGTCTCCACCCAATTAGCAACCCTGCAAAAAAAAGGATTCTTGAATTAGCAAATGAATCATTGACCATTGGAAAAAGACATTGGTTTACGGTGATCGAAAGATAGCAAGTTTCTTAGCAATGATATAGAAGTCCATTCAACAAATGTGTAATCCAATGTGAATATACCCCTTTGAAAAGATGCTTAAAAGGGCTTTGCTTCTCTCCTATAGATCATTAAATGGACATAGGGAGGGCTCTTGAAGAGCACTTCAAATGCAAGATGCATGTAAGAAGTGCAAACAAGGAAACATATGCTAATGCCTTTGAGCTCTATTACGTAAATAGATGATGCTTTTACATATATCCTTTAATATGCGCTTCAATGTGATATGCATTTCAAATTTTGGAGTTGTAGCTATAACCCCAACCATGACCACGAATGGAAGGGAAAAAGAAGAATATACAAATCTGGCGGAGAGAGCTCCACCTATTTGGACCCACGGTACATTTGTTCCATACTTGCTTGCATTAGGTATCGGCTAGACCACAGATCCAAAATCCACCAACGGCATTCCAATCAACGAACCCCACCCTTATTTACATAGACCCATCAGCATTGGCGGACCACCCATGGAAGGGAAAATTGAAAGAAGAATATATATAAATCTGACTGAGCTCCACCTATTTTTTGCATAGATTGGTCCAAAGCTAATCGGGATTCCGATTTTATAGTAATAGAAGGATGGTAGGGGACTTTGAATAGCAAAGGCAATTGAATAGCAACTCAAAAAGGGCGATCTGCATGCGGTATTAAGGGCTTGTGCTTTCGGCCTCCAAGAATTTAGGGCAAAATACTATAACAAACAAATCCATGGCTTCACCTTTGAGCAAAAAAAACAAATCCATGGCTTATATTCCTAAGAAGGAAATCCGATTGGTTGTGATTAAAACCAAAACTTGGATATCCTTTTTGTGTGCAGTCTTTATAAGAGAGGCGAATGAAATAGCTTTGTAAAAGGGACTATGACCCATCCAAGGAAAATCCGGCGGCCTCTTTCAAAATCCAAAAAAAAAATTGAGAAAAGGCGAAATAAAAATGTTATTTTACTATCCGAACCGTCCACTCTTTTCTAGGTTAGATCTGGGCCGTCCAGTTAGACAAGTCCATTACTTGCACTAAAACATTATAATATAAGATATTGTAAAAATATCCCTTAAAAAGTTCATGTATTGGTCTTCTACGATAAAAAAGATCGCAATGGCGATTTGACCAATCATTTTTGCATGTGTATGCTGGATCAATGAGGTTCTTGTAAAGGAGTTTTAACGATTTATATGGCCACTGCAACCTATTTCGTACTCAACGAGAATTCCAAATTTCTCAAAGTAATTAATGTTTGCTTCATAGGGATCACTGCGAGCGACATCATATTCATCATAAAAAGGTGATGATGTAGGTGGGAAGTAACAGGCAGCAACAAAAATGGTGCTACTATTGTGGCAATGAAGTTTGATCCACATGTAGCGATTATATCTATCAGCTTTATGAAGCGCGATATATGGAGCAAGGGCATCCTTGAAATAGCAAGCAACTCCACCGCAACCTCGTTGCCCATGACATTCATTAAATAATGAAAAGGATTGATAGCCTGTAAAATGAGGTAGCCGTTTGGCTGAATGCTCCCACGTTTCCATGAGCAGAAGGATATCCATATCTTTTGCAATGGGATTCAAGCCATCACCTTTACGCCAGGGAAAACCTCGACAATTCCAAGACACCAACCGAAGGCACATTTCCTAGGAAGGTACATTTGAGGTATGAGCAGTGCGAACTGAGGAGGCTGGAGCAATAGAGGCGGCAGCGGCAGCAGTAGCAGCATCATCAAGGGTACCATTAGCAACATCGTGAGAGGAATGGCCTTGAGCAGAAGAAGATGTGGTGGGTGCAGAAGATGGAACAACACGAGGCGCATTTGCAGCGTTGGTGTGTGCATGAGAAATGGGAGAATGGATTTTAACACCAGCAGTATGAATGGCCTTAGCATGATGGAAGGCGTCAGCAAAGGTTGCATGTGATGGTATAAAAATACGTAGTTTTCCACGAATCAGTGCAGCCTTACTACCATTCTTTTGAATGTCCTGGACCTTTTGCAAATTCTGGCGTCTGGCTAACTGTTGGGACTTAGTAAGATCAAAATCCAGATAGAGAGATGTCCCTTTCAATTGCTTGCTTGGCCTGCTTGAGGATATCCATTTTAGTACTCAAATTTCGCACTGTAAATTTCACTATGCGCGGGTGGTGGGGCTGCAATGCTCCAACCCTATGTGCAGCAGTGACAACAATTGGTGTTGTGAAGTCCAATTTAGCTAACACCAAAGTCTGTACCTTCTGTTGCAAGTCCTCTGATGCTTCTTCTGGCATACCACGAATGACCAGATTACACTGACGGTTGTGCCTATCAATGTATTCTCTACGCCTCTGAGCAGATGTAGATGCAGGTGTAGATGCAAAACCTGTTACATGAGAGTTTTGAAATTGGGGGGAGGATGAACTAGGCATGGATCTCACATTAGGATCATGATGCTTTGAAGAAGAAGTTGGAGGTGCCTTGGTTGCATGAGAATAGGAACGTTCCAAGGCAGCAACTCGACTAGATGTGTCCTTAGCAAGCTCAGTCACTTGGCAGGTCATGCTTTCTTCCAATGCTCGCATGTGAGTATTACAATTCGTAGACACCTCAGAGACATGAAGGAGTAAATCTTGCCTTTGCTTGCCAATATCAACCATTAGGTGCTCCACAGTCATATGACAAGCAGCAAACTCCAACTTTGCGCCCTCAATTGCTTCCCAAAGCTTTGCATGTTCAGCATGAATTTTGCCAGTGAGCGTTGCAAGGTCGTTACGGCACTTTGCCAATTCAGACCTCAATGCACATTGGAATTGTGTCATCTCTTGTTGCTGCATGCGCAAAGTAGCTGTAAGAATGTCAAACTTGTTCTCTAGGTCTTTTTGAAGCAAATTGATATAGAGAGGAAGACGTGCTGGACGAGGGACCTTGGAGAAATCATCTGGGGTCAATGCCTCATCAATCCGCTCCCTTTCATCATCCTGAGTTGAACCTCCAACGCATGTTGGAGGTGTGGCTGAGCAATATGCACTTCCAACACCTGTAGCAGATGCAATCTGCTCCCCATCAGCAATTGTGGTGAACCTCCAATGCGTGTTGGAGGTTCGTCTGGGCCAGTTGCACTGCCAACACCTATAACGGATGCAATCTGCTCTCCATCATCATGTGTTGAACCGCCAACGCATGTTGGAGGTTCGTCGGGGCCTTTTCTTTTCGCCAACCGCCCTTTTCTTTTGCATCCTTTCCTCGGCTCGGCCCCTCCGGGGCCTCGCCTCGGTTTGGGCCCACCCACATGCCCGGCTCGGCCCCTTCGGGGCCTCGCCTCGGTTTGGACATCCCTGGGACTATTCCTCGGCTCGGCCTCGCCTCGGTTTGGGCCCATCCGTGTGTCACCCATAGGGAGCTTAATCAACCTCGGTTCAACATTGCCTCAGATATATACTTACTACCAATTCCAAACCATCACACATTGAGGAGCTTAGTCACATTTACTACCAATTTCAAAGTAATCATCGATTGGGAGTTTACTCACATCTACTATAAACTCCAAAGTCTCACCCATTAAAAGCTTACTCACACTTACTACAGCATCACCCATTGGGAGCTTACCTACACCTACTACTACTTTTAAAGTATCATCCGTTAGGAGCTTACTACATCTACTATTAATTCCAAAGTACAACCCCTATATATTCAAGAAACTTTCCATGTAACTAAGCATCCATTACTCAACCACCCATGAGGAGCATACTCACACATACAACCATGAGGACCTATACCACATCTACACCCATGAGGACTTTTACCACGTTTACTACTTGGCACCCGTGCAAGAGGAGTTTACTCATGCCTATTACCTCTATATGTCCCCTCTCCTCTTTGTCCTCTCTCCTATCTCTTCTCTCCCCCTTCTCTCTCTCTCCTCTCTTTTCTTTCTCTTATCCCTCTTCTGTCTTCTCTCCCTCTTCTCTCTCTCTCTCCTCTCTCCTCTCTCTCTCCTCTTTTCTGTCTCTCTTCCCTCTCTTCTCTCTCTCCTCTCTCTCCTCTCTCTCTTCTTTCCCCTGTCTCTCTTCACCCATTGGGAGCTTACCTACATCTACTACTACTTTTAAAGTATCATTCGTTAGGAGCTTACTACATCTACTATGAATTCCAAAGTACAACCCCTATATATTCAAGAAACTTTCCATGTAACTAAGCATCCATTACTCAACCACCCATGAGGAGCATACTCACACATACAACCATGAGGACCTATACCACATCTACACCCATGAGGACTTTTACCATGTTTACTACTTGGCACCCGTGCAAGAGGAGTTTACTCACGCATATTACCTCTATATGTCCCCTCTCCTCTTTGTCCTCTCTCCTATCTCTTCTCTCCCCCTTCTCTCTCTCTCCTCTCTTTTCTTTCTCTTCTCCCTCTTCTGTCTTCTCTCCCTCTTCTCTCTCTCTCCTCTCTCTCTCCTCTTTTCTGTCTCTCTTCCCTCTCTTCTCTCTGTCAATGCAGCCAAATGGGAGTCATTGAGGATGAATCTCATACCCTTCAAAGTTGCCCAGCATATGATCAAATTCGAGCAGCTATCTTTGAGTTGGTCGGGCTTGGTCGGCCCGTTACATGTGACATTGAGCCACGGCATCCCGTCTGGTCTTTGGGATCATACCTTCCGAGGTTATGGACATGCGAGATCAGCTATGTCCTCGGGCACACTTTGACATGTATATATACATTGATGTATACTTATGCGGTTTGGCCCGACATTCTTATTCTTGCCATGGTTTTCCCTCGAAACCCTTGGTGAGGGGGTTTTAACCGGACCTCGACAATAAGTTTCTTATTCTTATTCTTATTCTCCTTATGGGTCCCATAGGCCGATTGGCCTCAGTGGACGATAAAAAAGTATTCTTATTCTTATTCTTATTCTCTCTCCTCTCTCTCTCATCTCTCTTCTTTCCCCTGTCTCTCTTTCCTCTCTCGTCTTTGTCTTATCTCTCGTCTCTCTCTTCTTTCCCTCTCTCTCTCTCCCCTCTCTCTTCCCTCTCCCTTTCTCTCTTCTCTCTTCTCTCTCTCATCTCTCTTCTTTCCCCTCTATCTCTTTCCTCTCTCGTCTTTGGCTTCTCTCTCCTCTCTCTTCTTTCCCCCCTCTCTCTCTTCCCTCTCTCTTCTCTCTCTTCTCTCTGCTCTCTGCTCTCCTCTCTCTCTCTCTCTCTCTCTCTCTCTCTCTCTCTCTCTCTCTCTCTCTCTCTCTCTCTCTCTCTCTCTCTCTCTCTCTCTCTCTCTCTCTCTCTCTCTCTCAGGTTTTATGCCTCTGGAAGAGGAAGCAATGAGTCAAACACTATACTACATCCGCAAAGTGCATGGGCTGGGAGAGGAAAGCCTTCCCCAACTAGCCATGAAAGAGAATGAGATCAAGGAATGGTATGCAGACACGAAAAAATGGTTGTCAAGGTGGGGAATGAGTATAAGAAACATGCCACTTGAAAAAGACATGATTAGAGAATGGGTAAAAACCAATATGCAGTATCGATTGTGGCAAAATGCAGGGACAAAAATGCTTGACTATAAGAACAATATGAATCCAAGCCTAGCACCAATGCCATATTTGTTGGAGAAAATATCAATGGTGAAGAGGCACAATATTTGCAGGATCAGACTAAGCTCAGGTGTTGGGGGAATTTCCCTCGAGAAAGACGCACTTGCAAGATATGCGGGTCCTCGGAAGACGTAGAAGATGAGAAGCGTTTCATACTTTGTTGTCCGGCTTTTCAGAGAGTAAGGGATAAACTGTGCATTACAGCGACCTCACTGGCTGATTTTTTTGCGCAATCAGGGAAAAAAAATAGGGCAATACATAATAGAAGCCTTGGAGATACGAGAGTCATCAATAAAAAACTACAAACACTTACTTGAAGAATTTGACAAAGACAGATGAGAGGAGAACTAGTGCTGCTCCATCAAGGAGGGCACTATATCTGATAATATTCAATGTGCATTTTGCTCTGTAACATCTAATAGACCTGATGGTCTCATAGATGGAAAAATAAAAAGTCTTTATCTTATCTTATCTTATCTCCCCCCTTTCTCTCTTCTCTCTTAGGCCCGGGCACTGGGAGTGAAATCCACGGTCCCATATCAGATCTTGCTCCAGGAGACAGGCTTCCTTCCATTACAGAGGGCTGCGCTGGAACATCACATTATTTACTTCCAGAAGGTGGTGGCTATGGATGAAGCCCGGCTGCCCAACCTTGCTTTGGCAGTGGCGATGGGCCCGCAGCGACTCAAAGCTGCTTTGGAAAGACAAAAAGCAAGCCCGGTGGTTCGCTATGGAATGTGCGGGGCACCCGGATGTGGACCCGGTGCATACACCGAGAAGGAAACGCCTTGAAGCGATGCTTGGATGCTTGCTTCATGGTCAAGCTTTGGGATGAAGGGGCCCTGTCTCATGTCAAGGTGGCAAATTATCGACAGCAGGTTAATCCCATGCTCACGAGGGGCCCACACCACTACCTGCGCACCCATCTACCCATGAAAAAGCGCAGGGTGATTGCTTCCATTCGCACAGGTGCACACCACCTCCGCATTGAGACAGGGAGATAGATTCGGAACTGTGCAGTATGTCAGCATCCTTATTGCTACTAAGGTTTTCCCAAAAACCTTGGTGGGGGTTTTTAATCACGGTAATATCGCTGCTGCTCTCTCTTTGTACTTGGGTCCCATAGGCCAATTGGTCTCCGTGGACGATAAAATCATATTCTATTCTATTCTATTCTCTCCCATTTTTTCCTTCTCTCTCTCCTCTCTCTCTCCTCTCTCTCTATTTTCCCCCTCTCTCTCTCTCTATCTTTCTCTCTCTTTTCTATTGCTCTCTCTCTTCTTCCTCCTCTCTCTTCTTTCTCTTCTCTCTCTCCTCCCTCTTCCCTCTCTCTTTTTTCTCTTCTCCCTCCTCTCTCTCCTCTCTCTTCTTTCCCCTCTCGCTCTTTCAGCTCTCCTCTCTCTCTTCTCTCTCCTCTCTCCTCTCTCTCTCTCTCTCTCTCTCTCTCTCTCTCTCTCTCCTCTCTCTCTCTTCCTCCCTCTCTCTCTCTTCTATCTATTCCCTATCTCTCTCCTCTCTCCTCTCTCTCCCCCTCTGTCTTTCCCTCTCTGTCTCTTCTCTTCTCTTTGTCTTTACCCTCTCCCTCTCGTTTCTCCTCTCTCTTTCTCTCACTCTCTCTCCCCTTTTTTCCTTCTCTATCTCCTATCTCCCTCTATTTCTCCCCTCTCTCTCTATCTTTCTCTCTCTTTTCTATTCCTCTTCTCTCTCCTCTCTATCCCCTCTCTCCTTTCTCTCTTCTCTCTCTCCTCTCTCTTCTTTTCCCTCTCTCTTTCAGCTCTCTCTCTCTCTCTCTCTCTCTCTCTCTCTCTCTCTCTCTCTCTCTCTCTCTCTCTCTCTCTCTCTCTCTCTCTGGTCACATGTCCAGTTGGATGCTGCCTAGTGGCATGACGTTAAAATACTCTCTCTCTCTCTCTCTCTCTCTCTCTCTCTCTCTCTCTCTCTCTCTCTCTCTCTCTCTCTCTCTCTCTCTCTCTCTCTCTCTCTCTCTCTCTCTCCTCCCCTCCTCCTCTCTCTCTTCTCTCTCTTCTATCTCCTCCCTCTCTCTCCCTCCTCTCTCTTCTCTCTCCTCTCTCTCTCCCATCTCTCTCTCCCTCTGTCTTTCCCTCTTCTCTCTCTAGTTTTATTCTAGAACATTCTAGAATGTTCTAGGATTGTCTATGTTTTAAACCTTGCATATATCCCACCTTTAACAATGTTGAAATGATCATATTCAGGAACTAATGCTTGTTCTAGTGGTTGAGATTCAGGGCTGGGGTGCCATAGCCTAGGGCTCAAATCCTTCCTAAACCAAAAAAGTTTTCACACTAAGGCTTTTAATTAACCAAAGGAATACTGCAACAATAAGACAAGAAAGTAACAATGAAACCAAGAAACCCAGGTGCTAGAACGAATTCTGTGAGAGAGAATTCGGTAAGTTTGGGATTGAATAGATATTCTGGCACTAATGGGATGTGCTTCCATGAGACAGATTTACTACAGAACACATGTTGCGATGGTGATTGTGTGTACAATATAGGGTGGACACGGCAATATTTTTGTAATCATACCTTCAGTCAGAGTATTGCGTATGCACATTATTGGATGTCATTCGAAATTAAATTTCAAATGTTATCCTATCTGTTGGAATCATCCTTCGATAAGCTTAATTAAAAATACCCACAAAATAGCAAAATATGTATGGCGTGCGAATAACCACGGACGTGATTCCACATAGGGGATATGACAAGTGGATATCCCTTGCTGGGGAATATTTACGTGGTAATCCACAGGTGAGAATACTCGATTCAAAGGCTTCGATTACTTTGCGAGCAAATGGCCAGGATGATGTGCACAACAATTGTCAGATGTCAGGCTGACGCCTGGGTTCCCATATTGTGGAGTGATTCCTTCCGAGGGAATTGCAAGACGGTTGAGGAATAGAAAAGCTGGTGATTGCCTCTAGCAGAATATCTGGAAGATTATTCCCTCCAGTGGAATGCCACTGGAGATTCGACAGGGAAGGTTCTGGTGGGTGATTCCGTCGGGCAAAATAAGATTCGATGGGAGAGGTTCTGGTGGGTGATTCCGTTGGGCAGAATAAAATATATGTGATTCCACCAGGTGGATAAAACATTATTGAACCGTCTGGAGGTATTGCCCGTTGTGATTCTAAATAAAGGTATTATTTGAACGACTAGGATGATCCCAGCGGACGGACGACTGGAATCCATGGAAAAGTACTTGACAGTGTCAGGTATCCGAAAAGGAGTCTCCAAAATAAAACCCTTTTGGGCCAGATTGGTGATTTTGAGGGAAGGGCGGTATCGTGAAGGGATCACTAAAACAAGGGTAAACGTATTTTTAACTCCATAATGCAGAGAATTGTTAAACTGGATTAATCATAGCATGCCAAAAGTCTATGCTAAGTAGCAAAAGTCTATGCTAAGTGATTTTGAGGGAAGGGCGGTATCGTGAAGGGATCACTAAAACAAGGGTAAACGTATTTTCAACTCCATAATGTAGAGAATTGTTAAATTGGATTAATCACAGCGTGCCAAAACGTCTATGCTAAGTACCAAAAGTCTATGCATGCATGGGTCCCTTATCTAAGATCCATGATGCGGAAAGTATTTAAAGTGGATCAATCACAACGTGCAAATACTAAGCATGTGCCAAATGACTATGCATGAATGGGTATCTTATCTAAGGTACACAAATGCAGATAATTGTTAACGTGGATGAATCACAGGGTGCCAATCTTAAGTACATGCCAGATGACCATGCCTACATGGGTCCCTTATCTAAGATCCATAAATGAGAGAGTTAAAGTGGATCAATCACAGGGTAAGTACATGCCAGATGACCATGCGTACATGGGTCCCTTATCTAAGGTTCATAAATGCAGAGAGTTAAATGGATCAATCACAAGATGCCAATGCTAAGTACGTGCCAATTATGCATATATGGGTCTCTTATCTACTGTCCATAATTACATAGAATTGTTAAACATGGATCAAAAAATGACCATGCATGCATGGGTCCATAAGTGCGAAAAAATGTTAAAATGGATGAATCACAGGGTGCCAATGCTAAATATGTGCCAAACGACCATGCATGCATGGGTCAATTCACAGGTGCCAATGTGCCCAAACAACCATGCAAGGTACATAAATGCAGAGAATTGTTAAAATGGATAGAAAATAGGGATCAATCACAATGCATAGGGATGAATCACAATGCAAAGGATTGTTACAATGGGTAGAAAATAGGGATCAATCGAAAATAAGGATCAAAGTGGATCAATCACAGTGCTAAGTGCGTGTCACGCCTATGTATGCTTGGGTCCGTTATCAAATATCCATAAATACAGATAATTGTTATGGATTGAAAATAGGGATCCCACTTGGAAAAATCTGCCCCTTCTTACAAATATCTGACAATTTAAAGATGTTTCCAACATTTTCCCAGATTTAGATAAAGATAAAAGATAAAGATAAATTTTTATCGTCCGCGAAAACCCAATGGGGTTATGGGACCATACAAGAAAAGGGGGCAGAAGCCCCAACAGCCGGAGCAAAGAAGGCAAAAGCCTAAACAAAACCCAAGGACAAAGCCACAAAGAAAACAAAGGGCCAAGACCCAAAGAAAACATGAGGGCAAAAAGCCCCAGTACAAACAGGATGGACATGTTCATGGATGCTAAAGCCCCAGTACAAACAGGATGGACATGTTCATGGATGCTAAGGATATTAGTGCTATAGTATATTAAAAAATGCATGTTCAAATATTTTTTGCGGTAGTCTTAAATACAGTGGTAAGCTATATCATTATTTTGGAGCCGTGTTGTTAAAGTGGATCAATCAGTGGACCAATCACAGGGTGGCAATGCTAAGTAATGCTGATATATGCCACGTCCTTGGCCAAGGACGTGGCATATATCAAATGCATAAATAGATGAACGAACACCTCATTTGCATCAGCTGGGAGAAACATCAAACATGGCATTGCCAACATTATCTGGTAGTAGCATAATGATTCTCCTGATGTTGTTTATTGCAGCTGCTGCTGCGAGATCAAGCAAAGATCATATTGTTATGCCGACTTTGGGGAGCGAAAATATTGATGTAAATAGCCATTATATCATTCATTCATTTCATTTCATTTCATTTCATTTCATTCAGTTATTTCATTTCAGTTCACTTCATTTCATTTATGCAGCATCATCATTAGCTTAAGATTCTTCACTAAAGAGCCATGGCATATAACATATAAAACATATAACTTATTTTCTTCTGTTCTATTTTCTTGCTTTCTTATGCTGCATCACATGCTAAACATGTTTCACTCTGGCTCTGCCTAACAGACACAGGCAACAGGGGATTGCACAATTGAGATAAGAATAGCAACAGGGGATAAAGGCACTGATGGCACAGTAGGTGTAAGAGTGTATGATGGACAGTCTTCTTCTTTTCTAGACTTCTCACCCCTTGACAACCCTGGTGTTGATGATTTTGAGGCTTTGAAAATTGATACTTTCACATTCCCAAACAAGCCCTGTTTCCAGAACGTTTGTGCTGCTAAAGTTAAATACTCCTCAAAGCCGACCTGGTCTTTTGAGAGCGCTGGTGTCAAAGTGAAAAACTCTGACGGTGCTGTCATATCAGAGTCCTTTGGTGTTTATGGAAAATATCTTAGTGCTAACGTTCTGGAGCAGAACTTGGATAGTGTAGCATTTGTGGGAAGCTGCGCCTAATTACAATGTAAGATGATGATTGGCTGCATTCTATTGCAGCAAATAAGTTCTGTTTGGTCATCATAATAAATATATGATAATAAATATCTAATGGATATGTATTAAGCATGGTGCTGATGTATTCTATTGCAGTGATAATGAGATAATTTTGTGTGGTTTTGGATTAACTTTTGAGTTGCTCCTGTATGAAATCAATATAGAGCGGGTAAGTATATTGTCCATTGATCTTGGAATTTTTACATTGTAGGGGCCCTTGTATACAAAATCTGATATTTACAAATTTTAACTTATTTGCTCAAAAGACAAGCTTAATCGAACAGTCCACAGCAGGATTTATGATGCTGTCAACTAAGGTTGAGAGTTCAGTCTTTTAGTTTACGTGTTCTTTTTCAGTTCAGAGTCCATGCTTTGTTGCTTTCATTCCTCTAAGTCTAAAGTCTGCAAACTAAGGTTGAGTTCGGTTACGTACTTCAGAGTACATACTGTGTTGCTTTTATTACTCTAACTTATTCAGTTATTAATCATGCCAGTGGCACAGTTTCTAACTTACAATTAAGTTACGCCTAGCATGGAATATGTTTCAATGCATACATTAAGGTATTTCCTAATAAAGAAGGATCAATTTGCAATGATACTGTTTCAACTGCAGATTGAAGAGCTGTTTAAGCTTAGAATCCAGTTTGTACAGCATTGCATAAACAGTACCACACCTTTTCAGAAATGCTCCAGAAGTTTTATTGGTGGTATGAAGGATCAATTTGCAATGGTATCTGTTTCTTTAGCATGCTGTTTCACTGAAAGGCAGAGTAATGTCAAAATGCCTATGATGAAGGCGACATGTGAAACATGTATATCTAGAACTAGCTAGGTTGTATTTTATGGAAATTTCATAGAGCAGCTGTATCATAGGCCAGGCGGTTACAACTCTATTTTAGCTCGTTGCTAGGACTAGATCAAAGGGAAATAAATGATAGTCTTGTCCAGGGTCTGATTTGTGAAAATCGGCATCTCTAGAGCCTGCCGAACTAACCAAAAACTGTTCACCCATATACAAAACCCACATATTTGGGTGCATGAATTTGGGTATACAAAACCCACATATTAGTGGTGCAAGTAGCTTGTGTGTCTAGTTCAATTGGATAAAATTGTACGAGTATGATAGACGCATCTGCTTCTGTCTTACTTCATACCACGCTCCCTAGGCATTTGCGCTTAGAGGTAGATTCGAACCACTGACACAAGGCTAACCAACTGGGCTATCCAGCAACAACACCAAATATGTGTCTAGAGCATAAGTTAATATACACCATGCTTGATCTTAAACAATGAGAAATTGCCACACTTAAAACTTGTGGAATTTATGTCAAAGGCAGCTCTATTCAAAAACCCTTAACATGGAAGTTCTTCTAGTCATGGCTACTCCGGCGGGTGTCTATTAAGAAACACGCAAATTTTGAGAATTTTAATATGTAGTGCACCAATGAGTCAAATTGACATAAAATCTAGTATCAACAAGCTTATTAAATGAGAGAGCAATTTAGTGCAATCTGGAATTATAAAAACACTAGAAAAAGTGTCCAGTGTTGCTGGGCTTTTTAATCGAGTATACATTATATAGAAATTTGAAAATGATAATGCACTTATATTGTTGTTCCATTTCAACTGCATTTGAGGCTTTCAAAATCCCATTGCATATCATTGTATTTCAAATGCTTACAAAAATTTGGGTCAAAGTTAAAGTAGCACTTTACACCGTGCAAAATGTTTACGCAGACGCATTGTCACCATAAGTTGTAAACCTTGGGCACAAGTAAAGATGTTATCTTGTAATATGCTACCATGTTTTGAATTCCAAATTGCAAAGCAACACACGAATATTGTATTTGAGAATGCTACACCTATAATTGATATTGGCACATCTAGATTGATATTGCCTTGGCAAATATTATGCCTAACATTGCTTCAAAAGCATCATTAGCTTATGATTTCTTAATCTAGGTCTATAACAAGCTAGAGTGACGTGGATTTGAGTTTGATCAATGTACCCATTCTCCCAAGAGCAACCCTGCAAACCTATTCACTCTTAAAAAATTTTGCTTGTTCATGATTGTTGTGTTAGAGAGTCACCAATTTATGGCATAGAATGCGCAAAGTGAATGAGATTCAATGTTTTTGCTACCCAACATGAATGATCTAATTAGTCTTTCATATTTTAACCAACATGAAAAAAAAAACAAATTTCTTATGCAATGTTGGTGCATGTGTTTGTGCTGATTGAAGACTGCGACATAGCAATTTCACTTCTCCCCGACCTCTAAATAGAGAATATGATGAGATTGACCTGTAAGAATTTGCACCTTCTCAAGTCAGCCACATATTAAGCTTTTTAGATGCTTCTTACACCGCAGGAAAAAAGGTTGGAACAACAATACAAAACCTTGTATTATTCATAAGCAAGCTTTCGTGAAAACAATTCAAGCAAGACTTGGATCTCAAATATGCATGCCATATACCACACTGTTTCATATACCATACTTCTGGTCCTGTTGTAGATGCAAGGCATCATAAAGCTAGGATCTTCAATGTTGTGAGACACCTCTAGGATCTACCTTTTTGGAAGCAAGGGCAGTGCCAATCCAAGTCAATTTGCAAAGCTCCAGCCATGAACATTGTGACAGGCGATTGCAGCATGCATCCATCCAGCTGACGCAATAGTTGCTAGGGTCTACAAAAGTAGGTAGACACTAAAGAAATCGTTTTCCAATTGTCTGCATAGACTTATTATGGCTTGCATTATATGTTTTGCACCAATCATAGCTTGGATGTGCACACACACACACCATGAAGGAAAGCTAATAAAAAAATAGCGGCAACCATTTGCAATGGAGTTAGCATTCCATACAAAGATTCGCAAATGAAAATATTCCGGGACATGCATTGTGAAATTCTACACCCTTGACATCCATGCTGTTTCACTGAAAGGCAGTGTAACATCAAAAGGCCTATGATGAAGGCGACATATGAAACATGTATATCTAGAACTAGTTAGGTTCATGTTGGGATCTCATAAGAAATTCTCATGTTGTGGTCTCAATAATGAGGTAATACATTCTGCTAGTATGGTATCATATCTTAGAGCAGGCAGTTAGAACTCTGCTAGTATTGTATCATAAGCCAGGCAGTTAGAACTCCATTTTAGCTCGTTGCCAAAACTAGATCAAAGGGAAATATAAGATAGCCATGAAAAAGAGATTGTCCAGGGTTGGATTTGGGAAAATCGACATCTGTACAGCCTGCTGAACTAACCAAAAATTGTTCACTCGTCGAACCATTGATATTCTTTTGTGGATATTACCAAACCCTACTTGGATAAATTATTTGGTGCATGAATTTGGGTATATAAAACCCACATATATAATAATAATAAAATTTATTAACGTCCAACAAAGACACGTAGGCCATAAGACAACTCTTACAATTTTACATCTACTCTAATAGTGCTTCAAAAGCATCATTAGCTTATGATTTCTTAATCTAGGTCTATAATAAGCTAGAGTGACGTGGATTTGAGTTTGATCAATGTTACCCATTCTCCCAAGAGCAACTCTGCAAACCTATTCACTCTTAAAAATTTTTGCTTGTTCATGATTGTTGTGTTACAGAGTCACCAATTTATGTTTTTGCTACCCAACATGAATGATCTAATTAGTCTTTCATATTTTAACCAACATGAAAAAAAAACAAATTTCTTATGCAATGTTGGTGCATGTGTTTGTGCTGGTTGAAGGTTGCGACATAGCAGTTTCATGTCTCCCCGACCTCTAAATAGAGAATATGATGAGATTGACCTGTAAGAATTTGCACCTTCTCAAGTCAGCCATATATTAAGCTTTTTAGATGCGTCTTATGCCGCAGGAAAAAAGGTTGGAACAACAATACAAAACCTTGTATTATTCATAAGCAAGCTTTCGTGAAAAACAATTCAAGCAAGACTTGGATCTCAAATATGCATGCCATATGCCACACTGTTCCATAGATGCTTCTTACGCCACAGGAAAAAAGGTTGGAACAACAATACAAAACCTTGTATTATTCATAAGCAAGCTTTCGTGAAAAACAATTCAAGCAAGACTTGGATCTCAAATATGCATGCCATATGCCACACTGTTCCATATATCATACTTCTGGTCCTGTTGCAGATGCAAGGCATCATAAAGCTAGGATCTTTAATGTTGTGAGACACCTCTAGGATCTACCTTTTTGGAAGCAAGGGCATTGCCAATGCAAGCCAATCCTGGTATTGATGGATTCCAACTAGAATTTTTTGTTGATAATAAAGGATGACATTGTTCAATTTGTTCAAGGGGTTTGGCAGGCAAGGGTTTTGTATCTTACTTTTAATGTTGGGGTCATTTCTCTTATTCCCAAGATTGAATCTCCTATTAAAACTAATGAGTGGCGACCTATTTCTCTGTCTGACCACTACTTTGTACAAATTAGTGGCGAAAATTATTGCTGGTAGAATTGTAGTCCATCTTCAGGAGAGACTGAATGCTTGTCAATCTGCCTTTTTACCTAATAGGTTCATTCTTGATAATTATATAGCTGCTAATGAGGCCTTACACTAGAATAGATTGACTAAGCAGAATTGCATTCTTCTTAAGTTAGACTTTGAAAGGGCCTATGACCGTATTTCTTAGAAGTTTCTGGAGAGATCCTTAGCTCACATTGGTATTTACCCCTATCTCATTAAGCTGATTATGGGGCTTAATCAAAATGCTACTTCATGTGTCCTTATTAATGGAGCAGCAAGTGATTTTTTCCCCATTCAAAGGGGTGTGAGGCAAGGTTGCCCTTTGGCTCCCTACCTCTTCATAATTGCTACTGAGATTCTTACTAAGATGGTGCTATCTTACCGAAATAAGGGGCTCCTTCAGGGTCTTCAAATGCCTGACCTCAACAAACAACTTTCTATCCTCTAATATGTTGATGACACCTTTGTCATGATTAAGGAAGACAATAGCAATTTTGCTAATTTTATGGACTGTATCACTAAATTTGAAGCTGCTTCAGGGAATCACCTTAACTTTGCTAAGTGCTCCATTCTTACCGATGGCTCCTATCATGATCTTAACACTTATGGCATCAAGTATATCCCTGAAGGTCACTTTCTGACTCTGCTGGAACTTTCTCTTGCAGTCCACATATCTCACAAAGTTGCTTGGCAACCCTTGATTAATAGAATTCGAAAAAAACTCCTCCTTCTTAAAGGCTCATTGTCCCTTGCTGGCAGAATCTTGATTGCCAATTCTGTGCTTGCTAGCAGTCATGTCTACTTTTCTTCTGCTCTGATTGATGATAAGGATTCTTATAATAAAATTGAGCAATGCATCAGGGAGTGTATTTGACAGGGAACTCATTTGACTTCTTGGGATAATTGGCCCACAACAGGAAGTCTAATGGCTTGGGATGCAAATCTCTCTTCCTTCAAGCCCAAATCTTAGGTGCCAAGAATGTTTGAAAAGCTATCTCGGGCTTCCAATCCCCTGCTATGGACTTCATTAGATTCTGGTTTAATAAGAGTAAACCATTGGGTAGCCCCACTTTAAGACATCAATTGCCAGACTCTGCCTTTTATGATTTTGACTGTGCTGCCAATACTTCCCCTATTCTTAGGAATATCTTTAAAGCTTGGGAGAAAGTAGCCTCGAAGTTTACTCATGATAAAATAGCCAACTCTGTTAGGGACACTTCTATTTTCTAGTCCCCTGTTATGGTTCCCCCCTCCCATACTGCCATGGCTATTTGTCCCCCTGCTTGCTATAAGAATTTGCACTCTGCTAATATCTTGCATGTTAGGGACCTGATTGATGATAATGACCAGTGGATTCCTTGGGAGGAGATTAAAAGAAGAGTGGGTGGGACTGCCACTCATAGATCTATCTATAAGCATGTGGTTTTGACTTACTCCCCTTTTTTGGGTATTTTGACTTACTCCCCTTTTCTGGGTAAGGATGGTAGGGGTGAGAGTCACTCCCTCCATAATTGGTTTTTCAAGATCAAAAGAAGTTATAAAGTCTCCAAAATTACCATGCTTGCCTCCTTGAGAAGGATTGGAAGCATGCCTCTCTGCAGAGCCTCTCTCTTAAGAACTTCAAGAAGACTCTCTCCTCCAGTTGGAACTCTTATTCTTGCCCGAAGATCAAAGCTTTTTCATGGCTAGTTCTCCACAATGCCCTTCTGAGCAACACCAATATGATCAAGTGGAAATTTAAGTCTGTTCACAGTCCTCTCTGCTCCCTCTGCAAGACCCAGGATGAATCAGTTCTTCACATTTTCACTTGTCCTAGGATTCATGACTTCTGGAGATGGTTGTCCCAGGTTGGCTCTAAATTGAAAATTCCTGACTTGGATTCCATTTCCAAAATTTCTCAGTTTTTTCAACTCTAGGATTCCAATGTTAAAACTACTATCCTCCAATTGGCCTTATGGATTGTCTGGAAACACAAAAATAATGTGGCTTTGGCAAATAGAAAATGCGATCTCACCTGGATGAAGCTCACCTTCCAATTCGAGCTCATCATATGTGCTCTGGCTCATAAGGCTTTAATATTAGAGCAAATTGATACTGATTGGCTTCTCTGGGGGTTTCAAGTCTAATTTCTTCTTTGTTCGTTTTGACTCTCTGATTGACCCGAACTCTATTGTGGTTTGCAGCCTTCTTGAATAGTGTTGTGCAGGTATTTAGGGAGACCACTCTCCCGGATGAGGTACCTGTTCACCATTCTGAGACTTCCCAATAGGCTGCCAGAGCTACATTCCATCTCAAGTTCATGCTTAAGGAGGCGTATAATGCCCACATCCTCCATAAGTTCATTGGCGCTCATAATCGGTTAGTTACGGAGAATCAATTCTCATGCCTGCGCTCTATGTACTATTATCATAAAGGCAGATGTAAAGCATGTGCTGGAGTTCTTTTGGACATAATTCAGGTTCCCCTGGACGAATTGCTTCTGCTCACCCCCTCTTGGGCAGAGATTAATTGGGCTGCCCCCCCACCCCCAATGAGCTACTCCATGCCCCTTATTGCCACCCACTCCTTCCCCGATCTCCCTGCTATTCCATTCTCTCTGCTCAAATTATCATCTCTTCATGTCTCTGTTGCCCTACACGTGCAAAAGAATAGGGAATCTTTGGGGCATCTTTTGACAAGGTTGGGAATATACCACTAAGAATATGATGGAATAAGAATGAAGGCAAAAGAAATTATGAGGGACTATTAGGGGGGCAAAGGAAATAATAAAGAAAAGGGGATGATATTTTTGGAACAAAGGCTTAAGTAGGTTTTTGAATAGACAAGGTGATGGCACATTGAAGGAAATGGTAAGGAATTTGAGGAAGATGGCAATTATGGCAAAGCAAGCATGGCAAAGGAATGAACAATGGGGATGAAAACAATGTTGAGCCAAAAGTGCAAAAATGGGGGTAGTGGGGTGAAGCAAAGGGGAAAAAATTAGAAACTATACACCATGGGGTCTTCCAAACTCTTAACTTCCAATCTTCAAAATATGTCTTCCAAACTTCATAACCCAGATTCTTCTAGAGCATATTCTTTAACTAAGCATTTGATCCCAAATAAAATACCTCTTGTGAACTTTTGGCTTGAGCACTTGTTGGCCTAGAAGGTTTGCATCTTTTGACCTTCATACCAATGTTGACTACCAAGCTTTTCCAATTTTTGACCTAGTCTTCAGAAATGACTAACCTGACTTGAATGCATAGAACACAATTAGCATGTTGCCCTTTGGGGGCAACATACTCCCTGATGCATTGCTCAATTTTATTATAAGAATCCTTATCAACAATCAGAGCAGAAGAAAAGTAGACATGACTGCTAGCAAGCACAGAATTGGCAATCAGGATTCTGCCAGCAAGGGACAAGGAGCCTTTAAGAAGGAGGAGTTTTTTCCGAATTCTATTAATCAAGGGTTGCCAAGCAACTTTGTTAGACATGTGGACTGCAAGAGGGAGTCCCAGCAGAGTCAGAAAGTGACCTTCAGGGATATACTTGATGCCATGAGTGTTAAGATTAGGATAGCAGCCATCAGTAAGAATGGAGCACTTAGCAAAGTTAAGGTGAATCCCTGAAGCAGCTCCAAATTTGGTGATACAGTCCATAAAATTAGCAAAATTGCTTTTATCTTCCTTAATCATGACAAAAGTGTCATCAGCATATTGGAGGATAGAAAGCTGTTTGTTGAAGTCAGGCAATTGAAGACCCTGAAGGACTACAAGAGAATAGGGTTTTTGCGTCAAACCCTGTGTCATTACCTTTTAGGATTTGTCAGATTTGTGTCAGAAGCTTGAAAATGACACAAATTACGATTGAGTCAGAACTTGTGTCAATGTAGTTGTGTCACTAGCAACGTCATGTTTGTGGCATATTTGTGTCAAATTCTTGACACTTTTTCATTAGCTTTTGTAATGATGATTGTATCATGTATTGTGGAAAGATTGTGACATACTTTAAAGTCAAATCTAGCAATAGTTTTGTGTCTACCATAACATTTTCATCTAAAGTTTGGGTCAATCTTGTTACGTATTTGTGTCACATTTTGTAAAGATTTGTGTCATTTTATAGTATCAAACATATCCACAATTTTGTATCAATTCTATGTTTTCTATTATGGCACTTAAGTCACGCGATTGCATCAAACAGGTGTCAATGTAGTGATATTGGGAAATAGAAATACATAGATATCTTGACACAAAAGGGGCTAAGTTTGACACAAAAATGCCACTTAGCTAGTGTGAGGAAATAACGTTGCAAGTAGACATTTTATAGTATTCTTTTAGATTGGCATGTCTTTAACGTATAAATAATATTAGAACTGAGTTGAATTGGATTGATTTTTATCGTCCACGGAGATCAATTGTCCTATGGGACCCAAACAAGGAATACAACAAAGCATATTGCTGCTAGGATTAAAAAACCCTTGCATCAGAGAGTTTTTAAGGGAAAAACTTGGGCAGTAATAGGTATGCTGAGATACTATACAATGATATATGACAATGGTACATCATGATGTGTCTCCATGCCTCATTCGAGGACATAACTGAGTGCGGGCATCCACGATGTCCCGAAGATAAGATCCTAGCGAGCCTACTGACGTTGTATCCAGCAATGCATGCAACTGCTGGTTAGGCAGGATCAACTAAGCATAGTTGGCGCAAATATGACTGAATGCCGGACAATGCTGTAGAGTGTGGCTTTCATCTTCAATAGAACCCTGTTGGCAGCACAGACAGAGTCTATCCTCCCGTGCTTCCCGAACCCATCTGCCTATCTCAATTCGCAAGTGATGTGTACCTTGTAAACAAATATTAATGTATCATATATGCTCTCAAATTTATCTAATGTATTTGAGCTCAACTTCTATGATCAACCATCTTCCCAAATACAATTCAATGGATACAAATCATCTATTAAGCCTCAAATATTTAACAAGCCTCAATGCATTATGAGACTTAGAAGACTTAATTTCTATAGCTCAAATTACAAGCATTGTTATTCAATAGTCCAATGGTTTCATATGATATTAAAAAGAAAAACTTCAGTCATCGAATGTCTTTCATTCACTGAATCGAAATGACTATGCACACTTCTTCATACCTTTATTTTGATCGAAAATCACCCTGAACTCAGTGTCTGAATCTGTATGCATCTTAAATGTTTAATAGGATCAATTCCGGCGGTTATGCCGCACCGAACCGATCCTTCTGTTACCTTGCACAACTTCATTGGACCGAGACCATTTATATGGATAAGGCTGCATCTTATTGGACCGAGCAATAACGTCCAATGACTTAACAAAAATATCTGTCTGGTCAACCATCTAACCTTTAGCTTAAGGAATCATATAGCAACCTTAGGTTAATAAACCTTTAGCTTAGCGTACTTAGACCATTGAACATTTAGGTCTTCATGCATCACTCTAAATCTTCATATACTGCTTCAGTTTAACATCTAGGCTCAGGATATTCAGAGCTTCGACCATAAACTCTAGTCATTGCACTTCTTATGTTACTTGTATAATAAGCAGATTGCTATTCAAATACACTGCTATCTTGCAGATTATGATATGATCAACATACTTAACATTCCTCCTTCAGATCATAATTTGCCAAAAACTTTCTATTCAGATCATAATCTGTCAAAAGTTTACTGTGATAATTTCTCAAAAGCTTTCTATTCAGAGCATAATCTATCAAAAGCTTATTGTGTCAATTCCTCCTTTCTCTATTGCTTGTTAACTTCTTTACAGTTTAACAAATCTGCCAATGTTTTAAACCTGATACAACTTAATCCCTTTGTTAAAATGTCTGCCAGCTGTTCACTAGTATTTACATGTTGCATCTGAATTAACTTTCTTGACACCATGTCCCTGATGAAATGCATTTCCATCTCAATGTGCTTTGTCCTTTCATGTAGGACAGGGTTTTTAGCCATAGCAATGCAGCTTTGGCTGTCACAAAACAAAATGGTAATATTCTTTTGTTGAATTCCTAGTTCTTCAAGAACTCTTCTGCACCAAATTATTTCTTTAGCAGCCAATGTGGCTGCTGCATATTCTGCTTCTGTAGTTGATAGAGCAATAGATGTTTGTTTTTTGCTTCTCCAACTTATAGGTGCTCCACCAAGCATTATCAAGTACCCTGAAGTTGACTTTCTTTCATCCAAGTCACCACACCAATCAGCATCACAAAATGCCTTAAGTTCTAGATCTTCAGTGCAGTAAACCAGACCTACTTTTATGCTTCCTTTCAAGTATCTAAGGACCTTTTTTGCTGCCAACCAGTGACCTTTCCCTGGATTGTGATTGTATCTGCTCAGCACGTTCACTATAAATGCAATATCAGGCCTAGTATTGTTTGCAATATATAATAAACTACCAATCAACTGCCTATTTGGAACATTTTTCATTTCTTCTTGTTCCTTTTCATCAATAGGGCACATTTCTTTTGATATTCTGGAACCACTTAGAACAGGTGCATTAACTGGATTACAATCCGTCATATTAAATTTGTTTAATACTGCTTCAATATATTTGCTCTGAGAGAGTGTCAACATTTTAGTATTTCTGTCCCGAGTGACTTCAATTCCAAGAAATTTCCTTAATTCTCCAAGATCTGTCATTTGATATTTTTTCTTGAGCATTTCTTTGCAATGGTTTAACACATCAATATTGCTGCCTGCCATAATACAGTCATCAACATATATGGCTATTATGCAGTACTGATCATTTTCCTTGAACATGTAAACATTTCCATCATTATTCAACTTTGTCAATCCCTGTTCTTTTAGATGACTATCTATGCATTTGTACCATTGCCTTGGAGACTATTTTAGCCCATAAACAGCCTTGTTAAGCCTCCAAACTTTGTCTTTTCCTTTTTCATATCCAGGGGCCTGTTTCATAAAAATCTCCTCCTCTAATTCAGCATTTAAAAACGCTGTACTCACATCCATATGATGTAATTCAAGGTTTAGAGCGTTTGTAATTGCAATAATCATTCTAAGGCTTCCAAGCTTAACCACAGGAGAAAAGGTTTCTTCATAGTCTAGGCCTCTTTTTTGTGAAAATCCTTGGGCAACTAGCCTTGCTTTATATTTAGGTGTACCATCAGCATTTGTTTTCACGTTATAGATCCATTTGTTCCCTATCACATTCTTTTCTTCCGGCAGATCAACAATTTCATAGGTAGATGTTCTCTCAAATGCCCTCATTTCTTCATCCATTGCTGATTTCCATTTGTCCCCTTCTAGAGAGTTTATTGCTTCTTCAAATGTATCTGGCTGCCCTGTTTCTAACACCATTAGAATTTCATCATTTTCTTCAGTTTCTGCTTGCAATCTCATTGATCTTCCAGTTTCATTTCTACCATAGATTTCTTCTTCTAGTCTTGCTTCATCCCTGAGTATTTCTGCTTCTGACCTCTTTTTCCTTTTAGTAATGACCTGCTCTGGTTCATCTCCCATATCTACAGGTTGTTGCTCATTTCTTATGCTTACACTTGCTGATTCTTTTGTGTCACTCTCTTCTTCCTTTTCTTGCTCATCATCCAATATTTTATTCATGTCCAACACTTGTTCCTTATAATCTCCTATTGTGATTTTATTGTCAACTGTATTGGTATTCCCATTTTGGCTGGAGTTATATAACTCATTTTCAACAAATATCACGTCTCTACTTGTCAAGACTCTTCTTCTCTTAGGCTGAAATACTCTATAACCTTTAGATTCTTCATCATAACCTACCAAGTACGTGATCATTGATCTATCATCAAGTTTCTGCCTCTTTTCCTCAGGTACATGTGTATATGTCAAGCAACCATATTTTTTGAATCTTTCAAAGTCTGGTAATCTTCCTGACCACAAGAACTCTGGGCTACTTCCATTTGTACTTGCTGATGGCAAACAATTCTGAATTAATACTGCAGCTCTTACTGTTTCCTCCCAGAGATAATTTGGTAAGCCTGCATGCTTAAGCATTGCTCTTACAGCATTTAGAATGGTTTTGTTCTTTCGTTCTGCCACTCCATTTTGTTATGGAGTATAGCTGCATGTGTATTGTCTCCTAATTCCTCTTTTAATACAATAACTTCTAAATTTTGAGGAAAGGTACTCACCTCCTCTGTCTGAACGTACACATTTGATTCTTCGTCCTGTAGAGCACTCCATCTCAGCTGCAAAAGCTTTAAATGCCTCAAATGCTAAATCCTTTGTTCTAAGACAGTATACTTTAGTTTTCCTGCTAAAATCATCAACAAAGGTTATAAAATATTTTTTTGCAGAAATTCCTGTGACATTGAGGGGTCCACATAGGTCTGTATGTATTAGATCTAATATTCCTGTTGCTCTCTTTTTTTATTTATGAAATGGCAGTCTGCAATGCTTGCCAAGCATGCATCCCTTGCAGATATAAGCCTCACTTTTCTGATTTTCAGATTTAATCCAATTCTGCTTAATCATAAATTCAATGTCTTTAGTGTTTACATGTCCAAGTCTTTCATGCCAAGTTGAAATATTCGAGACTGTTGCAAGATTTGCACTTCCCACACATTTAGAACTTAAGCCAAAGAGCGCTTGCCCAAGAATTTCAATTCATTGCCTTCATAGATTTTACATTGCTTTTGCTCAAAAGTCACTTTAAAACCCAAATCCACCAACTGACTTACTGAAATTAGATTCCTGACCAAACTAGGAACACAAAGTACATTGTTCAAATTAACTATTTTTCCATTCAAGTCAAACAGCTCCAATACTCCTTCATCTTCATTTTTTTGCAGATCTCCATTGCCTACTTGGATATGTCCATGTTTGTTTCTACTGCATTCCTTCAAGAGCTTAGATGTGCAAGCTATGGATTTCTCAGCTTCACTATCTAAAATCAGCAAATCATCATTATTGATCCCTTTGAAAACTGAATTAACTTGGCTTTTTCTTACCTCTTCATTTTCTTCAGTTGATTCCTCCTCCAAGGCAACCTCCTCAGCAACATTGGCTTCAAATTTGACCTGTTTTCCCCTTCCTCTGCCTCTATGAGCAATATTACTTTCTCTGCCTCTTTGAGCAGCATTGAATCCTCTCCCTCTTCCTTTAGAATTTGCATTTTCCTTTGGAGTAG
Source organism: Isoetes taiwanensis (assembly GCA_021234155.1). Classification (NCBI taxonomy): domain Eukaryota; kingdom Viridiplantae; phylum Streptophyta; class Lycopodiopsida; order Isoetales; family Isoetaceae; genus Isoetes; species Isoetes taiwanensis. The sequence goes on from JAJEKV010000062.1 coordinate 7,356,128, forward strand.
AACATGTAGAGGCTAGGTGTCCTCTTCCTCCACAATTGTAACAATATACTTCTTTGGAAATGCTTGGACAATTCACCTTTAAATGTCCATATTTATTGCAGCTATAACAGGGACCTATTTTGCCTTGGCGTGAATTATCTCCCTTACTCTTAGTGAATAATACTTGTGTAGCATCTTCCTCATTTATTACTTTACCCTGCTCTAATTCTGTTTTTAGCATTCTCTCAGCTTCAATCTTAGTTTTAGCAATGGTTCTAATAAACATGGAAATGTTACCAAGTGTTGAGACTGCTCTTGATATTGCTAAAACCTGCTGCTGTTGTGTGTAATGAACACCTGCACCTTCCAAGTCAGCCATGATATTGTCAAAGTTCTGCAAAAACTCATTCACATCATCATTCTCCTGAAATTTCAATCTCCTTAGATCATTCTCTAAAACATCTATTTGTGAGGATGTCTTTTCCTCATAATTTAAAAGCATGTAACTCCACATCTCACTAGGATGCATTCCTCTAATTTTTAGCACAATGCTTGAGCTCACCTTGCTCATGATTATACCTTGTGCTTCTCTTATTTTTGAAATCTCATCAGCTTCTTTTCTTTTTTCAGAGATTTCTTCAGCTGCCACAGCTCCTTCTCCATCAACTGAGCTCGAACTTCCTTCAGCAGGAACATGTACTCCTGAGGTTCTGCTGTTATGACTTCTCATTCTCATTCCTTTGTCTCCTGGCTCAACCACACTCCACAAGTTTTCCACTTGCAATACATGCTTTACCTTCTCCTTCCAAACCTGGAACCCTAAATCTTCTTTGAACACATCAATGGCACTTAATAGCCCTGCTCCAAACCTGCTAGACATTTTGCCTGCAAAAAGACCAGCTCTGATACCAATGTAAACAAATATTAATGTATCATATATGCTCTCAAATTTATCTAATGTATTTGAGCTCAACTTCTATGATCAACCATCTTCCCAAATACATAGTCATTCAATGGATACAAATCATCTATTAAGCCTCAAATATTTAACAAGCCTCAATGCATTATGAGACTTAGAAGACTTAATTTCTATAGCTCAAATTACAAGCATTGTTATTCAATAGTCCAATGGTTTCATATGATATTAAAAAGAAAAACTTCACTCATCGAATGTCTTTCATTCATTGAACCGAAATGACTATGCACACTTCTTCATACCTTTATTTTGATCGAAAATCACCCTGAACTCAGTGTCTGAATCTGTATGCATCTTAAATGTTTAATAGGATCAATTCTGGCGGTTATGCCGCACCGAACCGATCCTTCTGTTACCTTGCACAACTTCATTGGACCGAGACCATTTATATGGATAAGGCTGCATCTTATTGGACCGAGCAATAACGTCCAATGACTTAACAAAAATATCTGTCTGGTCAACCATCTAACCTTTAGCTTAAGGAATCATATAGCAACCTTAGGTTAATAAACCTTTAGCTTAGCGTACTTAGACCATTGAACATTTAGGTCTTCATGCATCACTCTAAATCTTCATATACTGCTTCAGTTTAACATCTAGGCTCAGGATATTCAGAGCTTCGACCATAAACTCTAGTCATTGCACTTCTTATGTTACTTGTATAATAAGCAGATTGCTATTCAAATACACTGCTATCTTGCAGATTATGATATGATCAACATACTTAACATACCTGTGTAAATGGAAGCTATCAATCTACGCTTTTTCAGTGGAAAACGTGCAAGGAGATAGGGATGGGACCACATGCAAGAGTGGAGTTGATCTGGACCTTATAGTGAGTGTGTTGTCTTAATATGTTCAACACCAGTATCCCAAAGCTTGCTGAGGAAGCACGCATCTAGGTATTGCCGCAGCTGATGGTTGCCCTCTTCAGTTTCAACTTGGATGCACCTATGCAATTGTACGCCCCATCTGGAGAACCACTGTGCTCGCCTCTCCTTCCAGCATGCCTTGAGGTGCTGCGGGCCCATGGCCACAGTATAAACTACATTGGCGAGACGTTCATTGCCCGTACCCTCCACCTTCTGAAAGTAAATAATGTAGCGGTCAAGTGCGGCCCGTTGAAGAGGTAAGAAACTGGTCTCCTGCAAGAGGATCTGATATGGAATAGTGGATTTCACCTCGAGTGCCCGGGCCAAAAAAAAGCTTTTTGTAACTGCTCCAATTCATTCCACGTGGCCAGGGATATGACCGGACCCCAGACTTCGACCCCACATAAAAGAACAGGTTCCACCAAAACCGTGGTGGGGCTAGTCATACATATGTATATGAGCTGCATAATGATCTGGTGCACAAGTCGAGCTTGCAACAATAGTCCCAAGAAGCGTACATGCATTAGAGGGAGGAGCATCTATTTCCATTTTTCCAGCTATGACTTCCCCTTGAGTCTGAGTGGGGGAAGGAGCTTCCATTTGTATATTTGATATATTCGATGTATTGTAATGGGATGGATTACCACTACCCTTTGAGGTAGTCCTGTTCTTATATTGTCGCTAATGCTTATGTTGTTATGTTTGCTTTTACTGATGTAGGAGCCTATAGAGGACGGACCGAAATGACACCTCCATGTCCTCTGCGCGTTTGTCTGGACATCCCAGACACGGGCAAGATGGAGGGTGGGGAAGGTCCTTCGGTATATATGATGGGCTGTCATATATAGCACAAGGAGCATCACAATGTTATCAGAGCAACGATCTTGGTTGACCAAGATCAAGCACTAACCATTACCCTAAGTAGCTAACTAGCCTAGTAGAAAACTTGGGGTTAAATCCCAAATATAAACCTCAAAAAGTGGGAGAATTTTTTTCCCACTGTTAGAAGATGGTTAGCAAGTTAGATCTTGTTGTTAGGGTAAACTAATTTTGAAGATAGAGCCACAAGAAACCTTCTAGTAAATTTGAGAATTGTTATCGATTTTAAGGATCCATCTTTTGGCATCAAGACTTTCCTCGACATGATGATACAGTGCAAGATCTCGGTTAAATTTGATGTAGGCAAGGGTGCCAGAAGACCTACCCTAGTTCAAGTAGCCAGTTGGTAGGCAGTGAAGCTATCTCTTATATGACTGGTGAATCCTCCGTTCAATGGCCCTGTTTCGAGCGGGTCCAAAAAACTTTGGAAAGGACTTTTGCGGCAAGCTACTTCTGGGGGGTTTTAAGGATCCATCTTATGGCATTAACACTCTCCCTTTACGTGATGACATGTTGTAAGATCCTGGTCAAATTCGACTATGATATGACCTCTGAAACATACATCTTGTGAGTTGCTAGGTTCTTGAAGTATTTATATTTTGGAGGTTAAATTTTGGTCATTTGCAGTTGGGACATGGCCGATAAGTTGCAATTGAAAACACGAACCAAAAGAAATAACGGAATAGAGTTTGGATCTATCCTCCTCCAATGTGGCAATTAGAAGTCAAGAGCGACTTTTGCAGGGAAAAACTGTTTAGGATCATTCGGGATGGCCGATAGATCCACACTATGTTTTTTCAGATGCATGTTTAGAGATGAAACCTTGAGCGATCCATGAAAACGGCCACATTTCAGCCTAATTCACTCTCTCCTCTATCCTCATGCCAAGTCATAGCTGGAAAGAGAACAACAAACACATACATAGGGGGACGCGTACTACCAACAAATGCGCAATACAATACCAGATGGAATATAGTAAAGAATAGCACACATGGTGGTATTTAATACCTCCACCATGGGAAAATATACAGAGGCTCTAAAATAATCAAATCGCGCTCCTCTACCATCATACGTAGCACATAGACTCTCACTTATAAAAACACTACAATGACTTTTGGGTTGGCATTGGACTCTTGTATTTGTCAGATACCTATATAGCTGGGAACACTTCCACCACCAGCATATACTGCTAGTGGTTTTTTGTGATTGGGATGTTGAAAATTTTGCCAAGGAGGGGGATTAGAAACCTAACTCAAATTATTGCAACTAAACACCCTCCCCCTCCCCCCCCTTCCAACCCCCCAAAATGAAAAAAATCCTATATGGCAAATTCCCCCATGGTTGTCTAATAGTGGTGGAAAAATTACAAGACCCCACCCCACACATGACACGAGAAACACATTTGTTATGCATTGTAAATCCCTTTGTTGACTTGCGTGATTAAGGCTTGTAAATTGCTAGCTTAAGTATTTTGCAAGGTGCAATATGGGGTTCTTCAAGGACTTAAAGTAAGTTTTTATTGAATTCAACCTTCAACTCTAGCTAGGAAAAGGTGGAATGTTGACCTTACTTTGACCTTGAGACCAATCGTCTTCAATTGGGGTCTTCAATCCCATTGGTCAGGACCAACTGAGGGATACCAATCAATACATGAGACTAGCTGGGACTAACCAAGGGGGACCAGACTGGAGGGAGCCAAAATAACGGCATCGGCAAGCCAACCCAACCCAACAACCACGCAAGAGGAGGATCCAATTGACCCGTACCAGCTGAGGAGGACTAAGCAGTGCACGAGACTAGCCAAGACTAACCAAAGATACTAGACCGGCGGAGCCAACACGACGACACCGGCAAGTCAACGTGACCAACCAAGCTAAGGGATGAGCCAACCAACCAAGACATACTAGAGGGGACCAAACCAGCTATACCAACTAGCTGCTACCACCAAGGATGCTTTCACGTTAGTGGCTAAGATAGAATCTTCAAAGCCTATTCTGGCATTAGAAATATGCCAATCCACTACCACCATAGAGGATTGTCCTAAATATAAAAGGTTTCTCTAATTACAAGGTATACTTGATTTAGATGTGAGTATTACCTTAAATAACACACTCATATGTGGCACCAACTCATGTCCTTTGTATTTGCACACCATCTTAGCAGGAAAGCAAAGTGCTCCTGAGACATTGTCATTGATATTTCCAATAGATTACTGACATCTTACATTATTTGATCGCATAGTCGAGACTAATATGATAGAAAATGTGACACAATTATTGAATAAGTAGGTTATAAGCTTGACCCAACCATATCATGCAATTGCCACAAATGTTGCTATTGTGTCATTTTTACGTTATATAGCAGTGACGCAATAAATGAGATAAAAGTTGACACCCATGCGACATCAAAGTATGGCGATTTTAGCGTCGACTTTGTGACATTTAAGGAGAATTTCAGAATACGCATAGCGTCACTTTGCTTGACGCTATACCTGACGGAAAACCCCCTATTATGTTGTAGTGGCCCCTTATTTTGGTAAGATAGCACCATCTTAGTAAGAATCTCAGTAGCAATTATGAAGAGGTAGGGAGCCAAAAGGCAACCTTGCCTCGCACCCCTTTGAATGGGGAAAAAATCACTTGGTGCTCCATTAATAAGGACACAGATGCAGAGGACATCCAAGATTATGCAGAGGACATCCAAGACCAGCACATGTATGACAAAATTGAAGCAGGTTATTGGTGCTGTACTGACTTCCTTTTTGGTACTCAAGTTATGTGCACTGTGCTTTATTTTCATAACTGTTGTTATTTGCAGAATCTGAAGCACAAGAAAATTTGTTAATCTATAGGAAAATCGATGCACAAAGAAAAAGGCTGCAGAGAGCAAGAAAAAGAGCAAGGGAGGCTGAATTGTTAGAAGATGACAAAGATCTGGAAGATGTTTTGAGCAAGAGAAGAAAACAACAAATGTCCAAGTTGATTCGCAGAACATGCTAATAAGGTATGTGGAAAACCGTCAAAAAGGAGAGGAAAAGAAGTTCTTCAAGGTCTTTGCTAAGATGCCGCCAGAATTTGAAATGTTGAAATTGAAAGAAGTAGGGACAATGACTAAGATTGTCAACAACTTGAGGAATTCTCTTGCAAAGCATAAGTATGCCAGGCCGACTGATGTGCTTACAGCAAGGACCTCAGCCATGGTATATGCTGTTGTACCTGGCACTAATTGCTTGGGAACTTCCGGTGCTTGAACTTGAATAGAAGATATGTTACTACGCTAGCTCGTAGAAGGAAAACAACAAAAAATTGGTGATGGCCCATGGTCAATGTTTAAAAAGAAAACCAGATCTGATAAACTAAGCAGGAAACAATAGAAATTAGTAACTGACTTTTGGACTTTTCAGACACGAGTTTCACCATGCAAGAAACATGTTATTAAGATTAGGCTTGGTAAAGGAAACAAGATAATGCATGCTCTTCACTTTCTCTCGAGGAAACCGAGGTTATTTTATTTTTGTTTGAAATTTATCATTTCATTTCTTCACAATGCTAACTCTTTTGTTGCTTATAATGCGATTGCACTTTTTTTATGCAAGATTTCAAGAGAATATCCAAAATTTGAAGTATCTTTCTCATCATTTAGATGCACTAAAACCTCCATTCGTTCGAAAAGTAAAGGATAGAGAAACTTGCCGTTGTTATTGTACCACATGAGGCTTGACTATGTCGGACAAGCACTAAACAAAATTAGGCTGGATAGAAATATTCATGGTGTTTCTTTGCAGTTGTACTTGTTCAATGCGTGGTCTTTGGACGAAATGTGAAGCAAATGCAATGACCTACAAATCATCAAGTGATTTGTGGAGGTCAATTGTATGTGCTAAGGATGTTGCAGATGAGTGGTATGCTCATGACTGCATGTTGCTGAAATGCAAAACCTGTGGCCCTTCTAAAGAATTGAGCAAGAGTTCAGGGCATTTGGTAGAATGGAAAACCTTTGACAGGGTATGTGAAGCATATTAAGTTTTTTCATTTGTGGTAGTCTTAAACTTATTTTGTGGTTGTACTTTTTTCTTTTCAGGTTTTTGAATCAGCAAAAGAGGTTGATGGCAATGGTGGGACAAAATTGGTTCCAAAGCCAATTGTGAAGCTTGTATACAAGATCAGTTCAACAGCAGATGTGCTGTCTTATGCCAAAAACATTGTGACTGAATTCATTCCCCATAACTATGAGGCAAGGTGGCAAGCAAAGCAATTCAGAGAATGTCTAGGCACTTTCCCAGAAAACACTGTGGTATCAGTCATAGATTTTGCTGAAAACTATACCTTCAAAATACAGCAGGAAATCCAAAGCTTGCATTGGAGAAATGATCAGTGCCATTAGAGGAAATTTGAGATCTCATTTCATCCCCATAAGAATCCTCCAATGGAATGGCTTACCCTCTATTAACTGCAATTAATGCAGCACCAACAACTTCATTGCTGTTGTTTTTCCCCCATAACTTTTGATCCACTTGTCAAAATGTTGCGGCGTTTGTTGCATTAGATGCGGAATGAAAAGATCTTTCCAATGATATATGGTTATGATGTATTTCAATATGGTCATATGCGTTAACCTTAAAAAAATATGATTTTTTGCTTATTTCTTATATATTTATATCGTAAAAGATATATGAATGGGTTATCACTAGATAGATCTTGTGAAGACGAACACATTGCTACAAAAAGTTTTTGAATCGGAGTTCTGGATCAAAAGTTATAATGAAAAAATGATACTACAGAAGTTAGTTGCAGCTGCATTAATTACAGGCTGCCACATAATACTGGAATGAGATATACTGGAGCTCTTCTCTTATTGGACAGTTTAAAAAGCTGACATGGCATTTTAAGCATCCCTTAATGGGACAAAATGTGATCTCATTTTTCCTCTAATGACAATACTTGTGCACATAAGTTACAGGCATGCAACAGAGAGAGAGGTTGAAGAGAAATCTTTCAGCAGTAGTGACAGGCATATCATCAAGGAGACACATTTTTACATTTCGGATGATAGAGATCATGACACCTTATTTGTCCAGCACTGTCTAAACAAGCATGCTGATTACTTGGCCAGCAAGTTAGTCAGATACAACAACCATGTAATGTGGTCTGATGGCTACTCACACCAGTTCAAGGGTGCAAGAACATTCTACTTTCTTGGGAGATTCTATAAGAGCTCTGGCATTCCAATAAACTGGAACTACTTTGCTTCATATCATGGAAAAGGTAAATTCAGATCAGTTTTTGATTGGCCTACATTTTGTAAGACAATAGACACAATTGTTTGAATGGCAGGTGAGCATGATGGGGCAGGGGCCACACATGAAATGTTAAAGAGGAATTCCAAGCCTTTACGGGATGCTCATGATATTGTTCAATTCTGCAGGGAACACTTCAAGGATTCTGACAAACATAGGTACATTCTACTTCAAGGATTCATGACTGATGTGACAGTGCTCAATGTTACTCATCAATGTTACTTATTAGACACTACTCAATGTTACTCATCAATGTTACTCATTACTCAATGTTACTCATGAATGTTACTTATTAGACACTACACAATGTTACTCATTAATCTGTGTTTGTAGGTATTTTTGGGAGATCAAGGTGGATGAAGTAAGCAGGGTTGAGCAGTTCGATTGTGCTACTTTAACAGGGTCCAGTAAATTTCATAGCATCAGGCCAGTGAACTCCAGGGATGCCACTCAAGTTGCACATAGGAATTACTCATGCTTTTGTCATAATTGTTGGGTGGGTAAGTACAGTAAGTGCATACACAAAGATAGGATAGGTACCTGGACGTTTTCAGAATTAAGACCAGGGATTGAGGATGATGCTGCACTTGTTGATGGGCCAGTCTATGAGGGAGATGCTGAGTGGAAATCAGATATTATAGATGTAGGAGAGAACTTTGCAGTGGTTGCTCCAGCAGGTAATAAGGAGAAGGTTGATTTCTACATCTTAAAATGTACTGTACCTAAGCATGTTGTAGAGAAAGCATACAAAGATCCTTGGGGCCAAAAATTTGGGAGGAGGGAAGTGGTGGTCACAGGCAAGTTTTATAAACTGGTGGGAGACAGCAGGTATGAACTACTTGAATATGAGCCAGACTGCAGTGTTTACAGTCACTTAATTGTCTCCTGCAATTTTGACATGAAGGATATATGACATAATATGTTTGAATTGGAGGATGATGTCCATGAAAACATACTTGAAAGTTTGCAGACGCATTCACATATACTAGCCCAATGTGATGTTGCTGGTAACAGCAATCTAAATGCAGGCAAGTCAACAGGCAAGTCAACAGATAAGACAGCAGAGAAGACAGCATGCAAGTCAACAGACAAGTCAACAGCCAAATCAGCAGGCAAATCAGCAGCCAAGTCAACAGTCAAGTCAGCAGACAAGTCAGCCGCAAAGTCAGCAGGCAAGTCAGCAGAGAAGTCAGCAGCCAACTCAATAGCCAAGTCAGCAGCCAAGTCATCAGCCAAGTCAGCAGGCAAGCCAGCAGCCAAGTCAGCAGCCAACTCAACAGCCAAGTCAGCAAACAAGTCATCAACCAAGTCAGCAGGCTTAAGTGGAAAGCCAACAATTGAACAATTGAACAACTGAATAATTGAATAATTCATTCATTCATTCAATGTAACATTCATTCATTGTAACATTCTTATTCAATGTAACATTCATTCATTGTAACATTCTCATTCAATGTAACATTCATTCATTGTAACATTCTTATTAGAATATGTTATTCACAATGTTATTTACTTCATTATGATATCTTACTAATGTTATTAACTTCATTATGATATCTTACTAATGTTATCTTACTTCATTCTTATTAGAATATGTTATTCACAATGTTATTTACTTCATTATGATATCTTACTAAAGTTATAAACATGGGTATACATTAAACCTTATACATACAGTATACTTGCTTTATACTTTATACATACAGTATACTTGCTACATATCTTATACATACAGTATACTTGCACATATAGTATCTTATACATATAGTATACATACAGTGTACATATAGTATATTTATACATACAGTATACATACAATATACATACAGTATCTTATACATACAGTATCTTATACATACAGTATCTTATACATACAATATACAGATAGTATACATATAGTATTTTATACATATAGTATACATATAGTATCTTATACATGCAAGATATACATACAAGATTACATACAATTGTACATACAAGAGACATACAATTACACTTGCACATACAGTATCTTATACATACAGTATACATACAGTATATCTTATACCTTATACATACATTCATAGCTTAAGTAGCACATTACATTTCAAAATAAGTGTCATATACAAAAATTTTCTCAGCACATAAGTCTGTTCCAACTCACAGCACATAAGTGAGTCATATATCAGCACATGAGGGGGTCATACAAGTAAGTTCTATACAAAATTTATCTGGATGTCCTCATGGCATCCAAATATCGATTACATAAGTTAAAAGTTTTTAAAATATCGGATGTTCAAAGAATCATGGATTAAACTTTTTCTCTCGACTTCACCCTTTTTTTTAAGTAGGATTCACCCAGTCGTCATTCTCGGCTTCATCATCGAGACGATACGGGATCGGCGACCTACGCTTGTGGATTTGGGAGTCTTTGTAAAAGAAATGGGCACATAATTAAATTTGTGTCGAGAACATACTTCAAATAAAAATGTCAAGCAGATACTTACTAGGGGTTGGCAGTGTCTTCTCGGGAGAAGCTAATGTACTATCTGGCAAATCCAGCATCAAATTCTTAACTGTATTGCTTGGCCAAACATAGTGCTTGACACTTGTTTCTACAGTCACAAATCATAAAATGCTTGCATTAGAATTTGAATTAAAATACCACAACATAAGTACCTTATAGATTTAACATCCACAATACCTTTACATTTGCTGCTCATTGGACTGCCAAAGCCTTCTTCATCAGCCTCCCCAATCAGTCCCTCAAGCACCAGGTCCTTGGCTACATCATTCACGACTGCAAATTACAATATAAGAATTAAATACATGCATTGAATAACAACATACAAATGCAAAGCAATACCTTTCATCACAGGTGACTTTGGACTGCTCTTGTCTTCATCTTCATCTACATCTAAACAAATAAAAAAGCAGCAATTAGAACTTAAGTGAAGCAAATAAAACATGAAGCAAATTCAACTTAAGTAAAAGACTTACCCTCTGCTGTGACATCCCCTACTCGTATACGATGCCCACACCGTATACAACCAGGAGTTCATCCCCCATACCAGCTCCATACTGATATAGGGCCCTCCACAGATCACTATGACCATCTGGCATCCACAGTGGGGAAGAATGAAGGGGTCATTTTACCCCGTCTCCCTCGGGGCCTACCTAGTTGCGGAAGCGTAAACATACACGTCAGTAACATAACATCACATATCCACCTCGAAGGGTGGTACATCAACATCTGCATAGACAAAGATCAGCACAATACAAAGGAAGTTCCTACCCAAGGCTCAGACACAGGGATGGACTGACAAGCTTGGGTCTCCAGAGTTCTTTGCAGACAGAATCATGACAATGGGTTGGGCTGGCATAAGAACATGGCATTGGGTTGTCCACTCCATCTACCCCTCCTGTGCACACTTTGCAGAGTAGGTTGAAAAGTGTTGGGACCTGACTGTAGCCCGCCGGGTGCATAGCCAAAGGGGCTATTCCTGGGTTACATCTCCCCAGTCCCGATGGGGCAGGTAGGGGATTGCTCCCTCCAGAGATCTACATGTTGACCCAAGGTGACTAGAGGGCCACTGCCCTTATTCAACTTAACCCACTGGAAGGTGAACACCACCCCACGGGTGTCGAGCCCATGCCTTATCCACACTCAGTGGCAAGCCATTAGACCTAGTCACTCTGATCCCCGGTAGGCCTTACACACCAGAGGGATCGGTCGAGGGTCAGAACACGAACCTCATTCTAAGCCAGTCTGGCCCCTTCACCCACAACCAGGTGGGCTCCTGTGCACAGGCCAAAATCTAGTAATGCACTAAGAGGGACTATCTAGGAGCATCATCTACTAAGCTTCAAGTCTCTACCCCCCTTCCCAATACAGTGAGTTCACAGAATTCATCCGTCCATCACCTCATCATAGAACTAAAGAATAAGAACTAATCTATACATAGAGTTAGGTTCTTTAGTTAGAGTCAATCCGGGATCAACTTGGCTACTAGGGGTGATTTAATAGGCTAAACCTACTGGTTCGAAGGCTGGAATAAGGTTTAGGCTATTCAATCAACTAAATACCTGATCCCTGGTTCACTCCTCTGAATTCGAAGGCGTCCATGTCGCAGTTCTGCTTCGAGATGCGGTCGGAAAGGAGATCTGACTAGTCAGCCTGGGCGGTCGTGGAAGTTGGAATTGACTCCTCAGGCGCGCGAATTGGAGCTCGGAAGGTCTGTGGGCGAAAAGGGGAATGTTAGGGTTTGATGCCTTATGTAGGCTATCGGTTAGGTTTAGGGTTTCCATGACCCTTGGTCTACCTTTAAATGGGTTAAAGGTCTAAAGGTGCGCGCATTGCTAAGTGTGCGCACCATTGCAAGTTGCCCCCTAGGGCGTCCTTGCTTGGGTACCGTCGTCGTTACGCCGGCGTATTACGCCGACCGATAATGCGTGTACGCTGCCTTGATGCGGTATAAATGCCTTGAGACCGTATATCATACTGGAACGTCACATTCTCCCCACCTTGAATTGATGCTGTCCGCAGCATGATGGGTCTCCCCACCTTGGGATCTTCTTAACCTGCAATCAACCTCATGCATACCACATACTTATTATTATAGTTATTTTAATAGGATTACCTCAAGGCAATATTTATAGAACATTATTATACTATTATCCAATCCAATGGTTATCACTTATGTCATTATAACAATAACTCCTAATGTTTCGGTTTATTATTATATATACAATTAGTGCTCGAGGTACTCTTTATTCCTTGCAACACATTACAACAAAATTGTGTTGCAAGTCTTCGTAGTTCGACCTCCTGGCCCCTCCCGAGCCTCTATTGGCTCCTCTGTGGTGTCAACACTACGTTAGTACCATTAATATTAAATAAAAATTTTGGTTATATGGTGACCACCCCACCTATCTACATGGATGCATGGCTAATCTCTCGGCGTAGGAAGACGGTGAATCTTCCATTATGGCCGAGGAGACAGTGCCTATATGCCTATAAGCCACTCATGCCTACACCTTTAGTTGCCCAGCGTGGAGGATAGGTCCTTCCCATATATGGGGCGTGAAGGCCAGATTCCTCCTATCAAAACATATATGGGGCTAAAGGTGCTTTTCCTATCAATGCATTCCTCAATGACCTCCTTTCTCTCGAGGTCGTCTACTTCCGTGGGACAAAAGTAGACTTTCCAAGTGGCACCGCGGTCATGCCTACATTGACATTACACCACGTCCTAGAGATCACCGTAGTAATCTCATCATCGGTTACAACGCATGCAACCCTTACCTCATAGGTTGCATGCATAGATTATACCTCACTAGGCAAGCTGTTAATCTACACAAATCGACATGCCTGAGCCGATTTCTTCGGAGATGACTTTGCCGTCCACTGTGGGTACTATTTTTCTAGATCTCTTTTAAGTACCCATGTCGCGTCTTCCACCGGCAAGTGTTTCCACTTAACCAAGTATTGGAGGAATTCTGATCTCCTTGTTTTCTTGAATGCTTTATCAAGAATTAGCTCTGGAACTATTTCTAACTGCTCTTCCGTCATTTCCAACATCGTTGGAGTGTCCAGGACTTCATCTGGGTTAGGAGTGTGCTTCTTCAGCAAACTCACGTGGAAGACTTTGTGGATCTTTAGGTGTGGTGGAAAGTCTAACCTGTAGGATTGGTTACCCACTCTCTTGACTATTTTGAAGGGTCCAGCCCACCTTGGAGCAAGTTTCTTGCAATTCCCGATGTGGAGCTTCGCCTGCTTCACCTTGATCTTGAGCCACACATTGTCGCCAACTTCAAACTGCCTTACTGTTCGATGCTTGTCGGCGATGCTCTTTTGATGACTCCTTGCTGCTAGGAGATATCCCCGTACTTCTTCTACGAGCTGCTGCATGTCGCTCAACATTTGTTGGGAGACTTCCACTTTTGACACGGATTGTGCCAAGTGTCCGAGTCGCATTGGTAGCCGTAGTTGATCATGAACGGCGACATTTGGGATGATTCCTGCTTGGTGCTATTGTATGCAAACTCCACCAAGTGAATAAATTCCTCCCACATACCTTGCTTGTTCCAGATGTAGTTTCGGAGCATGTCTTCCAAAATTATATTGACACGCCCGCTTGCCCATCCGTCTGCGGGATGATAGGCCGTGCTCATGGATAGCTTCGCTCCAATTGTTGTGAAGAGATCCCGCCGTAAGGCGCCGATGAACTTCGGATCTCGGGTCGAGATAATTTCCCTTGGCATGCCATGAAGTCCGAAAATCTCTTTGGTGAAGAGCTTTGCCGTGTCCATAGTCAGTGTCCATGGTCCCGCAAGGTACAAAATGGGCCATCTTCGACAACTTGTCGACCACGACCATCAAGGCATCCTTACCTCTTACTGTTCTTGGCAGTCCTGTTATAAAATCCATGCTGACGACCTCCCACTTAGCGTTTGGTACAGCTAATGGTTCCAAAGCACCTGGAATTCGGGTTGTTCGCCTTTTCTCGTTTGTCGGGCATAGCCGACACTCCTTGATGTGGCGAAGCTATCCGCTTCTTCATTCCCGGCCAATAGTAGCCGCTACGCACTTTGAAATATGTCTTCATGAATCTGCGTGGGCCAGCTATTGGGCTGTTGTGGGGTGTCGTGGAGGATCAACTTTCTTACTCCGTGATGATTCCGCACGCACAACTTGTTCTTATGGTATAGGAGGTTACCTTCCTTTTAAAGTTTTGAGGTTTCCCTCTCCTTGTCCGTTCTCGCTTCCTTGGACAAGCTTGCCCATACTTCTTTGAAGTCCACATCCGTTGGCAAGGTTTCTTCTATCTTTTTCCCGAAATCGCTGAAGAGCGTCGAGATTGCGTTGCAGTGCACTCTGGTTGTCAGTGGATGCCTTGAAAGCGCATCTGCTACCACATTAAGCTTCCCGGGTTTGTAGACTATCTCAAAGTCGTACTCCTCGAGAAATTCCATCCACCTTCTCTGCCTCAGATTGAGATGTGGTTGCGTGAATACGTATTGGAGGCTCTGGTGATCAGTGTCCAACTGGAATTTCCTCCCTAAGAGGTAATGCCTCCAGATTCTCAACGCTCTGACAACTGCTAGCAGCTCTTGATCATGCGACGGCTAACGTGTTTCGGCGTCGTTCATTTTCCTTGAGTCGTACGCTATTACCCGCTCTTCTTGCATCAGCACTGCATCTGTGGCTATCTTGCTTGCATCCGTTACCACTAACTTGTCCTTTTCCGGGTCTGGCAGGGTCAAGACGGGGGCGGTTGTCAAGGCTTCCTTCAACAACTCAAATCCTGCTTGGGCTTTCTTGAGCCAATGGTCTGCCCAATTTTTTACTTTCTCCGCCTTTGTTAAGTCCGTCAGTGGGGCTGCTATCTTTGCGAAGTTCTTCACGAACTTCCTGCAATACCCTGCTAGGCCAAGGAAACTTCTGACCTCATGGACGTTCTTTGGTGCCGGCCATTGGATTACTGCTTCAATCTTGGCGGGGTCTATCGAGATTCCTTCTGCTGAAATCACATGACCGAGGTATTCCACCTTCTCCTCGCGGCGACACACCGACAACTTGGCATACAACCGATGCCTCCTTAACTTCTCGAGCACCTTCCCCGACGTCTTTGAGCATGCTCTTCAATGGATTTCTTCAGACACCGAATGTCGTCGAAGAATACTATCACAAAGGTGTCCAAGTATTCTCTGAAGATGTCATTCATGAGTCTCATGAACGTAGCTGGGGCGTTGGATAGCCCAAATGGCATTACGGTGAATTCGTAATGCCCATATCCGGGTCCCCGAAAGTCGCTTTTGTGTATGTTCTCTTCTTTTATTCTGATCGGTGATAACCTCGACCTTTAGGTCGATCTTGGAGAAGACCTTTGCCCCTTGGAGCTGATCCATCAAGTCGCCCCGACCGGGAGTGCGTGCTTGTTCTTGATGGTGTGCTTGTTCAATTGTCTGTAATCTATGCACATCCTCAAGCTTCCATCCTTCTTCTTGACAAAGAGGATGGGTGCCCCAAATGGTGAGACACTAGGCCTGATGAAGCCTAGATCGAGCAATTCTTGTAGCTGCTTCTTTAGCTCCGTGAGTTCATGTGTGGTCATTCTATATGGGGCCTTGCTTGTCGGCTTGGTCCCTGGCTCGAGTGCTATCTCACACTCTACTTCCCTGTAAGGAGGAAGCTTCTCGATCTCATCTGGAAAGAGATCGTGGAACTCCGTAATCAAGTTGGCGATTGGCTTGGGCAACTTACTGAGCACCTTGTCTTCTTTGCTTCCTTCCGACTCGGGTTCCTCCATCTCGAGTTTGAAGATGTATGCTACCTTCTCGTTCTTTATAGATTTGAGCAGCTTCTTAACAGACATACATTGCATGATGGGGGTGACTTCTTTACCTGTGATCTCAATGGCTTTGCCGTCGGGCGTTGGGAAGGTCACCTTACGCTTTCCACAATCAATGATGGCCCCTGCTGGTCCAAGGTACTCCATTCCAACGATCAAGTCGTATTTGCCAATGCCCATTACTTCTGCCCCCATCTGGATATTAATCCCTGGCAAGTCAATGTCGAAGTTGATTCTCTTCCCAGCTGTATGTCTTACTGCCCCGCTTGCCAAGATTACGGGCCTTGGTTTGGACTTTAGGGGTTTCAATTTTAACATTTCAACCATCCTCGGGGATGCAAAGTTATGGCTACTTCCGGAGTCTATCAAGACTATGAAGGACTTGGCCTTTGCCTTCCCTACTGTGGTGATTACCTTATACTGGGTCTGTGCCTGTTCTGTATCTATAGCAGCGAAGATGTGGCACTCACCCTGAATGTAATCGTGTGCTTCCTCGTCGTCCTCGTCTGACGGAGTGTCCCATCCGCCCAATTCTGCTAGTGCTGAGCTCATAACAAATGGGCAGTTTGCCGTTCGGTGGCCCGGCTGGAAACATCTAAAGCAGAGCTGCTTCTCTATGCATTCCTACTTTTTTTCCTTGGGCATCGCCTGTAAGAAGGATCGTACTGCTTTCGAGTAGTTGGAACCTTCCTGTTTGTCCTTGAAGGACACCTGCTTTCTTTCCTGCTGTCTCCCCTGGTTGCTATTATATGGGGACTTTGCTGGGCTTGGGCTGGCTGCCCTCGGACTGTAGCTCCCTGTTGCTTTGCCTCTATCCTGATAGTGAGGCTGCCTTTGTGTGCTGTTCTGCGGTCTGGATCCTTGCAAACTAATTGCTTTGGATTCTGCTTCCGATACCGTTTTAGGGTCTATTGCCCTTACGAGTTTCCTGAGTTCTTCGTTCAGCCCTTCTATGTAGCTTTCCACTGCATGTTTCTCGCTCAGCTTTGGCACGTACAGTCTTAACCTCATGAATTCTTCGGTGTATTTCTGCACCGTCTTGTACCCCTGCTGCAATCTGTAAAACTGCTGCATCATGTTCGACTTGTGTTCCCGAGGGACATAGTGTTTCTTGAAAGCTTTTGAGAACTTCTTAAAGCGGCATGCATCTCTGCTCAAACCATGGGCTTTGGCATAGCCCTTCCACCATATGCGTGCGGCTCCTTTCAGGTTGGCTGTCGCCACCCTGCCTTTGTCTTTGTCCTTCATGCCATAGGCATTGCCGTACTCACTCATTTCGTCCAGCCATGCCTCCGCCTCTAAGCCGGATCTGTTCTCGCCCGAGAACTGTTCGAGTTTTCGGGCTTTCCACACATTGCCCAGTGCTGAGTCCACCTTCTTCTGGTAATCCAGGGCCTTAGTGTCCTTCTGCCTGCCGTCTCTACGGTCCAGCGCCTGCTCGGCCTCTTTTTCGGACTCAGAGTCCGAGGTTGAGCTTGATTTGGAGGTCTCTGTGCTAGGGGACCTCCCTCTCTTACTCCTTCTCTTGTCTTTCCCCGACTTTCGGGGTGTCGTTTGTGGCCCGGATGATGCTTGGGCTGCTAGTAGGGCCTTTATCTGGTCCAGGTCTGTTCGCATCTACGACAACTCTTCTTCTAGTGTCATGGGGCCATATCTCTCGAAGAGGTTCCTTTGAAAGGGCTGCCTGTCAGGAGTTTCTTCATTTCTGTTGGGCCTCCTGTTTTGCTCGACTGTTCATTGTTCCCTTTCTGCATACACAATTGGTCATGGTTGTACGATTAGTTTTGTTTGTTCTGTTGCATTATATGTGTTGTTGGTATAGTTGCGGAACAAAATATATCAACAAAACATTTAAAAATGCAAAAGAAGTTATATTCATATTATATAATATGTTTACTACAAAAAGACTTCCGGTATCAAGATTGCTAACTATTCTTGATGTCGCCGGTAGGATGGATTGTCCTAGGAACTTCTTCACTTGGGCTATTTCCACTGAATGACCCAAGTTCCTAAGGACGTTGACTGAAGATCCACCCTGCAAAGCTCTCGCCAAGTCTTCCACTCTGTGCTTGGAGGTATAAGCTGCGGTCCTTTGCCGATCTTCCACTTTACCCAAGGTATGGCCCAGTAAAAACATCGAAAAGTGCTACCGCTCTCTTCACCAGGATGGCATACTCGGTGTTGAGGGGTAGCCGAGCATGCCGGCCAAATCCTGAGAGCGCAATTAGCATCGATACTCCTTCCTCGCCTCTGGGGGTGAATTTGCGGTGAATTACCGCTATTCTTCCATCCATCAGCAGGGGAAGGTAATACCGCAACGACACGTGGTTTGAAGTGGCGAGGCCCTGCCTCGGCTTCCAGCTCACGTAATGCGCGCCAAAGTCATCAACCTCCACCGTGGTGAGCTCCCTGTAGTCTCTGACTGTTGCTGAAGCTCTCCTGAGGTCGAACTCGCCTCTTCTCTCCCGGGGAGGCGTTGCCGAAGAGCTTGCCGTTAAGATGTTCGATGTCGCGTGGCGGATCCCCATCTGTTCCTGTAGAGCAAGGAACTCTTCCTCCGTCGGCAGTTGGTTTGCGGCCTGGTCTGCCTCCATCATCTGCCTGATGTTGATGTAGGCTTGGATGTCGGAGGTCGACTCTCCCGTGTAAGTGTCAGCTTCCCTTACTTGGAGTGGGAAGTCGGAGGCTCCTCGGACGATGAAGTCGTCCAGGTCCGTTCTTCGGAGTTGGTGCATGTGACGGCCCCAGCTTATATACGATGCCCCAATCGTATACAAACTGGAGATCATCCCTCAAACCAGCATCTGCTCGCTGACATGAGGCCGTCCACCTAACATCGGGCCCTTGATGGTGGCCAAGAACCCGACGGGGAAGAATGGACGTGTCATTCATCCCGTCTCCCTCGGGATCGACCTAGCTGCGAAAGCGTAAACAAAACATGAGCACATGACATCAATCAACAATAACATACCCACCTCGAAGGGTGGTCCACCATATCATAGTAGCTGCAACAACACATCAGTACATCAACATAACATGGGGAAATCCTACCCAGGCTCAGACTCATGGGGAAAGACTGACGGCTTGGGGTCTCCGTGATAGCAATGCGCATGTAATTCATGGCAAATGGATTTGGCCGGCATAGAACATGGTCGCTGGGTAGTCCACTCCATCCGCCCCTCCCCGCGTGCATACTTTGCGATATAGGCTGAAAAGTATTGGAGCTCCCACCGTAGCCCTCACGGTGAATAGCCGAGGGGGCCACTACTACTAGGTTGCATCTCCCCAGTCCCGATGAGGCAGGAGGAGATCACTCCCCTCAAGGAGGTTCATGCCAATCACAGGCGAGCTAGAGAGCCACTGCCCGTATTCGACTTCAACTCACTGGAAGGTGACGCATCACCCCACGAGTGTCGAGCCCATACCCCGCCTCACGCAGCGTTACCGGGATATTAGGCCTAGCTCACGCCGCGTTCCCGCCGCCGTTACGCGCCCGGATCAACCGTGATTAGACAAGCCCTCCCTTGTCGGCCCGGTCTAGCTCCGCCACCCACGCCCAAAGGGCTCTTATGCACAGGCCGCATTAATTGGGAATTAATGGGCTAAAACTAGGATCATCCAACTACTTGGGCTATGGGTCTCTACCCCCCTTCCCAATACACAAGAGTGGCGCATAGAATGTCAAAACAACATCACAACAGAACTGAAATAATAGAATACATCTATTTTAATCTACCTAATCATACATGGTTAGGTTCCTTTGTTAGTTCCTATCATTCTTAGGCTGTAGGGGTCGCCTATAGCTAAGAATGAATACTAATCCTATGGAATGAGGCCTGAGAACTCGGATCTACCTATTGAATCAACCACCCACCCGCATCTTGGCTGGCTCCCACTCCTCTGAAAGCGTCCATGCTGCTGATCTCGGGTCTCGCCGATCTTGGATCGAAGCCGCAACCTCGGAGATCCGACTTCTATGCTCCCGCTCAGCGAAATGCATCCTCTCGCTGCTCCAATCCGGTGACTCGTGGGCGAGAACCGAAAGGGTTTCCCTTTTAGGGTTTATGCCCCTTTATCCCCAATGCATTTAGGGCTGGTCCCTTTTGGTCAATGGGTCATTGCCACGCGGCAAAAAGGGATTATATTCACATGTTGCTTTAACATGTGCAATATAATGGTTCACAAGGTCGCACCCTAGGGTACTACCCTTTTTGCCGCCGCGGTACATGTCGCCCGAAGTCGACATGTACTAGTGACGGTCGAGATAATATACGATATTCATACCGTATGTTATCTTTGAACGCCACATTCTCCCCACCTTGAATTGATGTCGTCCGGCAAAGATCGAGTCTCCCCACCTTGGGCTCTTCCCCGTCCCCGCAACCAACTTGATGCATACAATTTATTACTCTTATACTTACACATTTATTAAGATTACCTTAAGGTAATATTTTTAAATCATTATTAGGCCATTACATTATCAAATAACTTGTCAAATCGTAACTTCTATTAAAACAAGGTACTTATTAGTTTCTGTTATCATTTATCACAATTTAACACTTTCATATACAATTATTATTTAAGGTACTCTTCATTCCTTGCAACACATTCCAACAAAATTTGTGTTGCAAGTCTTCGCCCTTAAAAATCCTCAGATTAATTTTTACAATATCTATAATTACACACTTACTATCTTAATTATTAGAATTACTCTAAGGTAATGTTTAAGACATTACTGTACTATTTTATTATCCAATTACTTAATCCACGCAAGGTAATTATTGCCCTTACTTAATACAATATTTAAGTTTATCAAAGTTTATCAATTCCATACAAAATTTACACTTCTAAGGTACTCTTCATCCCTTGCATCACATTATAACAAAATTTGTAGCTCGACCTCCTCGCCCTCCGGAGCGCTCTATTGGCCCGCAGGTCATTTTAATTATTAATAAAATTTTGGTTATATGGTGACCACCCCACCTATCTACATGGATGCATGGCTAATCTCCCGGCGTAGGAAGAGGGTGAATCTTCCATTATGGCCGTGGAGACAGCGCCTATATGCCTATATGCCGCCATGCCTACACCCTAGTTGCCCGGAGGATAGGTCCTTCCCGTATATGGGCGGAAGGCCGATTCCTCCTATCAAAGCATATATGGGGCTAGAGGTGCTTTTCCTATCAATGCATTCCTGAATGACCTCCTTTCTCTCGGGTCGCCTACCTCCGTGGGAACGTATAGACTTTCTAATCTACCTTCCACTCATCCAAGCGGAAACGCGGTCATGCCTACATTGACATTACACCACGCCCTAGAGATCGCCGTAGTAATCTCATCATCGGTAGCAACGCATACAACCCTTACCTCATAGGTTGCATGCGTAGATTATACTTAACTACACATGAAATTAATCTAAACACAAATCGACATGCCTAAGCCGATTTTTGCTGGCTCCCTTTAATGCATGTGATTAACATAATTACCTTAACGTAATATTTATGAATTAACGTTATCATAGCATCGGATACATTACTTCCGATAGTACAATTATATTTACTCTAAGCTTTACAATTTAATTACTTTTAGATCGCGATTATTTAAACAATAACCCTGATTTTAGACCTATTGTTACATAGAGAAGGTTTTAGTTATCATACACAAGATGTTTCTTATTCTCTTCCTTGGGTCTTGCATTACCCTTGGAAGTATATCCCTAAGATGCGCTTAAGTATATCCGAATTCTACTTTCTATTTATATTTATAAGGACCTCGAGGTCATATAGCTATCCTTGGAAGGAATTGCATCCCTGCGAAGGATTAATTAACATGCTAACTCACATTATCGTTATTTAACTTATTTCCGTATGATACATATACGTACATCAATTTCTATGCAGTTATTAGGATCTATATTTAACTTATCTATAAGACACATTAAAGCTTATAATACATGCGCACACCTTACCTAAGGCTAGAACGCATCCACCCATTGAGCTGGCGTTGAGTAATTTGGAGATGACTTGGTCGTTGCATTGCTCCCATAGTTTTGCTCCACTTCATTGGTGTAGTTAGCTACTACGTCAGTCTCGCACGTTGAAGGCCTCCTGAGCCTAAGGTATCTATCTATTTTCATGGAATAAAATAACGGCTAAGGTTAGCCAAATGGCTATTTTGTAGCAGTTTTGCCAAGAAAAACGGCTAAAGTAAATGGAAAAAATGCCCAAAAAAAAAGAAATTTTAGCCCAATTTTTTTGCCTCCCAAGTGAGTTTTTAGGTTGAATAGCTAAACCTTTACCTCCAGACATATCCATCAGGACATCGATTAGCTAAACCTAAGATAGAGTGGGCTTGGAAAAATGGATAGATTAGCCCGAAATTCAACATCAATGTATGTACTAACTTTAAGAAATTTCAAATAGGGTTTATATTTTTCTTTTTCTTTTCACTTTCTTTCTTGTTCCAAGTACAAAATTGAAGCATTAGATAGATAGATAGATAGTATTTTTACGTCATGCCACATTGGCAGCATCCATGAGGACATATGACGGACCCCCAGATACTTGAACACAAGATCTCTAAATTGCTAACACAATGGACTAGCCATTAAACCAAACAAGGGGGAACCAAAACAGGGTTTGAACTTGCAACCTTCTAGTTGCAAGTCACACACCTTTGCCAAATGCGCTACCATTAGAGGAAAAGGAATAATGTAGTCCCCTTTTTTTTAGGTTCTTGAACATGTTCATGTATGTCTTGATTTATGTATTTACAATAAAATCAATGTCTTTGCCAAAATGCTTGGATTTTTTAAATTACTATAGCGTGATGGCTAATATTTGCCTTTCCATTTTGTGATAGTTTAGCCAAAAGCAAGAAACTGCAATGGAGAAAAACCATTTAGTTTAGCCAAGTGTTAGAAACTTCTAGCCCCAATTTGAAGGTAGTTTAGCTAAACCTATTTTGGCTACACTAAAATATAGGAGTAGTAATTTATTCCATGTCTATTTTACGCTCTATTTGCTTCGGCCATTGCCGGAGTGAACTCTATTCTACGGGTCGGTCAATTTGATGCAAGTACGTTCAATCCTGAGATTGAGCCCTCCCACTTTCTTCGAAAAGAAAATGGTCCTGCACCCCTTCAATGGCGTTGTACACAACGTCATATTTATTCTCTCCCCTTAAGAGGTTATACGCTTCTTATTTAGCGCATTAATTTACTAGCCTTAGCTGACATATATAACCATCTAAGATGGATATACATATTATGTTATCATTTATTTCAATATAGCTATGGGTTACCTACTTAGTTAGAACGATTCTAAACCACAAGGTTTTGTCATCATGACAATTCCTTTTGTCTCAAAAGACTATTTGATTACTATAATTCTTATTTTAGATGTACCTTACATGTACTATTCTTTTATATTCTAGAGATTCCCCCTTTCTTAGTTATTTAAACTCTTGGAATATTCCTACCAATCGAATTGATGTCATTGTAACAAGTTGGCCGGACTTGTTAGATTACTTCTTTTTTCTTCTATTTGGATTATTCTTTTGGAGGTACTAGATTTATACATGGTCAACAATTATCCTAGTAATGATTCCTTCTTAGCGAGGTGATCAATCTCACCAAGTGATTTCAATACGTTGGATGTCTGTTAACAATCGTGTATAAGTTTAGTCACTCCTATGCATTTCCTTCCCAATCCTTGACGCTTAGCTCAATATTGGGGCAATCCTTTCAGCGAGAATATCTGGCAATGCCTTCTAATCCCAATATGGATGTTGCCGTCTGTACATTTAACCTACTAGGCCCCATGGCGTTAGATTCCTGAGCTTGCTAGAAGCTCGTCCACTCGTTGCCTGCTTGAAGTAGCAAGGTACGTTCTTCCGAGTCGCTCGATACCTCGGTCTCCTTGACGGTGGCTCCTCTTGATGTAGAGGTTGACTTTGTTCGTTTAGAAGCCTCTCCTTGCTGGTCTTTGATGGTGTAGTTGGTCACTTGAAATCTTCCATGCCGCTTTTCAAAAGCCTGAAGGTGGCGCCGTTGAAAAAGATCTTTCATCTTGAACTCTTTGTCTTGGCAGCTAAAGGACGACTCTATATCCGATATTGGTTACGCTATGGGAGGGAAGAAATAATAAGGGAACTATATATGCAAAGCATATAACCTACATAATTACAATTACTAATAGAGCTATTAAGTCCCCCTTGTGCCTCCCTTCGAGTTGCACACCTACTCCTTGGTAATGTCATCGGTGTTCCTCCCGGTGGCTTGGTGTTGACGATCTATATCCTCCTATTTGTACGTCAGCTCGTATTCCGGGGTACTTGTTGATATACTTGGGCCCTCCGATGTTTGTCGGCTATGGCACAACATGCTTTGCATCACATTCTAACTAAAGGTGTGCTGGTCGTTGATGCTTCGGCATTTCGGTCTGCCTCCTGATTCTGTTCTCGGGCTGTAATTGTTCCCCCCTTCATGATACTTGAAGCTATTTGGAGGCATCTCTTGAGGCTGTGCGCGCTTCCTTTGGCTATACTCCTCTGGAGTTGTTCTCTTCTGCAGTTGTTCTTTGAATCGTCCATCATTGGTTCACCTAAGTTGCATGCAAGTCCCCGTGCAAGTTATCGGCTCGCCTCAGCTCACCTAATTGCTTCTCCATCGAGCTTCCAATCTTCCTTGTTTGATCCCCTCAGTCACATGGCTTGGACATTGTCACGTTCCTCAGTGCTATGTTGTCTTCTTGTCTTGAGGTACCCTCCGGTGGTTTTGATTGTGCCCGTCAGTTTTGATCCTCCTGTTGCCTCTAGGGAGCTCGTGGAAGAAGTCGGTTACTAGCACTTCTCCAGCTTTTAGTTCCTGACCTTTGTCCCTCTGTGCAGTGTGTCGTTGCAAGGTTGCCGATGTGCGGTGCCATTGATCGGTTGATCTCCTGGCTATTGCAGTCGGGCGTTCTTGAATGTCTTCGAAGCTCTGAAATCGTGGTCGATAGGCAGGCATTGTCATTCCTCCGTATGTTGAATTTCTCGAGTCACGACTCATTTGCTTGGGCTTTGCTTCATTCCGGGGTGCCTCTCCCATGCACTCGAAGTGTGGTAATCTCCAATGCCCCTACCATGGCTCCTTCTAGTAAGCCTTTGGTGACTTGTACCTGCTGGCTAGGTCGTCTCCTCCGCCCCCTTGGATCCTATCCATTCGAAGTCTCGCACTCCTTGGCCGGCGTAGTAAAGTCGTCCTTCCTTTGCTTTCTATACGCCTCCCGTGTCGCCATGACTTCTCTCCTCGACGGAAGATTATGCCCTCGCCCTAGCTCGTGATGCTAACGTGGCATTCTTTGTCTAATCAGATTTTGCCGCCTTGCGTTCTTCCATTTGAAACTCATGTGCGCCGAAATGGTGAAGGCGTCGAGATCGTCTTTTCGATGTGAGCTCGTGGGCGTGGTAGCCGGAGGTTGACATCTAGAAGATTCTTGATGGGGTTGGTTACCAATATTCTTCCCATTTGATGAAGATTGATGATAGGCGGTGGTGTCCTATTCTACTCTTTTGTCGGTTGAGGTGTTTGTCGTTGTGCTTCCCTCTCTTGGAGTGCGCTTTTCGGTCTCCTCTCCTTATCCATGCGTACATCGGCCGGGACCTTGATGTCTTCAAGGAGTTGCGCCTCTAGCTCTTACGTGGCTCGGCCCCATCCTTCGAAAAGTAACGCCAGTATATCCTAGAGTCTAAGGGTCTACTTGAAGGGCTCTCCTACAACATTTTGGGCTCTATAAGCAAGCAAGATGGTTCGAGCAGCATGACTGGAGACATGTCTATAATCTCCAAGTCTATGGACATTAGGACGTGTGGTATGGTATGGCGTGAGGGTTGTTTTGCAAAACCTCCATGATGTTTGAGGCATAATCTAAGGTCCTAGCAAGTTGGTTTGGGGGAGTCCAATCTCTACACATGGATGACTTGGGCAGCTCTAGACTCTAGCTCCTTTCTAGGTATCCTGGCAATAGGGAGTGTCAATGTGGCAGCTGTATAGGTCAAACTCTTTTAGAAGGACACAAAATTAGGTCAAGGTTTATGCCTTTGGCATGAGCAGAGGTGATGTACCAAGGTTGCTATGCTGAGGTCTAGATGACTATAACAAAGGGGTGTTCTAGGGCTCTTCTATCTAGGAGTAAGGCATCAGCTTTGAGCCGAGGTAATACTTGTGAGGTACTACTGGGGTATGCTTTTATTTACAAACAAACCACAGTTTGGAAAAACAATTCAAGGGTTTAAGCAATTTTGGTCATTTTGAGCTAGGGTTTGACATTTTTAGCCTAATTTTGAGGTCATAAATGGATTCTAGGCTGTCTAACGGTCCTATTGCAACAAATTTCAGATGATTTGGAGCTCTGTAGCTCAAGTTATGGGGTTTGAAAATTCGGACGCCTCTAAGAGTGCGCGAGGGGGGTGTTAGGTTGGGACCTAAGTGGCCTCTGGCGCACTCTTGGAGGTATTGGCCTATCTCTGCCTAATGGATGCCAAGAATCAGCTGGAAGGGGTAAATTTCTATTAATTTTCTTCCTAAATGCAAGTTTCTTTGTTTATTTACTACGTTTGGAGCAAGTAGGGCTAATCAAGGCCCCAGTTGGCTGGATGACTCTAAGAGTGCGCGAGGAGGGGGTTAGGTTGGGGCCTAACTATGCTCTGGCGCACTCTTGGAGGTGTTGGCCAAATGTCGCATTTGCTCCAGATCTACTACTGTACCTAATGAAATACACATTTTTAAACGACTATATATCTTTATTATTCAAAATTTTCATACACTACATATAAGCCTGTCAGTTACAAAAAGTAGCTTCTGTTCTATTTATCTGTCCTCTTGATGTATTTAGCCAATCTCATGTCCTTTGGCTGAAGCGTGACTCTTTTTGCATGGACCGTGCATGCCAGTGAATCTTCGAAGTATTGCACGGCCTCCATCTCTGCTGCTTCTTGTAAAGCGAGTAACATATCGTTGGTTACTCGCTTGTCGGGGTCGAATTCCCACAAAATCTCCCGGACAAATCTCTGGAATGCAGCTCTAGGAATAAGAAATCCGTAACTCCGTTGGAAGTGTCGGATTTCTGCGCAAACTTTCCCAAATACTTGAATTTTGGGATCTTCTCTTGGGCTTATGTGGGGGGTCCTAAGCTCGGTGGGGGTGCCACCGGAGTGTCTCACGTGTTGGCCGCCCTCCTTCAATATATTTTACCTTGTGTGCCTCGTAATAGGCACTGTACTCGGTGTGCATCCTCTTATATACGGTATAGTCTGCTAACTCTTTCTGGTACCTCCTCTCGGGCCCTAAAGTGTATGATTCTCTGGCCGTTTTCTTCGCCTTCTTTGGTGCTGCTTTGTCTGCATCTAGCTTCCTCGCTTCTTGCCATTGCGAAAACGGTGGAGGCATTGGCGGGGTAGTTCATTCTGGGGTCCTGCCGGGTCTTGGGCTGGGGTTTGGCCCTCCTCTTGGGGTTCATCTGTCTCAGGATGATTGTTCTTGTTCTTCTGCGAGGATTCTCCTGTTCCTACAAGTACTTCTTCCAAGAAGTTCTGCGCGTCCCTCGAATCTTCCGACGACGATGGAGGTTGGTCGCCTTCGGGTCGTTCACCGATGACGATGTCGACCGAGCTCCTCCTCTTCTTCTGCGGGGGCTCGTCTGTCATCACCCTTTTGCCTTTCTTGTGGTGTTCTTCCCTGCTCTTCGTTCCCCTCGCAGCCCTTGGTCTTCTTGGCCTCCTCGGGCTGCTCCCGTGCTTTCTTCCTTGCCCTCTCCTCTCTCCTCTTTGCTTTTTCCTCTTTCCTCTTTGCCTTCTCTTCTTTCCTCTTGGTCTTCTCTTCTTTCTTCCGCCTCTTCTCTAGATTTCGGTAGTATCTAGGTCTCCTCTCCAT
This sequence comes from Isoetes taiwanensis, assembly GCA_021234155.1. Classification (NCBI taxonomy): domain Eukaryota; kingdom Viridiplantae; phylum Streptophyta; class Lycopodiopsida; order Isoetales; family Isoetaceae; genus Isoetes; species Isoetes taiwanensis. The sequence continues at coordinate 7,384,374 of JAJEKV010000062.1, forward strand.
GTCGGCCTTCAGTTTCTCTTCGGCATCTTTGAGTTTCTGCTCGGTGGCGAGGACTTGGGCACTGGGCTTATCATCGTTGCTTACCTTAGGAGCGGTCTACTTCGTCCTAGCCATTGTTTGACAGAGTTCGATTTGGATCGTATACCGGAAGATCGCTTTGTTGGGACAAGCTCGAAGGACAATGTGGGAAACCCTAAAAAATGAGGTCTGAGTCCACTTAATTTATAGGGTTAAATTTTAGGGTTTGGCCTAAGTGCTTATTTTCTTGGTTTGTTGGTGAAATCCTCTATATCCCGAATCGAAGCTGGGTCTTCTTCAACTATTTTTCCTCGAACCCTTCTGAGCATGCGCGAGGAGCGTGTTAAGTCCAGACCTAACTATGCCCTGTTGCATCTTTAGAGGTGTGGACCTCTTTTTGCTTTAAACTTATCCAATTTAAACAAATTAACATGCATTTCCCACTAATGTAAGCATTCTAAGCAAGATTCTATCATTACCTTTACCTTTTGAGTAGTTATGATCAATTTTTGCGGTCACTTTTAGGGATGCCTCTAAGAGTGCGCGAGGAGGGGGTTAGGTCGGGACCTAACTATACTCTGGCGCACTCTTGGAGACATTGTTCCAAAAGTGTCTTGTACTTAACGTTTTTTGATGTTTTAACATATAATTCTAGCTATTTCGAGCTTTTTGATTGGGATTTCATCTTTTACTTTATCATTTGGAGTTCCTAAGGCCAAGTTCTAGGGTACGTATGGGGTGACTACTCTAAGAGTGCGCGAGAGGGCCATTAGGTCTGAACCTAACATGCTCCTGGCGCACTCTTGGAGTCATTGGCCTAAAGTGCTTGAAATTTAGTAGGCTCTCTTAAGTGCTTTTCGTCTGTTTGTTCTATCTTACCTATGTTCTCTAATTATCCTAATCCTAGATAATTACTAACTCTACCCCGGGAAGGAAAATTTTTCCCACTACTCGAGGTTTGTGCTTGGGCTTTTACCTCCAAGACTGAATGTCTAGATGAGTTAGTTCCTATAGGGTTTCGGTCAGTGCTCGATCCTGATCTGCCAAGATCGAGCTCGATACCATTAGACGGCCCCAGGCTCATATACGATTCCCCAATCGTATACAAACCGAGATCATCCTCAAACCAAGATCTGCTTTCGACATGAGGCCGCCCACCTAACATCGGGCCCTTGATGGTGGCCAAGAACCCGACGGGAAGAATGGACGTGTCATTCATCCCGCCTCCCTGATCGACCTAGCCGCGAAGCGTAAACAAAACATGAGCACATGACATCAATCAACAATAACATACCCACCTCGAAGGGTGGTCCACCATATCACAAGAGCTGCAACAACACATCAAGACATAAACATAACATGGGGAAATCCTACCTGTGCTCGGGACTCATGGGGAAAGACCGACGGGCTTGGGGTCTCCGGATAGCAATGCGCATTGAATTCATGGCAAATGGATTTGGCTGGCATAGGAACATGGTCGCTTGGGTAGTCCACTCCATCCGCCCCTCCCGTGCATACTTTGCGATAGGCCGAAAAGTATTGGAGCCCCGACCGTAGCTTCTTGGGGTGAATAGCCAGAGGGGCTACTACTACTAGGTTGCATCTCCCCAGTCCCGATGAGGCAGGAAGAGATCACTCCCCTCCAGGAGGTTCATGCCAATCACAGCGAAGCTAGAGAGCCACCGCCAGATTCGACTTCAACTCACCGGAAGGTGACGATCACCCCACGAAGTGTCGAGCCCATACCCTCGCCTCACGCAGATTACGCCGTGGTATTAGGCCTAGCTCACGCCGCTTCCCGGACGCCGCTACGCCAGATCAACCGTGATTAGACAAGCCCTCCCTTGTCACCGGTCTAGCTCCGCCACCCACGTACCAAAGGGCTCTTATGCCGTGCCGCATTAATTGGGAATTAATGGGCTAAAACTAGGATCATCCAACTACTTGGGCTATGGGTCTCTACCCCCCTTCCCAATACACAAGAGTGGCGCATAGAATGTCAAAACAACATCACAACAGAACTGAAATAATAGAATACATCTATTCTAATCTACCTAATCATACATGGTTAGGTTCCTTTGTTATTTCCTATCATTCTTAGGCTGTAGGGGTCGCCTATAGCTAAGAATGAATACTAATCCTATGGAATGAGGCCTGAGAACTCGGATCTACCTATTGAATCAACCACCCACCCGCATCTTGGCTGGCTCCCACTCCTCTGAAAGCGTCCATGCTGCTGATCTCGGGTCTGCTGATCTTGGATCGAGCTGCAACCTGGGAGATCCGACTTCTATGCTCCCGTTCAGACGGAAATGCATCCTCTGCTGCTCCAATCCGAGACTCAGGGGCTGAGAACTGAAAGGGTTTCCCTTTTAGGGTTTATGCCCCTTTATCCCCACGAATTTAGGGCTGGTCCCTTTTGGTCAATGGGTCATTGCCACGCGTGGCAAAAGGATTATATTCACATGTTGCTTTAACATGTGCAATATAATGGTTCACAAGGTCGTACCCTAGGGTACTACCCTTTACGGTCGCCGTGTACATGTCGTCTGAGTCGACATGTACTAGTGACGTGTCAGTATAATATACGTATTCATACCGTATGTTATGCTGGAACGTCACAGTGCAGCAACTCTTCAGGTCGATACTCCCTTTCCTTGCACTCCGGGAGGTTTTGGATGTCGCTGAGGAGCAAAAATTCTTCGCCCTCGACAATGATGGGGGCTAGGCTTGTAATGCCTAGCCCAAGGGGCAGCGTGACTCTAAGAGTTTGCCGGCTTCTTTCGAAGTCTTGCCACTCTTGTTCTGCTTGTCGCCGCTCTTCCGCTGGGTCGAGCTCGACGTAGTCTTCCTCCTCTTCTTCTGACTCCTCTTCGTCTGAGTCCTCTTCTTCTTTTCCTTCCTGCTCCTGTTCGTACTGCGTAAGGAGTTGTTGTTCTGCTGCTGTGGCTAATGGGTCCACGTCCATGGGGGGGAATGGAGGTTTCTCCCACGGTGTTCTCGGCACGATGGGTAAGAAAAATTGCTAGGGCAGTGTTAAAGGAGAAATATTTGGTCCTATTGACAGTTAGGACCATTGGCTCCAAGCGTCTACCGGCCTTGTTTAGAGATACTTGGCAATGTTTGGAACATCGCCTAAAGCTGCTTGAAGGGATTGCCTAGGAACAAAGTAGCCTATGCAAGGTGGAAGCTGCACTAGTGATGGCTCTAGCCTAGCTTGGAATTCAGACAGGACTCTGCTGTAAGCTGGGGTTGCGTGCAAAGTTGCTTGGACATCTACCTCCTTCCGGAAGACGTGGAAAATTTCATCGATATCGGCCTCGGCAGCTTGAGCGCTGGCGCTGTACCATCTGCGGAAATCAGAGGTTGCCATGAGTTTAATGCGGAAGAAAGTAGCAAACGGTTGCATGAGCGCCTCGGGGAGTTGGAAAATCGGCTAAGAGGGCAGGAGAAAACTTGTAGGGTGTTATGTGTGAAATGAGGGACCTATTTATAGAAAAGAGGGAACACCCTATTTTTTGGTGACTTGGAAAATTCTTGGGGTTGGGCAATTGTAGCCTATACTGAGGTCAAAATGGAAATTTGAAGACTAGTTCAAGGGTTTTTGAGCATGGCTGGATTACCTAAAGATGCTATACAACAGGTTGAAGATCATTTGGGCATGTTCTAATGAAGAAATGGTAGGAGGTCTCACAGCTTGCGCCTCGCTCAAAAACTAAAGTTTAGTTTCTTGACCAGGCGCGACCTGTGAGACATCAGTCCCATTTTGATCAAAACGTGTCCAATTTAGGTGAACTGAGGGTATAAGGATGATGGGCTCATCAAATCAGGTAGAATTAACCCCTTATTTGGTCAGTTTGGAGCTGTTTTGGGTGAGTTTTGGGCAAGGTCTCACAGCTTGCGCCTCGCTCAAAAACTAAAGTTTAGTTTCTTGACCAGGCGCGAGCTGTGAAACATCACGCCTATCTGTCTGCAAATGTCCTATTTTACTAAAATAAAAGCTAAAACCTGCTAACTTGTCCTAATTAAGCAAGTTCAGACAATTAAAGTACTCAAAATTGTTCTATATTACAAAAATTTCCGATTATTTACAAAATGTTCAAGGTCGCTCTCCCTTGATGCGAGTAGCAAGTTGCATATCTTGCCTCATCAGTGTCACTCGCTTCGCATGGACAGTGCAAGCTGTTGAGTCTTCAAAATGTTGCACTATCTTCTTTCATTTTGCTTCTCAGAGTCGCGGCAATCTCATCCGCGGACCACAGAGTCCGTCTTGAAATCCTGCATTACTTCCCTAACTAGCCGAGCAAAGGGGGCACGGGAATCGGGAGGCCGTGATTGCTTATTGAAGTGCCGAATCTCCCGTAGTGCTCTTTGCTCGAGCTGCTTCCTGGTGAGCTTCTTCTGTGCAGGCTTTTTCGGGACCTTGGGTTTTGGTGGTGGCGGTCTTAGAGTCTGGCTTTTTGTTGGGTGTCCGCCTTCGATCGTCCGTACCCGGTTCTCCTGATAGTAGGAGTTGTATGCCTCCCACTCCTTCATGTAGGCGTTGTGCTCCCGCATCTTTCGTTCGTAGATCTTTACCGGGTCCGTGACATAGGACTCTCGGGCAGGCCGGGGTTGCTTCTTCCTGTCCCATTTCGGGTAAGGAGGGGGCTTCTTCACTGTGTCCTGCTGCTCCTGTTCGGCTGCTACCTGCTCAACGGTAACCTGCTCAGCAACCGGGGGTTTGGAAGAACTTGCCCCTCCTGTGTTGGGGTTAGGTTCTTCGTCAGAACCCTCTGAGGAGGTCGGGGGATGATCGGGTGGCCGTTCGGTAATGGTGATCTTGGGGTTGGGCTTTTTCACCATGGGGACTTCCTTGAGCTTCCTGGGGCTCCCCACCCATTTCCCTTTTTTCTTCTTGAGCTTCTCGGCTGCTTTCCGCTCCTCCTCTTCCCTCTTCCTCTTCTTTTGTTCCCTTTTCCTCTCTCGGCGTTTATACTTCCTGATAAAAGCAGCGAGGTCTGCTTCCTCTGCCGGCTCAACTCTCGGCTCGTTGTGCTCTTGCTGCTCCTTTGTCCTTCTTTCCCGATGTGCCTCCTCCTCTTCGTCTTCGAGGATCTCTGTTGCTGCATCAGAGTGGTCCTCTTTCCTTTCCTGCTCTCGAATCTCCCGCTCTATCTCCTCGTATACTTCCCTTGTCTCCTCGTCCATGGAGGTTGGTGATGTGGCTTCATCTTGATCCGCCTGCTGATTGAAAATATCAATCAGATCGGATGTATCTTGTTCTTCTGGGATGCTCTCCTCGCTTGAAGACGAATGACCCCCTTTCCTGAGCCTCTCACGAAGCATCTGCCGAATAAGGTCGGCGCCTGTGGCGCTGGTAGCTTCGCCTGAACGAGATTTTCTGGCTGTCTGTTTGGTCCGTGCCATGTTTGACGGTTCGACGATCAGATATCGGGCGCCAAAGATCGCCTTAGGGAGCGGGAGCAAATTTCTAAGGCGGGAATGTGCGAATGAGGGGGGGTTTACTTCTATTTATAGCTCGACAAGTTTTTGGTCAAAATTCAAGTTTGCTCTTTTTAACATGCTAAGGCACCTATTTAATTAAAACTTACACTTATTTCAGACTTTTCCTACTTACTGGTCTCACAGGTCGCGCCTCGCTCAAAAACTAAAGTTTAGTTTTTAGACCAGGCGCGAGCTGTGAGATCTCACACATTTTTATGTAATTTATGTAATTTAAACATGCTATTCTAATTAATTCCTATCTTAGAACTAGCCTTACCACATTATTTTTGTCAAATTCATCATGTTTGAGTGATCTTGGCTCGATGTCTCACAGCTAGCGCCTCGCTCAAAAACTAAAGTTTAGTTTTTTGACCAGACGCGAGCTGTGAGACCACATTGCCAGGGGAGTTTTTTGGCTCATTCTTTTTAGTCTTATTAAGTTCCAATTCACTTAATTGTTACTAGCTTAGCATAACTACAAAAATGAGAAAAAAATTTCCCACTTTTCGAGGCTTGAGGATCCTATCAAGTTAGTACTACTGGGAGCATGGTCAGTGCTTTGCTCTTGGTCTTCAAGAACATAGCTCTGATACCATTGTGACGTCCCCTACTCGTATACGATGCCCGCACCGTATACAACCAGGAGTTCATCCCCCATACCAGCTCCATACCGATATAGGGCTCCCACGTATCATCGTGACCATCCGCATCCACAAAGGGGAAGAATGAAGGGTCATTTTACCCCGCCTCCCTCGGGGCCTACCTAGCCGCGAAGCATAAACATACACGCCAAGAACATAACATCACATATCCACCTCAAGGGTGGTACATCAACATCTGCATAGACAAAGATCAGCACAATACAAAGGAAGTTCCTTCCCAAGGCTCAGACACAGGGATGGACTGACAAGCTTGGGTCTCCAGAGTTCTTTGTAGACAGAATCATGACAATGGATTGGGCTGGCATAAGAACATGGCATTGGGTTGTCCACTCCATCCGGGCCTCCCCGTGCACACTTTGCGAGTAGGTTGAAAAGTGTTGGGACTCGATCAGAGACCCGCCGGTGCATAGCCAAAGGGCTATTCACGGTTACATCTCCCCAGTCCCAATGGGGCAGGTAGGGGATTGCTCCCTCCAGAGATCTACATGCTGACCCAAGGTGACTAGAGGGCCACTGCCCTTATTCGACTTAACCCACTGGAAGGTGAACACCACCCCACGGGTGTCGAGCCCATGCCTTACCCACACTCGCTGGCAAGCCATTAGACCTAGTCACTCTCGTCCCCAGTAGGCCTTACACACCGTAGGGATCGGCCGAGGGTCGAACACCTAACCTCATTCTAAGCCAGTCCGCCCCTTCACCCACAACCGTGTGGGCTCCTCGTGCACAGGCCCTAAATCTAGTAATGCACTAAGAGGGACTATCTAGGAGCATCATCTACTAAGCTTCAAGTCTCTACCCCCTTCCCAATACAGTGAGTTCACAGAATTCATCCGTCCATCACCTCATCATAGAACTAAAGAATAAGAACTAATCTATACATAGAGTTAAGTTCTTTAGTTAGAGTCAATCTCGGGATCAGCTTGGCTACTAGGGGTGATTTAATAGGCTAAACCTACTGGTTCGAAGGCTGGAATAAGGTTTAGGCTATTCAATCAACTAAATACCTGATCCCTGATTCACTCCCTCTGAATTGGCGCCCATGTCGCAGCTTACGCTTCGAGATACGGCCGAAAGGAGATCCGACTAGCCGGGCGCATGTGCGATCGTGAGAGTTGGAATTGACTCCTCAGGCGCGCGAATCGGAGCTCGGAAGGTCTGTGGGCGAAAAGGAGAATGTTAGGGTTTGATGCCTTATGTAGGCTATCGGTTAGGTTTAGGGTTTCCATGACCCTTGGGTTAAAGGTCTAAAGGTGCGCGCATTGCTAAGTGTGCGCACCATTGCAAGTTGCCCCCTAGGGCGTCCTTGCTTGGGTACACGTCGGCATACACGTCGACTGGACGGCGTGTACGCGTGACGGCGCAGTACGGTATATGTCTTGAGACCGTATATCGTACTGGAACGTCACATCTGCTACCTCCTTTGTTTGCTGCTTTTTCTTGGCACTCCTTGTGACCCGTTTCTTGAATCTTCTTTCAGGGACAGGTGCTTCTTCAGATGCACTGCTGTCTGATGAGTCAACTACCACATGCTTCCTCTTGTAAGGAAGAACCTTTGGCTCCTCAACTTCTGTATCACCTCCTGATTCCTGTTCTTCTGATTCCTCGGGTACATCTAATTCAGTGACATGGCCGAGCTCAAGCAGCAGTGCATGTGGCACTGATTCATTGCATCCTGCACATGCTACATGCCACTTATGGTTGCACTTGAGCTTCACAAGCATGCTGTAATCTTCAGAAAATTGCAGACCACAAAGTTCACATGCATCAGAAGTAGCACAAAGGGGGAGGTTATAAATACCCATACTGATCCGCATCTCCTGTAATTTTTTGTTGGTCTTCAAAACATTGACTTGAGTGGCCCTCGAATGCCATGATTCAATGCTGTGCTCGTAAGACTTCACATCACGTTTCAGCTGTGAAATCTCTTCAACAAGCTGAGAATACCTGTCCTTACCCATGCCTCGAAGCGTGTCCTCCAGAAGCCCCCTCAGCAGGTCCTCTTCACACTTAAAACCTGCTGCTTGCTTTTGATAGTCTTCATCACCTTCAGCAATGTTTTGCAAGTCGCACCTAGCCTTGTACTTCTCTTCGATGGCATCTGCTAAACGGTCGCAGTATTGTTTAGAAATAGCCATGCTGCCTTCCATCCTTAGAGCTTCCTCTTCGATCTTCACGAGTCTGCTCTCGGCCTCTGCTTTCATCTCCCGAAGTTTTCTAGTCCTGATCATGAGGCTCTGGATATTCCTGTCAAAAGCATTCAAAGGGGTTTTCTTCGACTGTTTCTTCAACAAATCTTTGTAGGAGTCCGCTGCAAATGAAGCCCAATTCACTAAGTAAGCGAACAGAGTCCGAACTTCATTGTTTACCAGTTTCTTCTGGTACACCTTGTGGACAAGCTCTCCCAACTCCGACCTAAAAGCTGGCCTGACCAAACTGATCTTCATTTTGCCATTCTCTAATGGACTGCTCCAAACCTGCAGCCAATCAGACTCACTCACGTCCTCGGGCTTCAACTGTTTTGGCTTTTTCCCATCTCCACATAAGCCACGAAAAGTGGCGAACTCATACTCTGTTCTAGCCACCGGAAGTTGTAACAGAAGACAAAACACGTTAGAATTCAAAGCTAACCCAAAAAAAAATCGATTACTTACCTTCTTCAGCATGTAATCCATGGCTGTACCGAAAAAGGAAGGCGCCCGATTGATTGAAGCACTAAGCGCTTGATCGGAATGAGAAAACTAAGCGTTTGAACGGAATGAACAAACCCAAAACTGAGGTCTGCAATTAGGCTGCGAAATTTCGTGATCATTGAGGATCATAGCCAAGGCAATTCGCGCGCATTCCGAGGCTCGTTGGAACCCTTCGCGATGATTCTGTGGCAGACTTCATTCCTGCCCGTCGCCAGTCTTCAATGAACCGTACGGCCCGTCGAAGGCAAAAAAGCAGCGCTCGGATGAGGTGCTGACGAGCTGCTGGAATTTCGCTTTTTTGTACACCACCAATATAAATTTACCCACAAGAGTAATCGTTACCTTCTTGCACGCGCTAAGCTCCATCATACACAGCTCGAGATTGCTATCCATTGGAAATCCTGGCCGGAGTTGAATCCCCTGTTTTATAGGATTGCTGGCGTCTTCTGCAAGATCCGGAAGGGTAGCAACTGCCAAAACCCCTCTTTATTCAAAACCCTTATCTCTGCAAGTCCCCTCTTTCTGCAAAACCCTTATCTCTGCAAGTCGGCCCATGCGAGAGCGTCTGGATGAAGACGAGCTATGCTGTTCAGTCTGGATGAAGACGAGCTTTGCTGTTGTGGGAGGCCGTCTGAAAGCTCTGGACCTTTTCTTCCCGGCCTTGGCAGAAGAAACGCCCACAGAAGAACCTGCGCTAAGGGAAGCATTAGGGCTCAATTGGAGGAGCGGGCTCTGTTTTTATGACCTTGGAGATGCCAACTCCGGCGACATGCCGATTGCTTCACTGTCGTTTTTTCCTTGCAGCAGCAACAAGGCCCAAGGGCTCCGCCTCCATGAATCTCTGCTGCTGGCCCTGTTGGGCCTGCACGATTGGGCTAGATCCAAGCCAGAAATGCTGGTTCAGGTTCAGATTAAAGTGGGATGTTTTTTTTAAAACAGTCTCAAAATCGAATAAGCAATTTTCTTGGTTTCCAGGTGCCGAATGATTCAAGCTCAGCTATGGAGAATGATTCAAGCTCAGCTATGGAGAATTGCATTGACCGATATTGAAGCTGCAGCACTCCGAAAGCATGGTGACCCAAAAGAACAGTTACAAAGGTATGTACCAAAGTTCAATGTACCAAAGTTCAAATTTGAAGCATGGACGGGAAAAAAAGGCGGGGTATAGAAAAAGGGCGAGGTATAGAAAAGACGTTGAAAAAGCAAAATAAGTAAATAAGGTCTTAATACAAATAGTCTGGATAGCAAATAATATACAATTCGCCACTAGAATTTATTATAATAGCAAACAATATACAATTCGCCACTAGAATCTTCTTATATTATAAAAATATAGCGTGTGTCTTCCATGGAGACCTAGATCGAACGGTTGAGGATTTGATCGACCGACGGTGATGATAACATGTGCGTGATTTCAACCAAAATTTTATCTTGACTATTGCTTCAATAAGATTCACTCAATCCGACAGTGAAGGGGTAAAAGGGAAAAGGAAAAAGGGAAAAGAGAGGAAAAATGAAGAAAAAAAGAAAAAGGGAGGGGAAAAGGACAAAAGGAAAGGGAGAAAGGAAAAAGGGGAAATAGAAAAAAAATAATAATAGATAGATAGATAGATAGATAGACGAAAATAGAAAAAGGAAAGGGGAAAGTGGGAAAAAGAAAAAAAAAGGGACGTGAAAAAGGGAAAGGGAAGGAGAAAATGGAAAAAGGGAGGGCAAAAGGGCCGAAGGAAAAGGAGAAAGTGAAGGCAAAAGGGCCGAAGGAAAAGGGAAGGGGAAAAGAAAAGGAAAAAAAAAGTGGAGAAAAAGGGAAGGGAAAAAGAGCATAGAAAAAGGGAAAGGAAAGGGAAAAGGAAAAGGAAAAAGGTGGGGAGGTGGGAAAATGAAAGGGAAAAAAAGGGAAGAGAAAAAGTGTTGGGAGAGGAGGAAAATGGGATGGAAAAAGAGCCATCAAGAAAAGGGAAAGGGAAAGGGAAAGGGAAAGGGAAAGGGAAAGGGAAAGGGAAAAGGAAAAGAGTGAAAGGCACGGGAAAAAAGGGAAGAGGAAAATGGTGAATAAAAGGGAAAAGGGAGGGAAAAAGGGTATGAACAAATGGAAGGGAAAAAGGAGAAAAGAGGAAGGATGAGGAAAGAAGAAAAGGGAAGAGAAAATGGCATGGGATAAGGGCACCGAAAAAAGGGGAAGAGTGAAAGGTTGGGAAAATAAGGAAAAGGGAAGGAAAAAGGGAACAAAAAAAGGATGGGGAGAAAGGAAGGGAAAAAGGGCATGGACAAAGATAAAGAGAAACGAAAAGAAAAAAGAAAAAGAAAGGGGGAAAGGGAAGCTAAAAAAAGGGAAGAGGGAAACGGGAAGGGGGAAAGGGCACGAGATAACGGGGAAGCGGATAAGGAAAGGAAAAAGGCATGGAAAAAGGGAACGCGAAAGAAAAAAGAAAAAGGGAGGGGAAAGGGAACTTGAAAAAAGTGCACGAAGAAAAAGGGAAGAGGTAAATGGGAAAAGGGAAGGGGGAAGGGCATGGGAAAAAGGGGAAGAGGGAAAGGGTGAAGAAAGGGAAAAAGAGCATGCAAAAACGGAAGCAAAAAAGGGCATGGGAAAGAAAAAAAAAGGGAAAAAAAAAGGGAAAAGAAAAGGGAAAAAAGGCATGGAAAGAAGGAAAGCGAAAGGAAATAAAATAGAAAAAAAAAAGGAAAAGGGAACTTGGAATAAGGGCATGAGAAAAAGGGAGGGAAGGGGAAAAGGGGGCAAAGGTGGGAAAGAAAATAGGGATAGAAAAAAAGGGAAGAGAAAAAATGTGGAGAAAAGGGCATGGAAAAAGGGAAATGGAAAAAGAAAGGAAGAGGAAAGGGAAAAAAGGCACAAAGAAAGGGGAAGACGGAAGGGGTCGAGAAAAGAGAAAAGTCCATCAGGAAAAGGTAGACGGGAAAGGGAATAGGAAAGGAAAGCGGAGGGGGGAAAGGGGTGGAGAGAAAAAAAAGGGAGGGGGGGGGAGAAAAGAAAGCATGTAAGGAAAATGAGAAAAAAAAAGTAAAAAAAAAGTAAAAAAAATGGAAGTGTGTAGGGAAAAGAAAAAAGAAAAAAGCGAGATAGAGCATATGACATAAGGGACGAGAAACGACGTCGAATGCTTTAATAGTGGAGCTCTTTTAGGTTATTCTCTTATTGCTACAATATATCATTTATAGATTCTCAGCTTTGCTGGGCACCGTTCCTAGTCTTATATTATAATGTTATAGCGTGTGTCTTCAATGGAGCCCTAGATCGGACGATCAAGGATTTGATTGAACAACGGTGGAGATGATGTGTGCGTGTCTTCAACTAAAGTTTCATCTTGACCATGGCTCCAATATGATTCACTCAATCTGAGTCGAACGATGAAAGGGAAAAGGGAAAAAGGAAAAGGGGAAGGGAAAAGGAGAGAAGGAAAAGGAAAAGAGAGAGAGAAAGGACAAAAGGAAAAAAGGAAAAGGGAAAAGGGAAAAGGAGAAATAAGAATATGAAAAAATAAAAAATGGAAAAGGAAAAATAGAAAACAAAAAAGGGGAAGAAGGACAAGGAACAAAAAGGGGTAAGGAAGGGGAAAACAAAAAGAGAAGAAGAAAAGGGAAAAAGAGAAGATAAAATGACTGATGGCCAAAATTCACTCAATCCAATAGTCAAAAAGGGAAATGGGAAAAGGAAAAAGGAAAAGGGGAAGGGAAAAAAGGAAGAGGGAAATAAAGATAAAGGGAAACAAAAACAAGAGAAAAAAATGGAAAAGGAAAAAAAGAAAATGAAAGAGGGAAAAGGAAAAAAAAGAAGGAAAGAAGGAAAAAGGTAAAAAGGGTAAAAGTGAAAAAGAAATGAAGTGAAAAGAAGTAAAGGAAAAAAAATAAAAACTAGAAAGGACGAAAAAGGAATTAGAAAGGATGAAAAAGGAAAGATGGGAAAAGGAAAGGAAAAGGAAATAGAAAAGGGGACAGAAAAGGAGAGGTAAAAGGGCATCGGGAAAAGGGTAAGAAAATAAGGTGGGAAAAGGAGAAAAAATTAAGGGAAAATAAGAAAAGGTGGGAAGAAGGGGACAAACAAAGCGCATGGAAAAAGTGAAATAGAAAGGAAAAAGAAAAAGAGACGGAGGAAAGGAGCAAAAGAGAATCTGGGAAAAGGGCACGAGGAAAAGACTAAAAGGGAAAGGGTGTGGAAAAAACGTGAAGAGAGAAAGGGTGAAGAAAGAGGAAAAGGGAAGCAAAAAGAGCATCTAGAAAAAGGGTGAGGAAAAAGATAGAACAGAAAAGGGGGAAGGGAAAAAGGGCATGGGACAAAAGGGAGGAAGAAAAGGGCGAGTAAAGGGGAAAAAGAAAGGAAAAAGAGCATGGGAAAGGGAAAGGGAAAATAAAAAAGAAGCGGGAAGGGAAAGGAAAGGGAAAAAGGGCACGGGGAAAAATGGGGAAAGAATGAAAAGGGAATGTAAAGTTGAAAGGACAAGAAAAGCAGAAAAGGGAATGTAAAGTTGAAAAATGGCACAAAGAAAAGGGGAGAGGGAAATGGGAAAAGAGATGGAAAAAAGGTCACGTGATCAAGAGGAAGAGGGTGGGGAAAGGAAGAAAAGGGCCACATAAAAAGGTGAGCAAAAGAGAACGAAAAAAAATGCATGGGAAACGGGAAAGAGAAAAAGAATAGGAAAAGGAAAAGGAAGGGAAAAAACAAAGGGAAAAATAGAAAGAGCTGGGGAAAGATAAAAAAGAAAGGAAAAAAGCCCATCAGAAAAAAAGAGAAAGGGAAAAAGGGGAAGGGGAAAGGGAAGGTAAAGGGAGGGACAAGGGGATTAAAAAAAGAAAAAAAGAGAGAACGAAAAAATGGTAGAATGAATAGGTTTTTGTCCGCACAGATTCCTAATTTATGCCCAGCAACGCTGGGCACCATTACTAGTTTATTATAATGGTCTTAATATTTATGATTCAATAGCTACATAGATTCAATATTATCCTATATTATAATGTTTTGTTGTGTTGCATCCAGCCCTAGATCCAACGACTCAGATCTAGAGCTGTAGATCTGACGGCCATGGTAAAACGAACAAAAAGAAGAAAGCACCAGAATTGAGCTCGGAAGCATCTTTTGAGCTTAACATCGCTCTGCCATAGAACGCCGTTGAAGACGTGAACTTAACCTTGGTCCACGAGGATAATCTTCATGCATCTAAATCTTCACATGTACGTCTGTCTAGCTCAGATGCTTTAATTATGGTGGAAAAAGCTGTCCAATCGTCAATTTCATGCCCTGTAGATGATTGCAGGAAGTTGGAAAGAAACCGGATTGGCGTCTTAAAACTGAAGAAAAGCTAAGATGGGCCAAACGCATTATTGAATCTGGATCTTCCTCCCCTGCACCACAACTTTACTAACCGGCATTCAAGAATGCCTCTATTTTTGTCAAGTGGGTTCTCATCATTCCATGCAATTCTTCTTTTCAAATTATTCATCCGTAGTTGATTTGCTTAAACTAGTAAGGAATGAGTGCAGAAGCTGCGAAATAATGGAGCAGATGTTCTGGATTTTCATATACCAAGAAGGGGAGAAGCCCTTGCTGCATGAAGGACCCCTAACAGGAATCTACTCAACAGAAGGAAGATTTATGCAGCAGTTATACAGCATCATGTTTGTGACTAAGAATCCCCAAGAGGCAAGCATGTTCACACTCACCCCGGTTTTTGGTCCACTGTTGAAAACATCAGTTTTGGTAGGTCTACATGTCCTGTTTTCAAAGAATCCTACATGTGGATTTGTGAAGGTATGGTTTTGTTCGATAATGGTGTTCTTTTTTCAGTGGACTAAAACATCCACTGTTGTTTTGTAGTTTCTTCTATTGTGACATGTCATTTTATAATACAATCCACTGTAGGAAAGAGTACTTGAATTTCTACATGTCTAATAATTCTATTGTCACATGTCTTTATAGATGTAGGAAAGAATATTTGATTCTCTACATGTCCTATACTTCCATTCACATGTCTTTATAGTAGTAGGACAGAGTATTTTATTTGCTAAGGCATTGTAGGAAAGAATACATGAATTTCGACATGTGTAATACTTCTATTGTCACATGTCTTTATAGAAGTCGGAAAGAATACTTGATTCTCTACATGTCATATGCTTCCATGTCACATGTCTTTATAGTAGTAGGACAAGTACTTTATTTGCTAAGGCATTGTAGGAAAGAATACATGAATTACGACATGTGTAATACTTCTATTCTCACATGTCTTTATAGAAGTAGGAAAGAGTACTTGATTCTCTACATGTCCTATCCTTCCATATCACATGGTCTTTATAGTGGTAGGACAGAGTACTTGATTTGCTACATGTGATGCACGCACCCATCACATGTTCTTATACTAGTATTCCATGTAACACAAGTTACTTCAACTACTTCAATTACTTAACACCTATTTTTGCATAACGTGGCACCAACATGCCAAGGTGGCTCTAACATGCCACCTAGGCTCAAACATGCCAAGGTGGCTCAAACATGCCACCTAGGCTCCAACATGACAAAATGGCTCAAACATGCCACCTAGGCTCCAACGCGTGCTCAAACATGCCACGCAGATCCAACATGCCACCTATGTCCAACTTGCCAAGGTGGCTCAAATATGCCACGTGGGCTCCAACATGCCACCTAGGCTCCAACATTCCTAGGTGGCTCAAACATGCCACATAGGCTCAAACATGCCATGCAGGCTCACTTAGGCTCCAACATGCCAAGGTGGCTCCAACATGCCACCTAGGCTCAAACATGCCAAGGTGGCTCAAACATGCCACCTAGGCTTCCAACATGCCACCTGTGCTCAAACATGCCGTGGCTCAAACATGCCAAGGTGGGCTCAAAACATGCCACCTAGGCTCCAACAAACATGCCAAGGTGGCTCAAACATGCCACGTGGACTCCATAATGCCACGTGGGCTCCAACATGCCAAGGTGGCTCCAACATGCCATGCGTGTGCTCCAACATGCCAAGGTGGCTCGCATGCCACCTAGTCTCAAGCATGCCACCTAGGCACCCCAAGTGGTGACATGGCATGCCAAGTAAGCAAGGTCAAGTTTTGACTAGGCCAAAAAACCAAAGATGTCCATCTTTGGTCTTTTCATTGGGTGATGTTGGCAAATTTTAGGTGACATGGCTAGATGATGGTGACATGGACCTTGGATGTGCTGCAAACACCGGTGCACTGCACCTCGACGGCCCCCTTTCTTGTGAAGGGGAGTCTCCGAAAGGTATATATGCTGGGTGCATTTTCTCTTATGTATGCAGCCATCATGCTTTTATCCCGCCAAGATTTCACCTTTTTCGAGACCCGGATTTTTATCTGCGGCTTTTCTTTGTGTTTATGCTCGGAAATTCATAATTAATGCATGGGGCAGGAAAAATCCTGGTTTTCAGCCAGCTGGCTTGCCAAGTGGCCCCCGAGAGTAGGAAAATCCCCGTATTTCCGGATGAGTTTTAGGCCCTCGATTTTTATTGGGATGGCCGCTTGGCCCCGACAAGGTTTAGACCACGCTTTTCGATTTTGGGGCATGGAGGAGGCCCCTGATTGGCGATCCGACCTGCAAGGCCGTCCTCCGAACGGCGAAATTACCCTAGGGGACAAGTTCCACGGGCGAAGTTTTCCTGTGGGATCAATCACTTACCCCTCACTAGGAGGTATTCAAAGATCCACCTCCATGCCAATTGACTACAAGTGTGTAGTAAACCACCTACTTTGGCGTTTCTTGAGAGGGGGTGGTCTTCTGCCCACGAAACTTGGTCCCCTAGGTAATGGGGATGTTCCGGGTCCATTGGCGAGCCAGCCTCTGCCCTGAGTGGGGGTCCAGCCCGCCCTCACCCAACCTTGGACTAGCCTCATGAGAACAAGATACTTGGGGTTCACCCCGAGGCCCCGGTAGAAGATTGAAGTGAGAATAGCAGCACTAGGACTGCTAGGTGGTATACATGTGACCACGGAGAAGCAAAGCTAGCTCCACTACCTAGTAGGGCGCACCGACCCTCAAGGGTCTCCTGGAAGGGGTTGGCTCCTGGCTCGCCTCATGCCTCTGCTTGTGCTTCTATTGCGGTGCATTTTCTCTTGCGTGTGCAGCCATGCCGCACATCCCGCCAAGATTTCACCTTTTTCGAGACCCGAATTTTATCCGCTTTTCTTTGTGTTTATGTCCGGAAATTCATAATTAATGCATGGGGCAGGAAAAATCCTGGTTTTCAGCCAGCTGGCTTGTCAAGTGGCCCCGAGAGTATAGGAAAATCCCGGTATTTCTGGATGAGTTTTAGACCCTCGATTTTTGATTGGGATGGCCACCGCTGGCCTTGACAGGTTTAGACCACGTTTTCGATTTTGGGGCATGGAGGAGGCCCCTGATTGGCGATCCGACCTCGCCGTCCGGAACGGCAAAATTACCCTAGGGGACAAGTTCCACTACGAAGTTTTCCTGGGATCAATCACTTACCCCTCACTAGGAGGTATTCAAAGATCCACCTCCGTGCCAATTGACTACAAGTGTGTAGTAAATGACCTACTTTGGCGCTTTCTTGGAGAGGGGTGGTCTTCTGCCCAAAAACTTGGTCCCCTAGGTAATGGGGATGTTCCGTCCATTGGCGAGCCAGCCTCTGGTTCCTGAGTGGGGGTCCAGCCCGCCCTCACCCCCGCCTTGGATTAGCCCGGCAAGAACAAGATACTTGGGGTTCACCCCGAGGCCCCGGTAGAAGATTGAAGTGACAATAGGAGCACTAGGACTGCTAGGTGGTATACATGTGACCACGGAGAAGAAAAGCTAGCTCCACCGCCAAGAGGGGGGCGTTATCCACCCCTGGGCCTCCCGAAAGGGGTTGGCTCCTAAGCTCGCCTCATGCCTCTGCTTGTGCTTCTATTGTCCGGTGCATTTTCTCTTGCGTGTGCAGCCATGTTACATATCCCGCCAAGATTTCACCTTTTTTCGAGACCCGGATTTTTATCTCGTATTTTTTTTGTTTATGCTCCGAAATTCATAATTAATGCATGGGGCGGGAAAATCCTGATTTTCAGCCAGCTGGCTTGCCAAGTGGTCAGCGAGCCGCATGAGAAAATCCCCTGGTATTTTCGGGCGAAGCTTTAGACCCTCGATTTTTGATTGGGATGGCCACCGCTGGCCTCGGCAGGTTTAGACCACGCTTCGATTTTGGGGCATGGAGGAGGCCCCTGATTGGCGATCCGACCTCTCCACATCGCCGGAACGCCAAATTACCCTAGAGGACAAGTTCCACTACCAGTTTTCCTAGGGGATCAATCACTTACCCCCACTAGGAGGTATTCAAAGATCCACCTCCATGCCAATTGACTACAAGTGTGTAGTAAACGACCTACTTTGGCGTTTCTTGGAGAAGGGGTGGTCTTCGCCCACCTAAACTTGGTCTCCTAGGTAATGGGGATGTTCCGGTCCATTGGCGAGCCAGCCTCGGTTCGAGTGGGGTCCAGCCGCCCCTCGGCCCCACCTTGGACTAGCCTCGAGAACAAGATACTTGGGGTCACCCCGAGGCCCCGGTAGAAGATCGAAGTGAGAATAGCAAAGACTAGGACTGCTAGGTGGTATACATGTGACCACGGAGAAGCAAAGCTAGCTCCACTGCCCAGGAGGACGTTACCGACCCGGTGGCCTCCGGAAGGGGGTTGGCTCGGAAGCTCGTCTCATGCCTCTGCTTGTGCTTCTATTGCCAGTGCATTTTTCTTTGCGTGTCTGGCCATGCTGCACATCCCGCCAAGATTTCACCTTTTTTCGAGACCGGATTTTTATCCTCGGCTTTTCTTTGTGTTTATGATCCGGAAATTCATGATTAATGCATGGGGCGGAAAAATCATGGTTTTCAGCCAGCTGGCTTGCCAAGTGGCCCCGAAGCCATGATAGGAAAATCCCCGGTATTTCCGGGTGAGCTTTAGACCCTCGATTTTTGATTGGGATGGCCACCGCTGGCCTCCGACAGGTTTAGACCACGTTTTTGATTTTGGGGCATGGAGGAGGCCCCTGATTGGCGATCCGACCTCTCCATGTCATCCGAACGCCGAAATTACCCTAGGGGACAAGTTCCACGCCCCTCTTGATCGAGGGAGGAGTTATCCCCAGTATAAATCCTACCAAACCCTAGGGTTTGGTAGGGTTTACATCTCGAAGGCCAAGACGGAGACTAACACATCCAAACTTTGCATGGAGTTCTCTCAGGTATGCTCGGGGACCATGCCCGAGATGGGTCAAATCCCCTAAAGATGCATGCTTTTCCTGCACTCCTTCACCGAAAGGGGCTTGTGAAGGGGAGTCTCCGAAAAGGTATGCTTTGCACCGAAATTTGGCTCGCCTCCCGCTGCCATGAGGGTAATCCAAAGACGGGTATTCCACGCCGATCCTCGGGCCCTGTCGGGTCATCTGAGCATCCCCAGATGTAAACCCTATCAAACCCTAGGGTTTGCTAGGGTTTACATCTCGAAAGGCCAAGACTGAGACTCACACATCCTAAACTTTGCATGGAGTTCTCTCAGGTATCTCTCGGGGACCATGCCCGAGATGGGGTCAATCCCCCTCAAGCAAAGATGCTTTTCCCAGACTCCCCTTCACCGGAAAGGGGCTTGTGAAGGGGAGTCTCCGAAAGAATTTGGCTCTCTCTCCCGCCATGAGGGATAATCCAAAGACGGGTATTCCACGCCGGATCCTCGGGCCCTCCGGGTCATCTGAGCATCCTCCGAATGTAAACCCTATCAAACCCTAGGGTTTGCTAGGGTTTACATCTCGAAGGCCAAGACGGAGACTCACACATCCGAAACTTTGCATGGAGTTCTCTCAGTATGCTCGGGGGACCATGCCCGAGATGGGGTCAAATCCCCCCAAGCAACATGCCGATCCGCACTCCCCTTCACCGAAAGGGGCTTGTGAGTTCTCCAAGATCCTTCTATTCTATCCCTTGCCAAACTCCCCCTCATACAAAAATTTCAAAGGTTATCATATTTCTTGCATAAAGTCCTAGTCACGCCACCACCATCTAGCCATGTCACCCAAAATTTGCCAACATCACCCAATGAAAAGACCAAAGATGGACATCTTTTTTCATTTTTGGCCTAGTCAAAACTTGGCCTTGCTTACTTGACATGCCATGTCACCACTTGGAGTGCCTAGGTGGCATGCTTGAGCCTAGGTGGCATGTTGGAGCCACCTTGGCATGTTGGAGCCTAGGTGGCATGTTGGAGCCTAGGTGGCATGCTAGAGCTCACGAGGCATGTTGGAGCCTAGTTGGCATGTTGGAGCCCACGTGGCATGTTGAAGCCCGTGTGGCATGTTGGAGCCTAGGTAGCATATTTGAGCCACCTTGGCATGCTTGAGCCTAGGTGGCATGTTGGAGCCAACTTGGCATGTTGGAGCTCACATGGCATGTTGCAGCCCAGGTGGCATGTTATAGCCTAGGTGGCCAGACCCCAGGAGACGGACATCACAAAGGTTACCGAGGCAGCTTTCCTACCGGTGCTCCTCCGGGAGGGCAAATGCCAATGCCTCCCTTCCCGTAACCCTGGTTTCCTATCCCGACCGCTGAATTCTCTATTCGTAACTTGCTTCGAAAGCAGTGCTCAAAAATTCAAGATCTGTCCCGAGAAACATATCCGCAAAAGTGTCCCGGTCGGACCGCGTGTAGAAACCCAAGTGTTTTGTCGTTCGGACAAGACAAAGGCTCCTAATGGAGATTTGACTTCGCCATGTCGTCCGAAACAGCGAAATTACCCTAGGGACTCCTTTTTTGCAGCAAAAGAAACACGAACCCTCTACATGGCAGTATTCTGCACCCTCCGCTAAGGCCAATTCACTACGAACGTGTTGGACATGAGCTACTTTGGCGCCTCGAGTAGGGGGTGGTCTTACGCCCACGAAACTTGGTCTCCAGGGTAATGTCAATGTTTCGAGTCCGTTGGAAGAGTCAGATCACAGTTCCGGGGTGGGAGAGTTGCCCGTCCGTGGCCAAGGACCCTCCAGAGAGGACCTTTGGGACAAACTTCTTCTGGAAGGTTTTAGGGCTCCGTCTTCTGGCGTCAACGCCCTCCCACTACCTCATGACATTGTGCAAGATCCTCGGTCCAATCTGGTTGGTATGGCCTCCAAAACGTAAACCCCCGTGGTGTTGCTAGGTTATTGTAGGGTTTACGTTATGGAGGTCGAAGTTTTATTCGGGCTGCACTTGAGACATGGTCGAGAAGCCGCAGCTTGAAAACAAGAAGCAATAGAAACCCGTTTAAATGGGGTTTGGATTTACCGAGGCAAGTGCTTTCCTACCAAGTGCTCCTCCTCGAGGGCAAATGCCAATGCCTCCCTTCCCGAACCCGGTTTCCCTATCCGACCGTTGAATTCTCCATTCAAGTAACTTGCTTCGAAAGCGTGGCTCAAGAAAATTCAAGATCTGTCCGGAGAACATATCCCTCCGCAAGTGTCCTGCAATCGAATCGTAGAAACCCAAGTGTTTTGTCGTTCGGGCAGTACAAAGGCTCCGGAATGGAGATTTGACTTCGCCATGTCGTCCTAAACAAATGAAATTACCCTAGGGACCAAGTTACACGGCCATTTTTTGCAGCAAAAGATACACCTACCCTCTACATGGCAAGATTCTCGCACCCTCCGCTAAGGCCAATTCACTACTTAACATGTTGGACATGAGCTACTTTGGCGCCTCGGGAGCGGGGTGGTCTTCTCGCCCACCTAAACTTGGTCTCTAGGGTAATGTCGATGTTTCGAGACCGCTGGAAGAGTCGATCACAGCCCGGGGGGAGAGAGAGTTGCCCGTCCCTGGGCAAGGACCCTCCGCAGAGGACCTTTGGGACTAACTTCTTCCGAAGGTTTTAGGGCTCCGTCTTCTGGCGTCAACGCCCCCCACTACTTCATGATATTGTGCAAGATCCCGGTCCAATCAAGCTGGGGTATGGCCTCCAAAACGTAAACCCCGGTGCGTTGCTAGGTTATTGTAGGGTTTACGTTATGGAGGTCGAAGTTTTATTCGCTTGCACTTGAGACATGGTCGAGAAGCCGCAGCTTGAAAACAAGAAGCAATAGAAACCGACGAAAATAGGGTTTGGATTTACCGGTGGCAGCTTTCCTACCAGTGCTCCTCCCGAGGGCAAATGCCAATGCCTCCCTTCCCGGAACCCGGTTTCCTATCCGACCGCTGAATTCTCCATTCAAGTAACTTGCTTCGAAAGCAGTGCTCAAGAAAATTCAAGATCTGTCCCGAGAACATATCCCTCCGCCAAAAGTGTCCCGCAAATGAATGTAGAAATCCAAGTGTTTTGTCGTTCGGGGCATACAAAGGCTCCTAATGGAGATTTGACTTCGCCATGTCGTCCAAATAGCAAAATTACCCTAGGGACTAAGTTACACCTGGTCATTTTTTGCAGCAAAAGAAACACGAACCCTCTACATGGCGTGATTCTCACCCCTCCGCTAAGGCCAATTCACTACTTAATGTGTTGGATATGAGCTACTTTGGCACTTCCTGAGAGCAGGGTGGTCTTCTCGCCCATGAAACTTGGTCTCCGTGGTAATGTCGATGTTTCGAGTCCGCTGGAAGAGTCGATCACAGCCCGGGGTGGGAGAGTTGCCCGTCCAGCGGGCCAAGGACCCTCCGAGAGGATTTTTGGGACGAACTTCTTCCGAAGGTTTTAGGGCTCCGCCTTACCGCTCAATGCCCTCCCACTACCTCATGACATTGTGCAAGATCCTGGTCCAATCTGGCTAGGGTATGGCCTCCAAAACGCAAACCCTGTGCCTTGCCAGGTTATTGTAGGGCAAATGCCAATGTCCCCCCTCCCTCCCGGAGCTCAGTTTCCCTATCCGACAGTTGAATCCGGCATTCAAGTAACTTGCTTCGAGCAGGTTCAAAAAAATCCAAGATCAGTCCAGGAGAACTTATCAAAACGCGAAGCGTTCTGCGGTACGACAGTGTAGATGTACCATATATATCCCTTGATCTTTATTAGCTTACAAAATGTAACATCACTTATTAACTTAATGTGCATAACACTATGCTCCAACAACCCACAATGTGACATTAAAATCTTATCATGCATTAATACCGTATCGTTACAAGCTTAGCCATTTGTGACCAATCAAGTCACCAAATCTATCTTTCCAATATTATCACATAAGTAGCACAATATAGGATCACACTAGACCTAGATTTCAAGAAACAACACTTCACAAAGATCGCTCAATGTGCATCCATCGCCAAACAAATGTATTGTTTAACAATCAGTAATGCCAATCATATGGTAAATATCACAAATTAAACCCTTTTGGTTCCAAATTTTGTTTTTCAAAAAAGAGTGATTAGCACAAGTCCATCCTTTTTAAAAAGCAAGAAAACCCAAAGGCTTAGAACCATGGTGGAGCAATAATGGTCACTTAGCTTGAACAAAGGGCTTGAAGACCAAGGTGGGTAATAAGTGAAGGGTAAATAAAAGGAAAAGATCATAAAAGGAAAAGATCACACGGGGGCAATAGGAAATGGTGTGTTGGAAATGCCATTTTTACAAATGCGTGGTACAAGAACTAGGTACAAGAGTATTTGGACAAAGGCAATGGTGGTAAAATTTTAATAAAGGGCATGGGTGGAAATGTAAATATTGGCTAGGCAAAAATATTTAAACACTAAATATAAGGCAAAAGAAGCACAATGAAGGTGAAAGAAAATGATTAAGCTAAAAAATATAAAGGTGGGCAGAGATGAAGGGCCAAGATTAAGATCTTGGGCCCTAACATCCTATTGGTTTATTTTAACGGCAGAGATGAGGCAGAGATGAAGGGCCAAGATCTTGATCCTGGTCCTGATCATCCTATTGGTTTAGGTTAAATTTTTTTTTCCCACGTCGATTTTGGCGCCGATTTCGGGCGCCTTTGTTTCTTGGCGCCTTGCCTCGCTTTCTTGGGCTTTGCCTTTCTTGTTTCTTGGCGCCAGTGCTCCTTGCATGATTATCTTGCGCCTTGAGATTGAGATTGCAGCTCTCCAAAGCAATGCAAAGAGCGAATCTGAGCAAATGAGCCGCCTAGCCCGCCACCGATGAATACATGGAGCTCAAATTTTTGGCGGATTGGATTGCTAGCCAATCTAATAGACGAGGCACCTAAACTGGCGGCCCACAGAAATGTCGGATTTGAAGTCGGCATACACAAATGGGTCGCCTCATGATTTGTAGTCGTTTGGATTCGTTGCACCTGCTAAAACACAGTTTCAGATATGCATATTGCTATGCTACCGGATTTGTTGCCGAAGATGTGTCGGCTTGTGACAGATAGTGCATTTGGCGTCTGCATAATCCTTTGTTTCCTAATCTACAGGGCAGAGATAAGCTTTGCTAGAAATACAGTTTTGAATCTATTTACCAGCATATGCTGGTCGGCCTGTTCAAGACCATAACAGTTCTCGTGATCGATTTATGATGGATTGCTTGTACCATGCCTGTGCCACTTGCCTGAGCTCTAAACTGCTCGAAATCCATAAGGTAACATTTCAGCAGGTCAAATAATCTTGGCCCACATTAAGGTTTGGGTTGATTTCCCTTAAACATCTACATTTTTGCTTGGAAATGGTAGTTGGATTTGTGTTTTAACTAAAACTTGGTTGTCTAGGGATGCCCAAATGTGTTTTTTGGCCTGCAAACAGCTTATGTGTTGGGCTGATATTCCGCGGGGCCAGATCTATTACTATGGAACTGCCCTCTAATGATGTTGGATAAGACGGAGATGCTTTTGTATATCATGGTATGATGCTATCTTTTCTTATTAATTTATTTAAAGCTGGAAGCATGAGAGTCGTCCCGGGTTCTCATTGTCTATTAGAACCCTAACTGAATTAGAAAGTTACAGATAAATATGGTGTAGTTCAAGTCTTGCATATGGTTTTCAATATGGTGCGAATCTTGCATACACTTGACCACTATTCTTTTATAATTCTTTGGCAGGTTTGACAAAGTTTATAGCTAGAATACAGCATAGACAAAGATCTGCTCCGGCAAAATATTGTAACTGGTCTGTTTTGGCTAAATATGCTTCTGCCAGCTATGGTTTGCTCCGGAAAGAGTACATTACAAGCAATTATTACAAGCAGCTAGTTTTGCAACCTCCAAGGATTTCAAAATCCCATGAATTGAATAGGCAGATAGAGTGAGGATATGAAAATCATGGTTTTAGTAATTGGAAACAGGATTTTTGAATCAGCTTCTTATACTTGAAATACATGCATTGGGTTATTTTGAACAAATTCAATAGATGAAATGTTTCTTTCCACTTTGAAGGAATGACAAGTTATAAATTGCAAAACTTGCATGAACAATTTCTTGGAAAATAGCAATTGATTGTAATCGAAAACAATACTTAAAAAACTTGTCATTTAACCATGGCATTTAACCATGTTGTTTATTGAAGAAAACAACACTTAAAAATATTTATTTGACATGTTGTTTATTGAAAATTCTATAAAACAACATGTGCATTTTATGTAAAATAATACTAAAAGACAACACCTATTTTTGAAAAATTACATTGCCACATATCCACATATAAGAATGAGTGCCACGTGTCAAGATTTGATTGCTTAAAAACATGTCTACGTGTAAACCAAACGTGTTGTTTTTGTAAAGTTAAAAAAAGTCCACGGATATTTTATTTTGATTTTCTTGCAAAAACAACACTTGTAAACAACCAATTTAAGAAATAACGTGTCGTACTTTTTAATAGCTACATATAATATTGAGGAAAACAATATTTGAAAATAGTAATTATTTTTAAATGCAACATGTGAATTTCTTTAAAAACAAAACATCTTTCTCTAAGAAAACAATGTCAACTTTTAAAAACTACAAGTAGAGGAAAAAAACAAAACGCATAGAAAAAAATAAAAAGATATATTTTTTTTACTTCTTCATTAGTAGTAATATGTAAATCTACGCGTGTACTTTTCAAAAAAACAACGCATGACTTCTTACAAAAACAACAGTGACAAAAAAACCACACGTAGAAAAAAACTGATAAAAACAATAGTGAAAAAAAAGGACACATTGACAAAAATGGCCAAAAGACCACCGTGGAAAGTTTCTGCCAAAAACCACTGTCTCTTTGTGCAAATCCGGATAAACGGGCCACGTGGACTTTTGGGGCCATTTTGGTGTTGTTTTTGGCATAAAACAACACTTCCGTACAAGGAAAAAACAACTGTGGACCAAAAATTGGGGTCAGTGTGGTTCTTTTTGCCATACAGCGTTGTACATATGGTGGATTTGCTCTATGTACCAGGCTCGCATTCCATGCTTCCTCTTGCCACATTCATCAAAGATTATGTGAATTTAATGGCCATGAAATACCCATTCTGGAACCTGACTAAAGGCTCTGATCATTTCTACCTTTCCTGCCATGATTGGGTGAGTAATATATTACACACACAAACTGATTCTGATTCTGAATTTATTGAATAACCGAAACTGATTTACAGGGCCCTGCAATGGCAAGAGATCATCCAGAACTGAGAAAAAATGCAGTAAAAGTAGTGTGCAATGCAGATCTAACAGAGGAATTTGTGCTAGGAAAAGATGTATCAGTGCAAGAAATATATCTGCATGAATTGAAGTTACCAAAAAGACTGGGAGGGCCAGGAGGAAGGAAGAGGCCGTATCTTGCATTTTTTGCAGGGCAGATGCATGGAAGGATGAGGCCAGTTTTGATCAAATACTGGAAAGATAAGGATTCAGACATGCAAATTTATGAAGTATTGTCTGAGAAGGGGAGGAGAAAAACTGAAGCATATGTGAACCACATGAAATCTAGCAAGTTCTGCATATGTGCCATGGGATATGAGGTTAACAGCCCTAGACTGGTTGAATCTATATACTATGACTGTGTTCCAGTTATCATTGCAGACCATTTTGTTCTCCCCTTTAGCAATGTTTTGAACTGGGACATGTTTTCCATTACCGTTGAGGAGAAAGATATACCCAATTTGAAGGAGATTTTAACTCGAGATGCACTTTCCATTTCTTACAACATTTAAAGCATAAGACACAGATGTTTGACGAAATACCATGTGCTTTTCTGAATGTGGCATGTGTTTCATCCACGTCTTATATGTACCTTGATACCTTGATACCAATAGACCATGGCTAAGTAAGGTAAAAGTACCAAGACTGTTAGGAGATTGAAGTTTCCAGTCACATGATTTATGTATAACTTTAGTTGCAGCAGGCATCTTATCAAGCAGCTTGTATATTGTAGGTATTTATGGAACCTGGATCCGATCGATACCGCCTGTTGGAGGCATAAGCAAGCAAGCAGTTTATGACATATGCCCAAATTGGGTCTATTTGTCATCATGTAGCAGCATGAAGAATATGGCTTGAATAAGAAGCTTAAGTATTTCATGGAAAGTTTTTCACTCTCTCTTTGCAAGCAAATGCGTCATTTGCCGTGAACACCCAGCCAGGCCTATCAAAACTTGCTTCAGAGTTTTTAAATTTCGTTTGTATGTCAAGACTGAGAGGTGTACTAGAACATGATATAATTGTAGTTGTCAAATGCTTCAAAATGCAATATGCAATCACAATGCCAACTATGGTAGTGCTTATACAAAGAAGGCTGTATCTTTATTTTTGCAAAACACTTGATTCAGAACTCCGTAGCAGTAACAGACATTGCTGCAAGCATGGCAAGGTGCAACACTTTTTTGCACAAGTCTCAGCATAATGATGCAACTTTTAAGTCTTCCAGTCTTTCCACACTATTGTCCTCATCTACATGCTTGGCACGCCCTTGATAACCATGCACCAAGTTGCTCTAAGAAAAATCTCACGAACTTTTTTTTGTTAATAGACAACATATAACTTCGAAGATCTTTAGTTCAACTACATAGCGATTCTTTTTTGGAATACGCGATATAGATGCTTTAGTAACTAAAATTGCAAATTCGTGGTTGGTGCTCACGAATGAGATTTTGTTCATGGTAAGTTGATGTTACTGATACACTCTCATATCCCCAAAGTAGTGATATAATAGTACATGTTATTCCATTTGTTTCAATTAGGTGTTCGTGTTTTTAATTTAACTACGTTTTTCAACTACTTTATTATTATTGAAAATGTCCTCCCCTTCGCAGGATAGATAGTTCCGAATGAAATTGAAACCAATTACTATCTTCCCATGTTCCAGCTAAAGGTTGAGCACATCACGCTGGCCCAGTTGAGTGTTTATTATACAACATGAAAAAGTGCCCAGTGTTGCTGGGCTTTTCGTCGGGCATGTATTCAGATACTAATAAAGATTGCAGACTTAAAATGCGAACATCAAAAAAGGCAAACTTAAAATGCGAACATCAAAAAAAAAACAAAAACTATGATCGTAGAGATGTAAAAGCTTGAAATTATGCCAAGCCCGACTATGCGTCGAGCCTATGTTCAATAACTGTTGCACCTGCCTATATACAAATACAAGCATCGTTGCCGACATTCACTCGTGTTATATACTCTAGTTCTTCCCTATAAATAATTGAATGTCACCCCATTGCAGAAACCCACAAGGTCAAGACTACAAAACTGTCAACAGAAGAGGGTCTCCCATGGCCATAGACTTAATAATATGAAAGAACTCAGCCTCAATCTTTGCTTTCCAAGGGTACACTATACTGAGTAAAGAGTAGAAGGCTCCATTCTTGAAGCATCGTTTATGTAAAGAGCTTTAGATAATGCTTCTTTGTCAAATTCTTCAACACTGTCCATCAAAAAAATCAGTGGTATTGCAAGCTCATGCTTAACCTTAGCCTTGAAAGCAACTGATGCCAAGTCAAGAAAGTCTCCAATTCGGTGTTGTGGAATCAAAAAATATATCAGATGTACTGAACACAAACCGTTCCTCCCCCATGTTCCTTATGTACGTAGTTTTGAACTTTTCTGGTAATTTCGACAAAGCATTTTGAACTGTACTTTTGAACCCAGTTTTTATATACCACTCTTCGCCAGAATCATTGAACATTACAGTTTTCCAAGATGCCTCCATCTGCAGATAACAGGAAAGCAAACAAGCTGTCACGGATATGTAGTGATTCGTAATATAAAAACAAAAAAGGAACAAAACATCAGTCACATTGAATTCAACTTCCAGTAGTCTTTGCATATGAAGATAAGTTAGACCTCTGAAATGTTGTAGAGAACTAACAGGATGTATGTTACATATTAGTTAAGGACTATTCACTTTAAGAACAAATGCGAGGCAAATTAAGAACATCTATGCTTGCCTACTGCTATGCTTAAACTTTGTTCTTTAGAGTCCATTATGCCATAAGCTTAAGACCTAGCATAAAAGATAGTACCCCCAAGCCTGCGGGTATGATAAAATACTGAGTCACTATCTGGGAGACCATTGATAAGCCCTTGTTGTATGAAATGAGTACCTCCGGGCACTTGATCATAAAATATCTCTGCATATATCTTTGGCACAGAAGTCAAGAAAGTCCTCGGGGCCACACAGCACGTTGGCCATAGTGTATGAATGGATTGACTACTGTTCTGTTTGACAGGGGCTTCGGACTGGACAAATTCAAATCAAACATCTTGCCAAGGTCGGTGTACATTAAAGAGGATCTACTATCTGCATCATAAATTCTCTTAGCACCATGTTGAATAGAAAACAGATAACCTATGCTCTTTCTCACATATGAATTATATGGCATGAACTTCTGGATTCTATAACCAAGTGTTGCCTGTTGTTCAGTAGAGAGGAAGATGGCTCCTTTTACTGCCCAGTCCTTTGGGGCTTTTATCTCCCCAATTGCCAGCACCTGCCACTCATGCATGTTTGCAACCATGGCCTTGACAGTATCTGTTGGTGCCTCATTCACAGAAATGACAACCCAATTTTCAGCTTTCACCAAAGAATGCCTGCCATTGTCCTCAAGTCTTTTCACTTCTTTAAAATTCAGATCTGGATATGGTACTTTCTTCTTTCTAAACCTTGGGTCGTTGCATGTCACATTGTCCCTCCTTCTTTCAAGCAGAACCAACAAAATTATGCGAACCAACAAAATTATGCTTAAACCCACAGCAGCAACAAATAAGAACTTGGCTCTGCTGTGCCTAAGAACCCCATATACTGAATTTGAAACCTTACCAACCAACAATCTCCCAGTCCCGTTCTGCTTCGTCTCCTGTTGGTTCTCAAATTTGTGCTGTTCTTCAGATCCACCAACCGCATCATATTCTACTCCATTACCCAAATGCCGATCTCGAGATTGTATTTCCATAGCTGATTTGAAGGCGAGACAGGAAAATGCAGAGATACATGTAACAATTACCCAGACTACTTTATCAACAAGAGAATAGTGGTACACAAAGAGAGAGTGCTTCCAGAAAATGAGAGTTCAAATCTGTGTTCCTTCATAGCCAAATTGCATTTATATGTAATATGGCCTAATGCAGGCTCCTGTGGTTTTTTGAGCCTACAAAGTGAAATGAATTTGCTGTGACCCATTCTTTTAGGTACATAACATGAATAGTTCTATAAATATGAGAAAGCCAGTAAGATTGGCAAGTTAGCCCTCCCCATTAGAGTTCAAGGCATAAAACCCAGATAAATGATCATGGCCAAGTTTCTGAAGATGCCAAAGCCCTCCATCTCGGACCCAAAAAAAATAAGGGCACTAGGAGAACATGAAGATAATAGTAGGAAAGAAAAATGTTCCCATACATCAGTAAGGAAGTCGACCATTTTCTGTAACAAATGAAGTGCAGGCCTTGATAACTCAGCCAATCACAAAGCAAGACTATGGATTTCAACTTACAGCTAGAGGAATAGGTTGCAGAAAATGCTGATTTGTTGAGAGGAGATCCTCATAGTTTGCGCTCCAACTAATGGAAGACAAACTCTTAGATACACAAAGAGCAAACACAGAGCTCAAGGCAATCACAAGGCTAAAAAGGAAAAAAGACTGCTAACAAGCAGAAACAAATGGGTTGAGAAAAGTAGAACATGCCAGAACAATCGACACAACCCTTCAAAACAATTAACTATGCAAGCAAATATAGAAAAGATGAATAAAGTGCATTTTCATGATTTGGAAAAAGCAAAAGCACGAGGCTTGAATTCTAAAAACCTATTTAAGCAAAGTGCACAACAATGCAGTATAGTTGTTGTGACAAACCTTAACACAGGCTCACAACGTTCTTCTAAACGATTTCTTGGGCGGTTGCCAACCCCACAAATCTATACCTGACAGTGACAGTGATCCAATCGTGTGAGAAAGCATTTGAGTGTAATGGGCCTGCAATCAAATTCAATCAACGCTCTTGTAAGAGAAAGTCTTGCAAGTCAGTTTTTGCAAGCAATTGAATTCAACCTTTCCCCTGCTATCTAACATCACCCAAGATGCTTGCGGAATCAGGCTATAGGGCCTCAAGCAATTTACAGTCATGTCTGTAACAGAGTCACAAAAAGATTTCGTTGCCTTTTGCAAATCAATCGGTCCTTGAATTCGGGGTCTAGACCTATTTGTATATATCCAAAACTACAGCTTGCATGTAATCCCATGCAAACCCGACTTCCCCCAGGTGGATTGCATGTCTGGGCATGCATTGATTAGAGGTGAATCTATTCTCTGCCACCCAGCACAGATGTATCCTGAAGAGCCTCAAAAAGATGTGTGAAAAGCAGACTTGTGGATTTCATGGTCGGGCCTTTTAAGCTAAATTTCAACCTGCATCTGGCCATCGCCGATCAACACAACTACAAAATCCAAACCCTAAGCGGGTTGCTTACAAAAGTAACACATACTTCAACTTACGAAATGAATCAGAGAGACATTTGAAGCCATAAAATGGAAAGGAAGAAAAACATTTCTATTACCTTAAAAAGAAGATATCCAGGGCTTGCCGGATGCGCTTGTCTGCTCTGCCATAGAGGAAATACGATTGTCTGGCGATGCCACATGATGCAAATCCAATGCATCATGATTTAAAGATGATTTAAAGAATCCGGCTCCTCCTTTTTTGCCAAAACAAAAAACAATATGAATGTTTCGTAATGTTCCGTATGAAGGAAAGAAGAAGTGGAAGAGCCAGCCGCCATTGGAAAAGGGAAGGAACGCACCACATCCGGAGGCCCAACTGCTCATAGAAAAAAAGAAAACGCATCTCGACCATCTATTCAATCCAATGGCCAAAAATGCGCACAAACTATCATAAAACGCCATTATTATACATATCTGACGGTCCAAAATGAAAGCTGTGGGAAAAGAAATTGACGGCCGAGATGCTCTGCACAAACTACATTTTGCTTTTATTACTATATATAGATAATAAAATAAATAGAATAGAATAATAAAATAAAGCAAACATAAAGTGATTATGTAATGGCATAACAATTGAAATTAATATGAAGGCAACTTATAGAATAATCGACAACTTCCCAAAGAATTGTCTCATATTTTAAGAGGTAGCAAACTCTGCCCACTTGGGATGACCAAACAAAAATAAACCAACCTTTCTATATATAGTCCATACCAAATGAAGGCTAATTAGTTCTTTCTGTTGAGAAATGTAAGTGTTTATAATGATTTACTAAAATCTAAACCTTGATGCCACTATAAATGACCCTTTACATAAACAATTATTTAATAAACAAGGTAATTTTTGCACCTTGACTTCAACCTCAGCGCATAGCCTACCATGCACACCCTTCTACAAATGATCCCATAGAAGCTTTGAAATATGAAAAGCATCTAGCCTTAAAAGGGCACACCCTTCTATAAATGATCTTGCAGAAGCTTTCAAATAAGCTTTAAAAGGGTAATTAAAGCAAAATTCTTAGAACATAGGTAGGGACACCTTCCGAGTTGGGAGCATTGCTGCCCTATCATTTATTGCACCTTTTGAGTTGCAAGCATTGCTGGCCTATCATTTACATGTCCCAAATTTATACCTAGCAACGCTGGGTACCCTTACTAGTTTATTGAATAATATTATTCGCATACATTTGTTTGAATAGTTTTGGGTTTCTTACATTACGTTACCATTATATTATATTGTAGAAAATGTGCCTAAGGCACAATTCTTATTTTAAGGTAAAAAGATTAACTTTCCAAATATCATGCATGATATACTATAGACCTTAGTTGATCCATCTTTTAAGGTATATTTAGGATACAAAATAGGGACAAGTACTCTTTGATGCACATGATCATCTTCCATAGTTCCTAACACTAAGTTCTCCTTCCTTCCAAAAGGTTTACATAGGCTTAATAGATTATATGCATAAGTTTACATAGGTTTAATAGGCTTTCATAGGTTTAATGCATAGGTCTACAAATTTTTAATACACAGGTCTAGATAGGTTTAATAGGTCTTGTGATCCAATGGTACCTCTGCAAAAATAACCTATGGCCCTGAAAACTGCATTTATCACTTTGTGCTGCCTTTCTCGACTTGCGAGTCGAGAAAGGC
Organism: Isoetes taiwanensis; assembly: GCA_021234155.1. Classification (NCBI taxonomy): domain Eukaryota; kingdom Viridiplantae; phylum Streptophyta; class Lycopodiopsida; order Isoetales; family Isoetaceae; genus Isoetes; species Isoetes taiwanensis. The sequence continues at coordinate 7,417,723 of JAJEKV010000062.1, forward strand.
CCTCAGACTTGCGTTTTTCACTCTGAGCTGCCTTTCTCGACTCGCGAGTCGAGAAAGGCCTTCTGACCCCTAAAACCTGTGTTTTTCGCTTTGAGTTGCCTTTCTCGACTCGCGAGTCGAGAAAGGCCTTCTGAGCCCTAAAACCTGCGTTTTTAAACTTTGGTTTGCCTTTCTCGACTCGGAGTCGAGAAAGGCACTGACCCCAAAACTGCGTTTTTTAAGCTTTGAGACGCCTTTCTCGACTCATGAGTCGAAAAAGGGCCTCGACTCTAAAACTCGCATTTTTAAGCTTTGGTACCTTTCTCGACTTCGCGAGTCGAAAAGGCAACCCCCTAAAACCCGCGTTTTTAAACTTTGAGTCGCTTTTCTCGACTCGCGGTCGAAAAGGCCTTCCTCGACTGTTTTTCCCTCGAAGCGCTTTTCTCGACTCGCGAGTCGAGAAAGGCTCTCAGGCCTGTGTTTTCCAAAAATGGCCCTAAGAACTGTGTTTTATTTTTATTTTTTTTTTGCCTGTAGCATCACTTGACTAACTTGATTTTGTCTTTTGCAGTCCTTATCTCGACCAGATAGTACACTAGAAAAAGTGCCCAGCGTTGCTGGGCTTTTTGTAGGGCATAAAATATTGGAATTTTATTACAAATTTTGATTATGTGAGGGCAAAGATTATCTTCTCGAATAATTCTGAGTTGCATATAGAATGCTCTTGGGCTTTAGCAGTTTGTCAAGAAATTGGAAAATAAAAGTTATAATGCATTTGATAATACGGTTGTGAAAGATGTCCTGTAAGTAGAGCAACGTAACGCACATCCAGCATTGCTTTGTAACAAAGAATTGACGTCTTCTGTTGCTTGTGCTTATATACGTTTTTGTGATACTTACTATCTTATTTAGAGGAGAAGTGCATTTTTTTCAAAAGATGAAGTTGCAAGGATGTACTTATATTGGAGGGTGGTGAAACATGTCAAAGGTAACTGAAGAATGCAAAAACGTTGTTTTAATTTGAATACAATTTTAATTTTGAATATATTTTTTCGAAACTATATTTATAATTTCTATCCATCTTGGCAAAAAGCAAACAAAAACTGAAATTGTATAAATAGTTCTTCTCATTCCACACATTTGGTGTGATTTTTTGAATAACACTCCATAATTATTTTTTGTAGGACATTGCCAACCTATAAAAAGATAACATGGGGTATGGTTCTTAGTTTTGAAAAGTTGTAAGGCATAGGTACAGTTGTCCCAAAGTGTTATAAGATTTTGATTTGTAGATGTGCATCTGCCATTGTGACTTTGTAGATGTGCATCTGCCATTGTGATGCATATGCATTATATGTACTATAAGCATCCATGAAGTTGTAGAGATATGTATGAAGTTGTTGATCGTACTTTTGTTGAGAATGTTGAGAGAGGGAGTTGTAGGAGTTTAAATGTTGACACTTTTGAAATAGAAGTCACAAGTATTGTTGAAGTGTGTGAAAGGAGTTGATAAAATTTCAGAATGATGTGTTTAGTTGTTGTTGGTTGTTGTGGCTTTGTTAATTGTAAATGGACCTACATATTTATTAAAAAAAAAATGTATCGTGTTAAGGCACTCTCATAACACAAATATTTTTTTCGAAGCTTCATCTTTTGGAAAAACAGAGATTTAGCTTACACAACAATACATTTTGTAAAGCATTCAACATAGCATAAGGCAAAAGATATGGGTCCTGTAGACATTACAAAATAAATGCCCAATGTTTTGGATATCTAAAACTATCATGTACCAATGAAAACATAACTAACAAAGCCCAATAAATTGGGTCTTTTATAGAGCTTAAGAAACCATGAATCATGCCCAGTGATTCTTCTGTAGCAGATAAATTCCTCTGGAGCAAATAAATTTGAATGTACATAAATTCATGCCAGCCCTAGCAGCGCTTCATTTCTCGCATGTTTGCGATCTCTTATAAAGGGCAATGGCCAGCGTTCTAATTTGCCCGGCGATCCACATTAAGACTTCCGAGAGAACTTTGGTTTATGAACTGTTTGCTCCATTTGGGCTTATCTCATTCGAACTCCCTAAATCGGCCTAAATCTGTGAGTAAACATCAAGAATAGATAGATGCATGCAGCATCTACATTTTGATGTAGCATTCCGTCAGAGCCGATATCTCTGTAATTTGTCTACTATAGGAGTGAGAAAGTGCAAAAGAATTACCCAAGTGGCATTAACCATGATTAACCAAACAAATTATGCCCATCGTGCGCATGGTCTTTAGCAAAATTATAGAAAACGATTTATAAGACGACCTCTGTGTGATCATAATCATATGCAGTAAGTGCTACACTTTATGATACGATCCAAAGAGTGGTTCATATATAAGCTACTTGACAGAAAAGAAAAGATGATAAATTAGCCTTTTATTTCAGTCTTTGCTTTTGAAAATGTCTTTTTAGAGCCCATCAAACTTCTAAAGGCAACCTATCGACATCCCGTCGACCGAGGAGATAGTATATAAAAGCTTGTTTATATAATGCTTATGACATTGTTCTGAAAGGCCTGCCCTGAAAGGCAGAAGCATGGGTCATTTCCCTAAAGATAATAGTCATTCCTTTGTCTGAATTCCATGTCCTCTGCTGTGAAACCACGAATCTTTCAAGACCAGCCTAAACACATCACAGCCCTCTTAGTGAAACATCTATATTTACATACTCTAAGCTTTCCTTTCTCACCATTGCCAGTCTGCAAACACAGTAGACATCTCTTTTCTTACATTGACAATGGGTTGCATATAATGGTTATGACAATTTCAGCTCAAATAATTTTCAATGGCTTTGGGATACACATATTCTGAGGCATATCACACCTTATAATGCTATATAGCAGATATGCCTCTACAAACTATGTTTTGCTTTCTTGCATCTAGAATTAATATAGGTCTTCAACAGACTTATCTAGCTCAAGCACATGTACCAAATAATAGTAACAAAAGTTGCCTGACCTGGTACAACACCTTCCAATTGCATCTGTGCAAATAAAATAAGGAAGCCCTTTCTTTTACTATGCTGAGAAAATGCTGCAATCATCAGAGTCCATGTGAATACTTTTCTTGTAATCATTATGTTGAAGACCCTCCAAGCATCTTCAACCCTCCACATTTGGCATACATGTTTATAATTGTATTTAACATAAATATGTTTGGATCTAAAGCATAGAGTCAATACTTATAGCAAGAGATTCATCATTGAACATCCTAGAAACGTGATGGTCTCATCAAGATCTCTGGTCTACTCTGCTCTCACTCCTCAACTCTCCATAGTTATCGAAGAATGAAAACCATACTGCTCAAAACATCTCAATTTGCAATATGGCATCCCTTTTAAATTACCATATGATAACAAAATAAGTCCTGCAGTTAAATCAGCATTCTATAATCATACTTCAACTTGCTCTAAACTGATTCTAAGCAATTTCAAAATAAATCGCTCACAGCGGCTTCTCCTTAATATATGGCACTGCAACAGAAGAGAAAGGGTGGTAAGAAAAGGAAGTACTTTGAGATTATAGAAGGAGATGTAATGGGCTTATTTTCTGGTGTACAAAGCCGACAATCTCTCCAAGAGGAGTTTGAGATGGCTTCTTCATTTGTCCCAACACTGTAGTGTCTGCAACAGTCATCTTTGTTTTCTGTTTGATGGATCATGAGCTTGCACGATGTAGAACTGTATTAAATGTGCAAGTAAAAGAGCCGTCTTACCACTGATTATGTTGGTGAAATGAGCATGCCCAAAACTTGTGCAGAATTTTGAGAATCAACAGATTAGGCTCTTTGCAAATTACTAAATACATTCTTTCATAGCTGGCTCTAATCTGTTATAATTCAGGCATCCAAGAAAACACCCAAAAGGAGCACCCAAAACACTCTTCTAAACATGAACAAATCCTCTAAACAAATCGGCCTGCATAATTACTCCAAAGCTTCATGCCTAGAACTGAAGACCCACCCTGCTGGTGAAGCAAGAGCGCAGGAAGAAAAGTAGCAGCGACAAGTCGAAATGGCTGTGGTAATTACAAACCCTTACAAGGACTTAGGGAATCTTGTTGTTCTAATATAATGTTGTCACATCAACGCAACTGTCGGTATTCAAACTGGCCAAAAAGCTCCATTATTATATTCATTCTTCAAAAAAAAAAAAAAAATCAACAAAACTGACCTCATAAAAACCCGATCTTAATTTTCAACATGGCCTGCCTTTAGCTGTTATTCTGTGCTTAGGATTTGTTCCCCTATATTTTATGCACTGGAAGCATAAGTGCTTGCGACTTCCCTTTCCTCATCCTTGTACCTTCCAGTTTAGTCTAAAAGTTCATTGTCATATCCCGCATCCAATCAATACAAGCATAACATTAAAGGCTGCATATAATAAGAAGTCAAACTCTGTTATGCACTTCTTCAATATACTCTGCACTTCGTCAATCTACTGATAGGCACAATGACCATGCTTTAGCAGTTCTCTGTTTCTTTATATACATCAGAAATGCTATCTATCTTCATTATTTCAATTACTTTACCTGACTCGAGTTTCTCCTGTAAGCATTTATAAGCTTCCTCGTCAGGGACCCAACCCTTGTCAAACATTTCTTCAAAAATCTTGAACGCCTCATCAATCTTGTTAGTCTTGTGAAGGCCATATATTAACGCACTGTAAATCACAATATTTGGCTCACAATCATTTTATATACCATTCTAAGATATTCTTTTGGCCATACCTCTATCTGAACCTTTGCATCCACTGGTACAATGACATTTTCAGTCCGGAACATGGAACTTTGTGCTACAAAAATGGGCTAAATACCCAATTTTCTTGCATTCTATTGCCACCAACAAACTGCAAAAAACAAATGCAAAAGTCAAAATTCTCTTGACATCCAGTTTGTGTAGCCTTCGATACAAATAGACCTAAACCCGTCAAAGAAGGCCTATGCTAAGAGATATGGCGAAACGACATGCAAAGTTCCTTAGTGGACAAAGATCACATTGCTCGGAAATCTCCTTAGGCTTTCCAAACCGTCAAATTTTCAATAAACAAAAAACTCCATAAACATTAATTTATCGAAAATGAAGAGCTCAGTAGCACAGATCAAGCTTTCAAATCTAAAGGTATGGCCAGCATTAATGAAGAACGGCGTAATATGCAGGCTTGAAAAATTTCCTAGTAAATGCAGGCTCAAAATAATTCTGCTTCAATTCACCGAAAGCATCGATTTAAACCTTCTTCCCCGAATCTGACGCTATTTGGATTTGGAGCAGCTATATATGGGTCTTTTCAAGGGGTTTAGCAGCACTTATGCAATATTTGTATTATCATTAGCACCAGCACAATTTCTACTCGATCCCATCCATTTCTTTCCATCCCTAACTCAAAATAAATAAATTTTCCAATCAGAGCTAGGCATCCAATAATCATCTAACTGCATGTATTTCTATGTTCAACAGGAGTAAATACGCACAAGGAATGTGACAGACAGCACCGAACAAAAATTAAAAAAACAAACGAAGGAATCCTTACCTTTGCTTCGTGTTGATGAGCTCTGGCAACAAAAATCATAGGTGTGGTATCATCTAATTGATAGGGCAAGAGTAAATAGCTTCCCATTGCACAAAAAGCCACCAGATTCTAGACTTCAATGTAGAAGACTTGCAATTACATGGTTGCTTACATGGTATATAAAACCTTAGAATTCTTACCAGAGGAAGTTCAACATAAGAAGGTCCTGATAGATGTCCTTTAGAAATTCATATGAATTTCATGAAGGTATCAGAATTGAAATATCTAAAATAGCCATCATTCTAAATGTAAGCTCTATATGCCATATAACAAAGGTGCAGGATGTATGCAAGCAATAGTTGTAGATGAAAACAGAAGCAAAAATGTGACATTTACTTGTTCATGGATCCATTTCGCTAAGCATGCCCAAGTGCAGCAGAAAATTAAGACCAAAGGGTAACAAAAAGCTTACCGTCTTTTGCGGGAGCTTGTTTGTCGAACATGCAAAAAAAGCTGTCGCCAGCAAATCCAAGCGAAATAATGCAAATATCTGCAGATGACCATAGCTACAATTTTTAGGGGAAACATTGATAGCTCCATAGCTCCATAGACATAACCTTCGACACAAAACCAGTGTAAATGACCTTGTTCAAGCCCCCCAAAAGGATGCTTTGTAATCGATCCCTATTTACAGGAGAAATAAGAAGTGAGCATTTCCAAAAACATACTTCCGGTCAATAGGACAATAGGATGTCGTTTCGGGAATGCATTAACCTAGGCAAAATAATAACTAATTATTGAACGGCTTAAAATTGATATTTTTACACACAATAAAATTAACGGACAAGATCGCGCACAAACTATCCTAAAACGGCTTTATTATTATATATAGATATAGATGCTTGGGAGCAATGAAAAGAAAACTTCATTGAAGAAAGGTGCCGAGAAGAGGGTGGTGACATCAGTTGAACATACAAGCACGTGACCCATGAAGGAACTCATACAAATTTCTATCGTCTGTAAGTTGCTCCGTGACTTGGAGAGAGCTCCACGCGCCCTTTGCACTAGGTGGTTCATGTGTGAAGAGGGTGTAATCATTGTGCCCATACGACCACTATGGTCTCTTCACCCACTGTAATATCTATATCTATCTATCTATATCTATATCTATATATAGTAATAAAGGAGTTTTGGGATAATCTGTGCGCGCATTTTGGGCCGTGGATTTTTTTAGGTTATTTTGGTCCCTTGATTAGACGGTTTGTTTGGACGGCTTCTTTTTCTTCTGCGTTGATGCGATTGAGGGGAAGTCGGATCCATGCTCGAGACGGAACATGAATGATAGCATGCCCGAAAAATTTTCCTGCTCGAGACAAAACATGAATGATAGAGGAACTTTGTCTATTTTCTTAAGAATAGACCTGATTCAGTTCCAGAACCTTGGGTAACCAGTTACCACATGGCTGTCAAACCGACACCATAGAAAAGCTCAACGCTTACAGGCTATTCATACGAAAACATGTGGGTTCACATTTTTTATTTTGCTACTTCCAGCTCCAGTCTGTCGTTGCATCCCCGATTCCCTAGAATGGCCAAAGAGTTGTCTACCACAAGATGCGTCGCTGAGACATTGGAGAAAACTGGTAAGGTCTTTTTTAGGAAATCTATGGCTGTGATTTGAAAGACAGCAGTCTAATACCTTGTTTTGCATCATCCTTGTCTTCACAATGTTTGGTTGTGAGAAGTTTTTGTTAGAATTGGAAATGCGGCATGCTAAGTCCCGAATGGGTATCTTTACTACCAAAGTTCAGAGGAATTCCAACTTGGCAAAACTTGAGGCTGGTTCAGTTTGAAATTTGTAGGTTACCAGTTTTGAATTTTATTCTGTAATGCATTCTATAGACAGGCTCGATACACTAAATATATTGCATATATTATGCAGGGATTGCCAGACTTGCGAATGGAGTCTTTCCATCTTGTTAGCTTTCTCCTTTCATACTGCACGTGCAAATGGAAGAATGTTTGCTGATCGGTAATGCGGGTTGCGAGTAGTATGCATACCCTAAAGTGCATGAGTTAGTTGTTTGCTGTAAGGTTTTCAATCACTACTGTTTGTAACTGTTAAAGAAGACAACTATATCCTTCCTAATTACTGAAGAAGAACTATATCCTTCCTAATTACTGTGCTGTCTTGATAGGTTGCATCATTGTTCTCGAGACACCTTTGCTCTGCTTGGGTATTTTGGTTTGCTTCATCCGGAGAACCGTGCGCTTCTTCGTTGGGGTAAAAGTCCAACTATACTCCACAAGGTAACCCTCTATTTTACACTTGCATCTATTTGATTTGCTTTAATGAATTGGTTTTTTGCCCTATGCAGATCTGCGACTTGCCATTTGCTTTTTTCAGTGATGCACATTTGATTCCGATATTGGTAGGAACACTTTTGGCAGTATGTTATGGAAGTGAACGTAATCGGGATGTGATCCAACAAGAGCTGAGCATGGAAATGTTTCTTTCCTTTTTCCAATCTTCAAAGGCTGATGTCATGTCCAACACAGCCTTGAAACAAACTAAGTCTGGTGAAATAATTCTTTTTTTTTTTTTTTTTTTTTTTTTTTTTTTTGGAGGCAAGGTGTGACTTCTATTCATACTTAAAGATTACATAAATAGGGAATATACCATAGAAGGTATATCAGTAGAAAAAAAAGCACATTCCTAATACTAGGAATAGTGCCAAAAAAATCTGATCGTGGTCAGATAAAGAGTACTTATACAAGTATCGGCATCATAAACAGTTTAAGTACTTCAGAACAAGGTTCTCACTGTGCATCAATTAGATCCTGCATGGTCAGATCCTGCACCCTGTTCCTGCCAAATATATTCAGTAGCTCATCAAGCTACTGAATGGGCAGGGGATGGGGAGTTATTCTGTATGGCTCTCCAAATCATCTTAGCAGCCAGAGCTTGTGCCTGTAGAAATAAATCTTTGCATCCCATCCCACCTTCTTTCTTGGGCTTAGTTAGATCATTCCATGCAACTTTATGGACCCCCTGCCAGATGAATTTCCTGATAACTGCTTCGATCTTACCATATGATGCTTTATCCCCAATTACAGCCGAGGAGAAGTATACATGAGTGCTGCCTATAACAACATTTGCTATCTGAATTCTGCCTGCTAAGGACAGAGAGGAGGAGTATGATCCCAGCTTCTTTTTGATCCTGGTTACAATTGGATCCCATAGACCTTTCAAAGTGGAGTTTAGTGCCAAAGGAATACCTAATATGACCGTACCTGCATCTTTACTTAACACTTTAATCCCTTGCATGGTTGCCTCCTCAGAATCCAATATAATAGCACTTTTATTTTTGTTCAAACAAACTCCAGAAACCAGTCCAAATCTCTCCATTGCTGCAAGAAATTTTTGGAGGCTTTCTCCTTCTTCAAAAACACAAAAGTGTCATCAGCATATTGCATTATGGAAAAAGTACCTTCCCCTTTTGGTAGTTGCAGTGATTGGATATCTCCTTTGTCTTGCATTTGTAGTACTAGTTTTGTAAGTACTTCTGCAACAATCAGAAAAAGGTAAGGGGCTAAAGGGCAGCCTTGCCTTACCCCTCTCCTACACTGGAATTTGTCAGTAGTTGCACCATTGATAATTAAAGCTGAGGTTGGTGTCGAGTTGAATCCCAAGACCTTTTGATACACCTTTCCTGATAGCCCCAGATGGGCCATAGCTTTTTCCAGAAACTGCCAACTGATAGTATCATATGCTCTTTTGAAGTCCAATTTGAGCAGTAGGCAATCTTGCTTGGACAACTTATTCCAATGTATTCCTTCAGCAGCCCCAATATAATTGTCAAGAATATGCCTTTGAGGGAGGAAGGCAGATTGACATGGATTTATAACATTTATAAGGCAAGCCTTTAATCTGTTAGCAAGGATCTTGGCTAATACCTTATAAGTGGTATTTGTTAAAGATATTGGCCTCCAGTTTCCTATATTGATTGGACACCCCACTTTAGGAATCAAAGTGATTTGACCAGCATTAATTGATGGATGTAGAAACCTGGCTTGCCATGCTCCCTGAATAAACTTTATGAAATCATCCTTCATGATTTTCCAGAACTCCACATAGAATTCTGGTTGAAATCCATCTGGACCCGGGCTCTTACCATGTGCCATTGACCTTAAAGTCTCAGCTATCTCCTTCTCTCCTGGAGTTTTCAACATGTCTTTATCTTCAATTTCTGGCCCCTTGGGCAGTTCCTTGAAGAAGTCCTCAATTACTTTATTCTCTACTTCATATTTGCTGAAAAGGGCTTGGTACTCTTTGTGGAAATAATTCTGAATCTCTAATTGGGAATCCAGTGATTTCCCTTGCTCATCCATGACCTCTACTATTCCATTATTCAATATACGACTCTTGGCTGTCCTGAAGAAAAAGGCTGATCCAGCATCATCCATCTCATTCAAGTATTTACATTTGCTTCTAATTGCCAAACTTTTGGCTTCTTCCTCTTCAATCTTCTTGACCTTGATCTCCAATTCTGTCTCCTTTTGTTGCCACATACTATTATTTTTATCCTGGAATAGAAATTGTCTGGTTTCCCTCATGGCCTCATAAACTTCCTGCTTCTCTTTTTTCTTTTTCCTATTCCACTCCTTTCCCCAAACTTTAGCCCAATCTTTTATTTTCCTGAGATTCTGCACAAAGGCATTCATTGATTCAGTGAGGGTGACCCTGGGGAGCTGATTATAGAAGATTGTGAAGTCTTCACAAAACTTTCTGTTATTTAGCATCCCTGTGTTAAATTTGAAAGGTGTATTGAATCCTCCCTTTTGTGGAGTGGCCATACTTTCTAGAAACTGGGGGAAATGGTCTGAGATAGAGTTACCAACATCAGAAGAGGTAATCATGTTATCCCACTCTTCTAGACCATTATTGCTTAAATAAAACCTGTCCAGCAGACAAAAGGTTCTATGCTCCCCTTTTCTTTTGTTACTCCAAGAGTATTGATGAGAGGAGGATGGGGGAATATATATGAAGTTTTCCATCAATCTGTCCCATGCCTTTCTTTCTCCTTTTGTCATATTTAATTGTTTACCAAGTTTTTGGTCCCAACTTGGTGTATTGTTGAAATCTCCAGCCAAGAGCCAATTGTTGTTTTGGTGTGCTTGTAACCACTTATCCATTTGTGTCCATTGTTGCTCTCTTTCTGCTGGATCAGTTGAGGCATATACATTTATAATTCCAATTGCATTCTTCCCTTTCTTTAGAATGGCAACAGTCCATCTTCCACCACTATCTTTATACTTTTCCTCACATTGGAAGCCTCTCCACATCATACTAATATTCCAAATGCATTCCAAAGGCAAAGCATAGTGATGGAAGCTATTGTTGAGGAATCTGAGGAGGACTTGCAGCAGGTAGATATTCCTACCGAGTTGAAGATGGGGCCCAATGATTCGCAGGAACTAGAGTCTGACCCCTCAGTCCTCAAGCGTTCTGGAACTCCTGTTAATAAAGATACAACCAGATGAAGCTTTTTCAAACGAGATGAGCCATTATTTGGATGGCCATCTGGCTATGCCTTTATAATCCTGCCTCATTTTCCTTATAGATATACATGGAGACCGTTCTATTCAGCCATAGCAATCCATGAGATCAAGGATGTAATCTTTCTCTTATAAAGCTGCCAGTAGTTTGTAGTTTGATTTATGCTCCCAAGGTAGTTTGAACAACTTCCTGCTCTTGCTCCCTATATCCCCACAAGCAATCCACAACTACGTGACACAATATATGAGGTAATGAGGAATGACTTTTTGTTGTCAATAGTTAGTTTTCAGTGATTGTTCTTCCGAATCTGATTTATTAATTGTGTCTTCCAGATGGTTTTGAATGCATTTGTCACCAATCCTCGCCAACCATGAGCAGTTTGTTAACAACCGTCACGATCCTCGGCGCCAACAATTTATTACGTTCCAACAGCTTATTACAGCTATTGAGTTACAACTAAATTCTATTTCATAGTCCTCTATTTTGTCGAGGTAAGCACAACAACAAAATAATATCACCGAATCTTAATAATCAGTTTTTATAGCTAATTCTATGGGCTTGTTTGTGTTATAGGCATAGGTGAGCTCTATAGGCTTTGTCAATTTATTTGGAGGTGAATGTCGCAATGTCTTTATTCGTCGTAAGTAGAAGATTTTGCTCATGTTGAACATGCTTTGTCATTTACGCAGTTGGGTAAGGATGGCGTATTCGATTTTATTGAGAGACACAATTTGTACAACTGTTTACATGGTAAAGTAAGTGGTTAATGGTGGCTTAGAGAATGTTCACTTGATATTTTCATTTTGTTCATTTGATCCAACTTTGTGGTTTAGGTATTACCGCTTTGAAGGGTGGATGGCAAAGGGCGAAGACATTACTTTTGCAACAGAGAGAATGTCTCTATGGCGGAGGTGGTTGAAGAACTACTAAAAGTCAAGCGATGATGAAACTTACGGATATCTATTGCATTTGTACCGCATTCTTTATTTGAAAAGGACCTACAATTTGGAAAAGAATTTCATGGCTTACGGTACCATAGCCTATCTTTTGTTGGTTTCAAATTCATTTACTACTTGTGCAAGATTTAATCACGAGTATGCCACTTATTAATTTTTGTAGGTGGAGCTTTATGCAGAGTATGAACCTAGGCTTTTGTTACGCTTTTTAGAAGCGTTGATTACTACTCTTTAGATAAGGTGTTAACTAGCTCCCATAAATTGTTGCCATCGTTATTGGCCCTTGGAACTGACACATGTTAAGCATTCTATAGGCATATGAATTATGCACCAGAAGAGCGTTGACAAAAGAGCAATTGTTCATCCTTGGTCGCATGGGTAACTCTCGAGAGGCATTGGCCCTTATTGTTAAAAAAAAATTATGGGATATGCAAGAGGTGAGGACCGAGGCGGTGTTTCCGTGTTGGAGGTATATTATTAGATAATCACCAACACCATATGCAATGTTTGCAGGCTATAGACTTTGTTAAGACACAACATGTTGAAGAGCTTTGGGAAGAGTTAATTAACCAGTGCCTACATGACCCAGACATGGTGGGTGGATCATACACACTTGTTATGTTCTCGAATAGCATTTTAGTTTTTTCTTGTCATGTTACCATTAATTGCTAATATTGCTGCAGGCTGATTGTGTCAACCTACAAGCAAAGAAGTTCGGTGTTGCTCGTCATGGCATTCATGTTGGCGGCAAAGAAGCTACTAACAAAGTTGTCTTTGGCTGGCTCTCTGCGAAACTATTACTCTTCCAGATCGAGAAGATGTTCTTAGTCGAAATGTAAAAATGGACCGGATTATCCGACATGAGTGGTAGTGGTCGGTGCTTTGCATATGTTTAGACCCACTTGATTTACTGAGGATGTTGGGGTGGTGACATTTTTCTGCATACATGTCTATCACTCTACTTGTTTAAATGATACTTCTCATCCAAAACCCGAAAAAATTCAAAATGTTGCGGATAATAAGAGAAAATTCAACATGTTCCTTACAAGCAAGTCAGATAATAAATGAGGGCCGTTTTTCCTCCATCGAAAATTGTATATATCCCCGTGACCAAGCACCGGAAAGGTTTAAGCTCCCCTATGGTGGTATGCACGGTTTGATAGGTAAATGGACCTCATCTACGCTCCATGCGTGGCATTTCTTCAGTGTGGATAGAATCTTTGAATAAAGGCAGTACGATGATGCTCATAAGATGCGGATAATTCATGCTCTTGAAAGCACCTTTGTTCGACGATTTTGTATGTAAACGTATACTGGGCAAAAGTATGCTGGTGGGTATCAAAAAACGCCCCAAAGACTTAGATCAAGACTGGATGTACTATTCTATCATAGTATTCCACTTGTCATTCATTGGAGCTGTTACATATTTCTATTGATTACCTAATTACCATGTGCTAGTACCAGTAACACCCTAAACAAGCTGCCATATGGGGTGCTATATGAGTGCTGTCAGCATGCGTCCGGACGCATGCTTTTGATACCCACCAGCATACTTTTGCCCTACTACCAATTCAATTATTTTTATTCTAAAAAAAATAAAAACTCATATGTTATGCTTTGATGACATACCTTGTATACCTATAAGTGTTTTGCCTTATGTTGCTATTATTACCAATTAGAAGTTCTAGATTAAATGATGAAGATCCACATTCAATTGGGGTGTTTTTCAATCTCCAGATTGATTTCTAAAATTTTTGCTCCGTAGCCATGCATTTGCATCTAAAGCATTCGAGCATAATCAGTTGCTTTGCTTTAAAGCCCTTTTTTATGTGAATTCGAGCTAAATCAAATTTCCCTTGTCGAATAGCTCTAACTTTCGATTGGGCTATCTCACGCAGAGATAAGAATTGGAGTTTGTGTTTAAAACGGTGCAAGATTGGCTTAAAACGATTATTATCTCATGCTTTTGCATTCTTTATGTTATGGAATAATATGCCTTTTGCATATAGAAGGTTGTGAAAATAGATGTGCTTTGCATTTTCTATCAACCTAAATACGCAAATCTTTGGAATTTTTCTGATGTGGCCATACTCAAAACCGTCCGATCTATAATTTTATGAATCTATGGTCATGATAGAAATAACCATGTTACAAAATAATGGAAATGACAATTTATATGAATTGGCATGCCTTAAATTATAAATCATCTTCTTATTAACTATTGAATTTAATCTCGATGAAAAGCCCAGCAACGCTGGGCACTTTTTCTAGTATATTGTAATGAGCCCATTTATAAACATAAGGTATCTCAAAACTAGTATTTTTTGGTGATTAAGTAAACAATTTGCTTAATTTTTGTTGGAATTTGAGATCTCTTTGGTTTCAATATGTAATGAAATTTCTATGTTTGAGTTGCATTGTTCTTGTTCTCGACTCGCTATCCGAGAAAACTGGAAGAAAGCTTGGATGCACACTAACAGACAAAAATTCGAATTATGGACAGTTTTCGGGTCGGGGTGCTCCTTTTTGTGTAAAATAACAGGGTTCCAAAAAAAAGTGGGAATGGAATGAGTCCCACTTTAATTAAATACGACTTAAAAGTGCGCACATACTTCAACCTATACAATCGGACATCTTACTACCAATCATATCAAATTAATGATTTGTATGGTCTTTGCATCTAATCAATGCATAACATATTCAACTATCAAATTGTCTGTCTTCTAGAGCCTTTCAAAATGTTATCTTCCTAGGATGGGTCCTGATTTATAAACAACTGGCAAAGTGAAGTGGTGTTCTCATTGAGCTTTTGAAAAACCTTGAATACAAAGAGCCCTTATAGGGTGGATGAAAAAATGCTTAACAATATATGCTCCGAAATATAGACAATTCTCGAGAGCATTTAATCTGCCAAACAATCCATGGATGCAAATAATCCATGGAATCCAGTATATTTTGAGTTTCCCATTGGAAAGCATTGCACTCCTATTGGCCTTCTGGAACTTGTATCCAATTCTATCTTCAGCAGTCCACTACAATCTTGTTAAGAGATGATAAGAAATTTGTTGCTAGTTTTCACAATTTCATGAGTTTGCCTCGTACCTGGGAGTGGGTATTCGATCACTGTTTTCTGTGCCCGTGCTTGATGTGCCATTTTAGGAGATGAAGTGAGAAAATTACCATCAAACTCTAGCATTGCCATTTTAGGAGATGAAGTGAGAAAATTACCATCAAACTCTAGCATTGCCATTCTGGGAGATGAAGTGAGAACATTCCCATCTTTTTATGAAATTTATACAAGTTAATCATCCTTGTTTAACAGTGCGCAATGTAAAATGGATATTCCGGGATATTCTCAGGTTCAGCGCATTTCTCATGTTCAGCTTAAACTGGGCCTAATGGGCCGACTTGACTCAGTATTATGGGCATTTATGGGCCGATTAGAACTGAGCAGTGGATAGAGTCAATCTTCTCTTGTTATAACAATGTGCTCATTCTTTGGTAATCGATCACTCCTTTCTGTGCTCATGCTTGATGTGTCTTCCAGGAGGTGAAGTGAGAACATTCCTATCTATCTATGCAATTTATGAAGTTAATCGTCCTTGGTTAACAACGTGCAATGTAAAATGTAGATTTCTCACGTTCGGCCCATTTCTCACGTTAAATAAACTGGGCCCAATGGGCGGACTTGACTGAGTAGTTATGAGAATTTATGGGCCGACTGGACTGAGCAGCGTTGTAATTTATACGTCAATCTTTTGTGGTATAACGGTGTGCAATATATTTGTCACGTTCACAAAACTGGGCCCAATGGGCATATTTGTCACATTGCCCCAATGGCCCGACTAGATAATTGTTGGGCAAAATCAGAGGAACAGAACCCATTGAAATTCCTCCATTAAAATTTAACCTAACGGAATATAGTATGAACCTCAACTATCTTGCACCGTTACCTTAATTGTGCCGTTATTTTTTAACCCCATAATCTTAACGGAATTTTTTAACGGAAGCCAATGTGAAGCACAGTTAAGTTAATTTTTTTAACCTAACAACACTTTAACGGCCAATGTGAAGCGACCCTTTGTTACACAGATGGTTCTGAAATACCATGTAGAACTACAGAATGCGCTTGGAAGGACAGAGTGGAATCAACTTGCCATGTGTCTCAACTTGTTGTACAGGTAATGGATATTCTGTTATGCTGGTTTAATTCCATACTTTGCCTTATTGCTCAGTCTCTTTGATGCTCAGATCCGTACTTTGGATAGCATAATAAGGTGGAAAAAACTCCTCCTCTCAGAAGAAACAGTAAGCTACCTAACAAGTATCAAATACCACTAACAAGAAATAGAATTTCAACTCTTAAAATATGCTCAAAACGTGCCAAAACAACTACACCAATTGAAACCAAAACTCCACTTGTAACCAGACTTCCCCAACTCTATTTGGCAACCAAACCTCTACATGACTATGTCACCAAATATGTAACATTGAAATTCGCGAGCACATGCAACTTTAGCAAGCAAAACCCTTGGAAATATCACGCCCCAACTCTTGAATCTTGCATGGAAAACATAAGAACAAAGCACACATTTAGCCTCATGACAGCTCGAAGCAATGTTGTGTATGGGCGTGAGATTCCACTATGTCCTTAGGTCGGCTAATAATGCAAGGTCATCTAATAATATCTTATGCTCAAGTCCAAAAAATCGTTTGTTAAAATATGCAATATAGACTACTTATGCTTATGCCTTGGGTAGGGGTGCTTTTGGTGTTGTCTATACAGGCATATTAGATTTTACCTTTAAAAGTTCCTTTTTATTATTGCTTGCTTGTGGTTATATATTAAATTTATGTAGCAAGTATTTTATCTGCACTCATGTTACATTTCACTCATTAGCTATGCTCAACTCAACTATGCTCTAATGACTTCTTAGTTAGGTTAATATATAACATAATAACAGGGGGTTTTCTTTGTGTTTTTGTACGCTTTTCACTAAGGTTTTCCTATGATTTCGTGATGTATTCAAATGGATGTACTAATGCGTACATCTAGAGTGCACCATTTCTGAGCCATTGATTTTAGCCTTTTTTTTTCAATGGTCAACAACCAATGGCTCACAACAAAAGCCCTTTTTTTGTGCGTGTGGTGCATAATGGGCACATGAAGGCTTGAAGGGTGCAATGTAGTGCAGTTTCCCCGCCGGCAACACATTTCTTATCATAACTTTTGATCCAGAGCTCTGTTTGAGATGGTTTTTATTGCGTTGGAAAGCTCTCTCCGAGATCTTTTTGATAGTGTATGATATAGATATGTTTGGTTAAGTTATATATGCTAAAACAACAATTTTTTGGCCGGGTTTGGTAGGCTTTCACATCCTACCAGCTGATTAATACAGGATTGCGCTATTGGATATTGTTTTATGGCTCATTCCGAATGAAGCTTGCAAAAAATTACCATGCATTTTTAGATTTTGAGGCAGTTATTAAGCAAATTCCAAGGCTTCTAGATCCTTGTGCTAACAAGCAGAAAAGTTTCCCACTTTGGTTTCTCACCACAAGAATCCATGGAGGCCAAAGGCTGCTGTTAAATTCCAGTTGAAAAATGTTTGTGTATGGGTGTTGCAAATTTTATGACTTTCAGAATAATGGGATCAATCTGCTCTTTCTTTATGGCAACTTTTACTTATGTTCTATTTGTTTTATTGTGATCAAATTCAAAAGCTACAGGTGATGAAAGCCTCAAATGAATTCTAGTTTTTTTCTAGTTTGAATTCTAAAATTTTTGTCACACTGGGGGGGGAGGGAGGGGGGGTGACGTCGTTAAGGCCCCAAAGGGGCCAAAATTTTTTTTTTGCAACACAAACCATTAACATCCAACATATAAAAATTAAATCCCCCAACACATAACAACCAACACATAACAACCATTGACATTAACAACCAACACATAACTACCATTGGGTCCAACACATTTAAATTAAAATCCCCCTTAAACCCCCTTTGGTTTGGGTGCATATTCACACAGGGGGTCAGGGGGTGACATAGGGCAGCGAGAGCCCTCATAATTGTATTTTGCACGTACGAAATCAACACCATATAGTATTCCGCTTGAAATCTTATAGTATTTTGTGAATCTTGTTATACAGTATAGCAAATTTTGTACTTGCATACCCCATAAACGAGGAACTTTACGTACGGTGTAGATTAAGGAATAAGGGGTGAATATGCCTATCCAACAGCTCTCGTTGCCCGAAGTCACCCCCCGTGTGAATATGCACCCAAACCAAAAACAAATCCAATGCATAACTTGCCCTTTTATAGACTATATAGTGCTCTGTGAAGACAAATTTAACATTAGCATTTTATAGAAAGGTCACGTTAGTACTTTTCTCTTGGCTATTTTGTTACTGGGGACTATAGGAACATACTATTACCATGATCTCAGGTGGTAAAAAATGTCATTGCCTTGCTTTGCAGTTAATTACCTGGATGTCCAGATAACTATTGTTTAGGCATTGAGATATGGCAACAGACAGGAGGCATTGTTATTTCACAAAAAAAGTACATTAAAGACTTACTACAACAGTTCAACATGCAGAATTGCAGGTCAGTTGCTTCTCCATTTGAGCCGGGCCTCAAACTTGATCTCAATCTTGATGAGACTGAATGGAATAATACCTTGTATCGTAGCTTTGTTGGTGCGCTCATCTATTTGCAAACCAGATATTGCTTTTGCAGCTGCGCTTCTTAGTCGCTTTATGGCCCTGCCTAGGAAATCTCATTGGCTTGCTGCCAAACGCGTTTTGGCCTACTTAAAACGGTGCTACTATCGGCTCCCTAGATTAACTAGGGGAGCCAATGGGATTCGCTTGAGCGAATCCCTGGGATTCGCTTGAGCGAATCATGGGGATTCGCTCAGGCGAATCCTCTCGAATCCTCTAGTGACGTGGCGTCCACGTCCGCCCTCAAAGGGGGATTCGCTTAAGCGAATCCCCAACCCATAGTTAAGAAAAAACGTGTGAAGAAATCCCGCTGGATGTGACGTGCTAAAAAATTCTTGGGGGGGATTCCCTTGAGCGAATCCCCCTCCCCTGCATTAATGATGTACTTTTTTTCACATGTGTGGGGGGGGGATTCGCTCAAGGGAATCCCCCCAATATAATTAAATGTACTTTTTTTCACATGTGTGGGGGGTATGTACTTTTTTTTTGACATGTGGGGGGGGGATTCAAGGGGGAATCCCCCAACAATATTGCGCGTTGGGTTCCTCCCCCATGTCTCATTTTTTACAATTTTCTTGTACCTCCTAATTTGTAACACGGGATATGCTTTGAGCGCAAGCCCCCATGTGGATCTCGCCAAGGGGGACAAGGGGGCCAGATAAGGACAAGGGGGACAAGGGGGCCAAACGAGTAAGTAGAACGATTCGCTTGAATCGTTCTACCACCGTTGCAAGGCCGAAGATGTTCTATATAGAACACCTTCGGCCTGATAGAGAAACATCCATTGCAGGCTCTCGGCTACAAGAGGAACCGCCTTTGAAGAACACAAAGGTAATTGTTTTGCATCCATCATATTTTGACTATGATCCCTCCCTCCTCGTCCACCCTTCTTTCAATATTTCAAAACATATTAGAACACTCCTATCTTGCCATGTTGCCTCAATATGCTAGAACAGTCCTTTCATGTGGCGCATTGCTAGAGGAAATCGCCTGTAACTAATGCTAAAGGATAGTCAAGCTTTTTTGAGGATTCATTTTGTCCCACCCAATATATAGGCTAGTTTGCGTCAACAATCAACCCTAAAAAGTTTCAAATCAGCTTTCTTGAAAATTCTAAGCCACCACATTTTGATGTTTGATAATATATATTGCATTATATACACGCACCAAGTACATAATTAAGTGATCCATTTGTGACATTGCAAATGGCAAATCAAATGCTATTATGGGCACCACTTTGCGACGAGTAAAATTAAATTTGTTCACACAATATTATTCAGTTTCATGCTCAAAGCATCCCTCAGGCATTGGCCACAAGTTGAAGATCAGATCAGTGAATGAGAACCCACGTGGGCAAAAGGGCTTTGCAAAGTGCTCGTGAGGATTCTCGTGACGTGGCGTCCACGTCCGCGCCCAAAGGGGGGATTCACTTAAGCGAATCCTCAATCCATAGTTAAAAAAAACGTGTGAAGAAATCCAGCATTTAATGCACTGGATTTGGCATGCTTAAAAAATCTTGGGGGAATTCCCTTAAAAAATCTTGGGGGGATTCCCTTGAGCCCAACAAGATAGAGAAACAGTGATTATGGTTAATTCTTTTGTTTAGTGAGATTATACCCTAATCTAGTACCTGTTTGTGGTTGCAGTTTGCTGCAAATGTCTTCTTCAGAGCCAGTGCCGGTTGCACACATGGACGAGCGACCATTGCCCTTTGACTTAGAAAGCGGGGCCCAGCATCCAGCTCGCATTGGAAGTATCATATCCTGGTATGCCCAAAACCACTTATCTTTTGCAGAACAATACGTTGTTTGCACTAACTTTTCCACATGTTTTATTGCAGGGAGTACCATGGCATTTGGTGCCTCGTTAGAAGGGTGATTCAAGTGGAAACCGGTCGTGCCCCTTCGGTTGCACAGAGATGGATCTGCACTGCGGAGGGGTGCACACACTTTCTTGACAGAGTGCGCCGGGATCCTGGATTCCCTGGTCTGACATGGGATGGGGCCTGGGGACACCACCAGAGCCACCATCGAGATCACTGGTGGCCCGATGACAGGCACTCCGGTCCTCGTGCCCAGGCACCGAGAAATTCAACCAGAGTCGCAGCTGACCGCGAGAAGGCAGCGCGAAGACGACAAGATCCACAGATGGCCGCCCGCATGTTGGCGAACGTAGCCAGACACAGAGATGCTGCGAGGCAGGGTGCTACCACAATGCGTTTGCAACATATCCTTACACCCGAGGCGGCACTGGAAGCCTTTCCAGAGGGGCCAGATGCGGTCTTGCACGATGTGAGCACCCAGCACAGGCAAGAGCGCCAGAGGCTGCAACCATTTCATGAAGGACGCATCAGAGTGCGGTTAGGTACCGCAGATATGGTTGGGCCCGATGATTGGGAAGCACATCAGCTTCTCAATGATTGGGCGATTGCGCAGAGATTGGCGGGTCATATGCCAACAGAGCAGGAGTTACTAGCTGAGCTCATCCGAATACGGGGTTCTCACCGAGAGGAGGGTCCAGACCCATCTTCACGTTCAACTTCAAGAACTACTATGATCCCCACTCCATCTGATCCCTCTTTTGCAGCGGAGCAGGATAGACTGCATGCCGATATGGCCGAATTTGGTGCGAGCAGTAGGGACACTAGGTCTCAGATGAGTGGCCCGACTCCAACAGATCCAGAGTCTCCTCTCCCCATGGCATCTGGTCTCCCGGGGGTGGATCCGACTCCACCAGACCTATATTTGGCCACCCCTCCTTCTATATGTCGTCTCCGCGGTGATACGGTTGACCCTCCCAGGGGGCGTCAGGTCTTTGATGACATTGTGAGCACTGCCATGGCTGGCACTGGCATGGCACATACCTTGACCTCGCCATTTCCACCTGATTGTTCTTCTTGTACCACTTTGGTGAGTTTGACAGACACACCATTTGGAGCTACTTAGTGTGTGTGTGGCATGCACATTGGATATATCATGCGGCAGCTTGTCCGATGCATATGGCAAACCCAGCTGGCCGCTATTATACCCATCACAAGGGACTGGTACACTGCAGGTGATGTGCGCCAGTTTAGGAGTGAGTGGCCTGTGGCCTGTACTAGTTGCTCTCTTGTATTGTAGAGTGTTTTGGTACCACCAGAGGATTAGTGGCCTCTGGTAGTGCAGTTTGTATGCTACCGAACCATATTATATTGCCGCTCATTGTGATTTCATAGGGTGATCTCAATACAATGAAAACATATTTAATTGAAAAAGTATTGATGCGAAGAAACAGTCAATAGTGTCGCATCTGCCATTTCTGAATGCACAATAAATATTTTAGACTTATATCCACATATGATTAGCAAATGCGTTGACAAGTATGAAGTTAATGGACCTAATTAAGGATGATGCCCTATTGGAGCTCTGTGCGACTCCTTGACCTTCCGCGAGGCCGTGGGGGGTGCTCCCTCGCTGCACCATGCGATGCATGCCACGGATGAACTCCTGCGCGAGCATGTTGTTGTCTATCGTATCCACCATGGAATATTTGCATGGGAGGGCCAGCTGCATCTCTGTGATACCGGATCTGTCTACGGACCTTTGTCACCATTTCACGCACATCTGCTGG
This sequence comes from Isoetes taiwanensis, assembly GCA_021234155.1. NCBI lineage: Eukaryota > Viridiplantae > Streptophyta > Lycopodiopsida > Isoetales > Isoetaceae > Isoetes > Isoetes taiwanensis. The sequence goes on from JAJEKV010000062.1 coordinate 7,440,108, forward strand.
AGCAAGATCACCTACATTCTGCAAACTCACTTGTACTGTTTGATGTTCAGCCATGAGCAATGCATCCCATTCCTGTAGCAGTGGTATTAGAACATCCATGTCATTTGCTGGTGCAGGCGGGCGTGGAGGCATGGGTGGAATGAATTGTCGATTGGGATATAACTCATTGTACAACATGGGGTGACGGCTTGCAATGAAGTAGTCTCCTGCGATGAGGTGCTTGCACACAGCAAGAGGAGATGGGCAATCGCAGTATCGCATTCTCATATGTTGCGTGTATCTCAGTCCCTCTGTCGTCTGGCTAGCCATTGACAACCTTAGGTCATTCGCATCGTCTAGTAGGATGGTGTTAGGGTGTTCGTCCAATAAATGAATAAGTGATTGAGCACCTGCATGTCTCTTTGGATATGAACGTGTACTATAACGTCCAAACTCAGCTGAAGAGAAGACAACTAGTAAGACTGTGTCATCACACAAATGGGCATATTACACGTAATATACATACCAAGACTCCATCTTTCTAGGCAGCGAGTCAAAATTGTGCCTCCAGCTGGCAAAGTCCCATCTGGAAAGCCTATGAGATGAGACACGAGCGTGTACATCCTTATATTAACTTTGCATTGCAAGGTTTGGGTCTTCAATACCCTCCAGTGAGATTCGACGTAATTTGTGGTGTCAATGATTCCGTGGTTGAACATTCGTTTATGTCTTTGCCATTTACCATCCCATGTTGCCCCATTGAGCCAGTTGTTATTCAAGTACCTAAATCATATTACATCCTGGTTATTGCAAATGCCCGATTCACACAATTCATAGTTGTGCACTCACCTTTGTATGACTGGGTTATGTCCGTAATTCTGCTGAAATTCTGCCAATCGAAGATGGTATGATTGGGCCATAGGCTCGGTCATCAATTTTGATAGCTTCAACGCCACATCTCTCTTTAGCACCTCCCCGTTCAGACGTGGCAGTAGATATCTTTGCCATGCACGCTTCGCATGGAACCAACATGCAAGAACATTGCCTGCAATCTGATTTTACAAGCACGATTGTTGTTTTCATCCAGATACACAAAAAAAGCACTTTCATTATACCTGCTCACCATCTTCCCAACAATATTGGTCGGCTTCGACGACCTCAGTGATGGCACGTCTCTCACAACCGTCCATGTCGATCGTGATTGACCTCGGCCTAACTGTACCCATGCGTTCAAATACAAGTCGGAGCGCTATCTTCAAGGCATGACGCTGGTGCCCCTCATCGGCCTCTACACTGCAGAGCATGTAGAACACTGGGAACCCCACTCCCCCAGCGATGGGTACAATGGCTCCGTACAATGGAAACTTCCATAAGTTTGTGCCAAACGTAGAATCCATGGCCCAACCACTACCACCGCTCCACCTTATAGCAGCCTCCAACATCTTATCGTCTTGGATGACTAAGATCCATGGACGCATCATCGGGTCCAGGGCATTAGGATTCCATGGCTGGTGGAAAATTACCTTTCCAGATGCTTTCCAATCGTCTATGCCATTCTCAAGACTCTCCCAATCCGATCCGAGACTGCCTCCTATGAGGTACTATGTGATAAGATTGTAGGAGTGAAATATTTTGGAAAAGGAAATTATATGATATTTTTTGAAAGAAAAAAGTTGCCATATTGAACCGAAAAAAACAATATCAATAGTTAATTATCCTAATATTGACTATGAATTATGAGAAAGCTAAAACAATAGTTGCTCTATGGATGAATAATTTTCAAGGGCGCTTACCGAGAATCCTCTGCCGATACGCTAGTTGCCAAACATCCTCCTGTGCCATCGTGAAGCGGTAAATGATGCGCTCAATTGGACTTACTGTCATACGTATTTCTGGTCCTCGTGCTCTTGCAAAGTCCCACACTGCACGAGTCATCCCGATACTCCGAAGCTCTTGTGCAGCAGCCCCTAGTAGTTCAGGATGCACGGGCATTGACCAGTCCTCTGCATTTGTGAAAGGGTCATGTCCTGTATGTTCCGTGCGTATGTATATTCGTGCAACAGCAGATGATGCATTGTTTCCATGTGGTTTCACAGTCCGCAACCGAAACAAACATCCTCTACGGTGCGACCTTCTGATCTGCCTATCCCCGCGAGTCCCTCTTCTACGTGGCTGCCTCCATCTGTGGCAGGCGAAGTCATCCACGATCTCACCTGTTACACCCCTCACACGTTGGTGAGAATGGACCAATCGAACACGATAAGCCATTTGAAGCTCAACTACCCTTTGTTCGAGGCTGCCCATGGTGCTCTCCTCATAGTAATTGAAGTCAACATCTTTCATGATTTGGCTGCTTTTGCATGTGCACACTTCCATGCACTGCATTATGTACTCTTGCGGAATGCCATGGGTGTGCACACCAATTTCCCATTCCTCTGAAATTTTTTGGGAGGTGGCAGTAGTCCGCCGATGGATGGTTCCATCTAGGTGTGCCACGGCAAGTAGCTGGCTCCATAGCTCCACATAAGGCACTAACTTGTGAGGGCCAGTTATGCGTCTATACAACCAACCGCCAGAGTCTGCATCGCATGCAAGTTCATCACAGTATACAGCCCACCGTTGCATTAGGCGGATATGGCTCTCGACATGGGCCCGGCCGCTTCTTTGCGGCATCGGGGGTAAGTGGGGATCAGCAGCACTTACTTCCGATGGCATGGGAACATAGTGTTCCATTAAGCACAATCTCATCAACCCATATGCAGATTGGTTGAATGCATAACCATTCCCAGACCTGGCACGAAGCCATTGCACTGGGTCCGGGTAAAGAGCGGCCAATTCCTGTGCAAGTTGCTGGGGATCTTGGTTGGAAATCATACTCGAGGTAACATGGGCACTTGGACTAGCAACATTGGAAATATTTTCCTCGGTTTCCTCCTCCGATGTGCTGCAGCCCACGGCATCATGAACGTCATACTCACTGTCATTTTCATCTGAAATCTCACTAATTGAATCATCGGTGTCTGCCTCTGCCATGGTCTTGCACTCTATTTGGAAGGCAAATAAAAACTAATGCGCAATGGGCGAGTTCACGAGTAAAATAAATGGAAGAAGCATGACCCTGGTACTTTAACGTTGGCTGACGCACTAGTGTTCGGACACTTGCCTGTTTGAGTGAACCTACAAGACAACGAGTACATTAAATACAATACATTGACGTAATAGAACACGATGCTATGATGCTCTTCGACAGGAGAACTAAAGGGAGCACTCTGTAAAACAGAAAATGATCACCAGCAAAATGAGAAAACAGCTTATTACATTACATGATTACCTTTGTGTTCTTCAAAGGCGATTCCTCTTGTAGCCGAGAGCTTGCAATGAATGTTTCTCTATCAGGCCGAAGGTGTTCTATATAGAACATCTTCGGCCTTGCCCTCCTTGTAAAACGATTCGCTCAAGCGAATCGTTCTACTTACTCGTTTGGCCCCCTTGTCCCCCTTGTCCTCATCTGGCCCCCTTGTCCCCCTTGGCGAGATCCTCACGAGACCTACATGGGGGCATGCGCTCAAAGCATATCCCGTGTTACAAATTAGGAGGTACAAGAAAATTGTAAAAAACGAGACATGGGGGGAGGAACCCAACGCGTGCAATATTGTTGGGGGGATTCCCTTGAGCGAATCCTCCCCCACATGTCAAAAAAAGTACATGCCCCCACACATGTGAAAAAAGTACATTTAATTATATTGGGGGATTCCCTTGAGCAAATCCCCACACATGTGAAAAAAAGTACATCATTAATGCAGGGGAGGGGGATTCGCTCAAGGGAATCCCCCCCAAGAATTTTTTAGCACGTCACATCCAGCGGGATTTCTTCACACGTTTTTTCTTAACTATGGGTTGGGGATTCGCTTAAGCGAATCCCCCTTTGGGGGCGGACGTGGACGCCACGTCACGAGAGGATTCGCCTGAGCGAATCCCCACGATTCGCTCAAGCGAATCCCCTTGGCTCCTCTAGTCAATTTAGGGAGCCAATAAAGTGGGCGTACTTAAAAGGTACATTAGATGAAGGCATTTTTAAGATAACAACTAACACATAACTACCATTATAATATTAATTAATATAAACCATTACATCTAACAATTTTAAATTGAAATCCCCCTGAAACCCCCTTTTGTTTGGGTGCATATTCACACGGGGGGTTACTCCGGGCAATGAGAGCTGTCAGATGGGCATATTTGCCCTTTATTCCTTGATCTAGACCATACATAGCGATCCTCGTTTATGGGGTATGCTTGTACAAGTTTTTGTATACTGTATATTGAAGTTTGTAAAATACTATAAGGTTTGTCGGATTGTACTTAATGGTGTTAATTTTGTACATGTATTATAAATTTTTAGGGGCTCTCGCTGCCCTACGTAACCCCCCGTGTGAATATGCACCCAAACAAAAGGGGGTTTCAGGGGGATTTCAATTTAAAATTGTTAGATGTAATGGTTTATATTAATTAATATTATAATGGTAGTTATGTGTTAGTTGTTATCTTAAAAAAAAAAATTTGGGCCCTTCGGGCCCTAACAAAAAGAAACATAAGTAGAGTTTAAGTTCCTAATATTAACAACACATGCGTCAAAAAACAATATTGTGAAAGTGTACATGTTGGGCATGTCTATTGTGATTTAGAGCACAAGCTATGGGATCACACAAGCCATTAATCTCTACACTTAAAACAATCTATGTGTATTGCCACTTATAACACAAGTTATGGAATCACGCAGACATTATCCTCTCCACTTGAAACAATCTTCATTCAATGCTATATCCTATCTTGATGTATTAAGAAATTGGGCTTATTCATGCACTAGGAGATGCCAATGTAAGTTGAGAAATGAACACAACAAAAGCAATTGCAGTGATAAAATTATGTTGATTTACTAGTTCAGCAGTGAAGCAGATCCAATCCAAACCTCATATATTATGGCTTTGTACCATGTTTGTAAATGCTACATGCAACCATAAGTGAACTTCCCACATTGTCGAAATTTCCCTTCAGTTTTCCTCCCTCCATAAATCTCTTCCAATGCTCTTCCAATGCTGCTAGTTCAAAATGCTTTGCAAGCTAAATCAGAGACATCACTATACCAATGTTGTAATGGTTGCATAGCTCCTTTTTAAAGCATCAGGGCCCCTTCCACAAAGCTCCTTACAAGCCCCTGTCTTCTTTTATAGAATGGAAAAAAGCATAGTGTTCTCAATGCATGGCAGAACACGTCACATGCAAACCTTGTTTAAATTGTTCCCTTGTTTAAATTGTTCCTATGAGTACTGAAACAAAGGAATTGGAAAATCCATCATTGTCTATCATTCAGCACCCGCAGTATCAGTATAAACAAAATTTAAAATGTGAACTTTGATTTCAAATAGCAACTATGAGAATGCCTATTTCTGGCGTACCTACAGCAAGTGTGATATGACAAAATGACTTACAATATCAATGCTGACGAACTCATACCATAATCAGAGCCTTACATTGGTCCATTAATTCGGCTGCAGACAAAAATGCCATGAACACATCATGAAAAACTTCAAGCATCAAAGAAACCATAGAAGAAAACAGACTTTCAAGCAGGAAGTAGAAAACAAACTTTCAAGCAGGAAGTAAAAAAACCAGGCATTCAATATCGTTGTTGAAGTTAATAGCAAATAAAAACAAGCTATTCACATCTCCGAATGTGCCATTCCTGCAGGAATCAAGCTCCTGACATCCAAGAACATGCCATCAAACAAGACACCCTCACCTGTGCAGAAGACCTCTGGATATGGCAATGCGGAAGAACAAAATAGAGATTCACAAAACACACAAGCTCAAGCTCAGTGGAGCTATAGCTACTCTGGCTCTTACCCTAAGCCGTGTTTTTGCTCGCAAAAGCCTTGGCATTTGTGCGTAAGATAAAGATTCCCCATGAAAACTCGTCTTTTCAGATGAATTCGGCCATGCATTATCATGAAAATCAAAACGAGCTAAGTTTCTAATTAATAACAGAGAAAAAATAATGTTCCTAACCTGGAAACATGCAGCAGCTCCGACTGCTGCCTGTGCGATTGCTGAAAAGGGCAGAGATGGGTGCTTTTCAGAGATGGGTGCTTCCGCAGAAGAATATAAATGAGAAATCGGAATGGCCCTTCAATCCGAATAAGGGCCTCCTGTCCTCCCAACGCGAACGCTGCCGAGGACGAAAGAGCAATGCCCAGGTACACTTGTTATGATCCACAAAACCCCAGGTCTGAACGAAAAATCGAAGTTAGAAGTTGAAAAGCGAGCTACATTTGCAAATGTTTGTCCAGCAGCTCTTGCCTGATCAGAATCTTAAGCTCTGGTCGTAAGTACTGGCCAATGTGACCATTGCCGAAGTGATTGTGTAAAAGCAGAAAGGGAAGGCTCATGCAAAGGGGCAAGGTCATGAGAAAAGGGCTTTCATTATAAGCCCTTGGATCTTTTTAGATTAAATAAAAGAGGGCTTTCTTTGTAAGCCCTCTTATCTTAACCATTGAGGAGCATGAAACAAAAATTGCACAAATTGCATGCAAAAACTTGGTGCACTCTAGATATACTGATTAGTATGCCTCGTGCAATACGCCCATGAAATCATATGAAAACCATGCCAAAAAGCGTATAAAATCACAAAAAAAACCCCCTGTTATAATGCTAGATATTTATGTTAAATCTTCCTATTCAAGGCTGCAGATTTATACTGATGCAGATTATGCAAACTGTTTAGACTCTAGGAAGTCTACTACAGAGATGGTTATGCAAGTTGGCCCAAATGTGATCACCTGGCTTAGCAAAAAGCAGTCCACTGTCTCTAAGAGCACAACTGAGGCAGAAATAAAAGCACTAAGTACAGGAGTATAGGAAATGCTTTGGCTTAAGACTCTATTTGCATATTTGCATGTACCATCATCACAAGCGCTGTATATCACAAGGCCCCCAAAAATGAACTTGCAGTAAAAATCAGTATTAGAACCAGTATATATGTGATTTTTTTGTACGACAACTCACAGTGTCAACAAAAACCATGTGTTCATCATGGTTTTGTAAAACCGCTAGTAGTTCATATTGTTTTTTGGTACTAATTCTAAATTTTTGACTAGTTTCTAGAAATCATCATTAGTTTGTAAGATGGTTTTTAAGCAGACATTAAATTTGGAAAACCATTGCTAGTTTATATCATGTTTACTTACGTGAGTTCTACGTCGTACATTAGTTTTTTGAAATCATTACTAGTTTCGGAGATGTGTTAAAAAACCAATGCTACTTCATATCATGTTTAATTACGCGAGTTCTACATCGTATAATAGTTTCCTGCAATCATTATTAGTTTGGGAGATGTGTTGTAAGCATATATTAATTTTGCAAAACTATTGCTAGTTCATACCATAATGCATTCTAAGTTTTACAATGTGGTTTCTTGAAATCATCATTGATTTATGGGATAGTTTTTACATATGCATTTTCAATATTATAATTTGGGATGCTTCACATGCTAGTTGTCATTATCATATATGTTTTTCAACATATATTTTATATACTATCATGTCTTTTCTTCTCAGTTCAAAAAGCATGTTAAATTTCGCAAAGATGTTATGGTTTTTGGACGTGGGTATTCACTATGCTCTTAATAGTTTATTATAATCTAGTTATCTTGCAACTTTTATTATAGAATGGCTAGTAATTCCAACTTCTATATTACAATTTGTGTGGAGCGTAATTTTTGTAAACATAAATTTCTATTTTTAGCAGGGCCACCTTAATGGGGGTACATTACTTCCTTCCTAAACTTTCCACGTGGTTATCCACGTCAGTTAAATTCAATTCTGACCATTATGCATCCATGGCTAGTAAAATTCAAACCCTCTAGAAAATAAGCTCTGGCTCTTTTGACAACGGCTTTCCCAATCCAATCTGTAGCATGTGCTAGCAACAAAATGAATAGATAGTTCATAGGTACTCTCTCTTATGGTTGGTTTTGTACTTAGGCTATGCGAAAATATGATTGAGCAGAAGGAAAATTCCCGCATGCAAATCCATTACTTGGGCAATGGGATGACCAATCCATTCATGCATGTGTGAAACCATTTGCATAGGAAGGGAAATTTGCAATCCCTTGCTTGCCTTTATAAATAGAGAATGCCCTTATCTATATTATGAATATCTAACCATGCTTCAAATTTGACAATCATATATCTTAGGTATGGAGGGCAAGAAGTATATATATATATACAAGTTTTTGTACTATGAGGGACTGTACAAAGCCGAATAGAAGCCAAATGCATAGCCATCCGATGAAGATTCTAAAAAGATTCTCTTAGAGTCTCCAAGGCTATAAAAAGATTCCCCAAGGTTCGTTGAGATTCCATCAATGTTCCCTTATATTCCCCAAGACCCCCTGATGATTCCTAAACATTCCCTTAGATTGCCCAATATTTTATGAAAATTCCCCTGCAAAATACACTTAGTGTGAAAGATTCCCCTAAGATTCCAAAAAGATTCCCTAGATTCCCTATATTCTTAAGGTTATACAAAGATTTGCCTAGATTTCCAAAGATTCCTCTAGATTCTCCAAGATTCCATGTAGATTCCCCTAAATTTTCTTAGATTCTAGAAAAATTTCCTAAATTCTCCAAGATTCCATCAAGATTCTTCTAGATTCTCAAAGATTTTTTTAAGATTCCATAGATTCCCTAGTATATTCTTGAGATTCCCCTAGATTCTCAAATGTTATCTTAAGATTCCTCTAGATTACCTAAGTTTCTATGTAGATTCTCCTACATTCCCTTAGATTTTATGAAGATTCCCCTAGATTCTACAAGATTCCATTAAGATTCACTACATTCTCAAGAGGGACTGTACAAATTTGACTAGAAGCCAAATCTAAGTCGAATGAAGATAAAAAATTTCTACATTCTTCAAGACTCTGGAAAGATCCCCCAGATGCTTTGAGATTCCATCAATGTTCCGTTAAATTCTTTAAGATTCCATAAACGTTCCCTTAAATTGTCCAATATTTTATGAAGATTCCCCCACAAAACACACCCAGTGCAAAAGATTCACCTAGATTTCCTAAGATTCCACAAAGCTTCCCTAGATTCTTAAGGTTCCACAAAGATTTCCCTAGATTTCCAAAGATTATCCCAAGATTTCTCTAGATTCCTCAAGATTCTATGTAGATTCTTCTAGGTTCTATAAAGATTCCACAAAATTCTCCAATATTCCATCAAGATTCCTCAAAGATTTTGTGAAGATTCCCTTAGATTCCCATAGATTACGAAAGATCTTCTTCAGATTCCCTTAGATTCCGTAAGATTCTCTTCAGATTCCCTTAGATTCCTAAGTATTATCCCAAGATTCCTCTAGATTTTCCAAGTTTCTATGTAGATTCTCTTTATATTTCCTTAGATTCTATAAAGATTCCCCTAGGTTCTCTTCTGACTCATAGATTCCCTAAGATTCTTTTGAGATTCCTTTAGATTCTCTAAGATCTTATGAAGATTCCCCTAGATTCTAAGATTTGCTTGGAATTCATCACATTGGCTCCAACTGCCGAACATCAACATGATACATTATCAATATTGAATTTGGACCTTCGATCTAGCCATATCCCCATATCCAAGTTTGGGGTGTTTGCTTTTTTCTTTGTTGCATAGATCACGGTGTGTTTCTGACACAAATGGCATATCCAGAGATATGAGGATTAGATGTAAGGAGCTAGAATACTTGCAGACATGGCATATCCAGTTTATAATGAAATGTAAAGAGTTGTTTTTGTTTTCTATGTAGGGGATTCTTGCTGTGTAGATGGGTTTTTCTTGTTCCTACTTTTGGACTCTACTTGAAGTTTCTAAAGAAAGGATTAAGATATCTCTAATATCTTGAGCTCTTGATGTTGTCGGTGGAACTGAAGGAGGATTTCGTTCACGAGCAAATGGTGTTAAACCATCTAAATGGGATTCTAGATAACTTGGTATCCACATAGCAGGCTCCTCCACTTAAGGCTCTTGGCCTTGAGAAACATGAGTACCAAGCTGAGGTAAGATGTCAAAACAATCCTTTTTCCCTTCGATAATGTGTGGTTTGTCCTTTTCCATTTTTTGATTAACAATGGTATGATGCGCAAATGAGAGCGACAAAAAGAAAAGTGTCACAACAAATGCCAGTGAAGCAGATTTGCATTTTGCTCTGCTCCTCATGCCAGTGCTATGCATATCACCAAAATGCAGAAAGGGCTTCGCGTTTTGGCCGAGAAGAGTCTAGACCTCCACCCGTAAATATCTCAAAACAAGTTTATGCTCGTTACAAGAATATTTGGCCATATACCAGCATATATTCAAAATTCCCTCCGAAACAATAAGAGGAAAGAACGGCAACTGAAAAACCCAATTTTATATCGCACGTGAAAACTTAACCAAGCTTACTAAAAATTACAAGGCTGTGAGCACTTACAAAGAGCGTCCCTCTTTGTGCAATAATAGAATGCAACCTAACGGCAACGTTATCTGGAGCGTGAGGACCTGGCATGTACAGGCCGAAATGAGTCGATTCTGAAACTTCAAACCCGTTTTTGCTTTTACCGGCAACGCCATAGCCATAGCGACCATAGAAGAGCTTTTCTAAAACAGAGGAAATTTTCATTTTGAAAGCTTGATGCTGCCCATGCCACCGGAATACATGCTGCTCTAGGTTTCCAGTTTTTTTTTGGCCATATTTGCAATAGAGGGGTCCAACCATGGCAATTTGTTGTAGCGAGACCGTGGGCGATCATCCACAATTTCTTCTTTCTTCTAGCATTTCAAGGTATATGGCTCCGGGATTTTGTTTCTCCTTTGGCTTTCATCGCTTCACTAATCTGTTAAAAATGCACGGGATTCATTAAAGGCATTTGAAGCTAAAGAGCAAAGGCCCTATCTCTCAAGAATAGACTCTTGATGCAGGCCCCAAATTTTTTTGGCATTGCTTGTCTTTCCTAGGTTCTAAGATGTATGAATCTGCAGTACAAATGGGAAACTGTTGGATTCAATTGTGAGGATGGTGTCTATGGTGGCAGCATGGCAGAATATGGAGGGAATCCTTCCGATGGCCTGTCCTGCGCAAATCATCCTCGGAATCTTAAGGGTTAGTGGATTCTGCAATTTTGAGTTATCTTCCTGTGTATTTTGAATAGCAGCTTAGAAGGCTTAAGTTGTTGCTGTTTCTGCAATGAACTCTGGTGGCTAGACTTCTTCTAGTCTAGTAGATTCGATGGCCGAAAGTTCTCATAGTCTGGTTTCATGTTCTCAATTGCGACTTCTTAACCACATTCCAAGTGTAGAAGACCAAAACTCGACCTCCATAATGTAAACCCTTCAATAACAGGGTTTACGTTTGGGATACCGAAACATGGTCATTTTCATGGATAACTTGGTGCACCATCTCTAAACATGTATGCAGAGCCATCAGTTCGGATATATCAGTTGTCCAGAATAATCCCAAACAATGGCTACTGCAAAAGTGGCTCTTGACTTCTAATTGCCACACCGGGAGGAGAATAGATCCAAATCCCATTCTGTCGGTTCCTATTAGTTCAGTCTTCAACTACAACTTCTCGACCATTTCCCAAGTGCAAACGACCAAAATGCGACTTCATAACATAAACCCTTCAATAACATAGCAACACACAGAGTTTACGTTTCGGAGACCATATTCTAGTCAGATTCGACCAAGATCTTGCATAGTGTCATCTTGTAAAGGGACAATGCTGACGCCAGAAGATGGGCCCTTAAAACCTTCTGGAAGTCATTTGTCTCAAATGCTCTGTCCCTTCCACCTTGGCATGTTAGAGCCCCCATGTTGAGTCCATGTGGCATGTTTGAGCCAACTAGATGGTATGGTAAATCCTAGGGGCACAATATATGGTAAATCCTAAGGGCATGACATGTCTTCACTTGGAGTGCCACATCATTGTCAACTGTTGTATATTTATATTTTCCCACTTACCTTATAGAAATTGCAAAATGACACTTTACCGAATCATCATGCCAGTTTTGCCATGTCATCATTGTAATTTGACAACTCATTGGCACACGTCACATTTTTACAACTATTTCTCAATAGTAGTTGCATTTGCCTTGAATTTTTTTTGAAAAGTCCACAAAGGCCTTTGGGATATGGCAGTATCTTAATTCGTTTCCTTTGAGTACTATAGGTCAAGTACTATAAGGGTGCATCCCCATAAGGAAAGAGTTGGATTTTCTTGACTTGTCAGCACAACCCTGATGCGTTGAAGATAATGGGAATGCTAACTTTCTGGCGGGGTTTGCCATGTGGCAAAGTCAGGCCAGGATAACGGCCTAATGGGGATGCACCCTAAGCACCTAAAGTCTAGGTATAAGTATATCCAAAACTCAAAGCATGTAGAATTGAAGTGCATTTAAAATTTCGACTAGACAAAATTATGCAATGCCACTAACCACAAGTGACAAAGTTGAATAACAAAATGAAATTTGAGAAGCAAATTGAGGCTATGTTTCTAAGATAGAGGTTTGGCCTGCTAACTCCACCCACTTCTGGAAATTCTAGACAAGTGAAACTATTTCCAACCATTTTTCTAGTTTTGAAAGCAAAAAAATCTGACAAAATACACTATAAAATGCCATATCAATAGTTTTTTCCGGTCATCTTAAATGCGAGGCCGCATTTTCTCTAGTTACTTAGATTGCTATTTTCAAACCATGATAAATTCCCACAAATAAGTAATAGGCCTACAAGAATTTTAGTTCAAATTATCCCGCCCTCCCACCCAATGGGCGGGATAAATTTGAAAAGCATGCTTTTATTTTTTTTTTATTCAGTTATTGGATCGAAACCCTATTGTATTCCAACTGCGCCACCAGCCGCCGGCGGCCTGGCTCCAAATGCGCCCCAATGGCGAATCCATCTCCGGCTCCCTGCTCCAGCATCTCCTTGGCGAATCCAACTCCGGCGCCCTGCTCCAGCATCTCCTTGGCGGATCCAACTCTGGCCTTCTTCTCCTTTGCGGCTCCCCTGGTTTGCTTCTGATTGTTGTTCTTGTGAGTTTCAGGTTATTTGTATGTTTTCTTTCCTTTACCTGTGTTTGATTTTCGCCATGAACCAGAGTTCTTGTTAGGAGACTCTTTTCTGATTTTTTGTGAACAAGGAGCTGGGCGGCACACCATATCTACTTACCAGTACTACGCTTGATCTCTGCCATTCATCATCTTGCTTCTACTATCTTTAGGTTTAAATTTTTTTTGCAGATTGTCAAGAAACACATAGACGCAAGAGTGATGAAGTTAATGCAGTTTTTTCTAGCGGCCTTGGTTATTTTTCCAGCTTATCCAGATTACCTTAATCTGTTTGAAGTGCGAATGGAAGGCTTGGACCAGCTGTACATCCAGCACTTAGATCATTGCTTTGCCCTGTAAAAGAGGCTACCTAGCATCCGTATATTTGATTCTGCGCTTCCAAGGTAGAGTAGTCTTCCTGATATTTGTTTGAACTAGTTCAAAAAATTTAAAGTTTTACACTGATTTTCTTTGTTTCATACGTTGAAGGACTGTTTTTTCCTTTGTTTGCAGCAGAGGAGCTCCTTGGCTGTAAAAGACCTACCTAGCATCTCTAGCTGTATATTTCATTCTAAGCTTCCAGGGTACAGTTCTCTTCCTGATATATAGTTTGAACTAGTTCAGAAAATTTAAAGTCTTACACACTGATTTTCTTTGTTCCATCCATTGAAGGACTATTTTTCTTTTTGTTTGCAGCAGAAGAGTTTCTTGGCTGATGCGTTGGGGCCGCTCTGTGACTAGATTGGGCGGTGTTTTGCCCCCTTTGTTGGCTGCCCCCTTTGTTTGTTTTGTTCTGTCTGTTATATAAAACTAGATCTAGCAGAACAATTTTCCCTAGGTGGAAATAGTCTAGAGTTTAACGTTTTTTTCTTAGATATTAAAAGTTCTGAATGCTTAATAATCATATGGGAGTGCTCTAGATGGATAAACAATTTTTAGCTAGCTTTTGGAAAATAATTTGTTTACATTTGCGTGTAATGGATATGATGTAAGATTGTGATAATATCATATCCTGAATGGATCAATTTGGGTTCGATCCCCAAAAGGCTATATTAAAACATAAGCGAAGCACAAGTAAACCAAAAGCATGGATTAAGTAAAGAATTGATCAATAGTAGAACAATAAAAAAAATAATGACTAGTTTTCTTAAGAACCGTATTTAAGAAGCATGTAAAACAACCATGGCAATTTTAAACCATGGCAATTTGCCACGTTATGTGTTGTCCATCAATTACTACAAAATATCACCCATTTTAAATTGCTGGAAAAATTAACTAAAATAATTATGTTATATTACCATGGAGAAAAATAGGGTGAAAAAAATGATATTAGCATATTTAAACCAAGTACATTTACCATATTGTGTATTCATGATTAATCATTATAAAGCACCATGAAAATTAACTAATGTAAAGCATCATGATAATTATGTGCTTAAAATTACCATGTCAATATACTACAGAATATAGATGTGATCAAATACCAGTCTACGAAACTGGACATACTAAACAATAGTACATATCATATAGTTTAAGTTGTTACAAAGACCAATTAAGTTTTCCATGTTCAAGTACCATGTCACAAAACAATGTTAGCTTACCACCTTAGAAAAATATGTTGATGAACCATATTAGATAACTAGACATGGTTTGTAAACTTTTGAACCCACTAACATGTACTGATTTATGGATTTAATTTTCACCAACAAACCATGGAAAAAAAATCATATTGGTTCAATTTTGGGGGCCTTGTGTATTGTGACAATCGCAGTGCTATCGAAATGACCAAAGATTACCCTTTCCACAAGACAAAACACTTGGATATTCTTCTATGTTTCGTTCGAGAATAGGTCCAGCTTCGTAACATGTTCCTTAACTCATTGCTCTTCGATAACCAAGTTGCCGACGGCTTCACAAAACCACTTGTGGGTCAGAAATTCATAAGGTTTAAGAAGGCTTTGGGCATGATGAAGTCTCAGCTGAAGGGAGAGAATGCCTAACAGAATTTTCAGCTTTCTTCTTCATCAAGAAAACCAAACCATTCCATTCCATTTGTTTTCTTTATGTTCTTGTCTTTTATCCCTCATATGTTTCAGAGGGAGTGTTAGATAATGTGAAACATATGGTCTAGAGTGACACGTATCATCCTAGCAGTGACACCACGTTGTGCATGGCACATTAGATTAGTCTTGGACTCTTTTGTACTGTTATTCTGTCAGGTTTTCTTCAATAAGAGTCGCTTCCTTGTGTCGCATCTTTCCTTGTGTTCAGATCAATCAACCGTAATAGTTAGAGTTCGTAATAGTTAGAGTTCCTGATACCTTATAATGTGTTGAAAAGTGAGCAGTGTTGGCTGCACTCCAGTACCTCAATCATTTTCCTTTGGTTGATTTGCTTATTAAATTGTCTTGGTTTTTGTTGCCATTATTGTCAGTCGAAGCAACCACTATGGATGCTAGCAGTCCTTGAAGTACTGGCTTTTCTGCCATGGGTCAGTTGTGGAAAATCAGATGCTCCCATGGGAATACTTGGATTGGGTCTACCAATCGAATTTATTCTGCTATCAGCAGTGCTAGTAGCTATCTTGGAGTGCGGAATAGTACCATGCAACAATAATGGAAGAGAGAAAAGTGTACAGTGATATAACATTAAGGTTGGACAAAGGCATTAGGTGAAGGACTTTGTCATAAATTGTAAGCACATGGACCAAACTCTGCAGAAAATACACACTATCCACGAGTCCATGTTCATAAGATTACTTTGTTATTGAGCCACCATGTGAATGATACGCGGCTGTAAGTTGTATATAAAAGACCAGGAAGTCAAGGAGCATAGGCATAGGAATAGGCATAGACATAGACATCTCTCATATACCTATATACCTGGCATTCTCAAATAGATTTAAACTCTGAACCTCAGTTGGGCAAACGTGCTTAAAAGAAGACACAAGCGAATCATCTCATAATCTCTCATAATATACTTAATGAACCTCAGTTGGGCAAACCTGCTTAAAAGAAGCAAGCAAATCATCTCATTATCTCTGATAATATACTTTATGAACTTATCTGCAAGAGAGTTTAAAACGGTAATTTAGAGATTCTTTCAGTTCTGTGAACGTGCTTAAAAAAGAGTAAGCACGTTTACTGTGACTGAGCCACCATGTGAAAGATACTTGGCTCTAAGTTGTATAGGAAGTCAAGGGCCGATGCATAGGAATAGGCATAGACATAGAAATTTTGCCAATCAAATCAAATCGAATCAATGCTTCGACGCAAATTCTGAACCTCAGTTGGGCAAACGTGCACGTTCTTAACTATTAAACAACCAAAGTTTAGAGATTCTTTAATTCCTCAAATCTTTTTATTGTCAGTGGAGCAGTGGAAATTATAAACCCTGTACTTATAATTAAGAGGCCAGGGTAGCAAATCGACGACCAGATTAACAAGCCGATGAACAGATTAAGAAATTAAGTAATAAGTAACATGGATGTATAAATGGAGAGCTCATCTGAGAGATATGAAAGCAGTATAAGGCCCAAACAGCTCTGATTCTTCCTCCATGGCGTCGCCGGCATCTCAGCAGATGATTGATCTTACTCCAGCTAGCTGGGATCCCAAAGATGTGTATCCTCCGCTGCCCGAAGCTCTCAAATCCGTCGATTTTGGTTTGTCAAAGAGGCTGAAGGATCGCTTCCAGTCGCATTTGTCAGGCGAGGAGCTGGAAGATCGCAGTGACGCCCTGAAAAAGACACTGGAGTACCTCCAGACGCAGAAGTCCAACTTCATGGGTTACCAGGTTAACCACAAGATCGATTATATTGACGACATTCAGAGTTTCATCAATATTCACGTAAGTTGTCTTTATCCTCCTTCTATAGTAGTCTTTATAAAAATAGTATTCTTCTGCTAACAATCTTGTTCACGTCTTTTGGTTGCAATGCCCTAAGAGATTGTTCACGTTTTTGGGTTGCATTTAGGGCAAACCTTTAATTTAGGTGCGTTTTTGTTTTGGATGGCCAAGATCGTTTTGGAGGGTTTGGGCAATGGGGATTTTGCTAACCTGCTTTTGCGTTAGTCAACGTTATTGGGGTGGGTATTCCTTCTGTCTATTAGCGCGAGGTGTAGTTACAGCCTAATCTGGCCGTTGATTGTGAGGGTTAAAAACCCTTGTTTGTTGTTGTGTTCTTGGGTCCGGCTCGGCAAAGGCATCCCTCCGTTTCAATTATTACTAGGTTTATTCCAGATCTGGTTGGATCTTTGTCGGTGGTTGTTAGGAATTTTGAGCTTCAAGCCTCCACAAACTCAAGCGCTCTACTTGTTCCGTGTTTTTTTTCTCTGTATTTTTCCTTGGCTCTGGCTTCTTCACGATTTGGGGTATGAGTTTCTTAGGTTTTCAAGACCGTTATTGCTTTGGCTCTGTCGTTTTCTCACAATTTGAGATCTGGGTCTTCAGCTGCATGGATAAACCTCTTTCTACAACATTGTTTTTGTTTACGAGCAACCCACACTGCATAGCACCATTTTTTTTTATTTTTAGTTTTATTTTTATTTTTATTTTTTTGCTTAAGAATATGCTAAAGATTTCTTTAGAATATGTTTTTGTATAAAATATCCCATAGATGATAAGCTTCTTGAACTACATTGTTGTGATAAGCTTTACCCTCCCCTCTACCAAATAACCCTCTATCTGCCCGAGGGGAGGCTTAAGCTCCTCTTTAACATTTATATGTGATTGATTCAATAATTAACAACACATTTAGCATCATTCCTTAGCATTTATTGTTAATCTCTGGGTGTTCCAAATCTTGAAGTTGAACAACATCGACGATGCTTCCCAAGAGGCCTCCCTTCTAGCAAAAAACCCTCTATCTGCCCGAGGGGAGGATTACCTCCTCTTTAACATTTATCTACATACAATTGGTTCAAGAACTAACGACATATTTAGCATCATTCCTTAGCATTTATTTTTAATATCTAGATGTTTCAAATCTTGCAGTTGAACAACATCGGCGATGCTTTCCAAGAGGCCAATCTCACCACCAGTACCAAGTTCATGGAACGTGCCGTGCTCGACTACTATGCGTCCCTATGGAATGCAAAGTGGCCACACAATGACAAAAGAGATGCAGACCCAGAAGGCAACTCCTTCTGGGGCTTCCTCCTCACCATGGGATCCACTGAAGGCAACATGTACGCAATGTGGAATGCCCGAGACTATCTCAGTGGCAAGGTCCTCATGATCGAAAATGATCCATCCATCGGACAACCCCGTATGGTCTATCGCCAAGCAGAAGCTCCTCGAGCTCTGAAGCTTTTTCGCGACAACTACCACTCTCCTGTTATGTTCTACTCAGAGGATACACACTACTCTTTCACCAAGGCTAGCCATCTCACTAGTCTGCCAACGTTCGGTTCAGGTATTACTTTGTCTGTATCTAATGGACCCACACATATTACATACTCAATCTCACACTTTCCTTTTTCCTGCTGCAACAAGTTGGTAATGAGAAATACCCGAAGCAATGCCCGATAACAGCGGATGGCAAGTGGCCAGACGAGGTTCCATCAAATGATGATGGAACCATCAACATCGGCAAACTGTGTATACTGGTGAACTTCTTTGCGCAACAAGGTCATCCAGTCCTCATTTCGCTCAACTATGGTAGCACTTTCAAAGGTGCTTATGACAATGTCGAAGAAGTGGCCAAGGCTCTGGCGCCAATCTTCGACGAGTACAACATGTGGAACAGGGATTGTTCTCTGCTCAACCACACGATTGAGCGCAGAGGGTTTTGGATTCACGTCGATGGTGCATTGGGAGCTTCATACATGCCCTACCTTAGGATGGCTGCGCAGGACCCCCGATATAAGCTCAAGGACGGATTAACCATTCCACTAGCTCCTGCATTTGACTTTGGGGTCACAGTGGATTCGAAAGGAAGGAAGGAAGAGATGGTGCATTCCATTTCTGTCAGTGGACATAAGTGGATAGGAGCTCCGTTTCCATGTGGAGTGTACATGTCCAAACGAAGATACCAGATCACGCCGCCTAGCAATCCGACGTACATAGGCACACCCGACACCACATTTGCAGGGTCAAGAAATGGGCTCTCAGCACTACTATTGTGGTCATATCTATCAAAGAAGACACTGCATCAGCAGATCGAGAAGGCAGTGTACTGTGAGAATATGGCGAGCAGCATCAATGAAAAGATGACAAAGCTAGGTGAATGGTTGAAGAGCGAGGGCATCATCGATGACCTGTGGGTAGCAAGGACACCACTGGCACTCACGGTTCGGTTCCGACAACTGGCTAAGGATTTGACCCTCAAATATAGCCTCTCCAATGAGAGTCTGATGGTTGATGGGGAGGTGCGCTACTACTCGCATGTGTTTAGCATGGAGCATGTGACTGACCAGTTGGTTGACCAGCTGGTTAATGAGATCAAATCCTTAGGAAAGAATGCATTTGCAGATCAGTCGGATGGTAAAATCAAAGCTGCACTTGCAGGTCTGCCGAGTCCATTGGATTCTGCTCGTCTTATTGCGACTGTGCCTTTCAAAGGCCGTGGATTTTCATAAGCTTGATGATCTGAAGTACTGCAAGATTGATTTGTTTAGTGTGTGGAATGTTCATGTTCATTGCAATCACTCTCTATGAGTACTAATAATAGTGCCCAGCGTTTGCTAGAAATATTTGTGATTGTTTGTTAATTTCTTTCTGGAATGTAGCATTGGTTCGATGATGAACCTTTGGTTATGTGGTTTGTATTTATTTGGCACTTAATATCTTTCACAAGGCACCCAAAAATTTAACCATTGTAATAAACCACTGAAAACCCACTATAGATGTGGTTTTTTATGTTAAAAATTCTATTCTTAGTAATAACCACATAGGTTAGTGGTTTTCATAACTAGTACGTGGTTATTTATGTTGATATTGTGTTACAACGTGGTATATTAAAGTCGATATTAGTTTATTACAAGGTTTTTAACATCAATGGTGATTATTTTTATTGGTTTTCTAACATAGCATGACTTATTAAATCAACAACAGTTTGTAGCATGGTTTTTCAACAACACTTTAAATATGGCAATCAACTCTTTTAATTTGGGATTTTCAGGTTTGCCCAAAAACTTTTTTGGAATTATTTTTAGCCCGATATCCTAAGATTTTAGGGAGTTTAGCCATCGGAAAAAAATTCGGATATCCTAAAATCGCAGAAAATTGGTTTCATATGATTTCGATTTTAGAATTTCGTGACTTTGGGTTATCTATTCGGGATTTCTAATCCCGCTTCTTCTCTGCATGCATGCCATGGTTGCTCACGATATGCAGTTATAAATCATTCAAGATTTTGTCACCGGATTGAAAAATGTGGTTTTTGATTTACATTCTTTGAGGCCATGTAAGAGTAATTTCTAACTTGATTCTTCCATCTAAACACGACGCTTAGGTTTTTGAGGAAAAAATAGGCCGATCGAAAAACAAAGGGGAAAATTTTCCTCCATCACTGTGTTCTGGCGATCTTTGGATCCGCCCTTGAGCCGATAATCGCCATCTATCTGGGGAGGCTCTTCATCCTGTCGTGCTACTAAAATAGAGATGGCTCGCAGATGCTGAGGCAGAGGCAGGAGGTATGAGTTGTGGATAAGCAGAGTGAAAGGTATGTAGATTACGTATGTGTTCATGTCATATTGAATAGGGCATAAATTATAATCTGAGCCCATTAAACATAGGTTATTATGATACAGATGGCCTTAGGCAAGATGCTGAGATACCCACATGATTTTTAAAAGCCATCTTACTTCCGCTACATCTGCTATTGTGGTTAAAACTGAGGTAAATCTTCTTTGAATTAGGTCTAGATGGTTAAGATGTAGTGTAATCTTTTGTAAATAAACATGCATTATATGAGAAAGGAGCTTGCAATATTGTCGTAGTTTCTTGCTCTCCCAATTAGATGTCTTCCAGATTGGGCAGCTAAGGATCCAGTTAAGGATGGTTTTTTTTTTTCTTGCTATGTTTGCTTTATCTATCAATATTTCAGGTATTCCATATTCAAAAATAAGTTTTTGCAGAGCCAGCCTTTCCAATCTTTGCGATTGTCACGGTTTTACTCTTAGGTAGTTGCAAGCCAATATACAAGCAGTCTCATCTAAGAGGTGCAATTTCAGGCTATCGCCAAGGTACTTTGAGTTCTTCCCATCTCTCTTTGTCATTCTGAGGATTGCAGAAAATGCAGCAGCTCTTAACTTTCTTTTTCTTTTGATGGTTTTTTACATCTAATAATATCTCTGATTGATGTGCAGGTACCTTCAAATAATAATATCTAATAATAATATCTCTGTACCTTCAAACTAGGAAAGAAGGGATTCATCCTTGGAAGGCAATATTATCTGACAATTATAGGTACTAGTTATGGTGCCCAGCGTTGCTGGGCAAATGTTGGGAACATCTGTGGATGGAAACCTATTCAGCTCAGACAATATAATAGAAACCAAGCCTATCATTGCTAGGCTATCCCTTCCCTTTGCTCTATCCCGCGTATCCTTTTTTTTCTCATTTTCTTACACACTTCCTTTTTTCCCTTTTCTTATTTTCTCTGCACATTTACTTTTTCCCTTCTCCCTTTTTTTTACTCTCTTTACCCTCCCCTTTACCCTTCCCTTTCCCTTTTTTCTGGCGGGCTTTTTTCCTTCTTTTTTTTATTCTTTCCTCACCCTCCCCATTTTTCTCGTGCCTTTTTTTCCCATTTCTTTTGCCTTTCTCTTTTCCCATGCCCTTTTTCCATTCCCTTTTCCTTGCCTTTTTTCATGTGCCCCTTTCTTCCTCTCCTCACCCTCTTCTTCATTATCTCGTGTCTCTCTTTTCCCATTTCCTTCTTTCTTTTTTCTCGTGTCTTTTTTCCTTTCCTTCCCCCCCCACTTTTGCCTCTCTTTTTCTTTTTCTTTTTCCTTTTCCTTCTTTTTTCATCCTTTCCCCACCCTTTTCCTTTTTCCCGTGCCCTTTTCCTCTCCTGCTCCCTTCCTTTTCTCTTTCCCTTTCCCTTTCTCTTTCCCCTTTTTTCCATGCGTTTTTCCATTGCCTTTTTTTCACTTTTTTTACGTGCCCCTTTTTTTGCCTTTCCCTACCCTCTTCCCCTTTTCCCCCTCCCTATTCCCCTTTTTCTTTTTCTTCTTTCCCTTTCCCCATGCTCTTTTTCCCTTCTTTTTTACCCGTTCCTCATCCTTTCTCTTTCTATCTTTTTTCGTGCCCTTTTCCCCTTTCTCTTTTCCATTTTCCTCTTCTTTTTTCTCGTGCCCTTTTTCCTTCCCTTTCCCCTTTTCGCCTCCCCTTTCCTTTTGCTTTTTACATCCTTCTTTCATCCTTTTCTCTGTTTTTTTGTGGCCTTTTCCTCTTTCCTTTCCCCCTTCTTTTTCCTTTCCTCTTTTCCATTCCATTTTCTCCACCTTTTTTACGTGCCCTTCTTCCTCATTTTTTCACCCTCTTCCCCTTTTCCCTTTTCCTCTTTCTTTATTCCCTGTTTTCTTTTTTCCTTTTTCCTTTTTCTTTTTGCTTTTCCCTTTTCCCTTTTCCCTTTTCCCATACTCTTTTTTCTTTTCTTTTTTTCCTTTCCTCAACCTTTTCCTCTTTCATTTTTTTCTCGTGCCCTCCTCTCCTTCCTCTCTTCCATTTCCCTCTCCCTTTTCCTTGTGCCCTTTTCCCCTTTTCATCTCTTTTTTTCTTTTTCCTTTCCCTTTCTATTTTTCCATGCTTTTTTTTCCTTCTCTCCACCATTTTTCATTTCCCTTTTTTCCCTTCCCTCACCCTTTCCCTCTTCACCTTTTCCCAGTTGCCCCTTTTCCCTCCCTTTTCCTCCCTCCCCCTTTTCTTTTCCCTTATTCTGTCCTCACCCTTTCCCTCTTTTCCTTTTTGTAGTGTCCCTTTTTCCTTCCTTTTCTCCCTTTCTTTTTCGTTCCCTTTTTTCGTGCTCTTTTCCCTTGCCTTTTCCCTTTTCCTTCTTTTCCTTTTGCCTGTGCCTTTTTGCCTTTCACTTTGCCCTTTTCTCCGCCTTGTTCAATTTCCTCTTAAGAGATCAAAGCATGGCCAATCACGGCGCTAGGAAGTTCTGCGATTAGTCTCGGCCTTCGGATGCAATCATATGATCTCAACCATCTAAATTAGGGTTTGATTCATGACATACGCTAAAACTTTATAATATAAGATTATACAATGTGCAGATAGTTTGTTTCCTTTGTTGTCCTATTTTTTCTTGGACTCTGGCAGCAAAGGATCAAAATAGGAGTAGACATCCACCTTGGCTTCTTAAGGTCATATGGCAATTTCACCTTTTGCTTGCCGTTGTCTAATTGCAAGGGCAATGGATTCATTGGAGCCAGCAGTGTGTATTCTATCTCTTTGTATCTTGAGAAGTAGAGACTTAACACTAGAAAAGGAATATAGATTCATGCCATGAACATGTTTTGGACCTCATTTCTCTTCTTCGATAGCTATTTGAGGCTGGAAGCATCTTCTATTTATCCTTAATTATATTCTTCAAGACAATTAGTTGGCATTGATGATAATTCTTTTCGTAGATATGTTGGATTTGTGATGTATTTTCTTGACTGACTTTGAATTGTTCATTTTGTTGCAGCAAGCCAAATGTTTTGCTACTTCATATCTGCAACCAAGAACTTCATGGAGCTGTAAAATGGAATTGCCATCTGGACCCATGCATCTAGAGGTTTGGGTAATTCCATTGTGATGAATTTCTATATTGCATCCATTGCCTCTTCCTCGGGGCGGTCTAGTGGGGGTACTCTTATTGCTTGGAAAATGAATGTTAATGTTACGTATTCCGCAGCAGATAAGTATGGTCGTTGGGCAATTATTAAGTGGCTTGAGGGAGGACAGGAATGGGGGATTGTGAATGTCTATGCCGCAAACCAACCATCTCAGAGAGATGCTCTGTGAGCCACAATAAGAAACAAGATACGGAATCTTGGGTGTTTGCAAGTAGCCTGGTTGCTACTAGGAGACTTTAATATGGTAAAGCAGGCAGCGGATCGCTCCAGCCCTGGTGCGCAGATTGTACAGGGTTTTGAGAGGGACCAATGGTCTAGATTGTTGCAGGATTTGGCTATGGTATTGTCTTTCGCATGGTGCAATAGGCAGATCGGGGCGGGACGGGCCTATGCCAGGCATGATAGATGTTATGCCTCCCCTCGCACATTGGATGAAGTACCCTCTCTGCATAGGAGCAACATTCTTTCCACCTCCATTTCAGATCATTATCTTCAATTGTTGTGTAGCCAGAATACTTCTACCCCCAAACCCTCCAGAACAGTGTTTCGTCTGAACACCCGCTTTTTGACAGATGAAGTCTTCTCATCTCATTGTCAGGACTTGTGGCTCAATACCTTATCCTCTCTGAGTGAATGGTGGCAGCATTGGCTAGGGTTAAACGTTTTGCTAAGGCTTTTGGTAGGCAGCGAGTTCAGCAGGAGCAACAGGAATTCCACTTACTCTATAGAGAGTTGGAGCAGATTCGGGCACAACCTTCTGATGGCATCTGGGAGAATGCCATACTCCAGCAGATCATATCTCTAGAGCAGGTCAAAGTTAAGAAAGCTCGGGTGAAGTCTGGACTTACTTGGCTGGAACAAGGAGACACGAGCTCTTCGGTTTTCTTTAGGGCAGCAAGGCAGCGTCAGTATGCAATATCAATGGCATCCCTTACTTTGTTAGATGGTCGTAAATTGGAGGATCCTGCTGATCTCCAGAGGTATGTGCATGGCTATTTTTCAATGTTCTTTGCTAAGCAGTCGTTTCCATACGAGCAAGAAATGTAGGATCTGGTTTTGGCAGCTGTTAAGCCATCTATCTTGTACCATCAGCATGATAGTTTAGAACAGGAACTCTCAAAGGAAGATTTAGAGGGTGCATGTATGTGCATGGCTAAGAATAAGTGTCCTGGGCTG
Organism: Isoetes taiwanensis; assembly: GCA_021234155.1. NCBI lineage: Eukaryota > Viridiplantae > Streptophyta > Lycopodiopsida > Isoetales > Isoetaceae > Isoetes > Isoetes taiwanensis. Next base: position 7,465,171 of record JAJEKV010000062.1, read on the forward strand.
GATGGTGTGCTTATGGAATTCTTTCAGACTGGCTGAAGAGTCAGTGTATCAGGTCTATCTTGACTTGTTGTGCTCTCATGGAATGGATAGAATTCTTAACACCGCATGCATTTCCAAGATCCCTAAGGTCAAACAGCCATCCATGATCAATGATTGGAGGCCTATTTCTTTGCTTCCTCTCTGTATTAGATTATTGCAAAAGCTTTGGCAGAAAAGCTTAAACTGATTCCAGCATCCTCTATTAACAAGATTCAGTCCGGGTTCATCCAGGAAGAAATATCTTAACTAACGTTGCTGCAGCTTATTAGGGCTTGTATTGGGCTAGGAAAATAGGTCAGGGAGTTGTTTATCTTAAGCTCGATTTTGCGAAGGCATATGACAGTATGCACTGGGAGTTTTTGTCTAGTGTGCTTCGGCTTTTGGTTGTGGTCCACGTTTTACAGAAACAGTTATGAAGCTTCACACATCAGCACGAGCTACAATTGTGTGCCATGGGGAGCCTCCCCATTCTTTTCGATGGGAAGAGGAGTTCGTCAGGGCTGCCCTCTGGCCCCATTTTTGTTTACCATGGTGGCAGAGGCATTATCACAATTGCTCTTGACTGCAGTAGATGAGGGAGTGGTAGATGGTCTTCGGATGCAGAACGACAGTCAACATATTTGTAATTAGTTTGCAGATGACACTTTCTTCTTTGTGGCAGCAGAAGAAAGCAATTTGCATAATGTTAAGGGTTTGCTGTATACATTTTCCTTGGCTTCTGGTTGTCTTCTTAATTGGGGAAAGTGTTTGGCTCTGTGGGCTTTAGAGACGCCGCCTCCACCTTGTTTGTTTCTCTTCCCTGGGAAGCCAATGAATGCATGTACCAGACTTCTGAGCATTCCTTTTGAGGGTGATATCTCTATGGGCGGTGTCTGGGATGAGATTTTGCAGGGACTATAGAAGCATCTGAATTGGTGGAAGGGTAGTAAGTTGTCGATGGCAGACAGGATTACTGTAGCTAAGTCAGTGCTTTGTAGCACCCACGTATACACAGCGTCTATTATGTTAGCTCCAGAATGCAAGGTTCAGGAATTGGATAGAATTGTCCGAAACTTTGTTTGAGGAGGTGCTGGAGAAGGAGTAGTGATTAAAGTAGCCTAGTGGAAGTGCCTTCGCCCTCGAGAGGATGGGGGTTTGGCAATCCTAGATTTGGCTTTGCATTCTAAGGTGATAGTCTCCAAGTTTGTTTGGAATATTCTCCATGAAGAGATGTTCTCTCCAGGTGCAGCATTGCTTTTACAGCCCCTCGAGAATTGTGTGGCTTTTCACAAGCCATCTGTCCCTGCGAAGTTGCCTTGGGTCTTGCTTTATGGTTTGGGGCCGTTTCCACATGCGTCACCTTTTCTCAAGGGTGTACTGCGGGCCTGGGAGCATGTACGAGTGCTTTTCTAGGTAGACTATGCATCAGTATTTCATCACAGTTCTCTTTTTCTGTGGGTTCCTCTGCCTCCGACATACTTGCCTTTGGCTGCCAGCTTGCACGCTTGGACGCAGGCCCGTTGGACTCGGGCTGCAGTCTCCACCTTAGAGGATTGGTATTGGCATGGCCAACTGGCTCCTTGGGTTTTCAGGTTCGCTTTTGGCTTAAGAGCAGTGATCGAGCTATCTCGCAGCAAGCGGCCTCTTGTATTCCACTCCATATTCCTGTTCTCCTCTAGGGAAGGGTGGTTTTTCAGATTTGGAAGGTTCATTCAGGGGTCGACGAGTCATGTTTTGTTCGTTCTTGTTACCGGAAGTTGATTATTCATGATACTGTACCTCCTTCTGACAAGTGGGCACTGAAGCTTCAGAGTTCCTGTTGGCACTCCATCTGGACATAGACTTGGAACTCTCTTCCCCCACTAAAGGTTAGGGTTCTCTTGTGGCAAGTGGGTGCACCGCTGCATTAGGGTAAATGTTCTTGTGCATAGATTTAAGCCAGCTGTGCATTTTCTTTGCCCTTGCTGTGGCTCTCATCGAGAGTCCATTGAACATTGTCTAGTCTTGTGCCCACATTTGCAAGCTGCATGGGATTGGGTCAGAGCATTGTTCCGGATCAGGATGTGTAGCTAGAAGATACTTCTTCATGTGTTTCCAGTTTCATGGTCCTCTCCAAAAAAGCAGGCTTTCCATCTGTGTAAGGCATGGTTGGTTTGGTTGATTTGGAAACGGCGTCGTTTATGAATTTTTCAAGGGATTCAGCAACTTGCAGCCTCTCTAGTTCCATGACTCAGACATAAGCTATTCCAGAGTTTTCTTATGTTTACTGGCCTAGAGGAGACAAAGTTTTGCATCTGGCGAGATATTTTGCACATTGTAAATGCGAATGGAGAGTTTGTACAGTGATTACTAGAGGTAATTGGAAGTTTTACGCACTAGTTTTTTAATATGGAGTGTTGAGGTGTCTTTGTCCCTTCGGGGCATTCTTTTTCCTCACTACTCGTCTTGTATCATCGCCATTCTTTTAATATAAGTATCTCAGTTCTTCAAAAAATAAAATAAAATAAAGGATATTTGTGAAAAGACTATAACTTTTGAGTTGGGAGGTCCTTCCTCCCAACTCACTTACATAGCGATCCTCGTTTGTGGGGTATGCATGTACAAGTTTTTGTATACTGTATAGTAAGGTTTGTAAAATACAATAAGGATTGAGAGAATGTACTTAATGGTGTTAATTTTGTACATGTATTGTAAATTTTTTGAGGCTCTCGCTGCCCTACGTAACCCCCCTTATGAATATGCATCCAAACCAAAGGGGGTTTAAGGGGGATTTTAATTTAAATGTGTCAAATGCAATGGTTTGTGTTGATAAATAATGTTAATGGTAGTTGTGTGTTAATGGTTTGTGTTAACTACTAAAAAAAATTTTGGCCCCTTCGGGGCCTTAAGGATGTTGTAGGGGTGCATGTAATATTGTGCATGGAGTTTCCTCAGTGCATGTAATATTGTGCATATAATATCTGTGCATGGAGATTCCTTAGTGCATATGAATCATACTAGAAAATGGTAGTAGAGCTAAAAACAAGCCATTACATTCGAAGTCCTAATATTAAGTGTGACATAATAAAATGGTGACACATTTAAAAAACAGAAAACATTAGTTCAAGACCAAATCTGAATAGAACAATTGCAGCAACAAAATTAAGAATCTAGAAACATGCTAACAATGACAAGACGACCATCATGGAAATTTCTATTTTTGTAATTTTTTTGCCTATAAAATGAACCACCCGGGAAGTCAAATCACAATAACTGATACCTACCTTCTTCAAGCTACATATTCCATATACTGGATACAATTGGTTACCCAAGACAATTTGGAAGACAAAGCATCTTCATGGCTTTGCACATAAGCTTGTACTTCCCACAAGAAATGCTTCAGTCTCTTCCTGACATAAATATAGTTATTCACTTACTAAGAGCAGCAGTTGTAGAAGCCAGCCTTCTAAACATTATTGCAAACTTCTACTGCAAGAGAACTTATCAAAAGACAGTCTCAAATGTGTTCAACTTGGTGGCGGTGTTCAGTCTCTACACACCCCCAACCCCCCACCCGAACAAGAAAACTAGAAAACTGCCAATTCTTTTGTATCAAACTCTTTCATATGAAACATTCCAGAACATGGGCTGCTCAAGCAATAGGGACTTCAAGAAGCATAGGGACTCCATCTTTTAGCAGAACCAGATGACTGTTATGCACATGGTCATCCATATAGAAGCATATGGGTAAATCTCTTTCATGCCATTCACTATCCTTGGACATGGAGTGGAGCATGTACTGAAGAGATTATGCACCTGCCAACACCCCACATGGACATTATCAAATTACTAATGTGACATCATGTAAAATATAAGATGCATTAACCTGAATGTCGCATTAGCGGTCCCAAATGTTATATAATCACCATCCTTCTGCTTTTGGATCTGATTAAGGCTCACTAGACACAAATCGAATAGTTCAAAGGCCCATGGTTTGATATAGTAGCATTTGAAGCTAAACCTGATGCTAAATCCATGCCCCAATCCTGAGCAGAATGCAAGGCTCTTATCTCCACATGGGCAAAAGGTCTGCATTTGTTGCTGCCTTAGATCTGCAAAGTTTGGCAGGCCCCTGCTTTATCCACCCACATCTATAGCCGAGTCGATTGTGAAAATCAATGATGATGCTGGCCTGATCTGCAGTAAATTAACTGGTTGGCTTGCATCCTTGGGATAGGATTTGGGCCTTACCGCATCTGGCAGAACCAGTACAAAGGGACTGGCCTACTGTGAAGCAGAGGAAGAGGTCTTACTCATTTGAAGGCCAGCTCATTACATCATATTTTATGGTAATGTTCTCTAATGAGTCAAACGCCTCTGCAAATGCACAACCATAAACTTTAGGAACAATATGGAATTTAAACAGGAAAAAAATGCTATTTCAACTAGACAATAAGATCATATTCTCACTATCAGTGTCGGCTGAAACAGTGTCCTAGCTGCTTAGGAAAAGTGTACACAATGCGGCAATGACATTGCTTACCACTGGTATATTGAGAATAGCAGCGCTGAAGCTGAGAAAACATAAAGTGCCCGCATGATAATCCAGCAGACAAATCTGGAAACAAACAAGAATCGAGCCCCAAAACATAGAAGTCCATAGACAAAACAATTCTTACCACCAGCTCTTCCTGCCAATTCTATCTGCCCGAGTTCAAGCCCTAAAAGTTGAAAATATCGTCATGTGTACTCTGCAGGAGAAAGAAGAAGCCCTTCTATTCCTATAAGTGTGTACTGTAACAGGGCGGTTTTGTATTCCCGAAATTGGAAGGGGCTTTGCTTATGACCTATATGTACACGAATAACGCATGTTCAGCTCAGAAAGCTGAGGGAAAATGAAACCCTCTTGCATATTTGCTCTACAAAATACCTTGGCTCTGGCACTGAACAAGATTAATGGAACAATCATCTCGTGCTCCTCCGAAATGGATAAACAGTAAAGAGAACCCGTGTGTTTGGTGCCCTAAATTACAAGATGTGTATATATGCATGCAAGTTCTAAAAATATAACGGATCAGACCATTGGAAAGTGCTATTTAAATTCATGCAAAGTGTATCTGCACTCTAGATGTATGCATTAGTACATCTATTCAAATACATCACAAAATCATAGTAAAACCATGTTGAAAAGCGTACAAAAATACAAAAATAACCCCCTGTTATTATGCTACATATAGCATGCTTATGCTGAAATTCACATGTTTTGCATCTATTATGCTTAAGCCTAAAATCTCTATTCTATTAGAAATGAAAATCATTCCTTTCACAACTGCAAAAGATAGTGTTATGAAGTCAAAACTTTTAAATCCATGCAACTAAAAGTAGTGCACAAAGCATGTTTGCATCGTCTTAGTTGACCACTAAATGAGTTGTTAACAAACATACAGGATGCATGTTAGAGAATGCAGTATACCAAGGTAAGACCTTAAATGTGCTAGTATTTTCTCGTTGAGAAATTCCAGCAATGCGAGAATCCCAGAATGATACATTTCCATCCAGTGATCCAGATGCAAAAATATCTGAAATAGCCATTCCCTTTCAAGCATCACATGGATATGAAGACGCATCTGACAAGAGATATAAAGGCATCTGACATGGATATGAAGACGCATCTGACAGAGTACTATTCTTATGCAAAGGCGTTGCAAAGACATACTAAAATCGTACTTTTGCACTAAAAGTAGTGGACATACCTTGTTATGATCGAACCTGTTGCTTTCAAACTTTGAGTTTTCTGTCAACATCTATCATTTAGGTATATATATCAATTGAATCCAAGTCGAGCATTTTTATTGAGCATCATTTCAGATGTTTAAATCTGCTCCTCTGAACAAAACAACAATTTACAGAATCAAAGTCATTAGAGTACAGCAAGGGTGCCCATTGACGTTTAGATTGATGTCTTGCTTTCAAAGGCCTAATAGATCCAGGAAAAACGAGATTATAGTCTCTAATAAAATTCATTTATACAGCCTTTTCGTGCAATATAGTGCATACAAACAGCCACCAGCTCACGTCATAAAAGGAACTTTCTGGAGACTCGGATATAGATAGAGCAAGAATGCAAATCCTGTCAGAGATTTATAAACCTCTAACAGTTGTGATACATTATCGTATTTAGTCAAATAATATGTCATAATGTAATGAAAAAGTTGCTTACTGTATCAAAATGCGCTAGATTTTCTGAAGGCTAGTAGGGGTCCACAAACCTCTGTGTACCAATGCCGTTTGCATTGTCAAATGCAATTGCAAATGGATTCTCCAGAAGAAATGGAGACAGAAATCCTATTTCAACTCCAAATCCAAGCTTGGATTCCAGGGTCATACTCATAGACAGGTCCTGCAAATCATCCGAGCATAGGATCAGATCAATAAAATGGCATGAAATTGTTAGAACATTGACAATTGTTGCTATACCTTCCATGTTATTTGCAAACCACATATTTACAGAAGTCCATGGCCATCCTCCAAGTAGTATATTTAAGTTCAATTTGCTCACGAAAGCCCAAAGTATCAGAATTTAAAAGAGTACTTTTGAACCTTCAACACCCCAAGCAAGACAAAACGTTATCACAAGATTATTCCACGATCCAGAAGTAAGATGTTGAATACATACCTATAAGAACATTTACGAGACACAGATTCACAAACAAAGAAAAAAAATAGAAAATATAAATTTGACCTTATGCAATTCACATCCCCAATGAAACAAAAATTGGCAAAGAAAATCATAAAATACACAATGCTTCAATCGGGTGTATGAAGTTACATCAACCCACAACCTCTAGAGCTTTCATTCTTCTGAAGGTTCATGTAATACATTTGCTGCATTAACAATATTCACATCTTTTTTTCTCTTCTTTTCATTAAGAATGTCCATTACGTCTATCAAACAATAGCGTTTCAATTGATCCCTGCCTAAGCTCTAAAATATCTAGGGTGTTAAATACTACTGGCTCTGCACCTAGAAATAGAGCCTGTATGTTATGTTGTGCATTATCTATTAGCCAAAAGGGCAGATCATGAACCCATGGCATCCCATGGATACAGTCTCATCAATCCCTGGATGATGCAAGTGAAATCAAACTTGCCAACAGACCATGTGCAAGCTGTTGGCTGCATGCCAAGGTAGAAAACTTCACATGGAAATGAAGGTCTAACCTAAAAATTCCTAAAATTCATGAATCATGGCGCTAACCTGATCCTTTGAAACCCTTAGCAGGACTCCAACTCCAAAAAATACGCTCCAAATATTTGCATATAGCTTTGCATCAGGAGAAACTATAGTCAAAAGCTTCAATAAAAGAAGAAACTAGGTTCTATAAAGCATGAGAGAGCAAGCTAATTCCTACCGTTCCTAAGTCTTGCACTATCTTGATCCTTTAAAATCCTTATCACATACCCAACTCCAAAAACTATGCAGCAATGCCTTATTTTGCAAAATGGAGTCTTGGCTACTTGTAAATTAAAGAACACATCATAGTACCACATGGATTTAAGAATTGAATATAAAATGATACGGGAATTAAGGCATGTGAGCATCTTTGGATTTAGAGCTGCTAGACAGATTGTAGCCAAAGAGGTTAGTTACCTGTAAAATAAAGAATTGGAACATGGATTTGAGAACAGAGTAAAAAAAGCTCTTGCAGATTCTGTCTTTTCACCTCTCAATGGGTTCTGAAACAGCTGGTTCTGCTTCAAATTTGGCAACTTCAACTTTGGAGAAATTTGCCCTTCTAAATTATTTTGCTACAGATGAAGCAAATTTAGATTTTAAAGCTTACCAATGCTTGCCGAAATTTAGCCGCATAGACATTTGCAACACATATATCAGACGTTGCGGAAGCATTAGACTGAAATGCTTTGCCATGCACTTTCAGTTAGAATAATTAGCCAAAGATGCATGAAGAACATGATACAAAAACATCAAACTGAGGGAATGCACGGTGACTAAAGGGTAGAACCATCTACAGACTGTAGACAACCTTCAGTAGCTTCAAGCTGCAGCTCCATAAACGCAGTTTCTCTCCAGTTCACCGTCTATCGGAAGGCAAGAAGAAAATTAGAACAATGTTTAAAGGTCTGTGTACCGATTTCAATAGATCTCAAGTAGATCTCAAGTTTATCAGATATCATTTCTAGTGTAGATTCAAAAAACAAAAAAACTACAAACTGCCTAGAGCACAGAAGTTATATTTGCTCAACCCATGAGAAGCAAGACATACAAAGCGCAGAGACGTAGATGAGGCCCTTAGCAAATGGACCTGAGTTTTCTCTCTGATTGGTGGTTACATACATTCCAGCATCTATTGTTTAAGTTTACTAAGCATAAAGCTAATATGCATCAACATGGAAAAATTGGAAAGAAAACCAAATATTACTCCAGAGCTAAAAGAATTCTTAAAAAACCTGGCCGTGTGTTGGATTTGAATTCGTAGACTCCTGGCCAGCAAAAATTTAGAATCAAGTTACTTTAGCTTCGATCACTAGAAAAGAATTCCGGTAAAAATCCTACACAAATCCACCGTCTCAAAAATCCCTGAGTTAGCGCCGCTCCTCCGCTCCTTAATGCAAGGTTTTTGCTTCTACTAAGAAATACTTTCTTTCCCTTAATCGGCTTGACTTGCCGGCAGCATCCCACAAGCTGAGAGGGTAACGCCTAACAAAGAACATGATACAAACGATGAAAAAAAAACCCTGACACTTACAGCCTGGATATTCACAATGGCCTCTCTCACATTCATTTTGCAAGGCGTTATCTATTTCGCAGCTCGCTATGCACAGTCAAGGTGGCCTTGGAGCAGAATGCCAAAGCTGCAGATCCGGCAATAGATAAGCCGAAGAAGAATTTGATTGCAGAATGCTTTTGGCATGGCGGCTGGTTGTTGTGGGAGAGAGGAGTAATGCACGGCTGCAAAATTTTCACTAAGCCATCTGATTCTGATTCAAATGGATGTACGCATTAGTACATCCATTTGAATACATCACAAAATCATAGGAAAACCTTAGTGAAAGCCGTACAAAAACACAAAGAAAACCCCCTGTTGTTATGCTACATATTCGCGTACGCGAAAATCTTCCGACGCCGGAATTTTTTTTTTTGCCGTATTTTTTACGTTTTATACGGCAAATATGTGCCGTATCATACAATTCATACGTATTCCGTATAAAACGTACAGCGTATTGAACCTATCCCTGGCTTGGAGTTCTCTGGCGCCTACCATGATATATGACGAAGTGTCCAGCATGACTAAAAAGATTCATGTTATCTAACACTACACAATGCTTGATCTCTCCAGCACCATATAATGCATACAGATTCTTTCCACGCTTTAGTTGGTCTGCAGTCACATCTTTCATGTGGCTTTTGAAATGCAGCTTCCCTGTGTCTTTTAGACAATATCCTAATATTCCCTCGAAACAGTGTAGGCGCGTATCTTTCAATGCCTTACACATGATCACGCCTCCAGGTGGACGGTGGTTAGTCGAGTCTAAAGCATGTTGAGGCGCACGTTCACAGCTACAGGCGTGGTCATATGAACATGGAGCCTCGTTCAAGTGCTACCATATCAGTTAGACAATCAGAGTCTAGAAATCTGCACACTCTCAAGTAATGGTCTTCCAATATATCTGAGCCACTAATTGTAACTGTCATACTCACATCTAGAACATTGCTCTTCTCATCACCTTATTTGGCCCTTTTGCCTCTTCAAACATCTCTTCTCCTCTTTTTCTTTCTTCGCTTTCTCACGTGCTTCCTTCTTCTCTTTCTGCCTCTGCTCTTTCTCCTTCCTCTTCTCATCTCTCTCTTGCTGCTTCCTTCTGTTCATCTCATCCCTGTCATTCTGTCTCCTGGATAACAATTCCAGCATCTTTGCGTGGCCTACCTCTCTACCTTGTTGGCACAACAATGTTATAGCCTCAGCAAGCACATTCAGATTATGCTGGGTTCTTTCTACAGAAAAATGTAGCTCCTCAGAAGGAACTTCTATGTAAGCACTACGGTGGAAAAGCGGATAAGAACCAACCTGGGGACAATCTACAACACCAGCTAACAAATTAAGGCCACTCATAAAAGGCACAGGACTTTTCCTGGCACCTCCAGCACTACTACTTTCAGGAGGCCTTCCCTTCTCATCAAGCGAATCCCTGCCAACCCTCCACCCTCTGGCCAATCGCTTCATCATGAAGAAAACTCACAAATTACTTGTAGATGTCCCCTCAGATTGGTTGCTTCCCTCCACAGACCCGCTGCTGCTCGCCATCCCGCTCCACGAACCTGCACAAGTTAAAACTCATACCAGCTTTCCAAGAACTAGCACCACGCAGCCAGCTTCTTATAGATTTAGAGAAAATCTGCCAAGGAGGCCTTGAAGCAGGCCGATTCTCTGCCAGGCATAGGGGCGAGACACATGCAAATCCGGCCGCCCATGCAGAACCATGACAAAAAGAATGCCCTGTTGAATGGCCAAGAATGATTTGAAAAAAAAAAAAAAAAAAAAAAAAAAAAAAAAGACATCGGGGAACCTACTCACCCACCTCATTCTGAGCATAGGCTACACATTATGAGACTTGCATACCTCTAGCTTAGTCGTTTTGTTTTCCCTTTTTGGATTGCCCGTAGGGGGCAACCCTATTGTTGGAGGGTGGAGTGACGTATAGAAGGCCTCGATTTGTTCTGAATGTGCCATAGATTATTCTATATAAGCGGTTGCGATGGCTTGGGTTTTTTGTATGGCTTCGATTGCTTGGGTTTTTTGATGTTGTAGAACTTTGTGCATGAACTTGATTCGAAGGGGCCAGACTGGCTCAGAAGGAGATTCGTCTCTTGACCGATCCCTTTGGTGTGTAAAGTCTACCGGGATCATTGTGGACTAGGTCTAATGGCTTGCCACTGAGTGTGGGTAAGGCATGGGCTCGACACCCGTGGAGTGATGCGTCACTCTCCAGTGGGTTGAAGTCGAATAAGGGCAGTGGCCCTCTAGTCACCTTGAGCCAGCATGGAGATCTCTGAAGGGAGTGATCCCTACCTGCCCCATCGGAACTGGGGAGATGCAACCCAGGAATAGCCCCTTTGGCTATGCATCCGGCGGGCTACAGTCAGGTCCCAACACTCTTCAACCTACTCTGCAAAGTGTGCACAGGAGGGGCGGATGGAGTGGACAACCCTCATGCCAGCCAAATCCATTGTCATGAATTTTGTCTGCAAGGAACTCTGGAGACCCAAGCCGTCAGTCATCCCCTGGAGTCTGAGCCTTGGGTAGGAACCCATATGTATTGTGCTGATCTTTGTCTATGCAGATGTTGATGTACCACCCTTCGAGGTGGATATGTGATGATGTTGTATACTGACATGTATGTTTACGCTTCCGCAGCTAGGTAGGCCCTGAGGGAGACGGGGTAAAATGACCCCTTTATTCTTCCCACTGGAACTCATTACAGGCTGCAGTGATATGTGGAGGGCCCTGTATCAGCATGGAGTTGGTATGGGGGATGAACTCCTGTTTGTATACGGTGAGTGCACCGTATACGAGTAGGGGATGTCACAGTTCTCTAAGAAGAAAAACCTATGAAGTTTGAGGAGCCAATAACAGCTACTGTTCAGTCAAAGCTGCATGCAATTATGTTGACGAGTAGCAATGAGTTCTAGATGCTTGACTCTCATTTGGAGCTTACGTAAGTAGCTAATAGGTAGGAAGAGGAAGTTTTTGGAAATATTTGGGTTGTTAGACTGTCATGGTAGTGGAGCAGTGGCTCAAAGCAGCCAAAATGATGACAACACAAGTAATGTGTGTGCTATTATGATGATGGTAGGGAATTGTACAGTGTGTAGCATGTTGCGTACTACGATCTTGAATTATCATGTTTCTGGCTCCTATGCTTCAACAGTGATTGCATCAGAAAATGTGTCTCTGAAGTTGCTGATGCTGCAACTTTTGCTTGTGCCATGTCGTTTTAAATTTCCATATTCCAATTCATCTGGCTGATTGTTATTATACAAGAAAGTATTTGATACTCGTTGGGCTTCAAACTGTGGCGATAAATTTAGTCAACGACTCGAGAGCAAAACAATTATTGACCTTGCAACTATATGCATTCTGGTGCATCTTTATTGAATGGAATCTGAAAGCAATGCTAGTAATTCTTTTGAAGTAGTAGCGCTGCTTTGGGGGCTAAGCGATCAGGCATCCTAATTTGTGAATTAGGGGTTCATTGAATTTTGTTGTCTTTCTATGTTGGCTAAAATCTCTTGGCCTCCTGAACCAACAATAAAGAATGCTAAGTTCTATCTTTGGATAACATTTTGAAGTCTATATTCTTGTTTTGTTTCTTCTGTTCAGGCTTAACTTGATAATTTTGAATGATTTGCAGCTTCCGACACCAATACATAAATGGAAATTGCCAGGGCTTCCTTCTGGAACTGAAGTTTGGATAAAGGTCACTTTTTTTTTATCTCTTTTCTTTTCAGATACAATTTATTCCATTTTTATTCTATTTGATAGTACAAATGGAGTTAAAACAAAGTGGAAGCAAATTATGGAAGGACCATTATGAACAATCAAAGGAGTATTAGCATGTCGTTCACAAGGACTTTTTTTGTCAATGAGGTTTTTGATTGGTCGCATTGCATCATACTATTCTTGTCATGCAGGTGTTAAGTCTAGCATGTTCTATCGCTGAGTTCTCGTGGATGATACATGGCTTGACATTTTGGCACTAATTCTGGAAGAACAGAGGGATGATTTGACAGTATGCAAATTGAGTGAGAACGGCAAGAAAGTTGGAGTTCCCTGCTATCGATGCAAGAGGGACAGAGCATAGAGTAGATTCTATGGGTCTACAAGTTGACAACTAAAATACAAAGCTGTTACAGACACTTCCAATTCCAAAAACACCATGGTTTAAATTGCAGTTTGCAGCTCGATGGGATTATTGAAAATTCTTATAGCAGGACATTGCAAATATTGGATAATCACGTCGAATTCTTAGGCCTGGATGGACCAATCGCTCGAGTTAGCAGCTGTTCAAAGCAGCATGTCATCTATATTGTTTATAATGTTGGATCAAAATGCTCTTTCTACAATTGTTTGTGGTCGCAGAACAGCAACATATGCAAGCATGTTTTGAAGATTTACACGATGCTATATGGATTAACATGGCACATTTTTTATACACTGTCTCAACCATTAACAAAACCTGATAACAGTCTTCCAATGTTTTTATCAGAAAACTAGATTTGGAGTTGGAAATGTTCCGTTTAGAGTATTCAAATGATGTTATCTCATGGAAAGCATGCTCACAATGCTTCGGCAAGTCCGACATGAATTACAACAACAAAAAACAAAATAGGGTTTTAGCAGATAAAATCAGTTCAAGGTTGAAACCAAAATCATGAATAAGTAAATTTTCAAGCTGAAGACAAAAACAAGTTATGATTAATGGAAGCCATCCAGGAATTATGCAATCGATCAGGTCATGGACTCAAAAGAAAAGAACTATGCAACAAGAAATAGATGTGGGCTTGGGGCAATGTCAAGATTTATTTGATTGCTCTCTTGTTGATTATACAGATAGTTATTGTGGTACTTAATTGCCATGCTATACATATCCATTCTCTCTCTTTTAATATGTCCTCATTATTATACTAATTGCATCCTTGTTCATATCTATGTTTCAATTTATAAATAAACCTTTAAGTGTACACGCGATCTTGATGAAAAATGGATTGGCTGTAATATTTGGGGATGAGCGAAAACAAGTGTAATAAGTCAGGTTCACAAACCCTAAGAGAATCTTGATAGCATCTAAAGATATATCACGAAATTTTAAAAAACCTAAGGAATTCTCATACTTCTTAGTTAAAAAATTTTGTACTAGACTCTCCATACTTCCATTTCCAAATATATGCTTCTCTCTTCCTTGAAAAAAGTATTTTTGAACCCTAATAGTTCTAAAATGTTCAAAGTAATTGTGCATGCGTCAATGGCTCCTCTAAAGGGCAACCCATTGATGCGTTATCATCTTGTTTCAAAATACATGTAGCCCACGTCCTTGTTTTTAACAATATTATTAGTAGGTATTAGATTCCTAAAGTCTTGTCGGTCTCTTTTTTAACAAACTGGAACAACCAAATTCAAGCATGAGATGAGATACAGCAATGAATTACACAAGCACCATATTGGTATGGCGGTAGTAGCAGCTCCTTGGAGTTTCGTAGGATGTCGTCCTTCAGGAGCTGAAGCACAATGTCGTTCATATTCGTCAAAGGTAAGAAACTTACCTTTCGTATTTCTAGGGTTTAGGGTTTTTCAGTCCTCGGGCTACATGGCTGGAAAAATTCCGTCTGTTTTGAGAATGAAGTATGTCAAACATTCACATTATGCTGGCAGGTTCGTGCATTGGGAAGATGTAGCTATGGAAGGACTCATACTGGTTTAACTCAAGGCGTTTCCTGCAAGTTTTTGGGGCAATATAGATCCATATGGGCCGATTCCACGCAAAACGTTTGTCAATCTTGTAAAGTAGAAACAAAAGCATTATTTCTTGAAAGCAATTGCAATACAGAAGAACTATTTCAAAAAGTCAGAGAGGATACAGAATTAAAAGGGGAAAGCGCATTGCTTGAAAACATTAAAAATATAGAAAGAGAAGATATATCACTAGAAAGGAGTCAGAATGGAGAAACATTGATACACACAGAAGAAAGCAGCACTAGCTCCTGTGTACGTCTTCCTTTGGAAGATCTTGCATGTTCTGAGGAAGAAACCTTTCCAGGCCTGCAGCAGAGATCTGAGGAATGGCATGAATTAAGGAGAGACAGGCTGACTAGCAGCTCATTTGCAGATGCTTTAGGATTTTGGAAGGGGCGGCGTGTTGCTCTTTGGAAAGAAAAGATTGGTCTCAAGGAGCCATTTGCAGGTAATTCAGCTACTCGGTGGGGAACCGCTCGAGAGTATAATGCCATCCTGAAATATAAAGCTATTACAGGGTTTCAGGTAGAGTCACTGTCTTTTAAAGTTTATCGGGAAGACGATGCATCTCTGTCATGGCTCGGAGGGTCTCCTGATGGTTTAATTGAGGGCCATGTATCTGGAGTTTTTGGAAAGAAAGGTGTGCTGGAGGTGAAATGCCCTCATAATAAAGGGAGGCCACAACGTTGTATTCCTTGGTCAGCAGTTCCCTACTATTATATTCCACAAGCACAAGGCCTAATGGAAATTCTTGATCGAGATTGGATGGACTTCTACATTTGGACAGTGAATGGAAGCTCTGCCTTTAGACTCCACAGAGATACCAAATACTGGGATTCAATTTATATGGCTTTGAAAGAATTTTGGTGGGAGCACGTTATTCCTGCTAGAAAAGCAGTAGAAGAAGGTAAATTAAAAAGTGAAATACTTAGCTTGTATAAGCCAAAAGCTGAACACCTCTTAACAGAGACTCTAGTCAATGAAAGCAAGGAACTTGCTTTGGCATGTCCGGTGCAATGGACTGTGACAGATTAGGAATGAAACATCACAATATTGAAATTCTACTCAGCAATATACGCAACTGTATTATATCACGATGAGAATGAATCGTGTAGCATTATTTTATTAAAAGCTGCGTTCATATTTCAAATTAACTTTTCTGCATCACTTGGCCTCTTGTTTTAGGCAGTGAATCCTTCGTGCTGACTTGCATATTTCAACTCACTTACGGTAATTTGGAAAATTGCACAACCGATTTAGCATAAACATGCTAAATACAATATAATCAATATTTTACAAAAGTTTCAACAATGTAACAATAATAAAATTCTGAGACTAGTGAGCGACAGAGAACTACCGTCACTCATATTCCACGTCATCATCAAACTCTTCACTGATCTCAATAAACATGAAATCTATAAAAAAAGAGAATAGCCTGCTTATGTTAGAAATATTCATCTCTCTGGCTTAAGTGTATTGAAAGGTGTCACTGCCGTTCCTTTTCATGATGGAGCTGTTATCGAATGATGCAGATTAAGAATGAAGTATCATAATATTCAACTATATTATATCATTGTGAGAATAAAATGAATTTGCTGTCTGTCATGACCTCTTCAAAGTTGCACCTTCATATTTCAACTTAATTTGCTGCATTTCAAAAATTGCAACCACCAATTCATGCACAATCAGATTTTGATTACACAAACAGGTTAAATACAGTGTAATGAATATTTAACTCAAAGTTCCAAACTATAAATTGACATTCCGCTCTTGTAAGAAAATGGGCAAGTCAAATACATAAACCACCATAACAACTTGTTTTTCCGCAAGTTTGCAGGGTTTTATTTATGTATAACACTAACAAAATCCCCAGACAAGAGAGATACACCATGACTCGTGAGCATTATCAAGACAGAACTACCCTTCACTCATGTTCCCATCGTCTCCCAACTGTTCACTGATCTCACTAAACATGAATTGTTCCTGATACTCCATTAAAAACTGCGTTGATCTCTTGACATCCATAAATAAAGAGTACACCCTGCTTATATCAGCAATATTCACCTCCCTGCCCTTCCTTTTCTGACATGCTAATGATGCAGCTGTTATCAAATGTATTCCATAACGAAGAGAAGTCTCGTACGCTATTTTTGTAAGAAGTTCTTTGGCGTCCTCCTCCATTTCAACGTCCTCTTCCTCACACCTTATATCCAGAATTTTTCTCATCTCTTCTTCTTTATAAGGCTGGGTAGAAATGATAAGTAGACGATCAAGAAGATCAATTGGCATACCATGAGGGGACTTATAATTAGTTCCACGTATCCTTGTATAACCCCTATTGGTTGCAACCACTAAAATGGGAGCCATTTCATTCTCTAATGCTCTATTCAGAAAAGAGAAGCATTCAATGTCAAGCATATGAACTTCATCTATGAAGAGAACCCCCGGAATAATCTCTGCCTTCCCCTCCTCTCTCCATTCTGCAACCTTGTTGTTAATCTGTTCACGAACCTCAGAACGAATTTCTCCAGTGTCCCCAGCAAAAAGGGCAAGAAAACCTTGGGTTCTGCAACAACAAAAAGAAGGCAAAGCATTAGAGCTTGCAGTATCCAAACCATAGCACTATATGAACCTATGGTTAACGGCACCACATATTGAAGCATTTGGAAGAATCTATTAACTGGGATGCTCTAAGAAAAAGAAGTGTACTTATGCTTTGACAAACATAGTGCACATACAAAGCAATTAATATAAGTTGGGCTGCCCATCTAATATAGCATAGTTCATAATCATGGGGAAATGTTCTCTTCGTGGTTGCCAATAACTCCTTAGAAGATAAGCACAAGATACCACATTTGAAACCCCTTCTCAGGGTGTCTTATAGCTTTGTATGACAAATACCATAAAGGTGTCAAATCATTCCTATCCAATAAAGACCAGCCTATTTCTACTGATTCCATAATTCTCTGTTTGATAAAAATCCCCTAGCATTTAATTAACAGGCGTTTGAGAGGCAAGGATTTACAACTTGCTCATGTGGGTAATCGGTTTCAATATGCGTGCTATACTTATAATACACTCTTCAACTACACACTAAATATGCCTCAAAATCAGTTAGTAGATTGACAAGTATTTTTACCTGCTATTAATAACATCTATCTCATGTAATGTGACTACATGAACTACTTCCTTTCGCTTTTGCAATTCCCCATCTGGGCACTGCACAAATCTTGTCTGAGGCCCCATTGCATCATAATCTCGTGATCTTGCAAATGACCTGCCAAGCTTGGTGATTTTACCAGAGGCCTTATCAATGGCAATGACATCCCCACTCTGCACTTTCTCTTTGTTAATGGCCTCAATCATCTTTGTCCCTAAATCATATACGGTCTCCATATCCGTTGTCTTAAGAGTCAGCTTTCCAGTCTTAGAAGCAGCACCAGCAGTGGCAGGCCTATCAATCTGAATCTCAACTACCTCGCCTTCAATAATCTCTGTTTCTTCCTTAATCCTAACTCCAATAGCCTTTCTAAATGCCTGTGTCAAAGCTTCAGTTCTACCCATTTCCAAAGAAAATATTTCACTTCCAGACATCATTGCGAAGGGAGTTTCCTCGCCTAAGGTTTTGGCCATTCCCATTGCAATGGCGGTTTTACCTGTTCCTGGCTGCCCGCAAAGGAGTACACCACGCCCTGCGATTTTTCCTTCTTTGATCATCTTGCATATTACACCAACTGCCCGGCGAGCTTTTTGTTGCCCCACCATTCCTTGAGAGACATTGCGAGGCTCCAAAGCATCGTCTAAACCCAGACCCCGAATGTGTGAATGGGCTCCAATCCGCTCGATCCTGGCTATATCACGAGCCTCGCTAACCTTCACGTCGGTCGCCATAGCCACACCTCTAAGCCCGGCAAACACAAATGAAGTTGGCTTTTCAGGTTTTTAGGGCAGATGTGGACAATACCCCGTATACATGTAGGGATTTTCTACATACTATGCAACTTTAGTATTAGGGCGCCCCCCATTTACCTGCGGCTTGCATTCCGGCGAGGAAGGCTGGCCGACGCGCGGCAGTGCAGAGGCCTGGGTGACTCGCCAGAATTCAAGCCGCAGGGCCATTCGTGCAACGTGAAGTCACGGGGGCCTTCGATTCAGTGACACGTAAAAAACAGTTACAATCTATTCTACCGCGTCCACCAGTAGCGCCTTGCCACGTGGCGCGTTTCTAATTCATGAATGTTAATAAATTTTAGTTTGATGCATTTAACCTAACATTCAAAGTTTTTACCCGACATTCCGGATTTTTACCCAACATTCTTGGCGACGGAATGGATCGTAACTGTCTTCCACGTAAAGGTAATATCCCTTTACTCGGCATTCTGGAGGTGTCAACAGGGCTCCGCGCTGACGCGCGTCGCCCCGTTTCCACCTCCAGAATGTCGAGTAAAGGGACATTCCCTTATACGTATCACACATTCAATAGTTCAGGTAGGCATGTCATGCGCACTTTCAGAATGTTATGCAGAATGTCAGGCGAAATTTCAAGATTGTCAACATGGCAGGGCTCCATTGGTTGCGGGGGTTGAATCGAAGGCCCCCTGACTTTACGTATTTACTGCGCCACCTAAACCAGAATCCAAATCCCCATTTGGAGGCTTTTGAAAGCTAAGACCTAAGGGCATGTTCCCATGTAAGCGACCGGACCTCAGAAAAAAAAAAAAAAAAAGAGACAGGTCCAACCATGCCTAGTGCCTTCATTGTAGAAGGCACTTGGCATAGAATGTTGCTTTGTAGAACGTGCTAGGCATAGGATCTTGCTTGGCTAATTATCGCGTTTTATTAAAAGAGGCACTTAATAAAACATAAATATCTTTGTATTTAATCATGCCATGGAGGTTGCAGTAAAAATCCAACAGCCAACAATTCCACAAAGGAAAGAGATGGATGTTTGCAATACTATGCTGTAAGAGGATGATAAAGAATGCCTGCAATATACCACAGTACATGTCATAAATAAACATGTATGAGATATAGTTTGTGCAAACAATTTACCTGCATGTTTTATCTTACCCATTTAATAAGAGCATGATTTGCTGAGAGCATGGTTTGCTAGATCTGTTGTATCCAACTGTGTATTTTATCGTATCCATTTAATAGTACAACATAATTTGCTAATTTCTGAACTTCATCATCGAAAACTGGCCCATCTTAACGAAAATTATCGAGTCACTTTATCTCCTACTGCAACCTTGTCTGCAGTTGCTTTCTTACTGTCTGCTCATCTCTAACAATCCAAATGAACTCCACATATATGGAAGTAGAAAATTATTATAGGATATAAAAGGGAAGAATACCACGATAACAAGGCATAGAAATAAGGGCAAAATACAGAAATTTCAAGAGATGGTATGTGTGCCTTATTCTCTAGCTAAGAAGGCCACAAACATGGCAAAATCATGGCAAGAAGAGGATTCAAATGATGGCTTGCTTCAAAAAAAGAATATTTCTTTCTTCTACACCTACAACCAAATGCTCACAGTATTTCTCTTTTCTGGCTTTGATTTTGGAATCATGATAAAAATTCCATGTAAACTTAGAGGATTAGTCAAAAAGAAACTAGATAAGTCGAAAAAAGGATTCGAAATTGGCAGCCTCTGCAAACAGCTTAGCCAATCTTCACCTTGATCGAATCTCTTGGTTGAATTTACACCTTACCACAATAAACTATGGACGAATCTATTTGTTTGTCTATGGATTATCTTTACAACCCTAAAATAAAGCATTCAAGCCTTGCATGTCAAATTTCTAAGGATAAAATTCTCACATTACAAGAATAGAATAGAATAGATTTTTTAGCATCCACGGAAACCGATTGGCCTATGGGACCCAAACAAAACGAGAGCAGCAAGCGTATTACTGACAGGATTAAAAAACCTCCGCCCCGAAGGGTTTTCGAGGGAAAAACCTTAGCAGTAATAAGTATGCTGGCACGTTGTACAATTGTATAGGACAGTTCAATACTGCCCCGGAGGACACAACTGAGTCCGTCCATCCATAACCTCCTGGAGGTATGACCCCAACAAACCCACTGACGTATTCAATAACTCATGCAACGGTTGGCCAGGCACTAGTAATCGAACATACTGCTCTCGGATATGGGCAAATGCTGGGCAGATCTGGAGGGCATGACATTCATCCTCAATGGCACCATGGTGGCAACACTGGCAAAGCCTTTCCTCCCGTGCTTCCTGAGCCCAACGTCCTGTCTCAATGCGGAGACGATGTGCACCCGTGCGAATGGAAGCTATAAGTCTGCGCTTCTTCATGGGCAAATGGGTGTATAAGTACTGGTGTGGGCCTCTCGTGAGCCTAGTATTGACTTGCTGCTGATAGTGTGCCAGCTTAACGCACGTCAGAGCATCTGCATCCCAGAGCTTGCGAAGGAAAGTAGCATCTAGGTATAGCTTAAGTGCCTTGTGATCTTTTTTTGTCCTTACATGTACACATCTGTTTGCCTGTACACCCCAGCGTGAGAACCACTGAGGGTGGCCATTTATTGTCACTTTAATGTTATAAAAAATCTCAAAAAGCATTAAGTGATATAAATAATAATATTCTGAGTCTAGTGACATTACTAATGACACAATTATATCATCTATATAGCATCATCAACATCGTCATAAATATTGTCCACAATTATATCACTACTAATTAATGACTATATATGTGCTATTAATACCATCGTGAATAATATCATATATTGCATCAACTTTACCATCACGACAATACATGTGTTGTAGATTATGCCAGTTATATTGTCACCCATAGCTTCATCTGTAATATCACATATTGAAAATAGTATACAAGTGCTAACAAATGATGCTACGTGTTGTTAATAGCATTATGGATAATGTTGCCAACTTAAATTGCTCTTACTATCATCAATATTTATTGTAATTTTGATAATGATAATACAAATATTAATGCTCATAACAATTGTAATATCATTTGTAATACTACTCCTTTCTTCAATTATTTTGTCATTATCTAGAAATGCTAAATGTGTCTCTGTAGAGAATATGTTGCATCTATTAGGTATGGCCGATAATAATGGACTCTTGACAGAATTCCATGAGCATGGAAGTATTGTCAATAGGCTCTCGGGGTGTAGTTGCTATACAAGCAGATCATAACTCTGTATTCGGGCTATGGGGACCATTATCGGGGCTAACCAAAGTTGTTCATAGGGGCCAGCTTCTAATGTTCATCTCTACATATATAAAGCAATCTATTGTTTTTCTTTTTTCTCGTGCCTTCTGGAAATTTTTATGCGGCAATCTAAACTTTTGTTTATATGCCACGTTTTTTTTTCTTGCGCAATATGGCAGGGACGCTTGATATTTGAGCAAGCCAGAAGCTTCTATGGCTCCTCCGCTACTATGGCTGCAAGAGCTCCAGTCAGATCCCTTTCTCCCTCCTTTCCTCTGCAGTTGCAAGAGCTCCAGTCGGATGAATCTCTTGAACTTTTGCTTTCTCAGAATAAACAAAGCATCATAAGTTTTTTTAGGCTCAGCAATTTGAGCCAAAATGGGAAGATCAAAGGATGTTACCATCTAATCATGTATTACATGTGAGCGATCTGGCATAACCAACTTTCATTCTTTTTACTGTTGTGGACGTAGCAATGACTTAAATAGGGTTTGTTTTTTAGAATTCTATTGAAGTGCAAATCTAGATCCTGCAAGTCCTGAATGGAGTCTATTGCAAGCATTGGGGTCATAATGCTGATGCTTTGCTTCTCTAATGTTTTTTCTGATGTTTAGCAATCGATTCTAGAAATATTTGATGTGATTTTAGAATAGGCATTCTAATGTATCAAGCCCAAAGGTTCCCATTATGATGCAGAATTGTAGAGCTTCGAAAAACTTGCAAGGTTTGAATGGCAAAGCTAGGTCTTTTGTTTCAAAGAGATAGAGATGAAATAGAGATGAAGTTGTCTCTGTCAAAATCAGTTCTTGTGACTCTATTTTATGACTGTCTTGAATGGGATATCTGGTACCTTTGAGGTAAGCCATGTAGTTGCATGCAGATTATCTGGGAAGCAGAGAAGCCTGATAGTGGACATGCCGACAGTTTTTCCCGATTCTCTGCCTAACAAAGTGTGCGGGTTGTTATTAAATAGATCTATTCGAACCTACCGAATCCCAATATATCTGCTTGATGTTGAGTGACAGTAGCATCTGTTGCAAGTCCAGCCCAAGTATAGTTTTCTCTTTTTTGTTGCATCGGTGTAGCCGAAGGTATTTTGGGCATCCATTTGCCTAGGAATATACACCTAAGATGATGGCGATGGTATTCTGGGCACTGATATCTGTCTTTTGAAATAGTAAAATTCGAGTTGTTAGAATGCCAAAAGAGTTTGAGCAAGCCCCTTTCGGCTTCTTCTGGCACAAATAACTGGATACAATGAAAGGATTTTGCATAATGTTTAACCTTTGATCTCCAGTTATTTGTTGATAGTACTGCTACAGCATCTGGCTTGGCCATCACTATATGCGGGAGGAGCGTAAAGAGGATCCTTAATTCTTGCTTGGTGGCAGATCAGTGCACTTGGCTGCTCCGTTCTTTTATGGCTCTCTAACTCAAGTCTGGTTTTTTCTGCTTATCTTAGGGCCAACCTTTTTGAAGCTATGATGCAATTGGGGCATAGGGAAAGACAAGAGCTGTGCTCCCATAGTATTTGTCTGGAGAAGAGGTCGGGTAGCTCTTATCCAGTAGCTGGCCCTTGTTGCGTCACTAGGGTCTAGAAACTTAGTCCTACTCTCCTGTAGTATCCTATGGAGAAGAAGTTGAGAGGGATTCTAAGAGTACTAGGCTCAGAGTATGGACTTCTATTCATGGATCAGAGAAGTGGTAGCAGTTCCATACTCAACTGTATGTATATAAATGTTTTATCATTCGAATATAATACAGATTCTTGCCTTCAAAAAAAAAAAAAAAAAAAAAAAGAGAGAAGTTTTAAATGTAGCACCATTTTTATTTATTTCAATAAATAGTCTTACGGCTTGAGCCTGTGCCCTAGTCATTTTTAGGCTATAAAATTTGACTACTAGAAATATGCAATTTTTGATGGTATGCTAGTGAAAGGTTGAGAAATAAGATGATATGCTAAATAAGCTTAATGCTGGCCAAAAGTAATGTATGAGATCAGCAAAGTGCTACATGTTTGCATGGCTATAGGCCAAGTTAGCAGTTGTGCTAGCATAGGTGTGGGCTTATTCATTTACTAGTTGGTTGGTTCATGTGTTGTAGGTTTTGACAAGTAGTATGTATCCTGATTGCATGCATTTATTCTTTAGGCCTAACGGTGACCTTTTCAGCATGGATTGCGCATAGATTTGCCTCTTCAAAGCGTTGCATTAGTTCAGCTTCGGGGGCTTCTTAGCAGCATCTCAGCATCATCGGCATGACCCTCAAATCTGTCTTTTATTCCTGCATTACCCCTCGAACCAGCCTTTCAAAAAGTGCTCATGAAAATAGGTTGGATGCACTGTTGGAAGTGCCTAATCCCCAAAAAAACTCGGGCATGTCTGGAATTTGGCTCATGACAAACTCTTTTAGACAACACAGGTTGAAAAGATGGGGGTCTTAGGCTCGTTCTTGGTCTTCTGCCGCTAATATATCTTGGCATGTTTTGCTGGCAGTACGAAGCATTATATCGAATCCATCTGCTCAAATACTCCTTTTATGCTTCTATTTTCTTCTCGTACTTTATATCATATTTAAGTTTATAGGATTTTTACCCCCCATATACACCTTGGTTGATTTTTTTAGTTTGGGCCACTCTGGGTATGGTGACTCCACTGCTTGCACCATCTTGGGTTCTTCCCGCACCACTGTTTGTTCACCATTGCAGATCACCAGGAGTCCCTATGTCAATATCTTCTTGCCTTCTGGTATACCTCTCGCGATCAATATCTTTATGTTCCTCCTCTTCTACCAGCTTTTCCTTCCCACGATCCTCCCTTTTTCTCTGGGTCATCCTCCCCTCCTCTTGCTCCTCTGTCTGCTTCTCCTGGGGTAGCTAGCTCTTTTCTTTCTCCTCAAAGGAGCCTCCTAAAGTACTGGCGCCTTGTTCACCCATAGAATTGTAGAATTCACCAGATGAGTCCAAACTACTAGGGTCGCCCTCCCATCTCGATCGTCTTCCCTCGAGAATCTGCTTACCTCCCATAAACGTACTTTGAGGCTTCTGACATTTAGCATTTTGCATGGTTCACATCATGTCTTATTGATCAAAAAACGGATTAATCTACCTCAGAAAACTTTAGATAAGGCTAGGAAAACTGGTTTAGGGCAAAAGAGGCTAAAATAAACTAAAAGGCCTTACGTGTGTGGGAATCTGTGCCATTATTACAGATTTAATGGGCCATCCATATTAATGATGAACCCCTATTTTAATTTTCCAATGGACTTTCGGCTACCAATTGTGACTTTTCACCATTTTCCATTGAGAACTCCAATTTGGGCAATTCTTTTGGCCCATTCTGAGTGGGAAAAAATGGTGTCGATACACAATTTTTGATCCAAATTTATTAAGTAATTCATTGATTCAATTATTTCTACCTCTTAGTCTATAACTTAATCTAAATTATGACCTTGCTAGTGGGAAAAAAATTTCTCCTACTTTTCGAGATTCGACACTTGGAATTCCCATTCAAACCTTCACTAGGCCAGTTAGCTATCTATTTAGGCCCATGGCCAGTGCTTGATCTTGGTCAGCCAAGATCATGGCTCTGATACCATTGTGATGCTGCTTGCGATATATACAATATACAGTCATATAAAGCATATGAATCAATGGAAATCCAGAAAATTTGCTGATATAAAAGCTTCTACAGCTATTTCGTATCAGACGGGTTTCACAACAGGTTTTGGCTTTAGAAAAAGCCACCATACCGACATTTAGACTCCATTAAATTTCACATTTTGTATATCTAGCTACAGATTTTCAAGTTAATCTTGGAAACAAATGTCAGGGAAAATAGAGCATTGTAAATCTGTTCATTTTTACTCAAGAGCAAGAGATAAGAAATCATGTCTATAGCAGGCCAATTGGATTCTTAACCCTAAAACATCAAAGCTAAAACGACAAGCATAAAAGCTAAAAATTATTATCATACCTCTATGCACAATCAGCCAGAAGCAAGGGACTTCATCTCATGCGCGGATCTGCCTAAGAAAATAGGCTAGGAAAAGCAAAAAGGATCAAGAATTAATAGGAGATTAGGGCAAATAACTGCGTAACTGCTCAGGGTCTTCCACGCCTCTCAAGAATAACATGTTTCACATGCTCATAACCTACATGCCAGCTCTTCCCATTCGACTTCCGCTCGGTGGCATCAACTACGAAAAAGAATGAACCCGCCCAAACAAACCGCATAATGAAGGGACGAAAATAGGTTAAAATTTTTGAACGGCCAGCATGTCGAATATTGTTAATATTGTCTAAGTTTATGCAAGTTCATTTCATCTTACCGTAATGTTGAGGACATCATTATGTTAAAGGAAGAGAATGTGACGTTCCCCTAGAATATACGATATAAATATGTATATCCTAAGCTATGTCACCATACAAATCTACATTTAGTAGACTTGTGTCTTGGTGTGAGGAGATGACTAAGCTATAACTTAGCCAGCCTAAAGTGGAACCCATTTCCACATGGCTTCACCCTATAAGTGACCTGCCACATGGATGCACCCTATTGGCTTTCATGTGAGCCCTAACATATAAAAGGCCAAACCCTAACTCAAGGCCACTTTTTTGCTCCACCAAGCTTTTGATTTTAGTTTGCACTCGAGGATCCTGTTCGTCCGCATAGCTTGCAGCATCAGCCGCAAGAGTTGGAATAGCAAAGCTAGGTCTTTTGTTTCTAAGAAGACAGAGATGAAATAGAGATGAAGTTGTCTCTGTCAAAATCAGTTATTGTGACTATGTTTTATGATTGTCTTGAATGGTTTATCCGGTAGCTTTGAGGCTGCAGTTGCATGCAGATTATTCGGGAAGCGGGGAAGCTTGCTAGTGGATATGCCGACAGTTTTTCTCGATTATCTTTCTAACAAACTGTGCAGGTTGCAATTAAATAGATCTATCTGAACCTACCGAATTCCAATATGTCTACTTGATGCAGTAGCATCTGGTATAAGTCTAGCCTAAGTATACTTTTCTCTCTTTTGTTGCATCGGTGTAGTCAAAGGTATTTTGGGCACCTATCTACTTGGGAATATACACCTAGGGTGATGACGATGGTATTCTGCACATTGATGTCTCTCTTTTTGAATGGTAAAATTTGAGTTGTTAGAATGCCGAAAGTTGTTAGCTGCTCGAGATCTTGTAAAAGACCTAAAATGTTGAATTCGGTATCTCCAAAATTGTTTGATATTGAACTGGATCTCCCGTGCAGATACAGATAGCTAAATACATGTTACCAAAAGTAAGGAAGTGGAATAAAGGATTAAAAGTTATAGGTCTCAATGAAGGCAAAGTCATCAAAAACATCAGGCTCAATAATGCAGTTGGAATTCTTTTCCCATTCGATGATGATTGGTAGGAAAGAAGTTCTAAATGTAGCAATGTTTTTATTTATTTCTATAGTAGTCTTTTGGCTTGAGCCTGTGCCTTAGTCATTTTTAAGCTAGAAAATTTGACTACTAGTAATATGCAGTCTTCGATGTTGTGCTAGTGAAAGGTTGAGAAACGAGATGACATGCTAAATAAGCTTAATGCCGGCCAAAGGTAATGTATGGGATTAGCAAAGTGCTACATGTTTGCATGCTTATAGGCCATGTTAGCAGCTGTGTTAGCATAGGTGTGGGATTATTCATTTACTAGTTGGTTGGTTCATGTGTTGTAGGTTTTGACAAGTAGTGTGTATCCTGGTTGCATGCATTTGTCCAAGTTTTTTGGCACATAGCAATCTCTGGCTCCTACTTGATTATATGGACTATATAATTGCCTACAATCAATGAAATAGTGATTATGTGAAAGATAATATTGATAAAGTATCTAATCTCTTCAAGTAAATCTGGATTTTTTCTAATAATATAAATTGTTCAGATAACTCCCGATGAAAAATTACAAGACAACTGCATATGTTGCAAATAAATAGATCACATAGGAAGCCGGAATTATGCTAGCAGTTGTAATGGGAAATCCTAGGAAATCCACTTGATTTATGTAACAGGCTAAAGCAGAAGGAGTTCAAGAAAGAGACGTGTTCGAGGTAGTCAGCACATTCATCAGTTGACAGAGACCTAGGAAAAGGCCGCCGCGATAATTTTTTTTTTTTAATAATAAACATTACATAAGGAAAGAAAGACATTAGTGTGCTACGTGTCCTATTATGGTTTATTTGAATAAAACCAAGCAGGAAATCCAAGAACAGTTCAAGCTTTTTGGAGCCTAACTGCGTTGGGCGGCTGCAGATCCATCCCATGTGTAGATCGTGCATGCCCAGGCATGTAGACCACTTAGGACTGGTTGGAATTGCATGTGGGTGCATGCAAGCAGCCGAGGTAGAATAAGTTGCCCACGAATTCGAACTGACGGAACACACTTCCAGATTTGGAGCAGGCATCCAAGCCTTCTAGCTTCTATAACAGATTGAATTACGGTTCAAAGTTGAAGGTGGGTTCCCCCATGAGAGATTAGAAAATCCTGAAGGTATTAACCCATTTGAGGAGTCTCTAAGAGAATTTCAGAAGAAGAGATCAGCTCTCTTGAATGGGCTAAGATGCCTGATTTTATGGAAAGGATGTTATTCCAGAGCAAGCTATGCTTTGGTTCAACCAAACGAAATTATCCTTTGCGCCAACAAAGAAAAACGAGCCTGCTTGTTTACTGTCTACCTCATTCAAACTGAAAGGCCGGGTGACCAAATGGTGGGATACACATACTGAGGATGGGAGGAAGTTGCATACTTGGGCTGAATTTTGCAAACTAGTCAGGCAAGAATGTGCTCCACATGATGATCACTGCCATGCACTGATCCAGCTGAAAGAGCCAGCTCAAATTGCGACTCTAAAGGATTATATAGCAGAAATAAGAGCATTATTCTCACATTTGCTGGGATGTGGGTTGATCATTCTATGAATGGACTCAAGGATGCCAACATTTAGAAATGTATGCTTCAAGTTGAACCTGTTAGCTTTGAGCTTGCAGTAGAGCTCCCGAAAAGCTCAAAGGATTGCTGAATAAAAGGCTAGAAGTGTTGGGGCTGCCTCTCAGACTGGATCACCTTCAAAGAAGCAAAAGAAAAAATTTATTAATGAAAAACATATTAAAAAGCTCAAGGAAGTTATTGCTCAAACTAAAGCATTCAAGAAATCATGTTATAACTATGCCATTGTAGGGCATTTTTCTCGAGATTGTACAAGATCAAGAAATGACAAGAAGGTTTTAGTAGGTACCTCAAAAGGTGAAGAAGAGGTGAAAGCCTTATCAGTAATTGCTTGTGAAGAAGATATAGTAAGTCATATAGCAGGGCCAGGCTTAAATGATTCATCTGTTCAAACTAATTCTAATTCCAGTTCTCCTTTTTTTTTTTTAATTTTGGATTTAAGGCAAAGAGGTGGCAGATTCGAGGCTGGGTTTATGCATTAGTTCTTCCTTGACATTTATCGAGTTGTAAAAGCAAACTCCATAGATTTCCTTTTGCAGTGAGACCCATTCCCTTTCTCGACTCGCGAGTCGAGAAAGGCCTTCTGACCTGTGTTTTTCCCTCTGAGCTGCCTTTCTCGACTCACGAGTCGAGAAAGGCCCTCAGCATTGCATCACTCTGAGTTGCCTTTCTCGACTCCGAGTTGAAAAAGGCCATCAAACTTGCGTTTTTCAAAAATGGCATTTAGAGTTGCCTTTTTAATTTTGATCTGCCTTTCTCGACTCGCGAGTCGAGAAAGGCTCTCAGGCATGTATTTTCCAAAAATGGCCCTAAGAACTATGTTTTATTTTTATTTTTTTGCCTGTAGCATCACTTGACTAACTTGATTTTGTCTTTTGCAGTCCTTATCTCGACCAGATAGTACATGCTTGGGAGCAATGAAAAGACCAGTTCATTGAAGAAAGGTGCCGAGAAGAGGGTGGTGACATCAGTTGGACATACTAGCATGTGGCCCATGAAGGAACTCCTCATACAAATTTCTATCGCCTGTAAGTTGCTCTGTGACTTGGAGAGAGCTCCACGCGCCATTTGCACTAGGTGGTTCATGTGTGAAGAGGGTGTAATCATTGTGATAATACGACCACTATGGTATCTTCACCCACTATAATATATATTGTAATGAGCCCATTTATAAATATAAAGTATCTCAAAACTAGTATTTTTTGGTGATTAAGTAAACAATTTGCTTAATTTTTGTTGGAATTTGTGATCTCTTATCTACCCATCTAAGAAAATAGAGCCAAAATGTCTTGGTAAAGGAATTCACCCTCACGCGAAAAAACTCTTATTTTGAATGACAAATAAGCCCCAAAATTTTTCATGCATCCTTTTCGTGTAAAATAAGAGGGTTCCAAAAAAAATGGGAATGGCATGAGACCCATTTTAATTAAATGCCACTTGTATTCTATAATCTTGGTTGATTTTTTATCCTGCAAAGTAGATAAGCTAGAAAAATGTACTTCATCAAGGGGTTAACTTTGATTTGCGGTTGCCAATGTGCGCATAGCATAGAAGTGATGCTTGAGGGAGATTAAGTTGCAGGTATTGCGTTTCACTTTGGTAACCACTCCTTATAGTGTAGATGTGATCACGTAGTAGTATACTCCGGGGGCAAGAAAATTTGGAATAAGCAGTGCATGATATACAATGCCTACGATTATCGGATGAATAAGATTCTTGATGTGATGTTAGGTGCATCCTTTTGAAGCTAAAATTGAGAAAACCAGGCAACATCCATATATTGATATCCAGTGGTAAAATAACAATAGGTTGCTAGGTTGATGGCATTCAGGCAATGGTTGGATAACGTTACAACACGGTGGTTGTAAGACAAGTTTTGGGAGGTCGGATTGAAGCTCATGTGTAAATAGCATATGTGTGACGTAGAAGGAAATGTCATGATTACATCATGGTCCTACTTGAGGTCTATAAAGTTGTTGGCCCTAGGGTTATGGCTAGAATAGTCGGTGATAGCCTTGAAAAAGTTCTTGGCCTTGAAAAAAATTCCTAGAGTATAAGAAAGCACTTAATGGAACAAAGTGGTCAGGTTACACATTTATATTTAGAGAATGATATCCACTTAAATTCTGGCAGATTGAAGAATTGATTGGCCAAGATTGAACAATGTTATCCATCTTATGGATAAGGAAGAAGAAGACAATGAATAGAGGAATAACATATTTAATCGTGGTAGTAGGTAAACCATGAAGTTGAACGAAAGAGTTGTCAGATAAAGCCCATACATGACATAAAGGCAGAGGAGAATGTATAGACACGGAGAAGTGCCATTTTTTGAAAATCTTAGAATGTAATAGAAGAGTTGTAAGCACATCTAGTAATGGTGCTTCTATGTATCGTAATTATTTGGCATGCTAGAAGTGATTGTAGATTAATGGAGGGATGGTGATTGCATTACTTGATTAGGGATATAGTCAAAGGATTGAAGTTGTGAACGAAATACATGAAGTAAGAGCTTCCTTGAAATTAACGGCAATTGCTGCCTATAAAATCTTGTTCAAAGACTAACCAGTGTGATGGGATAATATGTATGGAAGTAGGCTAAATATAGAGGTCAATGTATAGCCTAGGATACTTTAATGTCATTCGATGAATTCGTAGAGGAATTCTCTATACCATGGGCTATAATTCTTATGGGATCCCTTGTATCAACTTAAGTAGCTATAAGATACCCAGACTGGGGGACTTGATTATGTATTTTGCTTGTTACTTTTTGGATTTGGCCACCCAAGGAGTCTCGAGAGATTACATATCTAGTTCGACCTGAGTATCTCTTTGGAATGGTGGGTTTATTTTTTTCTATGGCACGTACCTTCTTTATGAAAAGTTGCATTAATTGCATTATGTTTATTATATTGGATTGGATATGTATGTTCCTCTTTTCCGTTTGTTGTTATCGATGCATAGAGTATACTCAATGTTATTAATATTTGAGTTAGTTCTAGACTTGGCGGTATGTTAAATTGAATGTTAGAATGGTCGTGCATTGGAGCTATCTAATATGTATCTTTACTTTAGCTTAAATTACTTCTATCAAGCTAGCTTTGAATTTCAAGTTTGGAGAGGCATCATCTTAGATTGGAAGGCTAAGCAATTGTGTTTGACAAGGATGGGTCAGTTCTGAGGGACAAAATTGTATTCATTTGGGAGTATATTGAATTGAGGATTAAGATGTGAAGACATAAAGGGAAGAGACCCGGGGAATTAAGGAGGCAGACCATAAAAAAATTTTTTTAGATCAATGGTTGGGTTTGTTCCAATGAGGATGTCACAAAGGGAAATACAAACTGGACTTTTCATGAGTGCTCTAAGATGCACCCATGAGGACATGGGTTGAATTTTTGGAGGAGAGACTGTAACAGACCTAGCAACCTAGCACCAACATTAAGATGTAAGTAACGTTGCCATTATATAAGAGTACATTTTCAATGGTAATTACGCGCTAGGAATAGATGCATGCAATGTGTTCATGCATGCAGCATGTGTATGCATGCAAGGGCATTGGTAGGTTATATAAGCGCAACAAATTATTCTTGATTTCTTGGGAAGGAGTCTTCCATGGGAAAAGAAGCCTTTTTTGTTGTGGTGGATGTGCTTGCACTAGATTGATCAGAATTAAACCGAGGAGAAGGAGCAAAATATTTCCAGGTGGGGGTCAAGTCTTACACCTGGGGTTCTTGTGATGTCTATGTTCTGGTTGACGTAGTTTGGGAAAACTTAATGAACTTTGATGACGGTTTGTAGATTTAATGGATTGAGGCATGATCTGAATTGAATTAACATAATCAAAGATAGATTCTTGAATGTAAAAGAGAAGGAAAAATAATGCTTTTAGATTATTATCTGTGGTTTTTATATAATCATATAGTAGAGATTGATTCTGAATAGCTGAGAAATTGATGAGTTAAACACATACAATTGTATTATGGTTGGATGATGTTATTAAATTGTCTTAGGTTGTTGGTCCTTGAAAGTAATGTTGTTGATTTAATTGTTCTAGGAGCATGGGATTATACTTACTACTAGTAATGGTGCCCAGTGTTGCTGGGTATAAATTAGAAACTTGTAAATGATAGGCTAGCAATGCTCTTAAGTCGGAAGGTGTTGAACTGCCTTTTGAAGGCTAGCTGCTTTTCATTTTTCAAAACTTCTGCAATATCATTTGTAGAATGCAATAATAGTTCGTAATAGGGTGTGCATAATAGGGTGTCCATGGAGATTGAAGTCAACGTGCAAAGGTTATCGTGTTTGTTATATAGATGTGTGAGACATTCCATAATTATTTATGTAATTGTAAAGGGTCATTTCTAGTGGCATCAAGATTCAAATTTTAATAAATCATAGTAGAACGCCCAGCCTTGCTGGGCTAGAAAGCTGTTATTGGACATAATGGTCTTGTAGTCTGATGATTGTTGGTTATGAATGTAGGATTTGTAATCCAAGCTAATAAGGTGCCTTTTGGGACATTTTAGTTTTGGCATCATAGGGAACGTTCTTTAAAACAGATGATCCAAGCATATCATTTTATGTTTTTTCTGAATCTAGGCATAACTCTAAGGGATGCTCAGTGCCATCGGGCTCCAAGGGGTGCTCGGTGTGGCTGGGCTCATATCAAGCTTTCGCAGTATATCAAAAGTCATAAAAGGTGCTCGGTGTCATCGGGCTCTAATCGGGTGTCGCTAGGCTCTTATCAGGCTTTCATAGTAATGACTTATATTGAAACATTTATTAGATGGAGTTGTGTCCCTTATATTGAAACATTTATTAGACATTATGCAAGGATTTTATAACTGGGTGTTCTTAAAGGCAAGGTGCTAGGTAATAATTTGCTCCTTAATTTTTTAGGGTACATTGGACAAATGATGATGTGGAAACAATCTTTAATCTCTTTTCTCATCAAAAGTTGTAGATGCAAATGGATACAAATTCCTAAAGATAAAAAAGTGAGTTATTTTGTTAAATTTACACTTGCTATTTGCTATTTGAAGATGTAATATTCTTGCGTGTATTATGCTAAACTTTTGAATCGCAGTGCCACAACAAAGTATGAGCCTTGAAAGGGCAAGTGCAATTGTATTAAAGCATAGGAAGGCAGTATACATGGTCCATGATAAGTTATAAAACTATCCGCCATAGAGTTAGAAGGAACTTAGGTAAAGAGTAGAAGACATTGTAATAGTAGGATTGTACCGGCTTTGCATAGTCTTTCTTAAAGCATAGCTTGTGTCTAATAAAGAATAGTATCTAGTATGACATTCAAGGTTTTCCATTAAACATATATTGGTTACCTACATATGACACAACATTGCATCATCCTAAAATGTTCCATTTTTAGCCATCTTCGGATATAAGAATTATTAATATCTAAAGCAGATGAAGTGCCACCTTCGATCATGTAATAGAACCTCCATAGCAGCTTCAAAATATAGTGCAAATAGTACTCAAAAGGCATATAAGATGGTTAGTTATCTTGCTTTTAGCATTTGAAAAAATAATAAATAAATCAAGCACTCATAATGCTAATTTGGTCAACAAATATAGCAAATTATAAACATGCATATATGAAATGCAAACAAAGGCCACTTCTCCATTTGAGCTGTAAGAATAAATAAACATGCTGGAATGGCTCATTTTAACTTAAAACTTTGCAACTATGACAGAGCAATCCATCTGGAACCTTGTTTGGTCTCAATGGCAATCCATCTGGAACCTTGTTTGGTCTAAATATAATCCTCCAAAGGTAAATGTTCTACTTTGGCAGGTGATTCATCGCTCTTTGAGAGTTAATGAGAAGGTTCATCGCTTTAAGCCGGGAGTAAGCCCACTTTGCCCAATGTGTGAGCGGTGCATTGAAACATTGGAGCACTGTTTATATCTGTGTGCAGAGCTGAGTAGTCTTAGGTCCTGGCTGCATTCTCTTTTTGGAGTATCTTTGGATAGTCAGCACTTTCTTTTGGGTATTTATCCAAATCAGTGGACTGCTTCTAAAAGGATTGCATTTCACATGGCAAAGTCTTGGCTAGTATGGAGTGTATGGAAGCGAAGGCGAAGAAAGGTCTTTTATGATAAGCGTATTTCTTCTTAGGTGGTGCTTCAAGAAATTCGTAAGAAGTTGTATAATTGCTTTCAGATCTCCAATTGGCCTGATCGTATTAAAATTCCAATATGGAGTGATCATCTAAAAGTGATTGATGCTTCAGGGACATTTCTTACTTCTGGAAATACTTTGTAATATTTTTTTTTTTGAAGAATATAGGAATATATTAAACCACTAGAATGTGATCAAGTACAATGATAAGTGTGGTGCTAAGAAATGAAGTGCCCATCATGATTCACAATCTGTAGGAATGTCGACCAAATTTCCTGCTTAACTGTGCCAGACAAGCTTGAGACTTGGTAAGCCTGCCACAACTTATGCCTCAAGATCGGAACCAACCGAAAAGGGCTAAGCACTGCATTCTGGAAGACCTTCGCTCTCCGTCTTTTCCAAATCAACCACGTAAGCCAAGCTCGCATAAATGGAACGCTCACCGCTTGGCCACCGACCAACCGCTAGGAAAGACTCCCATGAGAAGCTTCCTCGACCGCACGTGAAGACCCAAAGAGGGCTCTCACCCAGACCAAGCTGCCCCTACCTCTGTGCATAGGACAAAGCGGTGCTCAATGGTCTCTCGGCCCCCACATAGAGGGCATGTTTCCGCTACACGAGGCTTGAACCCATGGTACTTTCGGACATTCACCCCGAGGCTACGGTGCAAGATCTGCCATAAAAGGGTACGGATTTTAGGAGGAGGCAATGTATTCCACGCCCACTTCCACATGGCGGGCCACTTACTCCCCGAAGCTTAAGTGACCACTTATCCGGCGGCAATGTGTCCCGGCTAGAAGCCCATAAGCCGATGCTACAAACCGAGATGCATCAAGTCCACTATGCGACTTCCAAACGCGATTGACTTGAGAAGACAATCGCAATGGAATAGCATTCGCAATTCGGCCCAAGTCCGAATGTCCCAAATAGCCAAGGCCAAATCGATCCTTAAAAACCCCCACGGCACCGGATGACCCTCCCAATACCAGTCCACGGATGGATGTTACCCCTTCAAAGAATCCATCGGGCGCCGAAAACCCGGGTGTAGGGAAGAGGCCAAGGGAGATGCAGACTCCAAGGGTACCCAAAGAAAGGGCGATGAGGCTACCATACACCTGCTAGGGTCCAATGAAAAGAGAACCTTGACCACCTTCCAGGCCTTGAGGAGACCTTTAAGAAAAGGCGAAGCATGAGGGAATGGCCGCAAATCCTCAAACAGAGCCCACGGCAACTGAGCCGGAATTGCTGGCTTCCTAAACACAATAGAGTGGCGAAGCGACTGTGCCAACAGAGCACACAAAACACGTTCTTAAAAAAAAAAGACTATGACAGAGCAAAGAACCACTTTAGCATCCTGTTGCATCAGTGTGCTAAGTTCATAACTTGTTTTTATTGTCTAAACATGACAATAAGTCATATGCACGACAATAAGGCATATAGAGATATTTTTAGGTGAAAACATTATGGCAAAGTAAATTATGTATAATGCTGGCAACAGAGGCAACCAAGTTCACAAAAATCTAGATGTTTACCTCTTCTCAAGTACCAAATTTGCAGTTGCATGTAAATATATTTCGTATGAACTGGCAGAATCTCTAAAACCCTGCAAAAAAAAACTGGAAGAAAAGAGAAACTACAAACAGCTGGTCTTTTATGACCCTGCTTTTGATTGTGCTGCATAATTCATCCAAGATTTCAAAGCCATCTCATGATCTATACACTATGCGTTGATGCGGCTGACTATCATGGCAATGGAAAGGTACATATAGAAAATGCAATACATCTAGGCAGATGAGGAGCATTATAAGCAGCTGGAGAAATTGGATGGCAATCTAATTGGATGACTTTGAAGAATATGAGTGGCGCCTGTGATATATATACATTTATCTATTTGAATCGCATTAGCAGCACCCCATCTCCAGATCTTAGGCTCTGCTTTACTATAGCCAAAGTTGGTGCCATTGCTATCCAAATGAAATGGAGGAAGTTGTACCTCTTGCTTTTATCCTAGGGGCATGTTGACATTTCACAGATGAATTCATCTTCTAGTTGATTTTTGTTTTCTCTTCTCTAATCTTCGCACTCATAAAACTTACATCTGCACAATTAGATTTCTGAGCTATGGAGATTACCTACACAAATGGAAGTAATACACAAATCATTGAGTGTTACAAAGTGAATCACGGACAGAAATATGAACCAACACGCTTACCAATTTCATTTTTGCTGCGATACTAAGTTTGAAATATGTTTGGCAGGATTTCTAAAAAGACAATGCATGTAATAAAAGTGGTCTGCTACGAAGATTCAAAAATCCAAGATATGCCACAATTCTCCGATCCTTGCAATTTCGATCCTATAAATAATAACCCATCTCCAAGAGCCCTAACATAATCAATGACTATGATGTCTATTTCCAAAAATCAAAATTGTCCTATTTACGGATCACTCTGGTCATCCAAATTGACCTTATCATCCTATCTATCACTTAAAGATGCTAGATCTTCAAGAGTTTTGCAACTGAGAAAGTCATCCCAGCATAGCTAAAGAAAAGCATGAAGTGACTTGCTTCTCCATTTTCTCAACACGGCTATATGTTACCTCTAGGATCTAATCAAGAGCTAAAGCCAGTGCAAAGATCTAACCTGAAATGTGTTCGTATGCATGCAT
The DNA here is from genome assembly GCA_021234155.1 of Isoetes taiwanensis. Classification (NCBI taxonomy): domain Eukaryota; kingdom Viridiplantae; phylum Streptophyta; class Lycopodiopsida; order Isoetales; family Isoetaceae; genus Isoetes; species Isoetes taiwanensis. The sequence continues at coordinate 7,502,694 of JAJEKV010000062.1, forward strand.
CCAGCATGCCTTGCAACGCTCCACAAGTCCCAAAAATTAGAGAGCTATTTCTGGGAAGCAGTTTCCAACCACAAATACAGTTGATCACCACAGTTCCTCAAGAAAATTCAGGAACCAAAAACATATTTGAGCTTCTAGAACCCTAATGTGACCTTCCGAAACCTGCTTAGAGCTTCTATCAGAGGAAACATACTCGACTTTCCAGAACACTCAAAAGCCACTTGAAAGCAAGAAGATCATTTTACTGTTTTGGTACCCTGACCTCACAACACTAACACTGAAGTCGACAGGCAAACCCTGTGAAGAAGATCTTCACAATACATACAGGTACAAAAAATGAAGTGCTTTGCCAAGATTCATTCAAGGTTATGTGCTTTGCCAAGCTCTGCCATGTTCAGACCATTATTCTCCACTTCAGCCTGAAGATCCTTTGCTTCATTTAATATATCTCTCTAGCTCCTTTAAATCTAGGTCGCCTCACGTACGCGATAGCGAGAGGGCGAACAATTGATAGCTGCAATGCGTCAATGAACGTTTCACCACAGCCGAAGGAGGAAGCGACTTTCTTTCTTTCTTTTTACCATGGCCGTCGGATCTACAGCTCTAGATCTGTGTCGTTGGATCTAGGGCTGGATGCAACACAACAAAACATTATAATATAAGATTGTCAATGTAGCGTGTTGTTAATGTTTGCATTTAATTAAAGGAATTGTGATTTATCATATTTCTGATTTGGTTGGCTTAATAAAGTACAATTATGCATGCATGGATTATTGTTAAAAGCATGTTTTTGGGATGTATCATGCTGTGCTTGGTTACCCACTAATATGGCATTATGGTTTGCTACACAAATTTGGTTGACATTGAGAATTTCTTGTTGGGATATGCTATGATATATTTATGCAAAGTGCTATAATAGTATTAGAATGCTCTATGATATAATCCTCTGGGGCCGGAGTCTAGATGCGATGGTCTAGACTCGCGGTTATTGCACAGTGATATGTAAATGGTTTATTTGGAACATCGGGCGTTGGTACCTTAGGGTACAACGTCTTGCACAGTTAAGTGGTCCTCCAACGCTGGACGCAGCGTGGATGGGTGTGTACACACGTGGTTTATCCCGCCTCTATGTCACTGGCCTGATCAGCCGAGTTGACCATGCTCAGACCCAGAGGAATATTGGTTGTTGTCTATGTTGCCATGGTTGCTAAGTCGTTATTATGTTAATTGGGATGTCTTGTATTGAATTGCAATGGTTGTAGTATGTAGTAGCTATTCATGGGTAAATTGTGCATTGTAGGACATGCTTATATGGATTACTAACTTGAGTTTCAGGGGCGAGGCTATGGTAAGGTTAAGTTATTGTTTTTGGATGGATGCATTATGTTGTTGATGCTTAGGCATGTCCTAGAACCTCGATCCCCACTTAGTCCCTGTGACTAACCCCATTGTTGATGGTGTAAGCAAACGTGCAAGAGGCTCTGGAGTGTAACTAAGCTTTGGGAAGGCGATAGTAGGAATTGGATTGCAAATAAACAAACTTGTTGATTATCACAAGGACTGGGTTGAAACTATAATTGCTAAGTTCATGGGATGTAGCGATTATTATTATTGGTTATGGGGGAATAGTTTTTGGGACCTTCGAATATTGATATAAAGATTAAATTCTTTACCTAAGTGTTATTGTTGCGGATGCATGAGTTAATTTCTTAAGTTTTTAAGCTTAAATAGATCCAATGGTCGAGATTGATGGGATCTCCAGTTACTATAAAGGTTAACTGGCCAGGCCCGACACACATATGCCTTACTTGTATGCCTTTATACACCAGATTTGTGTCCTCCTAGTCACAGATTTATTTCTAAGTATGAAATAATTAAGTTATTGCAAGACCACAGTGCAAGAAATGGAGATTTTAATAAGATAGTGGAACCTGATTTGGTGCTATTTTCTTGAGCAACTTCCTTTGTAATTTCGCTTGGAGGAGTATTCATGATGCACTTGTCATATTCTTCCAGATCCTCCATAGATTTGGTATTCTGAGCTTGTTCTTGTGCAGCACTTGCATGATCAACTTTTAGCAGATTATATTGCCCACTAAATCGGCTTCTTCCAATGCTAGAGTAGAGATCCATCAGAGTGGATCCGCACTTGCTTCGAGGCCATCACTGCTTTGGGGGATTGACAGCCTTTGATCTTCTTGGAATGTAGGATATAAACACAGCTAAATATCTGGAAACCAAATCCCTTATGGAATCACAGCAATACCTTTCCTCTGTGATCACGAATCCGCAGTGTGCCAGATGTGTCGATCATAATCTGTTCATGTAGAAGTATTTAAAGGAGACGTAAAAGGTTTAGGGTTACCAAATATGCTCATCCATGGTATTTCGTATTTGCAATAGTTAGAAATTTCCATCCAAGATAATACACACGTATGCAGAAAATCCAAAGGTGCCCAGAGCCCATAATATTGTCATAGTATCCTCTTTTATTTTCATCCATATTTCACCAAGGTCATAAGCCTATGTCATGACAATTCATATATTATAGCTCCAATATACTTAACATATTGGCTAACCGACCTAAACTTAACGGTGTCGTAAATACTGAATAGAGATAAAGCCTTGCATATCTTGACCACCTGCTTAATGCACATATGCAAAGGTTAGTAGAACCAAGGGTTATTCCTCCAAATCAATGACCCATTAATCGTAGATGCATATATGCATCACAACATGTTGAGAAATAATGGCACGAGACCATTAATAACCATCAAACATTAGCCAAGTGGCATTCCTGTATAAATATAAAGTGACATGCCCTTCATAAACCGTATAATCTTGAACTTTAACATTAATAACCATAAAACGAAAGGGGAAATTTTTCCCATGGTCTTTTTCCTTCTGGTCTTTATGGTCTTTTTGTGACTTCTATATCTATTTATATTTATCTTTCAATACTGATGGTTTATTGTGAATTCTATACTTATCTTATACTTATTCTGGTTGAAACACTGTAGAAGCCTATATGCATGAAATAATTAGTTTTAATTGGTTTGATAGTCAAGATGTTTCAATTAACACCCGCAAGTGTGTTTAATATGTTAGAATTAACTTGGTTTAGAATTGTGTTTCAATAACATTCAGAATTATTAATCAAATAGAACTACACAACTACGAGTGGATGAATTATTAGCCAAAGTTGTGAGAAATGATCCAACCTAACATTGCCTCCTTGAAGGTCCAGATCAATACAAATTTAAGAGATTTGACTCAATCTACAATTGCCTCATGTTCAATGCCATAGTAGTGAACTCCTCGCATAGCTACAGCAAAGACCATTGGTGCTGATCATGCAAACAAATCAAGCACTAAACCACCAACTGGGCAATAAGTATGCCAAATGAACTCCATAAACATCGGCGAGCTTTCTAAGCCAAATCTTGATGCATGTTTTTGTAGTCTAGCCTATCAGTTTTTGCCAAATGATGCGTGTAGAAGTCTCGGTCAGGGCCATAGATTTTTTGTGCCTAAAAGGTGAGTTGTTGGTGGATGGTACATGCACTCCTATGCGGCTATAGATAATACATACTTGGCAATAATGTGCAATCATCCCCAGCCTATCCGTACTATGGCCAAAAGGAACCTTAGAGGATAGAAAGAATTTTGAACACTTCTCCAAGTTTCGCTTCGTTGCATACATGTCCAGTGTCTTCAATTGTTGCACAATGTAAATCGTCATCCAAACAAAGTGCAGCAATACTCATGCTAGCATCTATGAGCTCTTGATCACATGAATTCCATGCTGGAATTTAATCATGCCCAATGGTAGGTATCATATTTGTAGGAAGATCTATAAAAACCAATCTCTTGGCTTGCCATTCCCTTGCAAAACATTGTCAGTCAATTTGTTTGCACGTGCAAACTCCCTTAACTCCTGGAACTCAAAGTTCCTAAAAGAAGCCGGTGACACAATAGACTTTGATAGCACATGCACATCCAAACATAGAAGGATAGTGTTGATATTCTTAAATCATATGAAGCTCTAGCATCCACATCATCAAATATCTCAAGGACTACTTCTTCTCCTCGTATTTGAAGCTTCTGATCGTTATTTTTTGGTAGATTTAACTTCATTCTTATCAACATTTTTTCGTTTCCTATTATCAGAAGATAATTGCCCCTCTTCATCTTGTGCCCTTGATGCACTACATAATGCATTATATTGCTCTAACTCCTCCTCAGGAACTTCTCCATGGGAAAATCAAGCCACCAAAGGCAATTATCTCTTTCCCAATCACTCATAACACTCTTCTTGCCCTTCTGGTTGTACATAGTGGAGATCTCAGAGAGTCTCATCTCCTTACCAAAAGAGGTATCTTATCAATGTATTGGTTAGAGAGGCAATGAACAAAGTACCTGCAGATAGTAAAGTTTATCCATTAGAATTTCACAATACAGTAATAATAGTACAATCACTTGAAATTTACCTGAAGCATACTCTCATATGGAGGACCTCTTAATATCATATGCATCCTCCATTTTTGCTTCTCAACCTGACCCTCTTTAGGCACTTTATCAATGCTAGACTTGTCCTCTGGACCAGTACCTCTTCAGTTTCAATGAATCCTGATGTGCCCTCGTTGTCTTCATTCCCTTCTCTATCGATTGTTTCTTCTTTCTTTTTATTCTTGATCTTCGGCCCTTTTCTCCTCATCTTCTTTTCAGGTGTTCGTAATATAGTTCCTTTCCTTGTTACGACCATAGGACTGCATATAACAATCAAGTAAATGATTACTTGTAAACAATGGATAGTAACACATATAAAGAAAAATTTGCAAAGTGGATACAATCCAGATCTGGAAAGAGAAAATATAGTGACGAACCTATTAAATTTGCTACTCATTTCAGCTTTATTTTCATTAAGTTTCAGAATATTTCATTTGGACGAAAACTAAGTCTAGCTCTAGTTCTAGCATCCTCAACAGTAAGCTAAGTCTAGCCCTAGTTCAAATAGAGAGAAGAAAACCTGTCACCAAGGCACAATTATATATGTATGTTTATCCTGAAGTGCAGAGTTCGACACAGACACAATTCTATATCCTTTTGGTTTTGTGAGCAACCTGACTTCAGACACATTTTTGTTTGAGAATAGCATTTTAAAAATGAATTCTAAAGAAGCCAGGCAGTAATTAGTACATCCCATCATATTTGACATAGGCAGTAATTAGTACATCCCATCATATTTGACATTAACGTCTGAGCACACATGGTATCCAATCTTTCTAATGACTTAGGCTTCATGTGTAAAGAGGATTCTAGAGAATACTAGTTAACAAGGCAGTATTTTGGACTGTCTTAAGTGCACAGCGTTTAAGCAAGAAAAAAGGTTCAGCTTCATGCAAATGCAAATTTTTACAATGCATGACCTTGTGGATGAAGAAAAAATTGTGCATATCAAGAATAAAAACGTTTTCAACATAACACATATACCAGAAACACTGATGTAATAGTCCTCCACAGCTAACATACTGTTCCAAGAGAGCCGAATATTTATATTGCGAATTAATCTGAATGTGAAGCAAACGGCACCGTTTGAGGACGTGGTGTCTTACAGATTGAACAAGATCTTTCATCTTGCATAAAAAAAATTTGATGTCTTATAGAACAATTATTGAAATGGAGAATCTAACCTCCCAAACGACGCCGTTTGCAACAGGTAAAACAGGCTATTGAAAAATCCAAAGCTAATATAAGACAAAAGCCACAGCTGCTACGAATGATAAAGATGCTACAAGCTGAAACGGCGTCGTTTCTACTCAACGTTTCTTCTATTCATTTGCAAAATCGAATCAATACATTCAATCGAAAAAAAAAATCGAAATAGGAATCTAACCTCAAACGGCGCCGTTTGCCTCAGCTGTGAGAAGAACCGTAGCTGGACTTCAACGTTTGCTCTGCGGATTCGACCTGGAATCTGCACTGCCGATTCAACCTACAGTACCGATTCTGCACTGCGGATTCAACCTGCCCTGCCGATTCAACCTCTTTGCTAAGTTTACTCCCTTATCTGCTTCGAATATTTTTTGAAAAGATCTACGGAGGTGCGACAAAAGTCACTACAAAAATAATCTACTAAATAAAGAATAAGATTTAGGTAGCCTAGATAAGAAAGGGTCTAAGAATTAATTAACGTTGTAAACCTAGAAAACACTAATGTGAATGTTGTAAATTATTAATAGACATGGTAATAATTAAGTACTAGAAATAGGATCCGGTGGCTAAATAGCTCGGCTGACAGAACCCAATATAAGCTTCATGCATTACCTCTTTCCAGCATTTAGCCTATGGTGATGGATTGGAGATCCGACGATGTTTCTACATTCGAGATTCGTGAGCATTCCAAGAGGAAAAGAAAGTCAGAAGCTTCATCACAGCCGAAGAAGGAAGTGCTTTTTTCTGCCACGGCTGTTCGATCTGCTGGATCTAGGGCTGGGTCCAACACTTACACTAAAGATTTATAATATAAGATTAGATAATTGTCGGACGGGAGGAATTCGGCCGAAAAAATTCTCAAGGCGGAGCCGCCAGCCTCGGCGGTGCACTGACCGCCGAAAATTAACAAATGTAATAAACTTTTGTTGAATTTATGTACGGTAAAAAAATTTTTGGCAGAAACTTTTGTTTAATAGGAAGAAACAGCGACGGGCAAAGATAAACAAAGGGTATCCGTTTCAACGGATATGGCAGAGAAGATAAAAGGAAGAAATGGATTGACTTAGCTCTGAAACAGCAATGGGCATAAATTTGATGAAAATAGCCACATGACCTGCGCCAAGAACAAAGCAAACGATAAAAACTCAAGCAGCTGCAAAATACCTAGCAATGAGTCCAGCTTTAGTGCAAAATACCTAGAATCTTGAAAGCATTTCGTATTGGGCTAGGCTAGAGCAGAGAAGAAGGACGATTGCCGGATCTAGGCAACGAAACTGCCAGAATTGAAACAAGTAAACCAGAGGTGCTTGCAAAAAACAGGGACATGAAAGTTCCGCTGGCAGGAAGTTAGCGGCGCCGCTTCGCAAAACCTGCAAGATATTCTGCCTTATAAAAGTGACAGATTTTAGCAGTAATTTCAAGCAAACATTTATTACGAGTACGCAAACTTGTAATATTATAACAGAAATGGTATAATAATTAAAGTAAGCAAATTAACGCTCGGTGTGGCTACAACCCTAATAAACATCTGGAAGTTACCCGTTAAAAAATTGTTTACAAATGTGGACTCATAATAACACATTGAAGCTACGTTAATCTTGAATATCTTTAGCAAATAATTTGAAATTGCTTCAAATTGGATGTAAAGAGCTTCATACTTGCATAGAGTTTTTGCATAGAGCTCCTCAATGGGAGAGGGTTCTGCAAAAATGCTCCTTTTTATGGCATCTGGTCGAGTGCAAGAACTATGCTTGCCATTTGTGAATGGAATATTCACTATTGATAGCAGTATGCTATCTACAATGTTCAACTATGATATTGACACTTTATTTGTGGTTCAGATTAAGGACCCCAATGATCCTTCTTCTTTAAGGAATGTTGTTGAGGAAGACTACAAATCTAAGGGGGAGAGAAAATTCGTAATCTACGAAGAGTTTGGTGATACATTCATGGTCTATTAAAGAGCAATCAAAACCAATTGTTGACATAATTATTGATTCTCCTTCTTCCCCTTTGCTTAATTCTATAAGACCTTGTGATTCAACTTTCCAGAAGATCCTTCGTTGTACTGGCAAAAGCAAAATGAAGAAAAGTTGTTTGGAAGTTGAAGAGGCTGTTAAGGTTGACTCCTTATCACCCTTCTATAATGGCAAAATTGTGTACGAGTTGCCTCCACAAAAGGACTCTGCAGGCTCTATGGATGGAATGCCCGCACAAATGGACAAACCCTAGTCATACAAATGGATTTGAGTCATGTATACAGGGCACTGTTAGGTTGGCCTATTGTGTTGGACAATTAGAATGTTAAAATCCTTGTTGTGACTGTGTTGGGAAAAGGCCAAGCAAATTCCATATAATGGAGGGGCTCCCTAGGGACAAGGCCTAATATTGATCCCATGCCAGAAGAACACGGTTCTCTACATTGTGCATTCTATAAGGAACAACTAACCTGTATTGCAAGATGTGATGTGATGATTTACTATTGCCTCCCTAGCTGCATTATTGATACTCGATTTGTAGTCCATACTGGAAGTCACACTCATTCAATTAGGCGTGTGGGAAGCAAGGAAGACACAAGGAGACTGCACTCACTTTTGCACAATATGCCAGCCAGTTCCATAGGTAAATTGGGACCCAAACAGATGCAAAATAAATTGGCCATACAATTAGTTATTGAAGACGTTCTTTCAACATCAGAGTTTGATCAAATTGAGATGTTAACAACACACAAGGTAGAAGAACGATTGGATCATCTAGAGCCACTTTGAAATCAGAGGAGGTATTACTTTTTACTTCGAGTAGTAAAGAGTTTCATTATTTACTAATGCATTTTTGTCTAATGTTTAGATTGAGGAAATGGATAGATGATGCAAGAAACAAAACTAAGCTAGATTCTGATGACTATAACAACCTGAAAAGTAAGTGTCGATATGAATACTTCCATGGCTCAAAGTTTCCATACCAGCCCCATGACAAAGATAATGACCAATGCTATATTTTTAAAATGTCAACTGTTGGTCCTGGTAGTGGAGTTGATTTGGTAAACAGAATGCGACCAGGTCAAGATCTTGGCAGCTCATGGGTGCATTTTGATCATGTTAAAAGAATACATGGATGGACTACATTTGCATGCCACATGTATGATCCTATGTAATTGACCACTTAATGTACCCCCCTTTCTATGAAATTTATTTAAATATTAAATTACAAAGGAAATTCTAGAAGAAGTTGACAAATGATGCACAAAGAAGACTGTGATACACTTCTCGTATTATGAAACTAATGTTTCCTGGATTTTTAAATAATACTATGTGACTGGTAGCTTTACATTGAACCAATATTAATCTCTTACCTATAGTATTTGTGTAGACAGTTATGTCAACCACCTTGCAGCTATAAACATCCTATACTTTACCATGTTATATGATCTTACTACCAAAATATATTTGTTCATCTTGTTATACTTTTAGCATAACACAATTTTGAGGGATAAAGACCATAAGACCATAATAAAAAGGACCACAAAAAAATTGCACTCCGAAACGAAAGACGAAAGATGCCCATGTATTCATGAAGACGTAAGATGCCAAGTGATCCTTATAATATTCCTGTATGAAATTTATTCCCGCTATGTGCTAGCTGTGAAGTCATAATTCATGCTTAACAATTCATGCAAAGTTATAATTCATGCGAAGTCATAATTCATGCCTTTTTTTTCATGCATTCCACATTATTCATAATAAAAAAAAGAAAAAAAAAGGAAACTAGAAAAGAGAATAAAGAGGTTAAAAAACATTCCATTGGAAGTAAGAAAGAGAGCTAGATCGATGAAACCAATTGATGTGTTTAAAGCCCGGTGGTGCAACAAAAAGAAGAGTTAAGACTATAAAAGAACTCATGGATCCATCAATGGACTGTAAAAAGAATAAGCAAACCAACCTTGCAGTTATAAGCAAGAATGGCATATTAAGGTTAATAAATCTTCCAGCTATAGATTTATAAAGAAAAGCCAATATTGATACTGTTATGCACCAGTTAAGTGATAAACAAGATGTGTGATCAGGTCCAATATGCTTGTAATATTGGTGGTATCAGTAGAAATGCTTATGTACAGTTGTTTAAGTCTTAAAATCTTCTGACATTTAAGAAAGTGATAATTCCAAAAGTTTATAGGATTTGATTGTATAGCAACTATAGAAATAAAAAAATAAAGGACTTTTTGGGACCAATGACGCTTATAGAAAGCCATGTTGCTTGGAAGCTTTGGAGGAACATGCTACCAAAGAAAAGAAGATGAAGCAACTAGAGCAAGTAATTTTGTGCTTGATGTAACAATTGTTTCTAGCCCCAATAGAGTTTGGCCTTCCGAGCTCAAAAATCAATAAACTTGATCAAAATTAAGTTGAGTTGATACTTTTCATCCACAGAGACCAAAAGGTCTATGGGATCCAATATAAAAAAGAACACAACAAGCTTACTGTCTAGGATTAAAAGCCTCATGCCCTGAAGGATTTTTGAAGGAAAAGCCCTAGCAGTATTGAGCTTCTGATGGGCTCTACATTTGTACATGTTAATGTGTTGATGTAGGAGATAATTGATCTCACCTATCGAGAACCTCCAGGATATCGGATGCTAGTGGCATTACTGCATGCATATGCAAGAGCACATGTCGCGGTTGATTCGACATAATCAACTTACATATCATACTCGAGTAATTGCAAATGTTGGGCAAATCTGAAAAGTGTGGCAATCATCTTCAATTGCCCCCATTTGGCAACATTGAGATATCCTATTTTCACGCTCCTCACTCCTACGAGCTCATCTTCCTGTTTTAATTTTGAGATGGTGGGCAAATATGCTAACAGGTACTGCTATGGCCCATAGGCAAGTGTGCGATTAATCTGGCTTTTGTAGTGTGATGTCGTCTTGACCATTTCCAAAGCATTGCCATCTCAAAGCATACCAAGCAAGCATGTATCTAGATATTGCTTCGAATATGAAGACCGGTAAGTAATACCAATAGCATAAATGTATGACTCTTTTTTACCCAAGCTGTTCAAAGTTCCAGATAAATTTAACATGACCCGTATCATGAGAAAGCCAGAAGAAACTCACTACATGGGGAGTTGAAAGCCAAAAATTGAACCTCAAAAAATTTATATACACAAACCTCAAAATATAGGAAAGAATTCTCGAGGAGCCTTCAATTAACAACCAACAAAGCTTCAAGACCCTATCGCAAATGAATTGATCCTATGAATAACTGAGCAAGGGATCTCGGTGGATTTCTTGGAGAATGCCGCGCAATTGTCTGCTGCAATTTTTCTTCTGCTAGATGCCGATAGATTGAACACATGTCAAAATCAACAAAGACTTAAAAGAAAAAGGAATAAAAAAGCTAAGCATGACAAAAAATTAGAGAATAGATTATATATGTATAGACAGATAGTTATTTGAAAGTAGATAGACATACATAAACAAATAGATTATATATGTATAGACAGATAGTTATTTGAAAGTAGATACACATACATAAACAAATAGTGAGTAACATTTATATTTAATGTAATATATATATAATATATGATTTATGTGCTATTGATACTCAAAGGTTTTCCATATATAATGCATTACAAGAATCAATTTGAGTATATGTCATGGTAATTGTATCCCAAACAGTTGGTACATGTATCATTGTTGAGAGAGATATAGTGACATGTTACCAAACATATGGCGTCAGCCCAAGGATAACGTCCAAAGGCGCATGTATCCCCACATGTAAGGTGGACAATGCCCATCTGGATATACAATATATGTACATGTACAAGCAAAAGTCAGCAACAACAAGGCTGTGGCAAAGACTTATCACTCTCTCCAAATAATTCTGGCAATCTTGCATCATAATGGAGTCTTTGTGCATAAGATATTTTAGAATTGTCTGGGCACGAGCCAAAGAATGTCTTTACACATAATTTGCATGCGCGGTAGAAATATGGAGTGTCGATGTTTGAAGGTTGACTTGTGTGTGCGAGAACGAGTTTAGACCATTAAAAAAAAGCTGAGCAGCTGCAGTTTTCACGAGGGTTATGACTGAGATTCACGATGCATGATAGTTAGAATGGAGGTCGAGGTGTGCAGGGAGGCGAGCAAGGGTGCAGAAGGGGATCGGATGGTGGAATATGGAGTAGAAAACAGGGGAGAATATGGGGACCAACTGGCCTAGGAGAGGCTAGAGCCTAGGTAGGGGGGATAGATGGAACAACCAGGGAAGAATTATGCAGAGAGGGGAGCCCCATTTTAGATAGATAGATAGATAGTATTTTTTACGCCATGGGGAAGATACGGGTGGATTTGGGTGACAAGGGCATCCAGCTAAGCCAGGAATAGTCCATTTAGAAGAAAGGGACTATTGGAACCATGCTTGTTATTTCCTAAACACGTCCTCCAAAAGGTCAGAAACGCGTCACGACGTGGAAGGCACATCCCCCATGACCCTATATTCCGTGCCACAATCTACCCCACCAGATTACGCCACGTGTCGCCCATCCATTGCCCCCCGCTCCGCGGCCATGATCTTACCACGCCCCCCCCCCGGCATTGCCCTCCGTTACGGTAACTGTACATGTGTACCCCTTCATGGTAACTCCGGTTGTAACTTTGGCTAAATATACACTGTTTCTGATTCTCGTGCATTTTTTTTCTCCCTTCTCCCTGGACCTCCTACCACTGCTGCAGATTGCCGGCGCTTAGAGACAGAGCCTTCGTAGAGTGTTCTGACAAGCGGCGGCTATGGCCATGGCTGCCTCATTTTTGGGTTCCGTTTTTGGGACTGTTTACTGAGCCCATCCGTGCCTTGTTTGGGCCAGATTGGAGCTGCTGCGTTAGTTCTTAAGGCGGGAAGGATTTTATAGCTTACTAGAAGATAGTTTTCTCAGATCTGGCTTCCCAAACATTGGGTTTTTGATGTTGAAGCCTCGATCGGGTGGGCCTGTTTTTAAAAACCAAGAGGCAGATCTAAGGAGTAGAGGTTTTATTTGAAGCAAATTTGCAGTGCTTAGATTGGGTTCTTTCTCCCTGCGGCATTAGGTATGATATGGCAGATGAGTAATATTCAAGAATGTGGTGATCCGGGCCTGATGAGGTAATGTCAGTAATGGGATGAACATCCGAAAGGCGATGTGAGGAGGTTAACTTCAGATAGAGAAATGCTGCTTTGAGTTAGACAAGAAAATTAATTGAGCGGGATAGATATGGGTTGGTTTTGTTTTGGAAGTGGTCAAGATAGGAAGCCGCTGAAAGATGAGAATAGACATGAAGCCGATAATTACGTGCAGCGAGGGGTTAGTGCCCCTTCTCCAGTCACTATTAAGGAGAAACAGCCAATAAAGATTCCTTCAGGTGAGTTTTTATACACTTAATAAATTATAGGATCTAACTAGGATGGAGTTATGAATCCTTATCTAGATCTGCTCATCTTGTGAAGTATATATTCATACGTTTGATAAAGCCTCCACATTGATCCGATCCTTATCTGTAATGGAATGTTTTGAACTACATTTTTCACTTACGTGGATATGAAGGATATAGTTTTTGATTGTTCCCATGCCCGTTTTTCTGGATTTTCAAATGGCTTAGTCATTAATCCAGATCAATAAATGGGGCTCTATAGACATTCGCAATCTGATTGTTCACATGCAACCCCAAAAATGTATAGCTTAATCATCTTATTCTGGGGATTTGTGCCTTGATTTCTCTCTCTGCAGACGTTCTGCAGGGTCAAGGATTATGGTGGACTGTGTTACGCCATAGCCTTTTCTTTTTGTTTGTTTTGGTTGCTACAAATAGGGTGATCTTGAATAACCAGTTCTGCTTCTTGCAGATAAGGTTAAGCCAGCTCCCAATCCTGAGTTGAAAAGGGAAGCCCCACAAGTGGATGGCACTGCCACTATTGCTGCTCAGACATTTACTTTCCGTGAGCTTGCTGCTGCAACAAAGAATTTTAAGCCTGAATGCTTATTGGGAGAAGGTGGCTTTGGCCGTGTTTATAAAGGTCGTTTAGAAGGCACGGGTCAGGCAAGTAAATCAGTTTATAAATTGATGAAAGTTCTATATAGCTACCTTGCTGATTTTATTGTGGTCCAGGTTGTAGCTGTAAAGCAGCTTGACAGAAATGGTCTGCAAGGCAATAGAGAATTTTTGGTGGAAGTTTTGATGTTGAGCTTGCTGCATCATCCAAATTTGGTAAATCTGATTGGATATTGTGCGGATGGTGATCAAAGGCTTCTTGTTTATGAATTCATGCCATTAGGGTGCTTGGAGGATCATTTGCATGGTAAGCTGTTGGCTTATATTGAGCACCTGTTACTGTCTTGAACTCTTGGTGTCTTTTTACTAAGTTCTATTTTTCTGATGATCCACTTTGTGTTGTAGACCTTCCTCCAGATGCAGAGCCCTTGGACTGGAACACTCGCATGAAGATAGCTGCTGGTGCTGCAAGAGGTCTTGAGTACTTGCACGATAAAGCAAATCCGCCAGTCATATACAGAGATTTCAAATCATCCAACATTTTGCTAGATGAAGGTTTCCATCCAAAATTGTCTGATTTTGGGCTTGCTAAACTAGGTCCAGTGGGCGATAAGACTCATGTCTCTACGCGGGTCATGGGAACATATGGCTATTGTGCACCAGAGTATGCAATGACTGGTCAATTGACTTTGAAATCTGATGTATACAGTTTTGGGGTTGTATTACTTGAAATGATCACTGGCAGAAAAGCAATTGATAATGCTCGTCCAGCGGGGGAACACAATCTAGTTGCTTGGGTATGGTTCCCTTCTTAAAATGCATTTCAAGTTTCATTCTTAAGATAGTTCCTGGGATGTTTCAGCTGTAACATAGTTATAGTGGCACTCAGTGATTATATGTTTCAGTGTTCACTATTTTGAAAAACGTGGTTTGAAATTTTGATTGCAGTTGGTAAGTTTTCAGTGCTATTCTCATGAATTGTGCACTTTCCTCTTGCTTCTAACTGCCAGTCGTCTACCTAAGTAGGATATAGATTCTGTTTGTGTTTCTGACCAATATGGACTATGTTCATTGCAGGCACGGCCATTATTCAAGGATAGGAGGAAGTTCCCATCTATGGCAGATCCAATGCTTCAGGGGCGCTATCCTATGAGGGGGTTGTACCAGGCTCTTGCAGTAGCTGCTATGTGTCTTCAGGAGCAAGCTGCTACAAGGCCATTGATTGGTGATGTAGTAACAGCACTGAATTACTTGGCTTGCCAAACTTATGATCCAGGGGTTCATCCTGTTGCAAACAACAGGCTTTTGCAACCACATTTACGTGAACGGAAGGAGAAGGATAGACAGAAGGAACGTGGGAATAAGCATGCTGCTCCACAAACTTCCTCAGCTGCATCCTCTCCTGATTGTTCTAGAAAGGATAGTGTTGAGCAAAATGGGGACACGGGTCCGGGCCGTATGGCGGACCAAGGTCATGCAGGAAAGCGGGATTCTGGGGAACTAGAAAAGTCAAACGAGAATTCACCTGGAAAGTATGCCAAACATGCGAAGGATGGGGTGAGAATGACAGATCGTGAAAGGGCTGTAGCTGAGGCAAAGGTTTGGGGAGAGAATTATAGGGACAGGAAACGAGGAAATACCCAAGCTGCTGTGGATGGGTCAGATGCAAGCTCTAGGTAGTTTTAAACAGGAGGTGCTGGTGCCTCGGTGATTGCAGTGCTATGACAATGCATGTCTCAAGATTCATATTTGGTTGCGTTGCGTTTCTTGCATTCTTGGAGATGGCATTGGAGTTTTGATAAGGTGGATTTTCTGTGCCTGTCATTTTGGAGAATTGCATCCATTTATGGATGTTATGTTAGGACAGTGCCTGGAGCTTCCACATCTGATGTTCTGGACACCAGCCATCAACAACTGGGTCAATGTACAGATGTTTGTTAGTCAACCTACACCGCAGCTGTAGGTTATGGTAACATGGTAATTGTTAAGGCAATTGCGCTGGCCGGTACAGTAGCCAATTCATTGATGAAATCTATAGCTTTTAGAACACATCATCTGCAATACTAACATCATTTCAGAAATTATACAAAACTATCATGGAGTTGGCTTACTATATATATGAAAGCCCAGTTTGTAACTATATATGTGCAAAATTTACATTTCTGAGGATGGCATTTTTAAGTTTGTCAACAATAAACCAAAACTACAACATGCTAGTTGATCCTTTCAATAATGCTGGATTAGTTTTGCACCTTTCGATATGCTAAGTTTCGGTTCTGTTATAAAATAGATCACTTCTCTGCGCTAATACTTCAGCCACCCATGCTAGTTTGGGGTTGCACTGAATTTAACAGGATTATGAGTTCTACATTGGTGTAAGATATCTTTATTCGTAAAATTTTTAGGCTGGCAGTTATTTGATTTCGTTTTACCATTTTGTTTCTTAAGATCTTACTAGATACAAGAAGTTTAATGCCTTTGCAAGTTTAGAATGGTGTGAAAGATGGCCTAAAACATGTGGGATTTTAAGTTGTTTTCTCCCTTTTTGTTTTGTTAGAAAAAGATCCTTCTTTTTATTATTCAAAAGGTAGGAAAAACTATTACATAATCGATCCCACATGTATCAGATGGAAAGCATTTTTGTGTATAATTACAAGTGTCGCAATAATTGAATAGTTACTTAGGGTGGAACAACTACCGATTGCTTTATCTAAAAGGGTGAATGAATCCTATTCGATTGCCTTCCATGACGCTAGCGCTCCTGCAGCACGAGACTAAATTAATCTCGCTCCAATCAGCATAAAGATAGAGCACAGGAATCGTGTCTGCAATGCTACGGCATTCCATTTCCAGATCAGTACATAAAAAAACTCACTTAAAACTGAAAATGTGCAAAAACGAAAAAAGTTTTTATGCTTCCAAAATATATGATTTCTAATAGGGAAAACTACCAAAATGCCCTTATGAGTTTGCGTAATTACCAAAATGTCCTTATGAGTTTTAAAATTACCAAAATGCCCTTGTTTTGAATAAATACATGTACAACATAAACATGCAATCAAATTACCAATTTGCCCCTACACACCAAACTTAATTACCAAAATACCCCTACACACCAAACTTAATTACCAAAATGCCATTACATATCAATTTTGATCAATTTACACCAAATTTAATTACCAAACTGCCCTACACATCAAACTTAATTATCTACAAACGCCTACACACCAAACTGAATTTCAAACCAGCTGGTCTCCGTGGACGAAAAAATCATATTCTATTCTATTCTATTCCTTACATACTAATGTTATGCAATCTAAACTTAATGCCTGAAGAGTAGAAGTTTGAATTCAACAAAGAGATTACATAAGTCACATTTATCATTGAATAGGAGCTCTACAACTACGAGCATTGTGTCCCTTCCCATTACACCTTCCAAAATGTGTTCTCTCTTCTCTACACCTTCTTCTCCTGTGCGTATACGTTTGGTTTTTGGACGTCCAGGAGGTCTGCGTGTGGCTGGTGGTAACATGCCTCCAATAACATCATCGTATGCTAAATCACTAGGAATACTGGCTCCTTGTAAGTATCACAATAGGACTGCAATGAATATGCTATGTGTGCATAAGATTGCACACGCTCTTTTCTAAACATAAAAGCGACTGCTGCATGTGCACACGGTAAACCCAAATCTTGCCACCTTCCATAGGTGCACGTCCTCTTATCCACATCAACAAGCCTAATGTGTGTCGGAGTATGTATCTAAAGACAACAATAGTGGATGGCAAAATTCGGTATAGTATTTCATGCTCACAAGACCCTCTGATGGATTGCTCTGCAGGTCCAACCAATGCATTATGTGTTGCCGGTCTAAGCAAATTCCTAGTAGCTTTCCCATCGACCCTTCTTTCATAAAACCATGACATTACCTTCTGGCGTATCAATTCCAACATCCCAATAATAGGCATATCTCTAGCCTCTAGCAACCATGCATTTAGGAACTCACCAACGTTGGATGTCAAATGTCCAAACCTTTTTCCCGAAAACTTACATGTAGCCCAATGTGAAGGGTCAGCCGTGTTCATTATCCAATCAGCCGCACTATTATTTATAGCTCGTATTTCTCCAATGACCGCATCAAAATCCTGAGCATTAGTTGAGTATGCAGCTTTCCACGACATCCCTACTAGCTGAGTGCTTTTGAATGCTTTCCTGAAATAGGCAATATCCATGTGCTGTATCACTTCCAAACACCAACGTAACACCATCCACTAAACCCTTCTGCCTGTCTGAAATAAATGTTAGTGCACCTGTTTATTGAAGAGTATCCTTTAAACTTTGAAGAAACCAACACCAGTTATCATCATTCTCTGCTATTACCACTCCAAATGCAATTGGAAACAAAGCACCTTGTGCACCAGTGCCTGTAGCTGTCAGAAGAATACCAAGATATCTCCCCTTCAAATGAGTTCGATCTAGACCAATGACAGACCTACAATGCGCAAACCCCTTTATGCTTGCATTGTAGGTAACAAAAAAGCGAAGAAAGCGACCTTCAAATGTTTCCTGAACACATGCCACACTACCAGGATTAGTTTCCATTATGTTTTGACAATAATTACGAAGTTTTTAATATGCAACAGTATGATCCCCATGGATTTGAGCATGTGCACTTTTTGCTTTCCAAGCTACCCTGTAAGAGATAGAAACGCATTTTTCACGACGCAAGTCAGCAATGAGTTCCTTTAGTTTGTAAGCAGGATGATCTTTGAACTTCTCCAACGATTTTTTAGCCAACCATTTTGAGCTTGCTTCTTTATTTCCCAAGTGTTGCGTGCCACCACAATTGTGCTCTTCCCTATTTGACTTGATCTGGCATGCTGGACCACCTTGAATACAAGATGCATGCAACCTCCATGGACATCCAGGAGATTTGCATTGAATAGTAAATCTAGCAAAATCAATATACGTCAAGAATGTAGAAAGAAAGGTTTTGAATGAATCACATGGAGAAATTTACCTTTTTTTATCTGCTTTGATCACCTTCAGCTCAACGTGAGAATTGATTGCATCATCCCTCACTGCTCGTCAAGGATTCAAATTGGCTTCCTTCGGCCAAAGCCATATCTCACGGCATAATTTATATTCAAATAATCAAATGTGCAATAAGGATTTTTTAGTTTTAAATAGTTAGACACAATAAGGTATAATAGAACAATGTACTTACCACTTTTAGCTACCACTTCTCATCCCGCCAGATTGTACCGCAGATATACAACAGGGTTGAAAAAAAAAGGAAAATAAAGCATTGCCATTAATGGCTTAACTGAAAGTTTTACCATATAATGCAAAAACTCACAGCACCAATTACTTACAACAAGAAGACTTGTGCCAGTGAATAACTTAGCAAGATCTCTCTGGTACTCTCTCTTTCCAAGTGAGACTGCAGCTAGAAGATTGACTTTAATGGCAGTACATTTTGCAGCTACAATTCAATAAAAAATGTGGTCAGTGGTAAAACACCATTTTACAATAGAATTTAGAACAAATATTGCTGCACAGACAAAGCCTTAGAAAATATAGTTTCTCATTGTCTAAACTTTATTCCTGCAATTGGCCCAGATGGAAAGACAGAAAAGTAGAACCGGATGTGAATTATACAAAGCAAATACAAAGACTAGTATTACAGACTGAACAATCATATAAAACCAGCTGATTTGCAATATGAGCAGCCAATTTGGTACACTAAACGAACCTAGATTTTTAACAGAAGCCTACTGCAACAGCATGATCTGAATTTGAATTTTGGCACACTTAGGCAGAAAGCATTCAACGCCAAGAGCAAGGAACTGCAAGGCCGTAACACAAACAATTGCAGGGAAGGTACAAATGATTAAGACGAGGCAAGAAGATGTGCAGGACATCTGAGATAGTTAAGGTAGGGTGAAAACAGCTTTACCCTGGTTTTGGTGATTCCGTCGCGGTGAATACTCTCCCGCGGAATCACAGACCCTCCAGGAACGGGATCCGTTCTGGAGGCCCCATTATCCGTACCTGACAGTCAGGCATACTCTCTGATGGATCGTAGTCGTCCGTCTGCAGGGTGCATCCCGGCCGTCTGTTTTATACCTCCCCGCGGAATCAACACTGGCGGATTCCACGGGAGGGAATACTGTCGACGATATCCTGCCAGGTGGAATCACCACATGACCTATTCCGTCAGACGGAATCACCGATTTGCAATCCCACCAAATGAAATTTGGTGCACTTCCGCCCGGCGGAATCACCACAATTTAATTCCTCCCCGCGGAATCACCACAATGGAATTCCGTCTGGCGCAATCACCGAAATATAAATTCCGCCTCGCGGAATCACTAAAATATAATTCCGCCCGGCGGAATAACCACAATATAATTCCGCCCGGCGGAATAACCACAATATAATTCCGTCCGGCGGAATCACTACAGTATATTCTGCCCAGCGGAATCACCGAAATATAATTCCGCCCGGCGGAATCACCGCAATGTAATTCCTCCTGGCGGAATCACCATACTGTGAATCAACCGGATGGAATCACCGCCACTGAAGGACACATCCAAGCTGTCCTAACCACGTCGGCATGGGATATCCATCGTGTATATTCCGTGGCTATTTTATTATAGCGTATTTAAATTCAGGGCCCAGCTTTCGAAGGAACTTTTGAATTCAATGCCGGACGTCGGTCATTATTAGCCGTACACTGCTATCTGACAAAAGGAATAATTGCAGACTCATTGCTGTATCACCGCGTGCCACGTCAACCGTAAAGGATAGTGATCCTGTCCGAAGGAATCACAACTGTTAGTGCCAAAAAATTTCTCTCGGTTTCCAGAATTCTATCTCAGGCACCTCCGCTCTTCCCGCTCGAATTCTTGTCCTTTTCCTGTCGCAATCCTCTGTTCAGATGGATCAGAGCCTTGGAACCTCAGTTAATGAGAACTTCCAGGCAGAATCTTCTGCTAACTCGGCTTTGATCTTTCCTAAAACAATCCTTTGCAAGAAGAATCGGTCGATTCGGAGGTGGACTCCCCTCCTAAATTTCCTGCAGGTTTTGGGGCAGTTGGAGGCGCAGGTCCCATGGCGGATCTACTATCTGTGGAGGCTAAGGTTGTTAGTCGAGCGGCCGAGTTATTCCCAGGTATTTGGGGGGAGCCCTTAGTATCCCCGAGGTCCGTTCCGGCTGTAGGTAAAGAAAAGGCTGATTACAAGGAGTCAGAAGAAAAGGTTGATTGCAAGGAGCCCGAAATAGATTTTGGGGAGGATGCCATGGAGAACCCTCCTCGGGAAAATGCTGGATACATGGATGAAATCCCAAACTGGAAATTGGATGGGGGAGATGGCCGGTGGTTTTGTCTATTCGGTGGGTGTAGCAGTAGTCTTACTCCAAAAAATGGGATCTGAAGATTCACAGACTTACTAAGCATTGCATGACCAATGATTACAAGCTGCCAGCAGTCGCAACAATTGCCCTAGAAATAAGTAGGAGGAAGAGGAACTTTGAATTGATCAAGCTGGAGCGGAGCGCGGATGAAGATTACCTGTGACAGCACAATCTTAGGCGAATTTTGGTGAGGGCCAAGCGAAGGGCTGAAGCTATGGCAGATGGAACAAATTGAGCACGGACTTCTTAATCCGGCTATGAGAATTGCTTGGGTCAATCAACAGGTGGAATAAGGCGAACGGTAGAGGAAACTCTGGAGGAGCAGAAGAGGGAAGCAATTAGAAAGAAGATCGCCAGCAAGTTTGGTCTGACAGTTGAAGAGATGAGGGCCGAGATTTCTTTATCCAGAGAGCAAGCTCCCCAGGTAGATCATGATGATTTCAGCAAGGAATTGGCACAGGCAGAAGGAGATCTTGCATCCCCCCTCCCAGGAAAGTGAGCAAGCTCCCACTCAGGAGCTCGCCGAAAACTCCAAGGAAGAAGAGAGGGCAAAAAAAAAAAAACAGAGGACTGCATAGCCCTTAACCACATAGTGTTTCCAGCTACATTCAGGGTTTGCGTGAGGCAATTCAATCAGTAGGTCTTCCCGATCCCAGAGCTTCATCGGTAGAGGAGGGCACCTTAATTGAGATCCCCATGATGCATAGGCTGGAAGCCAGCTTTTTTTATTCTGTGTTTTCTTACCAATCAGGTCTTCTTTCCAGGAGGTCGACCTGTAACTTCACATTCAAATACCCACTGACACTATGCAGCACAGCCATTCGAGTGGGTAAGAAATCATCAGCAGCAGAATTTCACATCTATGGCAACTTTGCCCAAGATTTCATGACAGTCCCTGGTCCTGGAGATGATGTGGATTGTAGAATCAATAAAGAATGTGTCGGTGCTTATCTCCTGTAAGTCACGATTCTAAGCTCTACCAAATCATTGCAATGCTATGATTCGCTGACTACATTGCCATCTACAGGGCTTTAATACATGCTATTCCCCAGAACAAAAGACCCCAGCATGTTTTCGTGCATCCCGCGGCCTTTGGTGGTCTATTTTTTGCAGAACAATTTGGAAGTTAATCAGGTGCTTATGATATATTTGCTAATTTAATCCCACCCAAACCCTTTATCAGGTAGAATTGGCAGATGCAAAACGTGGGCTTCTATTACTTCCCAGTCATGAGCAGGTAAAAAATCTGTTTCAAATCCATTCATGGGCAAATGACCCTAAAACCCAGTCGTGTAATTGTTGGCAGCAATCACTGGAGCCTATTCATATTGATCTCAGACCAGGAGGCATGCTGGAGGCTCCAAACTCCTTGTCCAGTATTGCTGCATTTGGATTCAATGTCGGGTATGCACTCGAGCTTGCACTGTTTTGCCACTTTGTAAGTATAATTCTGCCTCTTTCCGGTCGATTTTTGCTTTCTTCTCATTCTGTGGCCACAGATTCGTGTCCGACATTATGAAGAGGTGGAATTTCGAGTCCTCGAGATTGCACAATGCTTCCTGCGTCTCTTTGAATGTCCCCCAGTAGGAAAACACCCAAGATTGTGGAATTTACACGATTTGTTTCATCAAGAGGTTCCTGCTAGATATGTACAACACCAAAGACCATTTTGTGTGTCCAATTTCATGTAATTTTATTCGAACTAAGTGCTAATTCTCATGGTTGTAGGTTGTGGATACTTCCAAATGGTTTGGACGTGCTGAAATCGACCAAACGAGGTCCTCATTTGCAGTGATGCTACAAAAATTTGCTGACTGTGTCCAGCAAAGAAGAAGCACCTTCCATTTGCCCGAGGGAGATTGGTCAGAAACTGGTGGACCTTTGACTCGTTTAAGGATCAATGGCCTTTGATTTGTATTGGGTGTGAATAGAACAACAAATTTCCCAGCTTTGCTGGGTTTAATCTGAATTCCCGAATGTATCTGAGAATTTGAATTCATTTGAATTTGAATGTTTTTGAGTGCGAAATGTTTCGAAATGTTTGAGCGCGAAATGTTTGAACGTGAATATTCGAATATGCCGTAGTTACCACCACTAGAAAATTAAAAAATGTATACCAAATTATAATTCCTGGCCAACAAAAAAAAAACAATGGTCGAAAATGTAGCTTGGTGATTCCTTCGCATGGTATCTCTAAATTTATCATCCGTCCAGTGGAATCACAAGCGGGTGATTCCATGCCATGGAATGTCTGCTGCCATCATTGCATACCGCATGCATTAATTGCTTTCTCACGTTAATTGCCTGCCATTCTGACCGACATCTAGCTGACGTACGGTAGGGGGAATGAAACTGCGCCATGTTGGCGCCTAGACTGACGGAGAATTTAGGGAAAAATCTAGGCCCATAGGTGGTGATTCTACTCGACAGAATCATCCTTCGCCCGCCGGACCAGCACCCCCCTCTTCATATTCAGTCGTAATTTCTTGGCTCCCGCTCCTGTAAGGCGCTTCGATTTGCCCCGTCGGTGCTTGCTTCCCCGTCGTCGGCGTTACCTTTTAGTTTGTCATCATCAGGTCCAGCAACCTCTGTGCTGCTATAATTCGGTAAGAATCATGTTCGCTTGTTAAAGGAAATGATGAAGGTGTTCTTAACATTTGTTGCCGAGTTCCAGGTATGGCGGACTGCGCCCCCAATAGCTATAGTCGATGGCTTCCTCGTGGTGGAGCTCGGCTTTCTGGAGGCTCTCCAGGAGTCCTGGCTTGAGAGTCTGTAGGAGCGTCCTCGGAGTCGTGCTTCAGTAGAGGTGCCGCCACTTTCTGTCGCGATACCCAGGACAGACGGTTGTGGATGCATTAGGGTCCCTGTGAAAGTTTCCAACGTTTCCAGAATCCCCTTTCACAAGACATTCGATGAGGACTGGGCAAAGAATCTGTTTGCCTACATTCATGAAACTGAAGTGCCAAAGGAGTTTTCTGCAAAGTGTGGTTGCAAAGGTTCTGCTGGTTCAAAGCGAGTGAAGGAGGAGTTCGAGTTTGAGCCAGATGATGGTGAGTTTGTGTTCCCGATTGCCTGCTGCATTATATAGATAAAAAAGTACAATGTTTCATGCTCATAGAGAATTACTACAGTCTCGACATCTTCATTCTCTATTTTGCAGAAACTTATTAGATGCTCTACAGCAGATATACATAAAGCACATGAATTGCTCTGATAGCTAATATGCTTGACGTGCTCGGATTACTCTTCCCACCTGGTAACTAGTAGATGTATGACAATACAAAGGCAAACCATGATGGCTCCCGAATGATGTAATCCTCTTAGATGAATCAATTGAATACTCCAAAATTTCTTAGGAGAGGAATAGGAATATCTAACCTTACTCAATGCAAGGCATAGCTGTATATCTGTATGACACAACAACAGACTAGAAAGAAGCTCAAACATCAGTACCTGAGCGAGCGCTTACTCAAACATATATTTGAGCATAACCAGTTAAGCGTTAGTACATATCATGAGGTTCTTGGCATAGCAGTACCAAGAACCGAGTGCTTAGAATAATCTTTCACTCAAACATATATTTGAGCATAACCAGTGAAGCATCAGTACTTATTCTGGTCATGAGGTTCTTGGCATAGCAGTACCAAGAACCGAGTGCTCAAAATAATATTTCTGCCTGCAAATTAGTCATAGAACCTGTTGTCGTTGCATTTCCAATTCAAATCTCAAAAATTATGTGCTGATCAAAAGGGTTCCCCTATCCGAAAAACATCTTTCTGATCATCCAATTTATCTACCAGACATTTCTGCTAGAAAGAAACGGTGGAAGAAAAAGACTGTGAATAGATTTTTCCAAGAACTAGATTTTACTTCCTGTATGACATAAATCAATTCCTTTGTCAAATCTTGCAACTTCTTTCCTTCTTTACCTTATAGGCCGACCTCCAACTGATGCTGCTAGATAGACATAATGCGTAAGCATCAAAGAAAGAAACCACGTTAGTGGATACCTGCTGCCTAAGAATTGCCGCCGGAAAAAGGAAGAAATCTACGCATCTGTTGTTCTGTCCCAGGAAAAATCTGTCCATCTGCCTTGCTAGCATCCAGAAGCACTGTTTTCGCTGCATTAATCCATTGTGATGGCTTGCAGGAGGGAGGGCGGCCGCTGCCCCCTAGCCGGCCAAGAACGGCGCCTTTGGCGCTAACGGCATGATCTTCTTAGTTCAAAATCTGTTGCCTGCTGCAAGGACCCAATTTCTGGGAGAGTTAACTGGTCTACCAACAAGGTGTGTCTTCATTCGCTATTGTTAGTTTGATGTTCTTTATTTCTGCTGCAACTAAGGCGCTGCATGAACTATGCAGAGAAAATGATGCGACCCCAGCTGCAGTGCCTAGCTGCCGAGGATTAATGAAAGCGAAGAGTCTCTACTTTTTTAGTTTTTGTTGGACACAACATGATTATTTTGATTCCGGGGGATTTCTGAATCCCTCTCTGGTTTTGAGTTCATGCTAGCTACCTTGTTTCCCCTGCTTAAGGCCCTTTTTTTAGAATATAAATCTAAATTATTTGATGTTCAATCTGTGCAGTTACGTTCAAATTGCATGCCCACTCTTTTTATCTTGTATTCGGTTACATGCACATGCAATTGATTCATGCACAGACTGTTCTTACCTAATGTGTTCTGTCCAATGCAATCTTCCATCATTGGTGATTCCATACCATGGAATGTCTGCGTGATTCCACATAGACAATTTATTTATACACTGGTATTTTAACACATACACAAATTATTTATACATGGGTGTTGCATAGAATACTTATAGAGTATTTATTTATATTGTATTTGTAGATTTATACATGCAATATTTTATACATAGTACATAGAGTAGTTATGCATAGCGTATTTATACATAGAGAATTTATACATAACACATTTATATATAGAGTGGATAAACATAGAGTAATTAGACATAGAGTAATTAGTGGAGTATTTATACATAGAGTATTTGTACATGGAGTATTTGTACATATATTAGTTATACATAAAGTATTTATACATAGAGTATTTATACATAGAGCATTTATACATGGAGTAGTTATATATAGAGTATATATACATAGAGTATTTGTACATACATTGGTTATACATATAGTAGTTATACATAGAGTATATATACATAGAGTATTTGTACAAGGAGTATTTGTACATACATTGGTTATACATAGAGTAGTTATACATAGAGTATTTTTTACATAGAGTATTTGTACATAGAGTATTTGTACATACATTAGTTATACATAGAGTACTTATATAGTTATACATTGAGTTATTATGCATAGAGTATCTATACATAGGGTATATAGAGTGTATTTGCCCATACAGAATTTATATAGAGTAAATTTCCAATTCTATTTTCCAACACACCTTGATGCCCCAAGCCATTTCCATTTTCACTTCCAATTGTATTTCCCAACACATCTAGGCAAAGTTTTCCATTTCCAATTCCTTCCAACCAAGTTTCCTTTTCTTTGCCTCCGTCTTCCCTATTTTCAAGAGTGGTTTGACCCTAGCAAGACTCATGCCATAGGCCTCCTCTTCCGTCAACACTGGCAGAGATGTTATGGTTGTGTCATTGGCCTCCTCCTCGTTCATCCTTTCAAGTCTAGTGTCAAGCTGTCTCATCATCACTTTCGTGGCTATGAGGAGGGTGGGATCCTTTGAGGCCCGCTCCATAACCCTAGCAACACAACATTCCAAAGATGCCCTAGCATCTTCCACTGTCAAGCCAACTTTTGGCGTTGGTTTAATGTCATCCTCTAGACTAATTATGTCCACCTCGGCCCCTTCAAGGATATCAACATGGGTGTCACCAGATCTACATGGGTGCAAAAGCTCCATGCCACCATATGCATTTCCATGTTGGGACCCTAGAACTCTAAGGAGGTCCTGGTCCCTGTACCTGTCCATCATTTGGATAACCTTCATCTGGTGTTTGCAAACGTTCCCCTTGGCACCCTATGGGCAATCACAACTCGCCCAATTCCTATGTGCCCCATTGACAAAGTAGGATTGGCGGTTCAGATCAAGAGTTTGGACATAGGCCTCTCCTCCACCGAGATCGACGAATGTGACTGCATTATCCGGAATTCGCCTAGCCCCTCGAATAGCCGACTCTATAATTTGCTCTTGTGATGTGTTTATTACAAAACCAGCTTCCTTCAACCCCCTGTTGGCAAGCAAATGATACACCATGGAGGGTTAGTGCATACAAAAAGATGCAAATTTTAGTCAAGGATGCAAATTACCTAGAGTATGCCATGTGGGTCTCCACATCATGGATGAGCATGTGAAGTAGCCAATCTATCCTCCTGCCCTTTAGTCGGGACTTGGAAATCCCAAGGCGCAATTTTAGTGCGTTGTGCCAAGCCTCGCAGCATTGGTTTCTTGATTGGAATGGGGAAAGATTCTTGTGGCCAGGACCCAATCACAAATGCTGCGAGTCCACTCTTGACTCATGTAGGAATATATATATACTCTGGGCTTTGAATTGAATCTCATAAGCATCATGAGGCTTAGAGATGAAAATGTGAAATGAATGTTGGCAACTATGATTTATTTAGCTATCTTGAGGTTTATTTAAATTCCTCTGGGAGGATGTAAGCTTGCTCATAATATTTAAGAATGCAATCTATCTTGGAAGTCTTGCATCTACGAAAAAACTACCCTAATAATTATTTCCTATTGTGAAACAATGGGGTATTATAGACTAGCGAATGTGTTGTGGATAAGGTGCATTTCTATTTATTAATCAGGTCACAACATGGTGAAGCTTGGAATTCATCTATGGGATTGTTATTAAAGCAACTTATTCATTCTATATTTCAGAATGAACATGCTAGTTTGGATATTGCAAGAGGATCCTTGTTAATCCAATATACTTTGTTTTAAGCTAGGCTTAAGTTTGACAAACATAGGCTTCAAACTAAGGTATAGACAAATTGTGATAGGAAAATAATGAATGAATAGATTCTAAAGGTTGCTGAGTGTTCGCGTCTGGGAGGTAATGACTAGACCAAAGGCCTATCTTGGATTTTATCTATTTGAGACCATATGCTCAAGCTAGGCTTCAGGTGAGGAACTAATCGTTGTCTGTTTTGGATTCGGTAAGCATATCGTTCAAGCAGGGCTTGGAGAGCATGATTTGATCTTATAGCATTAGAACTATATCAATCAGAAAAAAATAAGGAAGTGTAGTCAAAACTCTTATAAGCAGAGTTTAGGAGTGGTCAAAAATCTTATAAATAGGTCATAGAGCATAAGCATGCTATATCCTACCACTTTTGGAACTTGCCAAAGTACCTGCATTAGGTACTTCTAAATTGGATATTCTTTCTTTGTTCATTTCAAAAGTTCAAAAATAAAGTTCAAATCAAGTGAATATAAAGGTTAAGATAATTACAATATACTATTGGAGGTCGAAGTTTTTTGAGACAATAAACAAGTACTCATTAGGTGCCTTTTTAGGTAGTTTTATAGTCCCTTATTAGTGCTTTTTATGGTAGGGTGTAGCATACTTATGCCCCATACTAAGGAATAAATAAGTTCTATGTTAAACTTAAATTGGATGTATATATCACTAAATTTCGTTCCACGAGCAAAGGATTGCGTAGTTGGCCAACTTTCTAAAGAGAGGAGGAAACAAGTTCTTAGTTTCAAGAAACAATAAGCAAGATAGAATTCAACTGGAGCCAAGAATGTAAAATGACTACAGTTAGCACGAGGAACGTCACAAGTTAGGCCCTAAAGAACACCATGATTAAGCAACAACATCAAACTTACTAGAGGGTGGTCCAAACTATGTTTGATAAAGGTAAATTGCTTATTAGAATCAACACAAGTTTCCTGTTGGAATATGAATGTGGAACCCAAATGTTGCTCCACATAATAAGGACCTATGTGTTGTCAGATTTAGGAAGGACTTTTTTTTTTTCTTAGAGAAATGTCCAAGTCGTGTCAGAACCGGGCATACAATGCATAGTTAACAATGCCATAAAAGGCGGAGTCTGAACCAAATCTCCTTATTAAGAAAGGAGTATATATGTAAGTGTTTTGAGTTTATGAGATGTGGCAGATAATATGAAGCAGATTTAGTCTAGGATTATGTTTTAACACTTCATGCCTGCTATTATCGAACCTCTTTCAAAGACCAAATATTAGACTAGAAATTGCATCATAAAATACCATTCTTAAGGTATAGGCTATTGGTATTTTCAAAATAAAGCCAAAATGGGCTAATCTTGGATTTTGGCTAAGGTTTCTTAATAATGCTTGTGGGGCAAGAGAAATAACTCGGGGAGTTGTGACAGAGATTCCAATTGGAATTCATGGAAAAATGCACGAATGAATTAGCTATAATTGGTATATTATCTTCAGCCTGAGGTTGATCTTGCAATAGGACTAACAAGATCTTTAATTAAAACCAAGTTTGAGCTTACAAGGTGGTAGGGTATGTAGGCTTGCTTCTAATCAGATCCAAGTGGGTCTATGGTTGTTGCCATTGTGTTGACTATAAGCATTAAGAAGCTAGGGCCACTGTGGCATGGTATTCTTAGATCTAGAATGAAGAATATTGAACTCGCACTGATTAGCAAATCCAACTGACTAGGATTAGGTGCTTAGTTGCACTAGGAGTGAACTAAGCTAGGAAGGAAGGAAGAAGGAAGAAACTTTTAACGTCCACGGAGCCCAATCGGGCTATGGGACCACAAGTACAAGACGGGACCGAAGTCCCTTACCAGAACATGGGCCGAAGCCCTTACAAACTCAATAAAACATAATCACCCCGGCCCAGACTAAAAACCACCTGGGAAAAAACTGTTGCCAGGAGGACTACATATCCAAAAATCCATGCTATTGCAAGAAGCAACAAGCATACCTCCAACAAACAGAACTTCACCAAACGCCTCCGAACCATAACCTCTTCACAGCTGGGTGCTGAGGACTGGCCCGAACCCACGCACGCGCTAAGTCTCCATCTTCTCGCTAAAACCCGGGCAAATAGATGCTGGTGCAAAGATCCAGGTGCTGACCCACTGAAGGAGCTCGATCAAACCACTAGACCATAAGAGCCGCCACCAGGAACAGGTCAATTCCCTAAACCCACAGAGCAGCTACCTACAGGAAGGCGGTGACCCTGAGGGCACCGCTAAAGCAGAAAACAAGCGCCTCCAATAGGCCCGAACACCAATAACCCAGGCGCGCAGGGAAGGCGGCGCTCAGAGAAAAACGGTCAGGGAAGTCGGTCAGGGAGGTGCCTCGCAAACTGCCAAGCGCCACCCATCACTGCACCTCCCAGGCGCCACCCTTCACTGCAGCCGGACGCTCAACAGGCGCCCAGGCGCTCAGGCAGGCGCCCAGGTCGGCGCTCAGGCAGGCGCTAGGAGAATGACTAAAGCCCAGCTAAATCTGGGCTTTTGTTCTAGTCCAAGGGATTGGTAAATGTATCATATGAAACTGATGTCCTTGTTAGGAACAATAAACACATGGTCCCAACCAAGAGTTGGTGATAATAGTGGCAAGGTAGGAACCGTAAAACCATTAGTCAAAGATGCCCCCGTATGCTAGACTCGAGGAGGGCCAATGGGACAGTATATGAATCGAGTTAGTGCTTGTAAATGGGACAAGATTCCACGTTGTATTCCACATAAGCCAACTTAAGAAAGACAATATTGTCTATGGATAATGTAATGACTCCGGTGACAATACCCCTAGTCCTTAGCTCTTAGGTAACTTCTAGGTTATTCTAGACACTCGCATTGGGAGGCTGCACAAAATGAGATATTACAGAGTATTTGATCTTGTGGCGAAGTTAATCACTCTCCAAGGCCATGTGAAAGATTGAAAGGTATGTGCAGCAAAATCCTCAATCGATTCAAAACCCCTGGAGGTCGCGGAAGGATTAGTAGAATCCTATTGTTTAAATTTGGTTTTTTCGGGGTTCCGAAAACTTTTTGGAATTTTTGTTTGATTTGATTTCCTAAGGTTTCGAGGGTTTTGGCGGTCGGAAAATAATTCCGATTTGCCAAAAATCGAGAAATTTTGTTGGCCTTGATTTGGGGTTTATAATTTTGCCCCTTTCTGATTTCGACCCTTCTAATCCGGCATGCTTCTAATCCGGCATGCATGTGCAATGATGAAGGGCATGGAGGACGGGTGGAGCTAGAAGGGATAGAAGGTTTCAGAGCCTTTTCATCTGTTGGAAAGGTCGGATGGTCGTTTGAGCAGTCTATGGAGGCCAGCTTATCCAGAGTTGCTTATCCAACATTAAAGTATCCAACTTCTTCTAATTTCTTCTTTTTTGTTTCAATTTTTTCATCGAAACTCTCATGCGAATTTTTTCACCATTTTTGGAGCTCATCTAATAAATGGTTTTCCGGTATAGGTTTGGGTTTTTGCTGCAGACTCTTGCAATATCTCAATCAGATTTAGTGCAATACAAGATCTGTTGGTGCAGGGCTCTGTATAAGTACTTAGGGCTTCACAACAAGTATGTTCTGATGGTTTACTTGGTTGCTCACTATCATTTATGGAATTGCATTTCAGGAGAAGGTTTGCAGATGCATCATTTCCAAAGTATGCCATGGAGCTTTCCTTTTGTGTTTAAGCGAATCACTGCTCTGTCGTTAGATAGTAGGATCTAGAAATTGCTCTTAGATTTAGAAATGTTTTTGTGGGCTGTGTTGGCATCTTCCGTGTTGCGTTGCTCTTTGTCCAGGTTTTGTGTTTGATATATTTGTAATGGTTATCTTACTTTCTTTTATCTTTCATCAGGTATCTACAAAGAAGCTTCTGAATTCTTCTTGAAGGAAATGGATTTTGTTTCATTCTCTTTCCATAGATTCTCCTTTGCAGCATCAAGAGGTAATGCATGAATTTTCTTGCTTTCTCACGTTATTATATTAATTCATTGTCAAATTCATTAATACTTGCTAGATTTCAGTCCTCCAGTTCAAATGCTTCTTTGTGCTCTAACATCATTGCGCTTTAGCCCAAGGTTGTAATGCTCATCATTGATTGATGGAGATAGATAGCAACATTTTAATTACATCTAGCTCTGCAAAATATGAGGGCTTTGCTTCCGATTGCCAAGGCTACTACGCCACGAGGTCCCTTAGCTATAACTACTGGCCTAATGATTAGGTTTTGAATTGGAAATGCTCATCTTATGGTAGACTTTACTATAAATATAGTAGAACAGAGCTGTAGATACCTGCCAGTTATATTCTATCTAATAAGGTAGTTAGCATTATACATCCAACTATTAGAAGTTGCAAGCCCACCTGAGGATGATGCACCCAAATACGTATGCCTTCTATATGTAGCTTCTAAATCTGCTATGGTGGACACGTCGTTTGCCTATTACCTATATCACATTCCTTCCAACGTATTCCATCCCTCGTTGCAAGTAAACAAGCATGACAAGCATATTTGGTTCTATTTGGCAACTACTATGTTTTCATTGTCATATTGGTTTGCTAACTAAGAACGTCTCAAATCACATTATTAGTCCATCAGTAACATTCTGAGACTATAGTATTTCTGCTGAACCAATAAAGAATGCATTGAAACAAGAAGCAAGAGAATCAACTTAAATAAATAGGAGACTTAACAAGATGGTGGAAGGAGGAAGGTGGAGCAGTGAGGGATGGTGAAATGTTTATTGCCAATGAAGCATCCTGTAAATTACACCACTCTTGAAGGTATTAGTTTCAGGGATGTAATAGACAATTCAGAATTTGATAATATATCTTCAACAAGCTACAGCCATGTCTTTTGATAAAACCCTGCTTCTGCTTTTAAATTTCAAGTTTTAGCAGATGGAAACAGACTGATTTGTCTCCTCTCAACAAATAAAAGAACAAAAGGGAAAACAAAAAACCAAGGCACTTTTCTGCAGCCCTTTCTTTTGTCTCCGCAGTCTCTAGAGAGGAAAAGAGTTTGTTAGGACCGCTGTTATTTTCCATCCCCACCTACCTCAAAAAAGAAGAAAAGAAAAAGAAAAACAGTCCAGCTCTCTCCCTCTTAAAAGACACGATAATAAAACTATTTCTATTGCATTTCTTATCTTTTGTCTGTGCAATCTCTATACAGGAAGAGCGTTTGTTAGAAGAGTCATCATTTTTGCATAGATAAGCCTTCTATTTGAGAACTATAGAATAGTTGCAGGCCAACTAGCTGATCTGCATCAATGACCTGGTGATACCGTGTCTACTGTAGATAGTTCAGGTTCTTTACAGTTTTAATGTTTAATATCATACATCATATTTGCATGTTAAATTAACATTAAAGATTTTCATTGTGTGTACAGGAACTGGATTCGGTTTGTTATTCCATCAATTCTTATTTTAGGAGCTGCAACCATGTTACTTTCAATACGGGCAATAAGAGCCGAAGGTCAGGTAGCGTGTGATTTTGGTAAAATAACAAGAAGAGAACCACCACCCTCAAATACAATTCAGAAGTTCATTGCGCTCATTCAAACTGTAAATATTACACTTCTAAAACTTCGGACACTTTTTCTGTCAGGTCCGGATAAGGCTCTAAATATAGGCTTGCTTGTGCTAGTTGGAGCTGCTGTCACATTCTTATTTGTTCAATTTAATGTTCTCCGTGCGATTGTCATGCTTGATCAGTTCACACAAGAGCTTCAGTTCAGAAAGCCAATGGCGAAAAGGTTCATTGGCCAACTGAAGGATTGGTGGGAAACAATACCTGCTGCACTCGTTGTTGTGTTACCTCATGAGAAGGAGGATGCTATTGATGACCTTTCATTAAAAACTCAAAGACTGCTATTCAAGGTAGATGGTGTTCCAGATGCAATCATGGAATGGCTTGTGGATAACTAATTATATATACATGTATGGCATGGGCTCTGGTACATAATAAAACACTAAGCATGCATTCCACCTCTAATGGACCTCTCCGGATGCAAGTATGAAATGGCTTGTAGATGATAATAAAGGTCTCTATGAACCTAGCTTATTTTGTTATGCAAGTTACTTCATTTGGAAGACGAATAGAAACCAAGGATGCCCACTTATTGATAGATCTAGTGCGATGAAAGAATGACAAATAAATAAAGGAGAAGTAGTCTCCAATGCAATATGCAATATGAGGAATATGTTTCTTCTATGAGATGTTTAGATAAGAAACTGAGATTTTAAGGGCTAACAAGCCTACGAGAGATGCACACAACGCTGACATTTTAAGGGCTAACGAGCCTACGAGAGATGCACACAACGCTAACATTGCTGATTCAGTCCTTTATCGAAATCACTTTACGTTGAAGGCTTTCGAAGATAAAAGAGCATTTTTCCTAATCCATTTGAGACCAACAAGCCACAAGGCTATGATATAACCACCACTAACATAGTTCATTCAAATCATTGGGTTGCCCCTAGGGGGGCAAACCCTTGCTCATGTGGGTTTTCGACATATTCTATGCATATGCTGAAATATGCCTAGAATATACCGGAAACTGCTTCAAACTTGCTTAAACTGGAGTCGCCAGCATTGTTGGGCAGATGTTGTTAGGCGTAAAAGGGCGTGGCATTTTACATGACGGTGAAGGCCGCGATGATGCATGTGAATCCAGCCTAGCCACCCAGAAACAAGTAAATACATCTTCGGGCCATTGCAGGGCAACCCTTCGTGCGCAGCATCTTGTTCTTATAACAACCCATTCAATTGTTTTAGGGATATATGGTCTATGGTTTCAGGAATTGTTATTTTTACATCCATATCAAATCCCCCTGGAACCCCTTGTTATTTTGCTACATATTCAAATTGTATGCTCCAAATTCCAAGGAGTATCTTGACTCGACTAAGAGACCAACCCTTAAGGTAATATTAGGGTTAGATCGTAGTCCTCATATAGAAAACCATGTTCAAGCATATATAAGCAAGTGAGTAAGCAAGATCAAAATTGCTTACTCAAAGTGGAAAAATTGCAAAAGAAAAAAAAATGAAAATAAGATGTGTGCGCGATGGGGCACATCTCGAACTTTTTTCTCGAACTTTTTATGTAAATGACGTTGTCTGATACTTAGCATACTTTTGAAATATAATACATTTAGAGGTTCATGATAGGCAGAAAAATATTTGGATATCTCACGATAAACTTAAGGTGTAATGTTCTTTGGTTGCAGTGGAGTCACAAGCGCATCAAGTAGCACCCACAGTGCTAAGAGTGCCTGACTCTTGTGTTGATGCTAAGCGATTCCTAATTGCTCATAAAGTGCTCACATCTGGTGGCCCCTACATATTGCAAGCCCTATTAGTGCACGAGCCCAATGAAATAGACCTTGGTTACATCAGACGCATCTATTAGCACCTATAGCCTCTTCCATTTGGTATCCCAGACCTCCTCCCCCCTCCCCCGTGGAGCTCAGAAGTCCCTGACTCCAATTGATAATTAAAATGGAAAGTATTATCAAGATGATTCTTGATAGAATTGTTAAGATTGTTTTGCACAAAAAGCTTGGTGCCTGACTTCATAATATCAGATCTGTAAGTATAGCTCCAAACAAGTAGTAGCACTAACCAAGGATATACTATAAGTGCATAGCTCTGCTAAGATAGAAATTTGAATGTAAAGCATTCTCAACCACTGCCACTATTATTATCAGGAAATAAATCAATATTGCTTTTTGAAAACCCTTTTTTTCTTCAATGGCAATGCTGATTTTATGGGTAAAAAATGATCCTATCCATTTACCTCAGCAAGTATCTAAGTATCTTTTGCAACTGAGAGAAGATAAGTTAGTTTAGAATAAATCCATAGGCAAAATTTAGCACAACATTATTACTGCAATCATCATTAACAGTGATTGCTACTCCAAGGACTAATTTGCTACATTTTCCTAAGAAATTCTAAAAGAGCAGTATATCAAAGGAGCATAAACTTGGAGGATATTTCCACTATATAGCTTGTCGTTGAAAAGCACAGAAACTTGCCACACCAAAAAAGGTAACTACAAAGTTATGTTTATACACATATGGGTCTTCCTCATCCTGTCAGTGCATCTGCATACAGAGAAATCTATTCACCATCAGTTGTAAATGAAAGGCAACATAGATTCAAAGCCTAACTGGATGAAAATGTGCTGCAACATAGAGATGCCAGTACATTGCATAACAAATTCGGAATAGAGAAGGCATGGCTACGTTGGATATGGGCTCTGATATTCTTGCTAGTTCTTTGGAGGCTTCAACATGCTAGACATACAGAGATTGTCAGTGCCTCCCAGACATCTCATTGCAATAAAGCCATTGCTTCTACGCATCCAATCACAATTCCCCAAAATGCCACCTCACCACTAATAATAGAGCATACAATCGCGTAGAAGCTTCAAACAATCTGCAGAGGGAGCTAACAATGCCAGAGGAACTCCATGGGAGGTACCAAAGGAACTCCATGGAAGGTGGTTGCTACGTAGCAAAATGATGCCTCAGTCGTGTCGATTTCCTTTCCACAACCACGATCTATATCGCTTGCATCCATGATTTCTAATTGCTAACCTATGAAGGCATTACAACTCTAGTTTATTGGGTCTTCACATGCATGAAATCAATCTCTAAGAGAACCAATATGAAATTGGTCTTAATTCTAACAGACTTGAAGAACATGCTATTTACATTTGAATTTAGTCATCCTCACCTGCTGTTGGCCGGGTCAACCTACCCCAAGCCCGACAGAGTTCTTAGGCAATGGATGACAAAATAATAATACGAATGACAGCAAAAAATATAATTCCATTAATTACTTACGCCAACACCACCACAACTAGGCTCATAGCTTCCGTTATACCCCTTAAGCCTAGCCGCACCGCTTCCTTTTACTCCTTGCATTAATTATTATGTGAGTGCAAACTTGTAATATTTATTATCCTTGATTTGTTTTAGCATCACATGGTCTTCTCCTTGTTATTTTATTTTTTTCTTTTTCTTTTTTTTCTTTTATGTATAATGGAATCGAAATGTTAATTTTTTTATGTAGACTTATGAAATTGTTAGGTTAACATTTAGTTAGGTCTTCACGTTAAAAAAATTGATTTAGGGCAAAAACCTGCAACCTGTTCGAGAAGGGGCAGCGGCCATGCACAAATCCGGCTCTTCTCTGGAATCGATTCGATTCCTCACTCTCTCTGCTATGGCATGATCAAATCGGCCGATTCCATCCTTCCTCAACTCGGTTTTGCCTTCTCTGATTTTTTCTTCTTTTGCCAGATTGATTCTTCACAAGGATGGGTTCTGCAGAATGAACAGCCTATTCTTGGGCTCTAATAGTTAGTAGACTTAGTTGGGTTCAGCTTTTCGGCTTCTTCAGGTCCTAACAATGGCATGATAAGGTTCCCCGAAGCAGGTAATGATTTCTGAAAAAACACAGGCCGATTTAGCTTCGATTCTTGGGCAACAGGGTAATGGTTGAAGTTCTGGGTTGTTTGCAGGCTCTATCTTCCAAGCATGGGCAATTTTATGGCAAGGAACCAGCAAATCCGGCACTGGGCAAATGCTTCTGAGTTCTTTCCTTATTTATGATTTACTACAGATAAGAACTGTAGGTTTAGCAACCAGCATGACTGATTTTACTCAATAAAATTTCGATTTATTTTCTTCATGACATTAGAAACAGAGCAGCACATTTAACATGATTTTCTTTCTCTTTTTATCTCTGATTGCTTACTCATTCCATTTAGATTCTTATTACAGCTTAAGACCCTTACAGATTCAAGACAGATACAAACTAAGTTGCGCCAATATTCACAAAGGATTTCCTTCAGGGTAAATCCCTTTGAATACTGCCAATACAATCAGACAGAGTTTATTTAATTTAGATTTCATCACCACTCATATAAAAGAAATTATTCATTCACACAAACTATCATCATCATCATAAACTAGAAAGGAAAACATCATGCACAAGCAATGATGGACCAGATCCGTACCAGGACGCTCAGGCAAGCAGCAGAGAGCAGACTCGAATAGGCACAAAAAAGGTAGTTTTTTTCATTCACGTTGTTTTCCTCTTATACAATTCCAATAAAATCTGGACCTTTAAAAAATACAATCTTTGCCCTCCATGTGGAAAACTTCCTTAAGCTCCAAGATTTTGACACCTCATCAATCCAAAAATATGGTCTCCTCCAATCAAACTGCTTTGTGCTTTCTCCTTACCATTAAAATTCGAATTTCTAATGGTCTTCAATAATATAAGCATCAAAATCTTAAAAATAACCTTGTAACTATGCACTTTGGTCGATTTTGAGCCCATACTTCTTCATTGCAAAACTTCTTTCCACAATCGCTTTCACTCAAAAATCAAAATTTCATGTGCCGACCGGCCCACATTATCCCCCCTTACTTGTATTCGACGCCCGACGAACTTGCTTTAAAAAATCTGCTCAAGATGATAAAAGATTGGACTAGAACTTCTCATTTCCCTTAGCAAGGTAGCAACACCATTATTAACCGATTAAAAACCGCCTTTTCGGGTTTTCGAGGAAAAACCCCGGTAATAATGATGTCACTACCCTTGTTAGGGTCCTCTCGATCCGCATCAACCTCATCCTATTCCGTGTTTATTTTGAACTTGCCGGGATGGAGACAATGGCCAGCCATAATACGGAAATGAAAAACAATGGTAAAGAAAACAATGGTCATGGTTGGTAAGCCAACTAAAAACGATGAACATGAAATGATGGAAAAAATGATGCTCCCGCAAATGGGGTAAAAATAACGTTAGTAGAACATGTGGTCGCTAATATGGTGAAGCTGATTGCAAAGACTTTATGATTTGAATGATATGAATGAATGAAAGGTGTATGGTTTGACTAATTATGAAGAACAACCAGGTGAACCTGCCATGGAAACAAAAAATTAGTAAAAACATTGCTGCCTGATGGTAAAGCTTACATGGCGACTTTTAATGGATTGACATGGAGTGGATGAGTGTAATGTGAAATGAATTGACTAAAAAATGGAGACAAGCAGTGAACCTATCATGGAAACCATAAAAGTTAGTAACAAATTGTCACCGGATGCGAAGTTGATTTGGCGCCTTTTATGGATTGAATGAGGTGTAAGAATGAAAAATGAGATGAATTTGAGTAATACGGAGAGCAAGCAGATGAATAATAAGAAAAATCAAATTCTTTATTTTTATTTTTTATTTATTTTTTTTTTTTTTTTTAATAATTTTTCCCTTATTATGCTATTATCCCCTTACTTGTATTCATCGCTCTCGATGAATTACATTGCATCCGAAGTTTCTTGAAAGTCCTTGGTGCATAATATGGCTTAAGATCGGCACCATTAATTCGCGTTGGGAGCTCATTCCCCAAATCTTGCAATGACACGTAACCGTTAGGAAAAATTTTAAGGACTACATATGGTCCTCGCCCATCTCATTCTCAACTTTCCGTGTTTCTTCCAATGTTTTGAATCATATAACAATACCAAATCATTTTCCACAAATTCTTTATTTTTATTATGAGCATCATACCATGTTTTACGTTGCCTTTGGAGTGCTTCTCTAGCCATGTATGCATGAAGACGTACTTCATCTAGCTTCTCTAATTCTTGCAAGCGTGCCTTAAGACTACCATCTTCATCAAGCTTTTCCCTTACAAACCACTGTAATGATGGAATTTCTATTTCAATAGGTAAGATGGCCTCTTGGCCATACACTAACATGAAGGGAGTAGATTTCGTGGTAACTTTGTAAGCTATTCTATAGGCCCATAATGCATCTAACAATCTCTTATCCCAATCACCCTATTAGCGTTACAAATCTTCGCCATTATATTACATAGAGTTTTATTGGTTCTTTCAACCCGCCATTAGCTTGAGGATGATAGGGTGTACTCTTTCTATGGGCTATGGCGAAGCGCTCACTCAAGGTAGCGACCACATCATTGATAAAGTGTGAACCTCTATCACTAACCAACTCTAAGGGACACCCAAACCTAGTAATGATGTTTTCATATAAGAAAGTTGCTACACTAGCCGCATTAGCATTTCTCAATGCTTTTGCCTCAACCCATTTGGTAACATAATCCGCACACCAATATATACTCACAACGGGTTTGAGCTGAAGGAGGATTAATGGGACCTACAAAATCTATCCCCATTTTTCAAAAGGTAATATGGGAACTATCGGGTTCAGAGGCATAGAATCTCGCCTAGTAGGTCACCCAATCTTTGGCAAAGGTCACAATGTTTTACCCGTTTTGTTACATCATGGTACAAACTAGGCCACCAATAACCAAAGATTTAACACTTTCTTAGCAAAGGACATCCGGCAAAAAATGACCTCCAAATAGGGGAATCATGGCAAGCTCTAATGACCTTTTGCACTTCATGAGGGAATATGCATCTACGCTAGGATATCATCTTTACCTACCCTATACAAGGTTCCGGCCAAAGAAAGTGAAAGGTTTACATTTTTGAATTAATCTTTTCCTTTCTATGGCTCTCATATCATCCGGAAATTCACCGATGGAAAGGAATTCGCCACATCAACATACCATTCTCGAACCGCAAATACCATAAACAAGTTAGCATCGTGCAAGTCATCTTTTACCCTTTATCGTTAGAATCACTCAATAATCGCGATAAATGGTCAGCAGG
This sequence comes from Isoetes taiwanensis, assembly GCA_021234155.1. Taxonomy (NCBI): domain Eukaryota; kingdom Viridiplantae; phylum Streptophyta; class Lycopodiopsida; order Isoetales; family Isoetaceae; genus Isoetes; species Isoetes taiwanensis. The sequence goes on from JAJEKV010000062.1 coordinate 7,543,545, forward strand.
TGCATGAGATTTTCCCGGTTTTACAATTATACGAAATTGAAACTCTTGCAACATGAGTAACCATCTAGTTATTCTTCCCGCTCGCAAGGTTTTAAAATTAAATATCTCAATGCTTGGTGGTCAACAAAAATACAAATTCTTTTCCCAATAAATAGTGGCTAAACTTTATAATTGAATAAATCATGCCCAATCCTTCCCTTTTCTTGTTGAATAATTCTTTTCTCGCATTAGACAATTGACGACTAGCATAATAAATTGGATGATCCCACCCATCTTGTTGTGGTTGTGACAAAATACTTCCTATTGCATATCCCAAGAGTCTACATGGACATGAAATTCCCTTTCCCAATTAGGAAAACTAAGTATGGGTGCGTTATTAGTGCTTCTTTTAAACTTGTAAATGCTTTTTGACATTCTTGTGTCCACTGATATTCTTTCCCCCTTTAAGGAGTGCGCTAAGGGTAAAGCCTTATTAGCATAATATCTTATGAATCTTCGATGATACCCTATATGCCCAAGAAATGCTTGTAATTGCTTAATGTTAGTAGGTGGCTCCAATTCAAATAACTTTAGTCTTATCGTGGTCAATTGCAATACCCTTTGCCCAAAATGATCCTACCCAACAACGCCCCATGGGTAACTCCAAACAAACATTTCATAGGGTTTAGAGATATACCATATTCTCGACATTTCATAAAGCATAACTGAAGTTTCTCCCGATGTTCTTGCCTCGGTACTAAAAACACGTAAATCATCAAGAAACACTTCCATAAAGTCTCTTAGATAATCTTTAAATGCACCCGTAACTACCCTTTGGAAAGTGGCAGGAGCATTACACAACCCAAATGGCATAACCTTATACATGTAGCACCCCCATTCCGTGACAAATGTGGTTTTTTCCCTATCTTCCTTGGCAATACTCACCTGATTGTACCCACTGAACCCGTCAAGAAAAGAATAGTACTCATGGCCAGCAACCGAATCAATAACGTTATCAGTGAAAGGAACAGGAAACCCATCCTTAATGGTGGCAGCATTTAATTTTCTATAGTCCACACACACCCTTAATTTTTTAGACTTCTTTGGAACTATAACTATTGGGGACAACCACTCACTAGTTTCCACGGGTTCAATAAACTTAGCTTTAATTAAATTATTGAGCTCTTCCCTTACCACCTTTGAGTAATGAGGGTTCATCCTGTAGGGTCGTTGCCTTATAGCTTTTGTGTTAGCTTCAAGTACGATTCTATGCACACTTAACTCGGGTGATATACCCTTCAGATCCTCATACGTCCATGCAAAGACATCCTTAAACTCCATGAGGAGATCCTTATATTCTTTATGTTCTTCACCAAGATTAAGTTTTCCCAATCGCACCATCTTGGGTTCTCCCGAAGTACCTAAATTCAACTCATCATAAGTGGGACGGGTTAGCATTTGTTGGACTTCCTTGGATGCACAATGGGAGGGGGTTTCTTTTAGCTTGGGTTCTCCCTCCTCAAATTTTGAGAAGTACTCAGGATATCTCTCCTCTTCTTCTTCCTTTATAGTTTCATTTACTTCTTCCACATTTACAGCAAAAACATTTACACCATTCATCCATTCCTCTAAAGCCACAGATGAAGTATCATCCCTCATTGTTAGTTTTTCATAACCCTCTTGCTCTACATAAACTTGGTCTACTTCTATTTCATTATTATTTTCGTTACTATCTACATCATCATCATTATTATCAACATGCATATCTTCAATTGAGGAACTAGTATCACTATCATTGTCATCCTTATTACCAGATTGAACATGGACCCTTATCTTGATTAAATTATTCCCATCTCCAATTTGCAAATAGCCTCAGAGACCAATCATGTTTAGCTGATGCTTGCATTAACCATGGCCTTCCTAACAATAATGGATAAGTGCATGCACTATTTGGCATCTTTAAAATGACATAATCCACAAAGAAAGTCACACCAAAGAATTAAGGTTTTAATCCCAAAGAACTAATCCCAAAGGTGTTACCTTTTCGTTGATCAGCCATCCTCACTATAAAACTTACAGGCATAGGTTCTCGGCAAATCTAGTTTCCTCCACATACTCGTGCATAATGTTCACGCCGGAGCCCCCATCAATAGTGCAATTTCTCAGATCACTCGCCCACTTATTTCCACATCCGCACAAGGTGAACTCATATCTGCAATTATAGGCCATGCAGAATTGACAACTACTTTTTATGACTTTTAATGCGGCAAGACCACCTTACGACAACTAGGAGCGATTTGCAATAATTGTTTGAATGTTAAGGAAGGACTTTTATTTTCCAAATCCTTCAAAATATCATAGGGTTGTTCTTCCTTTAAATTCAAAACTCTAGTGTACTTCTTACGTTTACCCTTATCCGTATTTTCTTTATTAGACTCGAAATCATTTAAAATTTCTTTAACTTCCATTGGATGGGGGAGTTGGTCAATATCTTCAAACAATGCTTCGGGTTCCTCAACCTCACTAACTTCATTATCCCCTTCATTTATCACATGTGCTTCATTTTCTTCTTCTCTGAGTCTTCTTGCCCCACGAGTCTCCACAACATAACTTCGGGATATTAACTTCGGCCCACATACACAACTCGACTATCTACCACCACTTCCTTTCCCTTATTATTAGAAGATGGTTCCCCTCTTGCCTTTAATTTGTGAGGACAATTTTCTTGGCTATGTAGGCCTTGGGTTTGGCAGATTCCGCATATGGGTTGATATCCAACTTGTCTCATAGGATTAGGACAATGAGGTGCTATATGACCTATCTCTCCACATCTATAACATTGGGGTGGAGGCCTCTTCATAACTCTAGGACGATTTTGCCTTTCCTCCACGTTGGTAGCATAAGCTGCAGGATAAAAGGGTTGTGCTTGATAAGTAGGGGTAGGGGTATTAGGGTTAGCTTCCATTCTCCAAAAATAGCATCTTTCCTCAGGGGTGATTAGTTTTACCACACTTTTTGCAAGGAATTGGTATGTTTGCAGGAGTAGGACACTCAGATGGTAAATGGCCATAACCCTTGCATTTCACACACCACATGTTAGTCCTCTCATTATTTACTTGTGGCTTATTACTCACACCTCTTACCCAATTCAATTGCATCTCGTTCATTTTATTAGTAAGAGTCTCTACCACCTTTTCTAACTTTTTTATCAACCCCTTCCTCTATGGTTGGCTTTGTTATTGGGGCACCACTCCCTAATGTGGCTAGCCTACTATAATCTATGGTACCCAAGTCACTAGGCGTGACACCCAACATTCCCAAGTGAGGGCTTGCTAAAGGGGTTCTAGAGGGTTCTTGAGGGCTACCCCACCCAACACGAAGGCATAATCAACCCGGGATTATAATGGCGGGCCATAGTTAGCTTGGCTTGTTCCCAAAATAGTCGCAATCTTGATGGCACTTTCTAAATCTGCTGGGGTTTGACCCTTAGTGAAAAAGCCCAAATCCGGTGGTAACCCATTTGTAAAGTATCTTACTTGATCCTCAACTGTAGGGGTGGGCTCTCTTTTGGCTACCAACCGTCTAAACCTCAAAGACATAGCTCTGCAGACTTTCATTAGGCGGCAAGCGTAAATATGTTAGCTCATCATTTATTCTTTCTTGAAGGCCAATAGGCCTAAAGGCCTTTAAAAATGCTTTTCTAAGGTCATCCCAAGTCAAAAAAGGGGTAATACTCCTAGAGGTTCTATACCATTCCATTGCCCCATCCTCTAAGGTTGCTCCAAATGCCCTAAGTCTTTCTAAGATTACCATCCTCTTGATTGGCCTCACTAATAGTAAAAAATGATTGAATGTGAGAATCAGCCTCCCCCCTTTAAAGGTGAAAAGGTTGGGTATTTCATTTTAGAAGTTTTAGTTGCCATGGGATTAAGAATCAAGTATTAGAAGGAGTTAATAAACCGGTTTCCTCTTCACTACTTTCCCTGTGGGGCTAGAGGCTATGGTGCTACCGCTACTAAACCCTTGCTCTACTAACAATCTTTCTTCTTCCAAGACTTGCTTTTAATTCCCTTCTTTTTTGTTCCCTAAACTCTAGTCTAGCACTACGCTCAGCCTCTTGCTTCTCGATGCTCTTCTTTCTCCTTTCAAAGATCCAGCCCCAATTCATGCAAAAACTTTAATTACTGGAACAAATAACTTTTTTTTTTTTTTTTTTTTTTTTAATTAGGGTGGATGCCCCTCTTGGCTTACAAATTCTTCAAATGAAGATTGCCTAAGTCTTCTTACAAATTCTTCTGTTCCCATCCATCCAGAATTGGTTGTGGTTCCTCCCATGGTCCACCGCCTCCCCAACCACTATTAGGTTGAATTCTCTTACGAGGATTATTTAAAAAATAAGTACTTTGTGCTTAGTGATGGGTAAATGTGGCCAATTTTCCATTCCTGCAAGCCATTATACATCCAACAAAAATTTGATTAATTTTATTTTATTTTATTTTATTATTTTTTATTTTTTTATTTTTTTTTCGAAAATATAACAAAAAATTCAAGAGTTGTACTATTATTCACAACACGATTACCCTTTAGTTAAGTTTCTCGAATGCCCCCACTAAATGTTGGTCGGTCAACCTACCCCAAGCCCGACAGAGTTCTTAGGCAATGGATGACAAAATAATAATACGAATGACAGCAAAAAATATAATTCCGTTAATTACTTACGCCAACACCACCACAACTAGGCTCATAGCTTCCGTTATACCCCTTAAGCCTAGCCGCACCGCTTCCTTTTACTCCTTGCATTAATTATTATGTGAGTGCAAACTTGTAATATTTATTATCCTTGATTTGTTTTAGCATCACATGGTCTTCTCCTTGTTATTTTATTTTTTTCTTTTTCTTTTTTTTTTTCTTTTATGTATAATGGAATCGAAATGTTAATTTTTTTATGTAGACTTATGAAATTGTTAGGTTAACATTTAGTTAGGTCTTCACGTTAAAAAAATTGATTTAGGGCAAAAACCTGCAACCTGTTCGAGAAGGGGCAGCGGCCATGCACAAATCCGGCTCTTCTCTGGAATCGATTCGATTCCTCACTCTCTCTGCTATGGCATGATCAAATCGGCCGATTCCATCCTTCCTCAACTCGGTTTTGCCTTCTCTGATTTTTTCTTCTTTTGCCAGATTGATTCTTCACAAGGATGGGTTCTGCAGAATGAACAGCCTATTCTTGGGCTCTAATAGTTAGTAGACTTAGTTGGGTTCAGCTTTTCGGCTTCTTCAGGTCCTAACAATGGCATGATAAGGTTCCCCGAAGCAGGTAATGATTTCTGAAAAAACACAGGCCGATTTAGCTTCGATTCTTGGGCAACAGGGTAATGGTTGAAGTTCTGGGTTGTTTGCAGGCTCTATCTTCCAAGCATGGGCAATTTTATGGCAAGGAACCAAAGAAATCCGACCTTTGGCAAATGCTTCGGAGTTCTTTCCTTATTTATGATTTACTACAGATAAGAACTGTAGGTTTAGCAACCAGCATGACTGATTTTACTCAATAAAATTTCGATTTATTTTCTTCATGACATTAGAAACAGAGCAGCACATTTAACATGATTTTCTTTCTCTTTTTATCTCTGATTGCTTACTCATTCCATTTAGATTCTTATTACAGCTTAAGACCCTTACAGATTCAAGACAGATACAAACTAAGTTGCGCCAATATTCACAAAGGATTTCCTTCAGGGTAAATCCCTTTGAATACTGCCAATACAATCAGACAGAGTTTATTTAATTTAGATTTCATCACCACTCATATAAAAGAAATTATTCATTCACACAAACTATCATCATCAACATAAACTAGAAAGGAAAACATCATGCACAAGCAATGATGGACCAGATCCGTACCAGGACGCTCAGGCAAGCAGCAGAGAGCAGACTCGAATAGGCACAAAAAAGGTAGTTTTTTTCATTCACGTTGTTTTCCTCTTATACAATTCCAATAAAATCTGGACCTTTAAAAAATACAATCTTTGCCCTCCATGTGGAAAACTTCCTTAAGCTCCAAGATTTTGACACCTCATCAATCCAAAAATATGGTCTCCTCCAATCAAACTGCTTTGTGCTTTCTCCTTACCATTAAAATTCGAATTTCTAATGGTCTTCAATAATATAAGCATCAAAATCTTCAAAAATAACCTTGTAACTATGCACTTTGGTCGATTTTGAGCCCATACTTCTTCATTGCAGCTTCTTTCCACACTGTTTCACTAAAAAATCAAAATTTCTGTTGTGCTGACCGCTCCACACCTGCAAGTAAAAATGTAGCAACCATGAATATAAAAACCACAGACTTGTCTCTATGAGAAATTCTTTTGAAGCAAGTTAGAGTGCAATCATGCCATCTAGTCTCAAAATCATCACATTAGATGTTTTAACTAATCATATTCCAGCTCATGAGCAAAGCAGAATTATAAACATGGTCGTATCAAAGCTGAACACAGAAATATACCTTATTAACATGGACTTTTGCAATGGCAACAGTGATTTTATGGGTAGAAAATGATCTTATCCATTTACCTCAGCAAGTATCTTTTGCAAATCAGAGAAGATAAGTTAGTTTAGAATAAATCCACCAGCAAAATTTAGCACAACATTATTATTGCAATCATCATTAACAGTGATTGCTACCCCAAAGACTAATCTGCTACATTTTCTTAAGAAGTTCTAAAAGAGCAGTATATCAAAGGAGCATAAACTTGGAGGATATTTCTACTATATAGCTTGTCATTGAAAAGCACAGAAACTTGCCACACCAAAAAGGGTAACTACAAAGTTATATGTTTATACACATATGGGTCTTCCTCATACAGAGAAATCTATTCACCGTTAGTTGTAAATGAGAGGCAACATAGATTCAAATTCTAACTGGATGAAAATGTGCTGCAATACACAGATATGCCAGTACATTGCATAACAAATTCGAAATAGACCGAGCATGGCTGGGCTCTGATATTCTTGCTAGTTCTTTGGAGGCTTCAACATGCCAGACATACAAAGGGTATCAGTGCCCCGAATAGATCTTGTAGGGTCTAATTTTTCTAAGCCTAGGAATGATATTCTCACAATATCCTCATAGTGTAACTGAGAAATGTTGCAATGAAATGGCATATCTGAGACCTAAAGCTTTAATGTAGATTTCAAGAAATGAAATTTCTTCCAAAATCCTGGCATCTATTTTCAGCAGAAGTGCAACTCCTGGTATGTACAAGATAAAAGGAATGTTCTCTATCAGAGAGCTAGAGAGCTAGGAATGGTGAAGTTTCTACATACTCTTATTCCTTTTCTGGAATGTTGAAGTAGAAATTGAACATGCTATTTAATAAGTAAAACAAATATGATATTAAGTATGGAGACAAAAAGGAATTTATGGAACTGTAGAACGTGACCTGCGATTAGCCTCATGAAGTCGATGGCAAGAATTTATTCTACCTTGCTGGTAGGAGCAAGAAGCTTCTTTTATCTGAAATGCCTGAAAGACTCATGTAGTAGCTCATTTTTGTATTCTCAAACTGCAGGAAAAAGCTTTTGATGTTGGAACTATATTGTGTGCTTTTGAATGTTGCTGCACAACATCCCAGGAAGTTCAACAAAACACAATAGAACATGGCATATGGATCACATGTAGAATGGCTCACATATTGGAAGTTGCTCCAGAATTTTGATGGCTTCCTAACATGTGTGCTTCTATGCCTGATGTACCAGGCAGACACAATAAAGCTATCAAAAAACAGCCAATAAAGCTAATAAGAAATGTGCAATGTGTTAATCTATTACTGTATACAACAAATCTGCATAAAATAAATAGAAAGCTTGTAATTACATGGAAGGCATCCACATCTGGAAAAATAACGGAAGTAGCAAAATTCCACCAAGTTACGAGCTTCATTTTGGACATCTACAGATGCATACGTCTTGAAATTTGCTTTCATCTTTTTCCATGTTGATCCATTCAGCCTATCAGAATCTAAACAGGAACCATAAGAGATCCATCTTTACCATAAGAGACACTAACCATGTCTAGCAATCAATATCTTACAAAAACTATTCCGTGACATCTAATTAACAACTATGACTATGGCATTTAGCATTAGAAAGCACCTGCTGAACCGTTCTATAGTATTTCTTGCAGCTGGGGAGAGCCTCCCTTTTGGTGTAGCATCATCAACTATGTGCCCCTGAGGAAACAGATCCTCCGGTTCCAATTTTGTATCGTCCGAGGTCACCAGGTCATTTTGATTGTCATTCCCCTTGGTTTTCAAGTTTCGTGATTGTTGACGATGCATTAGGGCACAGACATCCCTACTCCAGCATGTATGGCGTACAAAGTCTTCTACCAAAATGAATCACAGCAAAGAAATATTATTCAACGAACTTCCAAGGATTACATTTCGAAAATAAGCAAGCACCAAATGGATTAAGTAAAAGGTAACAAAACGTTGCCTTGCAACTTCTTAGAACCATAGTCTCTTGCACAAACCATCTTCTGCCGTAATCTGTTTAAGCAGAGCAGAGGCCTCGATCCTGGGATGAAGCTGTGAAGTGAAGCAGGACCAGGCTCGATAGAAAGCCTTTACAGCTAACAGCAAGTTTGAAGCAGTTTTCGGTATATTCTAGGCATATTTCAGCATATGCATAGAATATGTCGAAAACCCACATGAACAAGGGTTTGCCCCCCTAGGGGCAACCCAAAAAACATAAATTCAAGATAAAAAATATTCACATTAGCTCACTGGGTACATTGGTTAAAGTAATCTTATTAGAACATTGAGTTATTTTGGTAGGGGTTCGAGCCCGTATTTCATATTCTAAAATTTTAGGCAAAGCCGTATGGAGGTGACTCCAATCATAGGCGCCTCCAATCATAAATGACTATAAGCGAAATGAGAGGTGCCCAGAGGCCCCAACATACGATCTGGGTCGTAGGACCAACGAATCCGACGAATGTGGTAGTCCAGGGTGCACTTCGTTTAGAATATGTAGCAAAATAACGAAGATGACGAATTCCTTTCATGAATTTCAGTGACAATGAGAGTCACGAGTCAGAAGAAGAAGATGAAAGCTTATTGCTGGGTGGAGGTCAAAGCCTGATATTGTCTGACTGAGCTGTTTGACTCCTCGACGTCTATACATGTAGGAGGAAGATGGTGTACATGAAGGAACAGTCCTGCAAGCAGATGATGTAAAAGCAAGTTAGGTTGCATTCTGCTCGTAAATTAACCAAGCAATGTTGTGTGGCATATTTTCCTTCTTTGAATCTCCACCAAAACTTCGGTGCCCGGGGGATGCGCTTATACAAAAGGGGGTATGCCATGTGCGTGCAGAGGGTGACCAAAAACACCCCCGTGTACGATTTTTTGAAAGGCAAATTTGACCCCTTCCATACAAAAATTACTCCAAGTAGTGGTCAAAAACCCCCTAACTCCGCCGTATACGTGTGGAAATGGGTCCAAAAAACCCCCCTACAAGTCACTCAGGCACATTGTATGGCACCCAAAAGTGAACCCCCCTTGCTTCGGTGTGCCTGACATTCTCATTTACTTTGATTTAGCTTGCATTCCAGATGATCTACCTTGCATTCTGCTAAGTTACCTTCCATTCTAGAGATTTTACCTTGCACCGAATGCAACCTAGCCTGCTTCCATGTCACGAGAATGCAGCTCTATCCTGCATTCCAAAAGGGTCAACCACGTCTCCCCACTTCGTCGACATGGTTTCTCCTGCCGGAATGTAGGGTAGAGCTGCATTCCCTTATACAACTCAGAAGATGATGATTATTCTATTGTATAGACTGAATGGAGAAAAAAAATTTAACAACGATGCGAACATTGCAATAATACTTTTTTATACGTAGTCCTCAAGAATGATAGCTATTCACTTCTTTTAGATAACATTTCAATTCTTGAAGCGAGCATACAATACTCTTCCTGATAACAATTCTCTTGTGTGATACATTTTATGTCGATAGAATTGGGTCTACCTAATAGTAATAAACAGGAGGTTGAAATTACTGTTAGATTAGCTTATTTTAAACCACATAATCGTTCCCGATATTGGCGGAGCGGCACCGCTGAGCTCTCCCCTATTTTCGCTGCTAAGCTCTTCCCTCTTTGGCTATGGCGCTCCAAGTGTTTTGCGATTCCTGTTATGGCGATTGCGGAGCATTCAAGCTCTAGCAACCGGGCCTACCAGACTATGAGATTATAAGCATGATGTTGCAGTGGCACACCAACAGATTGGACTAAATGTGTTAATCTTTGCCCCAAAGAATGAATGACCCTTTTTAGAGGCCATAGCCAATTCTGGCGAGCTGGCTGCCACAACATGCCGAAAATCCAATTTATTTCATTTGATTCTGATGCTATACATTCATTGAGTTCAGATTCATAAAATTGGTACGCCTTACATTGTCATTCATTGATTTGGCAGCAATATCATATCTTTTTCATTTTTATATTTACTTCATGGTTGGCTGCATTGCCGCCAACTCGGCAAAGTGTTCTCAATGGGATCTGGAAAAGCGGCCAAAAAAGCAAAAGCAGTGTTGTATATAAAGAATCTATTCCGTTTTCATACCTCAATATCGCACAAGGACAGAACTTCAAGATTCTTGCCGAGAGGAGCTTCTTCTGTCTCAATTTGTCTTCTTTTCAAGCAAGATCCAGTGGCTTTGGCTTTGTATCCTACAACTAGGTTTTTGCCATAAATCTGGCAAATAGAGCATAGCCATAGATAGGTGCAAGCATTCAAAGAAACGATTGCGCCATAGCAAGGAAGCCATTTCCGCCATAGTTGTTTATATACGTAATTTCAACCTCCAGTTTATTATATCAGGTAATGCACGCACGCCAGTCGAAATTCCGGAAATAATTTTTTCCGGCGGCGCCGCCAGACTCGGCAGCGCACTCGCAGCTCCACCGCTCGTGCACCGCCTCATCTAGCGGGCCGCCTCAAGAAATATTAGCACGGAATTTCTTCCGGACGTGCATTACTTAGTACTTTATTTCAGGTATAATTCCCAGGTATAATTTCCCAAATCTGCTAGAAGTCCATATCTAACATAATAACTTGGGAAGCCTTCTTCTGTTTATACTTCTCCTTGCAATCGCTATGGTCTATTTAGGCTTATATTCAGGGGCTCAGGTAAGTTGTTGCTAATAGGCATTGTTTAGTCTTGTTTATTAGTGATTGTTGATTTGTGAGTGTGTAATAGTTAGAATGTTTGAAGGATTCATGGCACTTGAGGTGAGCTTGAATCGGGATGGAGAGCAATCTTGGTTAAAATGTAATTGAGGTCATCTTTTATTGTTTTCTCCAATACATGCAAATTCTTAAATCTATCAAAATGATTCTTTAGAACTCTAAATTGAGATCATAAAATATGCCTCACCATAACCTGCAACATCCCAATTTCTTCCAATTCAACATAAAATTTTAATCTCTTGCCAAACATAATGCCGAGCAGAGTGGAATTTAGGCAAGGTTACTGGGTAGTTTGAGTTTCAAATGAAAATTTTTTCCGCCTAATTTTAACCCCCTAAATTCTTTCTTCATTCATAATTTCCCTCTTTCTTTGTTTTTTCCTTTGGGCTCTGCGCTCACCTACAGTTTATTTTATGTTCTTTTTGTGCAAGGTTCGGTTAAGCTATCAAAGTCCACGATGTTTTCTTGCAGAACAAATCTGTGGTTCTAATCTGAGGAATATCTTCTCTCACTCTTTGTTCTTCTCTGTTTCATTTTTGTTGTCTGATACAAATTAAGCCGAAATTTAGTAGTCTCGATGCAGAAAATTTGGAAGAAAACCCTTGTGCAGAAGAAACTTTTATTTGGGCGATGGTGACAAATTTTGCAGCTAGTGAGCCTGCGATAGGAACCCAAGGAAACCAAGTCTCTGCTTCCTACTCCTTTTTCAAGACTAGCTAGAAACCACCGTTTCTGATCTTTGTGCTGGCCTATTAAAACTTCACTGGAATTCCTGTCTGCACTTAACTGCAATTCGGTCTGCCGGATTCGTCCACAGCAGCCGACCTATAATCAAATCACTCGGACGGATTCGACCTAATAGATCATTCCTCATCAACATAGACGGATTATTAAAGCCGTGAGTCGCGTTTAACACACAGATGCTCAAGCTCTGGGGGGGGCTGAACTTGGCATATGCGGCTTAGGATTATCTCGGACACTCACACCCATATGGCTGAACTTGGATCCTGTGTCTTGTTGCTACATATTCTAAAGGAGGTGCACCTGGACTACCACAGTCATCAAATCTGTCCATTGTATGGCCCAGATTATATGTTGGAGCCTCTGGGTGCCTCCTGTTTTGATTATGGTCATTTATGTCCGTTATATGGTTCAGATTATATGATTATGGTCATTTATGTCTATTTTATGGCTCAGATTATATGTTGGAGCCTTTGGGTGCCTCCTGTTTCGATTATGGTTATTTATGACTCGGGGTGCCTATGATTTTGAAACATGGAATACAGGTTCGCCTATGGTTATTTATGACTCGGGGTGCCTATGATTTTGAAACATGGAATACAGGTTCGCCTAAGCTTTTGGAATATGAAATATTGAGACTCCTCTCTATATGCATTTGCTTAAGGTTTCAGATTTTCAGATACGGAGACTCGAACCTCTACCAAAATAATTCAATATCCTAATAAAAATGCTTTAACCAATGCTACCAGCAAACTAACGTGCTTTCTTTTTCTATTGAAATCTATGTTTTTTTTTAGCACACCAGCCTTACCTGGCCTACAGCCATTCTTGCCATTCTAGCCTATCCACATAGCACCTCCACCTCATCAAAATCTGAGGTGGCATAACCATGCACCGCTAGATCTTCATTTTCTAAAATCAAAGGTTATCAAAATTAGAAAATCGGCAAGAAAATATGAAACGAAGATGGGAGAAGCCACAACACAACTCGAGCTATATCCTACGTTTGCAAATCCATTCTAACAAGAAAAGAGTTGCATTTTTTTCCAAAAGCCTGGCCTTGTGTTGCCTTTATAGCCTTATCTTATCTGCCATCTCAGAGAACTCATAGATTTGCATGTGCTTTTTTGCATTGTTCTAATCCTTGCCTTCTCTTTGTCCGCTTTTAAGCTTGTAGAATAGGGTACTCGAATTAGGAGGCAACCTATATTTTCATAAACATTGCAAAGCAGATCCTGCATTTCCAAGTTCGGCTCTTAAAATCCAATTCCTAATTCGGGTAAAAATGCACGATCCAATCTTTTTTCCTGATATTGCAAATTCCAAAAAAACCAGGGCCTGTATTTCTTGAGACCAATGGAGATGGAGCTTGAGGTCCCCCCTGCTAAATTAGAATGTGGCAAAGACTGAGGTAAAAATGCTAAACAACTTACATGGATCTTGCTCCTTACATCACACAGATCAGTTGGTGTGTATAGCAACTAGCACATGGTTTATGGAACGCTATGAAGAAACGAAACAAGGAGTTGGACCTGACTCTGAAAAGGGCCCTAAAGAGATACTATTCAAGTGATCTCGATTTTTGCCCTTATTATGGAGGTCTTTACTTTGGCCTTGACTCATATCCGATTCATAGCCAAGCGACCATATTTTGAGCATCATTCAATTATCCAAGTAAGTGACTATAACTTCAATTATCCAAGTAAGTGACTATAACTGTGGTTTTACATGAGTTTTTTCTTTTCATCCTTCCATTTCTTTCATCTTTAAGAATGGAAGACATGTATTTCGTGTCTAATTTTGATGTTTATCCATTGATCTACACTGTTAGATTCTCTTGTCGAGATATATGATATCGAGACCACCATCTTGCTGTTAGACATGATGACAGCACTCAGCACATAGGTGCTGACTATGTGCTGAATCAGCACTTCATTAGCACCTACACCAGCCCATCCACTCGCCTTAATTATTTACGGCATAATTAGGTGTGGTTGGTAACGGGAGCAGTTATTATTTACTGCCCCTTTTTATATCTTGTATTCATACATACGTTTAATACAATTCCATTTTGCCTTTGTTTTGGGAGCTTGCGCTCTCGGATATTAGTGTGCATCCCCTTCTTTCCCTTTCTTGGTGCAACCTTGACATGGTATCAGAGCACTAGGTGTGCTGAGATTGATTCAAGATGAACACAACAATGGAGAAGGATGCAAGCTACGACCAGATTACCTTCCCTGGTGGTCGTGTGATTCAAATCTTCGATGGCACAGGTTTCCAGCAATGGAAGAGAAGAATGACTCTCATTTTTAAGGCTGGAGAAGTTTGGGGAATTGTTAGCGGCCAAGAACCTGCACCCGAGCTTGCATTAGATGGCAAGAATAAATATGTTCTTGATGCTTGGCAACGCCGGGATGACAAGGCTATGGCTACGATTGGGCTTTCTGTTGCTGAATCTCTTCTTGATGAGGTTCAGAAGGAGAACAGCCATGATTTATGGAATGCTCTCATCCAAGAGCATGAAAAGAAGAGCCATACACAAATTGGGCATTTGTATGCTGAAGTGGTGAATATGCACTGGGAAGAGACCGAAAGTCTTGACAAATTCGCAGACTGCATGAAGAACACCTTTCGGCAGATTGAAGCCTCTGGAGAAAAGAATAAGATCTCTCCTTCATTGCAATTATTCTTCTTTCTTAGATCCTTACCCAATTCTTTCCATGCTTTGCGCAGCAATCTCATGCAAATTGCCACATGGATCTCAATCGTGCAAACACTTCCGTCAAGAAGGAGATTATGATTAGGAAGGATGCTGATATTATCAAAGACGAGCTCAATGATTTCTTTGCAGGTCATTCTGAGCCTAAATCCTATGCAAAACGGAATGATAAAGCTAAGAAAAAGAAGAATAACAGTAGCAGCAATGCCTTCAAGGGTGCTGACAACAAAGGCACAGCATCCAAGCAGCAGGTTTGTGACTATTGCAAGAAAGGCAATCATACCGCAGCAGAATGTAGGAAAAAGATGAAGGATCTTGAGCATAAACTGAAAGTTTTGGAGACAAACAAAGCTTCAGCCAATGTGGCTCAAATTGTTGAAGAAGTAAGCGTAGCCAATGTGGTTCCTTGCAGCCCGGATTATATCTATCTTTGTAAACAAGTGGCAGCCCCTCGCTTTATCAAATTCATCATGGATTCTAGTGCTACAGCTCATATTAGTTGGCACAAAGATTGGTTTGAAAATTTCAGACCTACCTCTTCCAATCACATTGTTCAAATTGGTGACAATAGTGAGCATCAAATCTGCGGAATGGGTAACATTCAAGTACCCACTAGTCTTGGTATCTTCACTTTAAAAGGGGTAATGTATGCTCCTACTTTGCCTAAAGATCTGATTTCTGTTGCACATCTTACTAATATGGGCACAATAGTTTCCTTTGATAGTGAAGACTGCATTGTTCGCAATAAAGTTACAGGAAAGAGTCTTGCTCATGCTATTCGTACGGGTAATCTCTACCATTTGGGCCAAGAATATGCTGATCAAGTTGTTCTTGTAGATGCTGGTAATGATACTTGTGATTTATGGCATAAGAGGCTTGGACACATCTGTCTTAAAGCACTCAACCAGCTGCCCCAACTTGTAGACGGTTTTGATCTTCATCAGCACCCTACTCTTGCAAGTTGTGAGGCTTGTGCATTGGGCAAACATCACCGCAGATCTTTTACTCTCATTGGATCTCGTGCTACTGCTCTTCTTGAACTAGTACATACGGATCTTTGTGGTCCAATTCATGTTCCTTCTCTCTCGGGTCATTCATTGATGATTTGAGCAGGAAAACATGGGTCTATTTCTTGAAGCGAAAATCTGATGCATTTGCCCATTTCCAAGAATGGAAAGCACTTGTTGAGAATCAAGTAGCCCATCGAATTAAGAAGCTCAGATCTGATAATGGTGGAGAATTTTTCCAGTCATGCATTCAATCATTTTTGTGCTGATCATGGTATTGAGCGCCAACTTACCGAGCCTCATACTCCACAACATAATGGCGTTGCTGAACGGAAGAATCTCAGCATTGTTGACATGGCACGTTTGCTTGCTCGCTCAATCCTCAGCACCCATTCAATTTTGGGCTGAAGCAGTAAGGTACTCAGTTTACCTTCTCAATAGATTCCCTACTGTTGCTGTGAAAAATCAGACTCCTGAACAAGCTTTCACTGGCATAAAGCTAAATTTGTCTCGCTTGCGTGTCTTTGGATGTGCTGCCTTTATGCTTATTTCCAAAGCTAATCGCAAGAAACTTGAGCATACCAGCAAGAAAATGATTTTTGTGGGTTTCTCTGACCAGTGCAAGCATGGTTATAGGCTGATTGATCCGGATACCAAGAAGCTTTGTGTTAGTCGCGATGTTATTTTCCATGAAGATGCTTCGGCATTTCAGGAAGGTTCAAAAACTCCTAATGTGGAATTTCTTGATATCTCTTCATGGATAACAGATGATGCCATAGCTTCCAATCCATCGGACTCAGTTTCTGATATTCCAGCACCTGCAACAGTTCCAGCACCTGCAGTGCTTATAGCACCCCTATTTCCCCGGCGCAGAACTTGACACATCCGATCCAGGAGAAGATCTTAACCCATCTGATCCAGGAGGTGATTTTGATCATCCTAATCAAGGAGGAGTTGAAGAACTTGGTCGAGGAAAAAGGAAACGTTTTCCTCCTCAAAGGTTTGCCTTCTATGCTGAAATTATGCCCAGCATTATGGAGTTTTATGGTGCTACTATTATCAGTGAACCCACCAGCTATCATGAAGCTATTTCATGTGTTGTTGCACCTCATTGGCAGCAGGCAATGGACCACAAAATGGATTCTATTGTTCAAAATGGCATTTGGGATTTGGTTCCTCTTCCTCATGATCGGAAGGTCGTTGGTAACAAATGGGTCTACAAATGCAAGCTCCATCCTGATGGCACCATCAACAGCTACAAAGCACGCTTGGTTGCACAGGGTTTCAGCCAGCAATATGGCATTGATTACTTGGAAACATTTTCTCCAGTGGTCAAAATGATGAGCATTCGCATTCTTTTTGCATTTGCTGCTCATTATAATCTTGAGGTTCATCAAACAGATGTCAAAACAATATTTCTTAATGGCAAGCTTGATGAAGAAATATATATAAAGCAACCTCAGGGTTATGTCAAAGCTGGTGTTGAGCATTTAGTATGCAAATTGACAAAGGCACTTTATGGGTTAAAGCAAACATCACGTGCTTGGTACAAGACAGGGATAGGTTCTGTACGGAATTATTTTTTTGGACGTATAAAGTCCAAGAATATGTATTTTTAGGTAAAAAAACTTATTTTTCGTATTTTCCCCTCGCCGGCCGGAAAAAAAGAAATTCGCGTAAGCGAAATAGCTTACACGAAACTGTTTTCGCGTAAGCGAAATAGCGATTTCGCTTATGGCGTAAGCGAAACAGCTATTTCGCTTACGCGAAGATTTAAAAAAATATATATTTTTTTATTTTTATTTTTTTGAATTTTCGCGTAAGCTCTGTTTCGCTTACGCGAAAATAGTAAGCGAAACTGTTATTTCGCTTATGCGAAAACTGTTTCGCATAAGCGAAACTGCTATTTTGCACGTGAAAAATTCATTTTTTTTTTTTTAATAAATTTCGCATAAGCGAAATCTCTGTTTTGCTTACGCGAAAAAAGTTTCGCGTAAGTGAAACTGAGGTCTCGCTTACACGTAAAATTTTCGATGCCGGATTTTTTTTACCGTATTTTTGACGTATTCTAGATCAAATTTGTGCCGTATCATTCGAATAATACGTATTGAGTATAAAACGTATACAGTATTGAACCTATCCCTGGTACAAGACCATAGATTATTTCTTCAAAGACCAAGGATTCCAGCCTATTGAGGCTGATTCTAATGTCTACATTCGTCGTCAAGGCAAGTTCTTACTCATCATTGCTTTGTATATGGATGATTCCTTGCTCGTAGGCAACAATAATGAGCACATTGCTGAATTCAAGACAAGGCTTGCTGCTAAGTTTCCAATGATAGACTTGGGTGAAGCTCGCCATTGTTTGGGTTTGCAAATTGCAAGAGACCAGAACAACGGGATTCTTCATATCTCTCAAAAGAAGTACATTGAAGAAATGCTTGAGCCGCTTTGGCATGGCTGATTGCAATCCATCTAAAGTTCCTATGAATTCAGATACTCTTCTCACCAAGAAAGATTGTCCACAATCTGATGCTGATCTATGGCAAAAGTTCCTTTTCGGCAATTGATTGGCAGCCTCATGTATTGCATGGTTTGCACCAGACCTGATATTGCATTTGCTGTTATAGCTCTAAGCCAATTTTCCGCAGATCCAGGTCATAAGCATTGGGAAATGGCCAAGCACATTCTCCGCTACTTAAAGGGTACTGCTGATTATGGCCTTACATATCGCAGCAATAGTTATACTTTTTCATTGCTGACATATAGTGGTTCCTCACTTAGCGATGTGATAGACAACTCCAGGCCCACATCCGGCATTTGTTTTCTGCTTGCCAATGCTGTCATTGCTTAGATCCGCAAGAAACAAGGGCATGTATCTCTTTCATCCATTGAAGCGGAGTATGTTGCAGCATCTACAGCAGTCCGTAAGATCATTAGTTTGAAGGACTTTCTTGCCGGCATTGGGCAATGCACTCCTGGACCAGCAAGGATGCTCATGGATAACAAAGGTGGCATTGATTGGTGCTCCGCTAAAGTTCGACATCCAAAATCTAAGCATGTTCCCAAGCATTATCATTTTGTAAGGGACCTTGTGGCTGATAAACAGGTTCAGATTGAGCATGTTCCTACACGGGACAATACCACAGATCTCTTGACTAAGCCTTTGGCTCGTGAGCTCTTTGAGCGACATCGACTTGGTATTGGTCTTGATAGATTCCAGATCTCATCTCCAGGAGGAGGAGGTTGAGCATGGAGATGGCGACCTCTCATCAAGGAGGAGTGTCGAGATATATAATATCGAGATCACCATCTTGCTGTTAGACATGATGACAGCACTGACAACACTCAGCACATAGGTGCTGACTATGTGCTGAATCAGCACTTCATCAGCACCTACACCAGCCCATCCACTTGCCTTAATTAGTTACGGCATAATTAGGTGTGGTTGGTAACGGGAGCAATTAGTATTTACTGCCCCTTTTTATATCTTGTATTCATACATACGTTTAATACAATTCCATTTTACCTTTGTTTTGGGAGCTTGCGCTCTCGGATATTGGTGTGCATCCCCTTCTCTCCATTTCTTGGTGCAACCTTGACATCTCTTTTAAATTAGAAAATGGCCAAAAGAATAGTAACTGAGATAGGAATAGGCACAATCCAAATGGTGTATCTTCTGTTACTAAAGGAAGAGGTCGCATTTTTTATAAAAGGCATTCCTCTTCTATAGTGATTTTAAATTATGTTTCCATGATACGTTGCTTCGAACCCAAAGGGGATGAAGGTTCTTTTCTAGAGGTTAGGGCCTTTTGAGTTTGTACATATGCTTTGTCTCATTAAGGGCTTCCGTTATCTCTGCCCTAGTTGTGCATCCAAAAGAAATTCAAGGTTCTTATGACTTTTCCAAAAGAAGATGTTACATCCATGTTTTGAATCAATCATAGATCATATCCTCTAATTACCTTCATGAAACAACATTTAATTCTTGAAACATTTTTCCTATTTGCCGCAGGTGTATCCTAACTGAGTTAGATCAGGAAGCTTTCAATCGCAGATCCTACCCTATAATTAAGTATATTATTTTTTGAGACCTAAAAACCTAGGCCGTAAAATTCCATAAAAGCTGGCTCGGCACATCTACTCAAAGGCTACAGACAATATTACATTTTTATAATGCTCTTACTATTGATTATTATATCATATTATATTTGTTCCATTGTGTTGCAGATGTTGCAGTTTCATCCATTAGACTGACTACTTCTGTAAGTTATGATCTTCACTCAGTAATAAGTAATTCAGTGTATCATTTTTTGGCCAAATAGTTGTCTATTTCCTTATTGTATTATTCATATAACAGGATGCTCGATTTTCGAGAGAGTTATTTAGGTTTACAGGAGGACCTTGCATCCTGTAGAACTTGATAACACGGAGAATCATGATGGTGGTAGGTCTTAATTATTGATGTTCTATTAGGAACTTTTTATTTTCAAATTCATTTCTCTGCCATTTATTGCATCCTGTACAACTGGAATTTTATCTGAACGTTCTAGGAAGTAATCTGTTCTAGGAAGTCGTCTGTTCTTGTTAATCTTCAGATTCATTTCTCTACCATTAGAATGCATCTTGCAGATGCAGATAAAGGGTGCCCGCCGATTTTGTTATGGAACTTTACATAAACATTCTAGTAAGTCCTCTGTTTGTGATGAGGTACAAGCACATTTCATTTTTATTCCCGGGTTCCTATCATTGCCTTGAAAATAACGAGGATGTTCCTTTTGGAAGTAGAAGTTATTGGTCATGGTTTTCAGGTATGCATTTCTGTGATTGATATTCTTGTACACACCACTCGCATGGAGCGTGATTCTCGAACCGGTTCTCACATTGTATACATTACTCCCTTAACCATGCATAGAGCATGATGCATGTAGGCCCGATTCTTAACCCCACAAGCATGAAGTTGGTTGTAACACAGTTGATTGTTTGGATGAAAAGGTGCATTGCTTGTAAAATAAATAGTGAAGATGAGTCGATAGCTATAGTGACTTTTTGAGATGGATCTAAAGTTGTGGCTCTGCGTTTTGCGCTTGTTATTCGGTAGAAATATACCAGTGAACCAAAACTGACAACCCATTTGGCTGTTGCAACATAACGAGATCTGTTTGTTTACATAAATAGACTTGCTGAATACTTTTGATATCTTTGCCGTACATGTACTCTTTTTCTGAGTTTCCAAATGTTGGCTTTTTGTCTTTTGCTGCAGACAAGCGCTTTGCCTAAAACAAAGCAAGCAGATAACAATTATACTTATTTTGCTCACATAGGCAAATGGGTTGTTTGTATATCTTTTGCCTCATTCTGAAGCCTTTCATTCCCTTATGTTCAGAAAGAAGCACCTCCTCTTCCTCGTCTCCTACTGCAGGCAGTCCCTTTGCCTAGGACAAAGTAAGCACATAACAATTATACTTACTTTGCTCACGTAGGAAAGTGGGTTGTTTGTTTATCTTTTGCCTCATTCTGGAGCTTTTCATTCTCTTATATTCAGAAAGAAGCACCTCCTCTTCCTCTTGGTTTGAGATACCACAGAACCTACATAACAAAGGCCTGAAAATTCATGTTTTGAAGCATGATCGGCTTCTAGGTCCTCAATTATTCAAGCTATCAGAAGGATATGTAGCATGTCCTTGCGTTCGAAAGTCCTCTTTTGTGATTCATTTATCATCTTTAGATATTGAAAGCTTTACATAAACCAAGTTGGTCACTCATTTGGCATTTTGATGTGAGTTCCTCTTAAAAATATCATTATTTACTAGTGTTGTACATAGTCCTGGAATTATTTGAGTAGTTAGAGGTCGGAACTAATTAATCTTATGTTTTCTAGGTTTGGCTCACGTCTAATAGTGGTAGTTCGTCCCCTTATTTTGCCTATAATTTTTTCTCAAAAGACCTTTCTAGTCTTCATGCTTTTGTAGCTACGATTCTGCAGAGCTTCTAGAAGAACAGTTCTCTGGAGTTGTGCAGTTTTTTTGTGGAGGTCCTTCAATATTAGCACCAAATCAGTTTTTAGATATTTTATTATTTTTTAGGTTGTAATGCTTTGAGATATGGTAGATAATTAAATTCAAAATTTTGAATTGCTCATCATGCTAAGGTCATCCATTATGATAGCTATAGCTATTCCATCAAATGCATGCGCTAGAAGGATATTGCAATTTTGGTATCTGATATATTCCATCGGGCACAGATAAGCTTTCTGTAGCTTCATGAACCTGGTCCATCATTCAGAAACTGGATAGTAATCTGTTTGTCTATAAAAATAAGCCCGCGTGACTTCACGCACCTGGTTCACCATTCAGAAAATGGTTAGTAATGCATTGCCGAACTAAGGCCTAACTAATGGGATGCATAAAAATAGTTAGGGTTCATTGATTAGGGTTTAAGATCGAGACTGAGGGTTCTAGGAAGCCTTTACTAGAGACACGAAATGCTAACTCATCTGGAGTCCTAACTTCCAGATGATCTACAAAGAAATCTATGCCGAAATACCTGCTCCCGAAGAACTCCCTCCTGTTCCCAGTGTCTCCATGGTCTTCGAGGTTCGAGGTAGCTCCCACTCCTACTGATGCGTTCACACTCTGGGGGTTGCTATGCTATGCTGTGCCATAGCAGACGGTTCTCAAAACGGAGTTTCGAGCGCAAAGAAGGTTCCCAGACTGTTGGAGCCAGAAAAGAGGCCTAGGGTTAGGGTTTAGGCCTTTATAGGTTAGGGTTTACATGTTATGCCACATGGCTCCAATAGGTTGGTTCCGTGTGGCGGGTGCCCAATAGATTAAGGCCACATCGAAAATGGTCTTAACCTAAGGTTGCTAAGTTATATGAATAACTTAGCCATGCACCCTATGCCACTAATCTATGGTATACAAGGCTATGAAGGTAGACTTGTATAGTGACGGACCCAGAAATATACGTATTTATAGCGTATATTTCCCTGGAACGTCACATTCTCCACCCCTTAGGATAATGTTGTCCTCAGCATTACGCTAAGGTGACTAACCTACACTAATCCTGCAAAAGCGCACAACAAGAATATAAGACTTAACTCTATTGAAAGGATCAACTTTTCGTTAATTACTTATTATGTAATTATAAGGCTATATTTATAGGTTATACAAAATTATATAGCTATATCGACTATTATTATAAAAATATACACATATAATAATATTACAACAAATTTAGGAGTTCATAGTTAGTCTAAAATCTATGATTCCTATCTTCTCGTAACGTGCTCCCTCCTTCATGCTTCCCTTCACTGGCCTGCACAAGTAGCACATTACATTATATAAGTTAATAAGTTTGTGGTTTTAGGGGACCACCCCCCTAATTACCTCCTTGAGCCGAACTACTAGCTCAAGGTTACTCCTACTACCTTGCACTCAATCATGGCCCCATAAGGATTTGAGCTTAAGGACCATTTAAGATGATCCTATCATTGCCCATGATCAAGTGATACCTTGTACTCGATTCCCATGGTCGAGTACTCCCCAGTGCCTCATGCCCCCGAGGGTTTTAAAGCTAGGGAACGTCTCACGATCCCATCATCGCGCATGATCACTTATACCTCACCATGACCCCCCTATGGTCAGGTGCGCGTGCCCCGCATCGTGGCATAGAGATCATCCGACAGATGTCCCATCATCGCCCACCATGCCTAACTTCCTCTCTCACATGACCCTCCTGGTCATGCGCACTCTTGGTGTGTATTGGCCTAGAGAATGCCTTTGGGGCGTATCCCATCATCGCCTACACGTCCAAGATCCTGGCACGTGCACCTTGCTGACTAGAATGCATGTGCCTTACTCAAGCTAACTAAGAGCACACTAAGCTAAGCACCTGGCAAGTCGGCGTCGACAAGTTCGGAGACGACTCGCCCATCAAACTCCCTCATGAAGTCCGGGTATTGCTTCTCTAAATCCTGCTTCAATACCCACGTTGCATCTTCCACGGGCAAATGCTTCCACTTGACCAAATATTGGAGGAACTGAGACCTCCTGGTCTTCTTGAATCCCTTATCAAGAAGCAATTTAGGCACAATTTCAACTTGTTCCTCTGTCATCTCCAACAAAGTTGGAGTATCTAAAACCTCCTTCGGGTTTGGTTTGTGCCTTTCCAACAAGCTCACATGGAAGACCTTATGGACTTTAAGATATGCAGGCAAGTCGAGCTTGTATATTTGGAACCCTACTCGCTCCGAAATCTTGAAGGGTCCCGTCTACCTTGGAGCCAAACTTGACCTTTACTTGAGCCAAACTTTATCTCCCAGCACAAACTCTCGAGGAGTTTTATGTCTATCTGCTAGACTCTTCTAAAGTGCCTTTGTTGGTTGAAGATATTCTCGCACTTCTACCACAAGCTGTTGCATATCTACCGTCGTCGTTGAGAAATTTCCATCTTGGGCACTAGATTATGCCACCTAACTGGGGTCAAGTATTGATAATTGTAACTAATCATGGAGGAGACATCTTCGATGACTCTTGCTTCATATTATTGTACGTAATTGACCAGGTGGATGTAATCGGCCTATTTGGATTGCTTGTTCCAATCATAGTTTCTCAACGTGCTCTCCAAAATTATATTGATGCGATCCATTTGCCCATTTGACTGGGAATGGAAAACAAAACTCATCTACAAGTTGGCAGAGATCATATTGAGGAAGTCTTGCTAGAAAGTGCAAAAGAACTTTGAATCTCCATTGGTGATGATCGCCCTGTGCATTCCATGCAGCCTATAAAAAACTCTTATATAGACAACACGGCTGTGGTGCGGTGTGGCAAGAATGTGCCCTTTTTGATAACTTATCTACCACCACCACCAATGAGGCGTCAAAGCTTCTTGTTGTCCACTATGAAATCCATGCTGATGACTTCCCACTTGGCGTCTGGCACCGCCCAAGGTTTCAAAACTCCTAGAATTCGAAGTTGTTCTACCTTTGTCTACTGACGCCACTGACATTCTTGGATATATCTGACTATCTGCTTCTTCATGCCCGGCCAGAAGTAGCTACTTTTAATCTTGAAGTAGGCCTTTATAAATTTTGCATGGCCGGAAATAGGGCTATTATGCGTGTCATGAAAGATTTTCCTTACTCCTGATGCGTTAAGTACGCATAGTTGTTCTTTGATATTAAAGGTTGCTTTCCTTTTTAAAATATTTGAAGGTTTCTCTTTCTTAATCCGTCCTTGCACTCTTGCAAAGACTAGCCCATATGTGCTTGAACTCCATGTTGGAGGAGATGGCTTCTTCTATCTTCTTGCCGAATTCGCTTGCCGAAGTGGAGATGGCATTGCAAGCAAATTGATGCTTCAAAAGCTTGCCAATGAGTGGACATCTTAACATCTCCGCGGACGCAGATGCGTTTGGCGCGGACCCACCCGGTTTGGCCAATTTGAGCCAAATTTGATTTTTTTGTGCTAAAACTTATGCTACTTTATCAATTACAAGCATTCTAAGCACAGTACAAAAGATTCTACTACAACTTAACATATTTTAGAACATTGTCATTCAAAAGACAATTAAATTACAGAGAGAGAGAGAGAAGAGAACTTTTATATGTAACGGGCCTGCCGGGTTAACCCTCCAGGTAACCCGAAATCCCATCTAACATTGCATGAGTCAATGATAAATTGTTATCCAAGAGTTGAATAACGTAACTCTATTGAAGAAATCTTGGTAAAGAATTGAATCTTTGTCTTCAAATCCACAGTTAGAAGTACATACATATTTGAAACATGATAGCACTCTATGGCATATACAAGATAATGATATGCAGTTTAATATCCATAAGCTCCAGGAATGATAAGGCCTTTCTAAAGGCATACAAACTTCCCATAAGTGAAGACTGCACGCAGTTGTGCCCTTCAATTGCCCTGCTACATTCTGCTACTTCTGAAACTGCTTACACCATGAACACGTGGGGTTAGTCTTAAAGACTAAGTGGAGGTTTGAGGCATTTAGAAAATGATGGCGTAATCAACAAGAAACATGTACGATGTACTAATCACAATAGTAATTCTCGGACTTAGATGCCTTACCTAAGAATTCCTCTATGCTAGGAACCAGCAATGTAGTATTAGCACATAACATGAGCAATGCTAATAAGAATCAAAACACCATCAAGCCATCCAAATAAGATGTAAATGCACATGTCATAACCTTACAATAACCAAGAGATAATCATGAGACCATGAAGAACCATGAGATATCCATAAACATGCAAAGTGCCTACTCTCGGTTCTATGGACGGCCACCCGGGCCGATCGGGCCTGCAGCAAATCTGGTGGGGGGTAAGCCTCATGTGTACACACCCTCCTAGCTGCGTCCCAGCACTAGGGGACCACTTCCAAGCCATGTAGCGGCCGAAGCACCCTCATTTGGGGTGACAACGCCCATGTCAAGAACAAGAACAACCGCAAGTCCAAGCCACATAAAATGGACTCCGGCCCCGAGATTATGCACTCATGTATCAGCCAAGAACTTAGCATATGCCCACTTATCGAGCTTAAACCATGTTCATCATCATATGCTCCAAGAATCAAGAGTCATAATTCACATGCATTGCCTATGCATTTACCGGGAACAACATAGAATAATGTCAACATTTGCAATGATATCATAGACAGGATCACATTCATGTTCTACCACATGATGTCAAATATTCAACAAGCACATTCTAACATAATGCAACCTTGACACATCACCATGGTATTCAAGCATTTAGCACGCCTCTAAATATATTATATAAGAACACATAAAAGGTCTAGCATTTTCCTCCCCATAGGAAAAGCTTATTCTAGGATGTCATAATGTCCTATTTCCAAACAAGCATGATATCCCTTTTACATCCATATAAGGTATAAGGATCACCTAACGACTACAACATACTTCTACCAGCATGCTTTCCCAAAATCACTCCCCCCATAAGGAGTGAATATCTTACAGAATACTCATATGCAATTCAATATATTAGCTTCTTTTTCTTACTAATAAATTAATTACATAACTTAGCATTTTATTTGGCCAGCAATTCTCCATGCCATTGCCATCTTGAAGAAGCCCCCATAAGCTTCTTTTTAGGCCTTTTGACATCTCTTACTATCGAACTGAAAGATTAACGTATACGGTTGTTCCTTAGCGGTGCAATTCCCTATCGTATTTTATCTTAGCATCTTAACTTCAATCTAATAATCACCAAAGGTATATATACATCTCTATCTATTTTCTAAATTAGTTTTTTTTATCTCATGGAGCCGATGGTGCCTTCCATGCCCTTGTTAGAACCTCCATGCAGCTCCCATAAGCTACATGAACTCAAGGTTCTAATTGAGTTCACAGCTTCTCCAAGCGTATTCTATATTGTTTGTTGCCGAGGGATTCCATTTACTATATACAAGGTTTGCCCTACTATCTACAATATCAAGGACTATTCCCGGGCTTCTTACAATAAGCTTAGCTTAGTTCTTACTTCTTTGTATATACCGGTATGGCAAAATACATTCAATCCCATATCATCACATTCGGGATCACCCGATTCTTTATACTCTTAATTCAAATCATTAAATCACGATTCTCTTTTAACAACAAGAACAATCTCACGCAATCTAAGCTTCCCCGGTGTAGCGGCAAACCACCCACCTGAGAACCACTTCAATGATGATCCTTTGACTCCTTGCACCTGTTTTCTCTCAAAATATCCCTCCTTTCAGCTCCTATCTCCGGGAAGCAAGCTGCACAAAAAGATACATTAGGCGCCAGTCAATTCTGATACAGCTTCACTATTTCTGCCATATCTCCCTCATCCGGATGAATTTCGGCCTTATCAGACCCAATCCGGAAAGCTGATTTGAAAACCTTTCCAACAAAGTAAAAATTACCTGAATTGGATCTCGGGTTCCCGAGATATGATGCTCTAAAGTTCGGTCAGCAAAACTGCCCAAAATTTGCTCCTTCTGCCTTCTTCCAGAAACCCTCATACAAACTGATGCCCTTTGATTTTATCACATGAATTTAGTATAAACTCCTTATACATAATATGTATTTCTCATGTAATGATCAATTAGAATATTCTCCATAAGCATCAATAATAAAATGTAAACTACATGCCTGCTAATGGGCCAAGCTCGTTACATTCTCCCCTTCTAAAATTTAACCCATGTCCTCATGGGTCATTCCAAAATAACGGAGTATCCAATCGATCATAGAGTTAAACTTTCATGACCAACGATATAATAACGACGACTTATCATCATAATTATTCTTTCTTCCCTTGCTGGCTGTCATGAATATAATAATTTCTTCCCACATAATCAATGAGTTGACCAGGCTTGCTTATACTGCATCAATCTTCTTCAACATTAAGATCTTTATCCCAAGGAATCAAACCCATCTAGACTTCCATTTTCACATTGGAGCACCACATTTCCTTAGTTGAATGAAAATCATACATGCATTGTAACAAATGAAATTACAAGCTTGAAACCAATCTGCAAGGAGCTACTTTTCTTCTCAACATATCATTGTAAACCACATATGCCATTAAACCATCTTCGTCTTGAAGCCCTTGACAATATCGATTAAGCACTTGCCCGTAAATAGCTCATGCTAAGGATAAATAATCTTGGCTACTTATGCCTCCTCTGAACATCACCCAGATGCCATTTATCTCTTTAAATCCATTAACGTGCTTCTTCAAAATTAACTATGTTCCATGATCTGTAACATGCATAGATAGCTTTACTTGAATTAGGTAAGAAAATACAGCTCAAAATAATTCCAAGAGGCTCCATCTCGTCTTACAATTTCGGCATACCCGTAGAGATATCTCACCAATAAATACTTCTCATAAATAAGTAAGCTTCTTTATATGTGGCATCTTAATCAAAACACTTAACATGAAATAAAGATCCTTCCATGACACTGCTATGGCCTTACCAAGCACAAGCTGCCGCAATACTCAAGTGCTAAATGGTTTACTGTACACAAACCACCTCATATCTTTCCAAACTTGCCTAGCTTGACAAAGATAATAATGGCGAATTTAAGCGTACACATAGCTTGGAATCAAACTCAATTGTTACTAACTATGTCTATGCTTATGCATATAATGCAAAGAAAACTTAAGTATAACCCAACCAAGCCTAATGCAACTTCACCCACAGAATGAATCTAGCATTTTTTTTTTTTATAGAGGGTTCTATACATTAAAATACTAAGCCCACCATGGCAACATAGATGCTCAGATCGAACTCAATATGTACTCACACGAAACTTCTTGGGTGGCCAAATCCAAAAAGTGACAAGTAGAATACATAGTTAAGTCCGCCAGATCGAGTATCGCAAGGTTATAAAAGCACATACAATCAATATAAGAGAGCCTAGAATGATTGCAATCATAGTCTACAATATAGAATCTCTCAAAGAAGCCTATTTAACATATCGGGAATAATCAAGTACCTTAAGCTATAAGAGTAATTTCGATAGACATTGCTCATCTGCTCTATAAATCCACGCCCATTACATAGGTTAATTTCTATTCTGCAGCGCTAACTTTTCCCAGACATCAGTCAAGCTATAAAAGCCTTTATCGATATATCAAACAAAACCTCTATTCTTACACTTTCGAAAATTGCTGGCATGTTCTCACGCATAATCCAATTAGCTTCTTTACTAATCCGAGCTAGAATACATCGAACCAATCCAAACTATTCAAACCATCAAGTTTCCTTCCGTCACTAGCAAGAATTCAATGATGGAATCCCCAACAGATGCTTATTTTCCTTGATAGATTGTGATGAAATTAACATCCTTCTAATATATCTCTCAAAAGACTCGATAAGAGAGCACAAGTATATAGACAATAACCCCAACTTCTTGGGCATATTCTTTGTAGATCCTTCCTATCAAATTATATAATTTCAAATGTGGCATTTCACCTTGCTATAGCATTTCCTTTCACCTCGACTCAAGTATGTCCTTATACTTTTAGGTTCCACTACTATGTCTACTTCTCAATATATCTTGACCAAACGTTTAGGATCATTCTCTATTTACTCAATCCATTGATCGATCATGTGTTCGAAAAACACTTACTTTTAAACTCAACAAATATAAGAATCGCTCTACAATCCTCCAAATCCTACTTCAAGTATAACCTTGGATGGAAACATGCACAAAAAGACTGCTTACAAGAACATGCACCAAACTTTGATCTCCAACTAGAGTCATTGTATAGGATAATGGCATTTTCTTCTATGTCAATTCCATAACTATCTATATAATATTTTCAAACTAGCCATTTTCACAACCTAAACCATCATATGCAATCCGGGGCAACTTATCTTCAGCTTGTAGCTTATTTTAGGTGCATTCTTGTTATCGTGCACTCAATTATAACCTATCTCAAGTTGAGTCAAGAACAATAAGCGAGGATATATTATCACCTCATACTCAAAGATCCGGAAGCATCAACTTCGGCAAGCCACTTAACATCTCCTTAATGTAGAAATAACTCACCCGATTTGATAAGGAAAGCTCACCTTCATAGATAATTATATTACCGCTTTGACATTCTTTCCCACTTTATTCCAATTGTACCACTCGATCATCTACCAATTGTAGAGAAAAATAAGCAAATGTAAAAACCATACCTTCACATCATCCAAATTCCTCACTTTTCATGCTCCACATGAAGACGTTTACATTAGCGTCCTTCATGTTTTGTACAAGATTGAACTAAGATTCGCTTCCTTGATCACGGGCATCCCACCGGAGTTATCTACCACATAAAATATAATTAAATAAATCAATATTAGGGTATCATGTCATTACATTTCCATACTTGATAGATCCATTACACATCCTAGATCATCGTCCCCATATGATCTGAAATATCATCATTAGCACCATCCAACAACCAATAACCTCAGCTGAAATTTCTAATCCACCATATCAACACCAATGATCCAACCTTGCTCTGATACCAATCAGATGCGGGCCTGCGGGTTAACCCTCCGTAACCCGAAATCCCATCTAACATTGCATGAGTCAATGATAAATTGTTATCCAAGAGTTGAATAACGTAACTCTATTGAAGAAATCTTGGTAAAGAATTGAATCTTTGTCTTCAAATCCACAGTTAGAAGTACATACATATTTGAAACATGATAGCACTCTATGGCATATACAAGATAATGATATGCAGTTTAATATCCATAAGCTCCAGGAATGATAAGGCCTTTCTAAAGGCATACAAACTTCCCATAAGTGAAGGCACGCCAGCCATTTGTGCCCTTCAATTGCCACGCTACATTACGCTGCTTAAACCGCTTACACCATGAACACGTGGGGTTAGTCTTAAAGACTAAGTGGAGGTTTGAGGCATTTAGAAAATGATGGCGTAATCAACAAGAAACATGTACGATGTACTAATCACAATAGTAATTCTCGGACTTAGATGCCTTACCTAAGAATTCCTCTATGCTAGGAACCCGGCAATGTAGTATTAGCACATAACATGAGCAATGCTAATAAGAATCAAAACACCATCAAGCCATCCAAATAAGATGTAAATGCACATGTCATAACCTTACAATAACCAAGAGATAATCATGAGACCATGAAGAACCATGAGATATCCATAAACATGCAGTGCCTACTCCGGTTCTATAGCGGCCACCCGGGCTGACAAAGGCCACTACGGCAAAAATCTGGTGGGGGTAAGCCTCATGTGTACACACCCTCCTAGCTGCGTCCCAAAGACTAGGGGACCACTTCCAAGCCATGTAAGCGCGACGAAGCACCCTCATTTGGGGTGACAACGCCCGATGTCAAGAACAAGAACAACCGCAAGTCCAAGCCACCGCAAATGGACTCCGGCCCCGGAGATTATGCACTCATGTATCAGCCAAGAACTTAGCATATGCCCACTTATCAGAGCTTAAACCATGTTCATCATCATATGCTCCAAGAATCAAGAGTCATAATTCACATGCATTGCCTATGCATTTACCGGAACAACATAGAATAATGTCAACATTTGCAATGATATCATAGACGGATCACATTCATGTTCTACCACATGATGTCAAATATTCAACAAGCACATTCTAACATAATGCAACCTTGACACATCACCATGGTATTCAAGCATTTAGCACGTCTAAATATATTATATAAGAACACATAAAAGGTCTAGCATTTTCCTCCCCATAGGAAAAGCTTATTCTAGGATGTCATAATGTCCTATTTCCAAACAAGCATGATATCCCTTTTACATCCATATAAGGTATAAGGATCACCTAACGACTACAACATACTTCTACCAGCATGCTTTCCCAAAATCACTCCCCATAAGGAGTGAATATCTTCTGAGAATACTCATATGCAATTCAATATATTAGCTTCTTTTTTTCTTACTAATAAATTAATTACATAACTTAGCATTTTATTTGGCCACAATTCTCCATGCCATTGCCATCTTGAAGAAGCCCCCATAAGCTTCTTTAGGCCTTTTTGACATCTCTTACTATCGAACTCGAAAGATTAACGTTATCACGGTTGTTCCTTAGCGGTTGCAATTCCCTATCGTATTTTATCTTAGCATCTTAACTTCAATCTAATAGTCACCAAAGGTATATATACATCTCTATCTATTTTCTAAATTAGTTTTTTATCTCATGGAGCCGATGGTGCCTTCCATGCCCTTGTTAGAACCTCCATGCAGCTCCCATAAGCTACATGAACTCAAGGTTCTAATTGAGTTCCGCTTCTCCAAGCGGAACAATCTCTATATTCTTTGTTGCCGAGGATTCCATTTACTATATACAAGGTTTGCCCTACTATCTACAATATCAAGGACTATTCCCAGGCTTCTTACAATAAGCTTAGCTTAGTTCTTACTTCTTTGTATATACCAAGATGGCAAAATACATTCAATCCCATATCATCACATTCGGGATCACCCGATTCTTTATACTCTTAATTCAAATCATTAAATCACGATTCTCTTTTAACAACAAGAACAATCTCGCAATCTAAGCTTCCCCTGGTGTAAGCGGCAAACCACCCACCTGAGAACCACTTCAATGATGATCCTTTGACTCCTTGCACCTGTTTTTTCTCAAAATATCCCTCCTTTCAGCTCCTATCTCCGGAAGCAAGCTGCACAAAAAGATACATTGGCGCAGTCAATTCTGATACAGCTTCACTATTTCTGCCATATCTCCCTCATCCGGATGAATTTCGGCCTTATCAGACCCAATCCGGAAAGCTGATTTGAAAACCTTTCCAACAAAGTAAAAATTACCTGAATTGGATCTCGGGTTCCCGAGATATGATGCTCTAAAGTTCGGTCAGCAAAACTGCCCAAAATTTGCTCCTTCTGCCTTCTTCCAGAAACCCTCATACAAACTGATGCCCTTTGATTTTATCACATGAATTTAGTATAAACTCCTTATACATAATATGTATTTCTCATGTAATGATCAATTAGAATATTCTCCATAAGCATCAATAATAAAATGTAAACTACATGCCTGCTAATGGGCCAAGCTCGTTACATTATATATATCAAAAAGTAAGATGTGCAGGGAAAAACTTTTATATCCAAGTTATTTACAAAACTTGGGGGTCTTCAAGGCTTTTCCTTGCGGATCCTCCTCGCCAGGTGCAGGTCTTTGGGCATGACCGTCACCCGCTTGGCATGGATCGTGCAGAGGTTGCCTTCTTCAAAAAGTTGTACCAGCTCCTCCTCTACTGCCTCCTCGACTTTGGCCGTTTCCTGGCGAGACCCCGCCGTCGTTGATGTGGCTCGGTAGTCGTAGCCCATCTTGAACTCCTACATAGACCTTTGATGTAGGCACTCGAAAAGAGACTTTGTAAATCATCAGACCGGTACAATGTTGGCAATGCCAAATATGCCGAGCAGCTCTACTGTGCTTGGAATTTTTCTTCGAAGAATTGGGTCGAGGTGGTGGAGGCTTGCTTTTCGACCCTGGTCGGCTACCCTGTCAGATCCATCGGCGGAGATAAATCTTGCCTGCTGCCTTCTTCTTCTCGTAGTACATATCTTGCTTCACCTTTAAATAGCTTCTCGCTGATCTTGCCCTCCTTGGACTTGCATTGGATATGGTTGCCGAGCGTAGACTACGTCTGTTCTTCGGCCTCCTCCTCCACTTCTTCTTTAGCCTCTTACTCCCTCCTCTTGTTGGTGTGGTCTTTCCTCCTCGGGCTCATCCTCCTCCAGTTCGTCCGGCCGTGGTTCTCTGATAACCTCGCTCCCCCTATGCCTAGCTTCACGCCTCTTTGTTCGCCTTCTCCCTTGCCTACGTCTCTTCCTTCCTTTTCTTTCGCATTGATTGCTCGCTCCCCTTGCTGCTGGGGTTGCTCGTATTGCCAAGGTTGCTCCTACTGCTTGCTGCTCACCTACTCTTCCTGGTGTTGGGGTTGCTCCTACTGCTTGCTGCTCACCTACTCTTCCTGGTGTTGGGGTTGCTCCTGCTGTCGAGGTTGCTCTTGCTACTCGCTCCTCACTTGCTCTTGTTGGTGTTGGGGTTGCTCCTGTTGTCGAGGTTGCTCTTGCCACTTGCTCCTCACTTGCTCTTGTTGGTGTTGGGGTTGCTCCTATTGTCGAGGTTGCTCCTACTGCTTGCTGCTCAGCTCCAGAAGCAGACGCCACGATCTCACTTTCCCCTGAGCCTTGTGATCATTCGCCTGAAGTGATAAGCCGTTGTTCCTCCAAGAGTGAAACGATTCGTCTGAAGAGCTTGAATGACTAAGTTCGTCGTCTGGCCTAGGCCGAAGGGCCTCAAGATTTTGTTCGTCGCCGCCCGCCGTGAGTGCTTCAAACGTTCCGATGCAAGCTAGAGCTTCCAACCTTCCTAGCTACTTATTTGGTCCTCCCAACAACTTAGCTTTCTTGATGGTGGCCTCTTCGAAAGCTCTTGCCTCTATCAATGGTCGACTATGTCTATTCGCGGCTCCTTTGGCTCGATCTCGCAGGCTATTCGTTTGGTGCACACTCTTATGGCAGCTTCGGAGATTAGCTTATAATTTACCTTACAAGGGTAAAGGAGAGGTTCAAGCTACCATTTGGGAACTTCTAAGGAGTAGATGTGCTTCTATAAATTTAGTAGCTACTTTTCTTAAGAGTAAATTTATTATAACTATGGGTTATTAATTAAGGTACTTTCCCTAATTACTTAAATATTTCATGACATTTCCTATTTCTTTTTGGCCAAATATTAGTCATTTCACGCCATTTTCTTTCAAGCTTTCTTTTGAGCGATTTCTCGTTCAATTTTCGCTTGAAAGGTGCAGTTCATGAACAACTTGAGCTCAAATTTACTAGAAGGTTTCTTTTGACTATATTATTTCTACCACTTAGACTATACGTAATCTAATTATGACCCTGCTAATGGGAAAAAAATTTATCCCACATTTCGCCGTTCAAGACTGGAATTCTCATTCCATTCCTTAGCTAGGCCAGTTAGTCTACCTATTCAGGGATATGGTCAGTGCTAGCGCTTGGTCAACCAAGAACATTGCTCTGATACCATTGTGACGCTCCCTACAAAATATACGGCGCCCCGCCGTACACTCCGTAGGAAATCCCCCATCCGGTCCTTCGACCGCACGGGCCCTCCGTCTATCCCGCACTCCAGGGTATCCCTAGTGCGGGAAGGGGACACGAAGGTGTCTTGCGCACCCTTCTCCTATGGGCTCCTATCACAGCGGAAGCATAAACAACGTCAGAACTAGCAATAACAATACATCATACTACCCGGAAGGGTAGCGCATCCACATATCCATAGGTACAACAGAGATAATTATGTGCCATAAAACATGAGAGCTCCTACCCAAGGCTCGGACTCATGGGGAGGTAGACTGACGGCTAGGCCTCAAGATAGAGCAGACCGAGTCATAACAATGGCGGGGCTGGCTATAGACAATGGCTAGGGTTGACCACTCCATCCGCCCCTCCTGTACATACTTTGCAGATGGGCTAGATTAGGCTCTGGCATGACTTTAGCCTTCCGGATATGCAATCCCATGGTATCACCCATCGGAATTGCTCCAGGTTGCATCTCCCTAGTCCGTCGAGGCAGGAAGGGTTGCATCTCCCCTTCCCAGGGTCTGGAGGTTCCACGGGTGGCTAAAGAATCGTGGCGACACACGATTCGTCCCCGACTTACCCCCCAAAACAAGAGCCAGGCCAACAGCTGCAACCCTTGAGAGGCAGGGCAACACCATTGCCCCAGGGGGTGTCGGACCCATGCCCGGCCCACACGAAGTGACCGGCCATAAGCCTAGCCCACTATGGGGTCCCCAGTAGCCACGCTCAGTAGGGATCCTCCCTCCGTATCTCCTCTAGCCCCGTTATGTAGTGTTGAGTCACGTCATAGCCCCCTTAGCCCGGTGGGTTCCTATGCGCAGGCCGCATATAATAGGAACTAAAAGGGTCTAAACTAGGAGCATCACCAAGTAATGGCTACTAGGTCTCTACCCCCCTTCCCAATACAAGAGGAGCAAACATGATCAACCAACATCACATATCCACATACATAATACCAATGAGAATAACATCTAAACCTAATCATACTAGTAATGCTCCCCAGCGTTGCTGGGCATAAATTAGGAATCTGTGCGGACAAAAACCTATTCATTCTACCATTTTTTTATTCTCTCTTTTTTTTTTTTTTTTAATCCCCTTGTCCCTCCCTTTACCTTCCCTTTCCCCTTCCCCTTTTTCCCTTTCTCTTTTTTTTCTGATGGGCTTTTTTCCTTTCTTTTTTATCTTTCCCCAGCTCTTTCTATTTTTCCCTTTGTTTTTTCCCTTCCTTTTCCTTTTCCTATTCTTTTTCTCTTTCCCGTTTCCCATGTATTTTTTTTCGTTCTCTTTTGCTCACATTTTTATGTGCCCTTTTTCTTCCTTTCCCCACCCTCTTCCTCTTGATCACGTGCCCTTTTTTCCATCTCTTTTCCCATTTCCCTCTCCCCTTTTCTTCGTGCCCTTTTTCAACTTTACATTCTCTTTTTTGCTTCCCTTGTCCTTTCAACTTTACATTCCCTTTTCATCCTTTCCCCACCCTTTCGCTTTTCCCCGTGCCCTTTTTCCCTTTCGTTTCCCTTCCCGCTTCCTTTTTATTTTCCCTTTCCCTTTCTCTTTCGCTTTCCCTTTCCCTTTCCCTTTCCCTTTCCCTTTCCCTTTCCCTTTCCCTTTCCCTTTCCCTTTTCATATGCCTCTTTCTATTCCCTTTTCTCAACTTTTTTTATGTGCCTCTTTGCCATCTTTCCCCATCCTCCTCCCCCTTTTTGCCTTTCCAATTTCTCCTTTCCTGTTTTTCTTGTTACTTTTCCCCTTCCCATGCTCTTTTTCCCCTTTACTCACCCTTTTCTTCCTCCCTTTTGTCCCATGCCCTTTTCCCCTTCCTCCTTTTCTGTTCCATCTTTTTCCTCACCCTTTTTCTAGATGCTCTTTTTGCTTCCCTTTTCCTCTTTCTTCACCCTTTCTCTCTTCCCGTTTTTTCCACGCCCTTTCCCTTTTAGCCTTTTCCTTGTGCCCTTTTTCCAGATTCTCTTTTGCCCCTTTCCTCCCTCTCTTTTCTTTTTTCTTTCCATTTCACTTTTCCCATGCGCTTTGTTTGTCCCCTTCTTCCCACCTTTTCTTATTTTCCCTTAACCTTTTCTCCTTTTCCCACCTTACTTTCTTACCCTTTTCCCGGTGCCCTTTTACCTCTCATTTTCTGTCCCCTTTTCTATTTCCTTTCCTTTTCCCATCTTTCCTTTTTCATCCTTTCTAATTCCTTTTTCGTCTTCCTAGTTTTTATTTTTTTTTTCCTTTACTTCTTTTCACTTCATTTCTTTGTCACTTTTACCCTTTTTACCTTTTTCCTTCTTTCCTTCTTTTTTTCCTTTTCCCTCTCTCCTTTTCTTTTTTTCCTTTTCCATTTTTTTTTCTTGTTTTTGTTTCCCTTTATCTTTATTTCCCTCTTCCCTTTTTCCCTTCCCCTTTTCCTTTTTCCTTTTCCCATTTCTCTTTTTGACTATCGAATTGAGTGAATTATGGCCATCGGTCATTTTATCTTCCATTTTTCCCTTTTCTCCTTCTCTTTTTGTTTTCCCCTTCCTTACCCTTTTTTGTTCCTATTCCTTCTTCCCCTTTTTTGTTTTTTATTTTTCCTTTTCCATTTTTTATTTTTTTCATATTCTTATTTCTCCTTTTCCCTTTTCCTTTTTTCCTTTTGTCCTTTCTCTCTCACTTTTCCTTTTCCTTCTCTCCTTTTCCCTTCCCCTTTTCCTTTTTCCCTTTTCCCTTTCATCATTTGACTGTCGGATTGAGTGAATCATATTGGAGCCATGGTCAAGATGAAACTTTAGTTGAAGGCACGCACACATCATCTCCACCGTTGGTCAATCAAATCCTTGATCGTCCGATCTAGGGCTCCATTGAAGACTAATAGAATAGATGTATCTAACTTACAGTTAGGGTTCATTGATTAGGATTTAAGATCGAGACTGAGGGTTCTAGGAAGGCTTTACTAGAGACACGAAATGCTAACTCATCTGGAGTCCTAACTTCCAGATGATCTGCAAAGAAATCTATGCCGAAATACCTGCTCCCGAAGAACTCCCTCCTGCTCCCGACGTCTCCATGGTCTTCGAGGTGTTCGAGGTAGCTCCCATTCCTACTGATGCGTTCACGCTCTGGGGGATGCTATGCTATGCTGTGCCACAGTAGACGGTTCTCGAAACGGAGTTTCGAGCGCGAAGAAGGTTCCCAGACTGTTGGAGTCAGAAAAGAGGCCTAGGGTTAGGGTTTAGGCCTTTATAGGTTAGGGTTTACATGTTATGCCACATGGCTCCAATAGGGTGGTTCCGTGTGGCGGGTGCCCAATAGATTAAGGCCACGTCGAAAATGGTCTTAACCTAAGGTTGCTAAGTTATATGAATAACTTAGCCATGCACCCTATGCCACTAATCTATGGTATACAAGGCTACGAAGGTAGACTTGTATAGTGACAGACCCAGAAATATACGTATATTTCCCTGGAACGTCACAGTAAAGGTTTTGTATTTATATGCATTCATTTATTTTATACTTGATCTCTTGCTAATTTAGAGTTAGTTTTGAACTTTGAAGACCACCTATCCTTCTTATGTAATGCAGTGTCCGTGTTCTCCCTTATTTTCTTCCTTGAAAATTTAAAACATGACACGCGTGCACTCATTGATTGTAGGGCATTAATGTGTGTTCAGACACATTTATGAGCATTTATGGCGGATAAAAAACAAGGTCTGAAGGCGTGCTCCTGTTCTTCCTCCGCAAGCAAGTTCTGGCCTCGGATTTCTTCATGTGAAAACAACCGGCATTTTAATCTCATTTGCCTAAATAATACGTAGCGCCAGATCTTTTTCCCAATCCTCCTCCTAGGCCCATCATATCTTCTTTCTTGATTTTAGAAAAATACCCAAACTTCCTGTGCACTTCTAATATTTCAAATCCCTATTCTAAGAACCCAAATCCGATTTCTATTACTAAACTAATCACAATGTGCAAGAAACAAGCAAGAAACAGGCAGAAAAGTATGACCAAGAAGCGAAGAACAAGGGAAACAAAGTGATTCTGTGCTCGGATTGTGGAAAAAAACTTCGAGATGACAGATTTGACCCAAAAAGATGAAACCCAAGAAAGAAATTGTTAGCTGGAGAGGAAGTAAGACATCCAAACACGCTGAGGAGTACCCACAGAGCCCAAAACATTTATTCTTGGTTCAACTCATGGTGAAGATCTAAAGGACCAAGAACCGACAAAAAAAAAGCCCAGAAACAGGCTTTGAGCTTAAAAGACAGCTAAATCCAGTGGGTGCCACGAGAAAAAAGCTAGAGCAGTTGGGGGTAGCATTCAAATTGTAGTGCCGCAAAGGATTTGAAAGACGATATTGAAGGAGCGCCGGATTTGTGGAAAGAGAGTGGCCAATCGAGCTCTCTTGGCCCACAAATAGGGAGCTACTTAACTCCTTTTGATCCGCTGCTTGGGGTCCGGCCTCCATGTATGCATCAGTTTGTATGTCATGTATGCATCCTCATGTCCTTCTATTTATTATTATTTTTTAATGGAAAGCCTAATGTCCCTACTTCGTCCATTATGCCTCGTAAGGGGCACGTTATTGCCGTTTTCTAGGCAAATGTTATCCAACAAAAATTTCAGCCTAAAACTAGTTTTTTTTTTTCTTTTCCCTCGACATAATTATTGATGTCGCACAATGGATTGCTCCATTCACAATCAATAGTCCACGCAATTATCTGGATGTTTTGTAAAGCCTCTATATAGATAGCTGCCAGAAGTGGAGTAAGGCCAATGCAAGAAAAGGGGTCACAGGGTCTCTGAATAACTTATCAAGGCCCGCTAAAAATAGGATAGAAAAGAATAGATTTTTTAATGTCCAACAATGTTTATCAAGCAAACTAAACAACATAGGTCCCTTGAAGAGGGTATGCTTTGCCCTTGGTAGAGAGCTCTCCAATACTCGTTGCACCCCAATACTTGTTACATCCCAGCGCTCAAATCATCGAATATTCCATGAGGTATGCCATTTTCCACGTTATCCTATGGTTTCACGCCTATTGTTTAGAGTCAATGATGTAGTCAATAAGAATACATAGAAT
This sequence comes from Isoetes taiwanensis, assembly GCA_021234155.1. Classification (NCBI taxonomy): domain Eukaryota; kingdom Viridiplantae; phylum Streptophyta; class Lycopodiopsida; order Isoetales; family Isoetaceae; genus Isoetes; species Isoetes taiwanensis. The sequence continues at coordinate 7,583,967 of JAJEKV010000062.1, forward strand.
GAATTAAATGATACCACAATTTGAATCAGGGAACCGATGAGAAGAGTGTCCTATATCCGCGCGATTCAGAAACAATAAATTGTGACATGTATGAAGTGCACAACAACTCAGAAGATTACTTCTAATTACAAATTCCCACACAACTTCATGTTGCATGAACAGGCTATTACAGATCTGCCATTACTTGAAGAACCTGTCATGTACCATAACAAATAGAAGGGCGAGAGAGAAGCCACCTTATCTGTGACATAGTGCAGCCATAACAGCAGAGAACGAAGCATGGGTCCAATTAATAAACATCAATAGTATTTATTACATTGTTATTCCTTTTCATTATGTATCATTTTCATGCCTTTTTCTTTGAAATGTTCAAGGCCGCCGCGATAAATTTCTTGTAAATGTAATTTTGCTTATTTACTGCCACTAGTATTGGAGCCAATAAGTTGTAGAACTTGGTTTGTAGTCCAATCTTCTACTTGTAATTTTGCCATGTAATAAATGGATATTACACTTCAATCCATGTTTCTAGTGTGAACGTCTAGAGTCACATTTAACATAAGGTGGTTGGTAGGACCCAACCAAACAATGTTAGTATGGTGTGTGCGTCATATGTCAATCAAATGCTGCTAATATGACATGACATAAATATTTCTTCTCCTCCTTATGAAGTCCAAATTAACTGTCAAAAGACATGGCCGACAATGGTAGAGGTACCTTGGGTTGTGCATCTATGGTCTTCGAGTATTTATTATTGCTACGTGACCAACCGTATGCCAAAAAAATTTTCTACTTTGACTCTAAGCTTGTAGCTTTTATGCATTGCCAAATTTGTGGTTTGCAATCTTAAATTCTATGTCTTGCGTCCTACACTATAAAATAGCACCTAATTCAAATCCTATCGTATCCCTTCCTTTGCCTTACAATGTGGGCTGCCCTTTAATATCTTCTTTTTAAGTTGGCTCTCTAGGTTCCATGTGTTTAGACGTACGTCCGCTTCCATTGACATGTTTTTCTCACTGTGGTTTCCTCTATTTTATCTTTATTTGTTAAAACTACTACTATTTGTTGTAGACCTTTTCCATCTACTTTACCATCTTTCTAGTTGTCTCTTTCACCTTTGCCCCAAGCCTGCCCTACTGCTAATTTGTAGTAACCACCCATTCAATGCCTTTAGAGGTACGGTCTAGGCTTTCAGGTATATGGTCATTTAGACATCTAACCATAGAACCCCTAAATTATTATGATACATATTCATCTAAGACTAGTCTAGATTGGTACCAAACATATAATAAATTCATCTAGATGAATACCTTCCTTCCTTTCTTCCTTTTAGAACACAGATACTCCATATTCATGAACTCACAAATACCTTTTAGAATTGAGATACCATGATGGGAATCAATAAATGCACAAATAAAAAACCCATTAGTTCAAATCAAGTTATTTTTCTTGTTAAAAAAAAAAAAAATCAATCCATGTTGTTCATGATCGCCATAGAGCAAGACTTCATATGATCCATGTTATGATTGGTAAAATGAAATCCCAATGGACAAAGAGGGTGAGGATATGCAATTGTAAAATTCCATGAAATACAAATATGAACGCTTGACGAGTAGTTTGAACATCCCTTTCAAACTAAAAAGACAAATGTGCAATGAAGCAAAGTCTATTCAAAGTTAGGCAAAATCAAAAAGTAAGAAAGGCCAACTCCAAAAAAGTGTGGTATGAGGAAGGTACCTAAAAATTTGGCACCATTGTAGATGGCGCGTACATGTTATTCTTGTCCTTAATAACCTTTTACTACAAAATTTGTCACCTTGTGTAAGTGGTGTTTTTAATCTTGTCTGGGCTTCTGAATCCATGATTGGCCTGGCTTGCGTATTTGCCACTGTAGTTTAAGAAGCTCCGGATCTTATATAAAAGAGAGTTCATATATAGTGGATTTTACACATAACCTCTACTTATGTGCATAGTTTTTTGATGGCATTCAAACATTTCAGTCAAAAATTTTGGTTTGAACTGGAATTTAAGGAGTTTAACCCCCTTTTTTAAACCCTGATCTTGTCTCCTCCAAGAAACCTAGAGCCTTTTTCTTTTGGTGGTATTTAACTTATAAATAATACACAAATATTCCAATCTTACATGGGATACATTTGCGCCAAGGTGAGTGGAACATAATCATGTCGAGAATATATCTATGCACTTGTTACTTTCAACATTAAAATAATTGTGGGATCAATAAAGTCGAGGCATGTCAACTTATCAATGTTTCCAACATTTGCCTTGAGCATGACTAGAGCATTACGAACACTGTCGTTTGGACGTTGCTAATGCCGTTTGAAGGTGGTTAACTAGAACGTTGGAGCAAGAATGTAATCGTTTCTTGCTTTAATTCTGCAAAACATCTCGAACTTGACAGTAAAAATATTTTAATGAAGACTTGCCGTTAAGATCTCGGATATATCGTTACACGCAAGAGGGACAGATCATAAGCCTTAAAGGTGCAGGCACGATAGAAAAGAGCTGTTGTGTGAAGCATAACATCTGAAAGGAAGATATGATAGAGAACAATATTTATCACTTGTTTAGTGGCACGTATAATGTGTTTGCTTTATGTGTAATCATTGTCTTCATCGTCTTTGTCGTCGTCATCGTCATAATCTGCATATCACGTCTGAGCCACCACCTTGAGACATTTTGGGGGATCCCGCAATCGACATCACGTTAGCGTATGCGGCATGGAACGTAGGCGAAGCGTGCAAAGCAAGGAGGAAAGAAGAAGACAATGGAGGAGATTATGGTGATAAAGATGATGGGAGCAAGGGAGACACTACAGTAGTAGCTTGGTGGATGAAGAAAAGAAGATATGAGCAGATGTGCAGATGAGGGTGTAGAGAAGAAAATGAGGGAGAATATGATGGTTTGAGGAAAATGTGGCCATGGGGGGGACCAAGAGGAGATAAAAAGGATGGGCCGTGTAGAATGTGGCCATAGGGGGGCCAAGAAGAAGATATATAAACATGAGCAATGGGCCAAGAAATAATGGCCAATGGGGGGGGTGGGCATTGCCAATACCCAACGTTAATGAATGAGTCCAACAACGGCTACAAAGGGACCCTCTAACAACAATAATTAATAAACAACAATAATCTACGCAGAAGCCGCCAATCAACACTCGGTCAAAGTTAAAACCCAAATTTACTACAAAATCCCGTTAATAAACACCGGCATTCATAAATTCAACTTGGAAAGGCGCCACGTAAGTACCGGAACGTTACACTGGCGCGTTTAATCTGCCGGGTAATTATCCCGGGAACATTTCCCGGCGTATGGGCCAATTATTGGCGTATATTGTACGGGTATAGAGATAGGAAAATACCCGTTGGATGTGTACGAAGGGGTACAAATACGCGTATGGGTGGATCTGGACACCGGATATACGCCGGTGCAGAGCTCCTGGAGTCTCGGCTATGGCAGAAGAGAGAGGAGATAGAGACAGGGGGGCGGAGGTAAGGGCGACTGCCTGAGCCTTCGCCGCCCATTTTCACCTCTACGATTCATATTAGACCTGCTTCATTCATTGAGGGGAGTGCGCTTCCGTTTCCTTGTAGTTTTTTTGCCTCAAAAATCGCCTTGTTTTGCCCCTACAACGGCTGGCACCAGTCTGTAGCTTTGTCACTCCGATCTGGTCCGTCTTGGCTCCACCGGTGTCCTTAGCCTTGTTCCCCTTGCTAGATCTGTTGCCGATCCTTGCCCAATTTATACTACGTTTTTAGTTTTGATTCCAGTTTGTTGGCTTGATTGTGGCTTTGTAGTTTATGGTAGCTGATTTGATGTGGGCTTCTAGCTTTTACTCATCTTTTGTTGATTGGGTTTTTGTATCTACCTTCTGTTCTGCAATTAGTACCTAATCTGGTCGCTTTCTATATACATACTTGAAATCCTTGATCCGGTTGCTGGGTTTGCTAAGATATTTGATAATTGCTGGGTTTGAGTAAGATAGAATAGCCGGATAGCAATTGAGATTGCAAGACGGAGTGGATGTTTCAGCTAAAGATTAAGTTATTGAGTTCCGTGCTGTGCGTTTGGATTCCTATGGTACCTGGTTGAGTTTAAGGTTTTATACAAGACAAAGAATCGCAATGTCGCAAGCTTTTGAAAGATTAGAAGGGGATACAACCTTCGAAAAGGAAATCAAGAAAGGTTCTGCGCAGCATTGTGGTGAAGAATATAAACATGATGATAAGCATTGTATAGAAAAAGAAAAAGAAAAACAGAAACACGAATGTGAAGAAGAAGAAGCAGGGTTGTGGGTATTGGAAGAGCTAGATCGAGCATGGTTCTGCGATAATGTGGTCCGATGGCCGTTCTGGACATGGATACGGACCGTAGTAACTCCTTTGCCTCCTAAAACGGAGGCAAAACCAAACGGGCCTTCTTCAATTCCCGAATTTGAGAGCATTGAAATGGGCATGCTTCGTCCCCTTAACATTGATGGGCTTGCTCGTAGTACAGGTGATCTTCCTAGGGCCCGATTGAAGAGGTTGCCCAGAAGGCAACTGCTTTCTGGCATTGTTGCAGCACAAAAACTGTTTAAGGAGGAAAAGAAGCCGCTTCTGGCTAACTCTCAGCATGAAGACAAGGAAAATATGTATAAACCAGCAACCACGACAACTATGGCGGACCCTGCTGTATTGGAGGATTCTTCTATTGTGAACAAGGTAAGATTTGAACACTCGGCTTAGAATTTAATCTTGCTTTTGTTTATTCTGTTCTTATTCACATGTGTATCTCATAATATTGCATGTGTGCTGGATTTTCCTGCTATGCTTAGAATTTCTATATCAATTGGCTCATTCTGATTAAGAAATTTGGTCCCCCTTACCTGAAGAGCATTACCATCAGGAGTCTGTCTTGCACATTAGAACTGGTCTGTTATGTCATAATTTAATCTGTAAGTTACGATTTTGTCAAGTATCTACCTTTAACATGAGCTGTTTCAGAAGAGCAGCTAAGCTAAACGAGTATGCCTAGCGTTTCTAAAATGAGCCAGTTCAAACAGCTTGAGTCAGAAAATTCTTGGCCAGTGCTATTAGCTGCTAAATTGCTTGGTGCATTACATACATTATTGTATCTTGGTTACGCATTTAATCTGATCTAACCATTTCTGACAGAAGGCTTCTTCTATTCAACCTGATTGAATATCTACTGCCTCAGAAACCTCCTTTAGTGATCTCATTGTAGTGATTCTTATTATTTTCTTCAAGTCCTCATATCTTCAACTCTGTCATGATAAATGAACGAACATTTAGTCAACTAGTAAACTAGTAATAATCAGGTAGAAGTAACGCATAGGTTTCCCAAAGGAGTAGTATTAAAAGTGAAGTGTTGACCATGCGATTTCAATATATTGAGTTCTTTGGCTTAGCATGTCACCTCTTTATGATGTTTAACTGTAAAATGTCTTTCAGGGTCTAATTAGGTTCTGTTATTGGGGAGTGTACTAATTTTAGCTCGTTTGGATGACAGTTAAACAACGGTCAGAAGCTTGCAACTATCCATTCAGGCAGGCAATTGAAGGCGTCAGAATCTCATGATAATCTGTTAGAACAATCTACCAGACGCCGGCGGCGGGATCGAAGAAAGCATGCTAAAAGCTTAACAAATCTTGAGATTGATGAATTGCGTGGCTTCAATGACCTTGGCTTCAAGTTGAATGGGGATGATGTTACTCCATGTGTCATTAGTATGTTTCCCGCAAGCAAAACTATGGAGGCAAAAGGAATATCAGTACTTACACCAACAAGGGAAAGGGTTTATCCATCACATCCTTGGTCTATAAGAAGGCCGGATTCGCCTCTGTTAAATCTGCGAATCCCTGATCCAAACGAGGAGGGTGTCGATATGAAAGCTCACTTGAGATTCTGGGCACGTACAGTGGCGTCTACGATTCGTCAAGAATGCTGATTGTGGCATACTGTGGCATCTACTAATTGTCAAGAACTGGTTCTGGAGATATTTCCTTCATTGTTACTGCAAGTATGGAGGCCAAAGTGCTTCGGGCCTCTGGCAAAGATTTTTGGTGTATCTATAGTTCCAATGTGCAGCTGAGAAGACTTGCACCTGCTATCCATGTACATAGGGATTGCTAGAGCAACATTGTACTATTTGTTCGACTCATTGAGCAGGTGGAAGTTTGCAGATCTGAGACTTGGAAGTTGGACATATGTGGAGTAACATTACTGAAGCATAATTTTTGTAGCCTGCTGATATTTTAGGACAGAGAAGATTGTAAGATGAATGAGCATATGTTCTGTAGCTGCTCCTATCGAAGCATATGTTTTGGCTGGTGCCCTTGCTGCAGCGAAAACTGTACTCTTATTCATTATCTGACATGATGATTTACTAATGCTAGTGTGTAATGGTAGAATTCATGACTTTACAATGCTCCTATCGTAAGAAAGGAGTAATAGTCAGTTGTATATGCTTCCTGCATGTTTGTAATAAAAGCAGTTATAAGTTTTATGAGAAGTCAGAAGCCTGCGCCTCTATATTGTTTATATTTAATCATTTTCATCTCCATCTCATGTGTTCAATTCAGTGGCAAAGATGCTATGTAATCTTTGATATAAATTACAGTACAAATTAAAAACACTATTCAAAGGAAAGGTCCAAATATTAAAGACCTTAACATAAATGCGCATGAGAGGGTTGACCCATGTAGCCATGTTTGATTGCTGTGCTAGGCAAGGAAATTATTGAATGAATTTGTCATGTACATTTAAGGAAAGGACTTTGCCTTTGGTAAAGCTCCGAGAGGACGGTTATTTATCATGCAAAAAATAACGGACGAGGACCGAGGTCTTTTTTGGCTCCCCAAATCGTGGTCCCCATGGCGAAATCGCTTTTGCGATTTTGGGCCGAAAAAAATCTAAAGCGATTTTCCTACTGAAAAGGCCACGAAAATCATCATAAGGGAAAAAAAAAAGGTGAAATCGCTTAAGCGATTTTAATTTGTAAGCGTCTCGCTGACCCCCGCCCGGCCTGCTGGGCCGAGGGCCCGTGGCTCGACCACGGGTCGACGAGGCCGGCCCGGCGAAACGATTAAAATCGATTTTGACGGCCTTCACCGGCGGCCGAGAAAAAAATCGCTTAAGCGATTTTCAAAATCGCTTTAGCGATTTTCAGGTTTTAGAATCGCTCATATTTGAGGTTTCAGGTTGAAGCGATTTTCAGGTTTCAGAATCGCTCATATTTGAGGTTTTCCAGTTTCCAGGCTTAAGCGATTTTCACGTTTCCATAAGGTATTTAATATGTGCCCATTTGTATTTGTATTGTAGATTTTGTCAGATTTCAGATTTTTTAATACTTTAATATGTGCGCATTTTGTATTCTAGATTTTGTATTCTAAATTTTGTATTCCGTGATTTTGTCTTGATATGCCTAGATTTGTCTTGATATGCCTTTGTTGTATTCTAAAACCATGGGCCTTTTGAACCATTGCCATTATAACCATGGTCTTGATTAAGTTGAACATATTCTCGACTTCCTTCTTTATACACCCTACCTTCATATGTTGTTTATGATAATTAGATTTACTTTACTAACAACACATTAGGCATATTCCCCAGCGGGGCATTACAAAATGGCAACAATTGACCGGACCGATGGGGCGAGATCTTCACGCAGGAGAGCCGCCTCGATAGGGATGGACGAAGTGGAGGCTCCCGGATTACGCCAACCGTGACACCAGGCGGGCGAGGTTGGGTACATCACTTTTGGTAAGTACCGGTCGGACCCCCCATTAGATAGCTTGCATAGTTGTGTCTCTAGAGTTTTTTCATTTGTACTTGCGGGTTGTATTTATGTCTCTAGAGTTTTTTCATTTGTACTTGTATGTTTGACAGGAATATCGAGGCATATGGTATCGACCGTCAGCGCCCGCCCCCGAACGGCCCGGCACACACATAGTTTGGGCACTTATCGGTACTCGGCGACGACACGGGTGTCCCCATACAAATGGACAAGGTATGCGGGTGAATCGTGCGTGGCGGTTCGGCGAGGGGCGGTGCCATTGGGCACCATAATGCATATCCGCGTAGATATGTGGTGGCCATCGAGGGAACGTGGTCGCCCCGTGAATGACCTTTTCGCAGCCCATCCCTCGGCAGATGAGGAGAGGGAGCCAATGAACCGCACGACAGAGGATTGACAAATGGAAAGCAAATGGCAAGAGCGTAATGTAATCAAGGGGCGACAGTGCGTAGACAGGCGAAGCTTTTGACGACGAGGACGATCGTCCGCATGCATGGCTCCATGCCCGTATTTCTTCTGCTAGGGTCTGGCAAAGATACCCGGGCCGCGTGATGAGGCATTGGACAGCTGCCGCCTCAGATCGCCAGGCATACGCAGAGCCGGTGCACCCTCTATACCCGCAGGAGGAGCGGGTACTTATGATCATCGACGCAACAACCGAGGAGGATCTCAGATGAACGTGGTACCGCATGAGTGGATGAGCCACGGATGTCGCAGAGCCCCCCCGCGCCCTGGCCAACGGGAGATCATGGAGTATGCAACAAGGCCGGGTGCAGAAGAGGAGCAAAAGAAGGGGGCATTATAGATGCGGAGAATGCGTGCCGTCTGGGAAAGCGTACCGTCGCCGAAAGCGACCATCGTCGTGCAAACGGCGTTGAACCCACTATGGAAGCGGCCGAGCGGCGCTATAGCTTTTCGGAACCGCGATTTGCATTTTGTTGGCATATGCGTCCTCCGCGGCATAGCCGCCGAGCCCGACGAGGGCCATTCTTCGTCCGCCCGCGCCGACCCGAGGTCCGGCGGCTATTGAGGACATACCGGGGCGACTGTTCATTCTACGCCACCTCCCTTGCATGTGATAGAGCCTGGAGTGCTTGAGGCCGATCTTTGATGAGCTGCCGGGAGGCGGTCGAAGAAACACATGCGGCTTCAGTTATCTGAGGAGGAGAGGGTTCGTTCCCCTAAAAACGGCATCATTGGTTTCACCTTTTCCTCATTGCCGGATGCACATGACCCGATCACCAGGTGGCATAGGGGCGAGGAGCTAGAGGGTTCTTTCTGTCTTTGGGATGGAGTTTGGGGCGGGGGGCCTGCACCGTGTATGCCTACTATTTCTTTGCAGCCCGATTCTTGGGGGTGGGAGGAGGTGAAGAGCCGACATATACCGCAACATTGTGCTACATCCCGGGGTTTGATGTTGCCTCTCTATTTACGGGAGGAGGTTTATATTTTTGGGGACTTCATTACCTGAGGCGAGATATCTGCATGGTATGGCGGCCCGGTTGATAACACCACCCCCACGCCCAGAGATCTTGTCAATTCGGTTGAGCAGCGAGAATGTCATTGTTGGGGCCAACTTCCTTCTTGGGCGTTGGATGCGAGAAGCGGAGCGAAGGCAATTGTTAGCGAATCGGTGAAGAGTGGGAGGCGGATCATGTCGGGGTAATTATCAGTGCGTGTCCTAACGCGATTTCATTCATGTGTTGTCAACCTTTTGTGACCATGCCCAGCGCGTAATGCGGTGCACGCATGCATCGGTTCCAACCGGATGATAGATCCACATTTGCAATGGTGGACCCTCGGCGGTTCGAAGATCCGCGAGATCATGGCCCTTCGACTGCTCCCCCGATTACCGGCCTACGATGGGAGAGCTTGCGAGCTATCATTTGGCCCATCGTCGTAGATGCGTGGCATAGTCCCTATCCCTCTCTTGTCTCCACAGTACTCATCGCGATTCTGGCTGTTTGCGGGGGACAGTGCGTTCGGGTGCATATTGGAGACCACAGCCACCGGCAGAGAGACTTCGGGTAACCCGAGGCGTTTGAGGGCTTTTGGTGCATGGATTCCCCGCACTGGCGGGGAGTGGGCCATCTGGGGACTCAAATCTGAGTGCAACCAGCGGGCGCACAGCGGTGAGTTCTTTGCTGTGACTTCCTTTACTTTTTAGTTGTCTTCAATGCGTGCAACAAGTCCCTTCCGCGTGTTGGGGCCGAGGGTATTGCGGCCCGTCGCTGTACCACACTCATGCCGGGACCAGCGGCGCGGCGTTTTGAGAAATCGGTTGGAGCTGCGGTGGGCGCCAGTCCCAAAGACGAACCGAAATTGTCTTGTGGTGCCCATGTCTGTCTAAACATCCGGCATGTCATGAAGGCTTTCCTATGGCCGAGAGATGTACATAGACTTGCGGTTGGACACTATCCCTCCCCACCACCTCATTAATCGTTACATATGCCCCGCGATGACATCCGAAGCCTTTCACCTTGCGTAATGCGGCCCGAACATGCATACCGACGGCGAGGATGTGGGCGCGGCCAGCGAAACTTCTTTACACTCATTGCTTGCACGCAGACGCGAAGGCATATTGGTTCAACTACCAAATAATGAGGCGTCTTGGCCCATAGTGTACTTTTTACTATGCAATAGAAACATTGTCATTGATTTAAATGCCATGTACCATCCACATCATCACCAAGTGATCAGTCAAATCGGCGGCGCCAGTGGAGCCTCTCCTCCCACGCCGTATCGGCGGGCGGCGTTTCGCGTTACCCGAGGGCTACGACGTGGCGTTGAAAAGTTACGCGCAGGTGCTCCGCTGGCCGAGTTGCATAGCCCCCTCGCATTGGGGCGTTTCACCGGTGCCGCCGCATCACCGGGCAGCCCTTAGCGGCGTCGCGACCTCCCGCAAGCAATGGAGCTAGGTCTTCCTCGCCTATGTGTTCTTGGTTCATTACCTCCGTGCGCCGATCTTTGCGATTTCCTCCCTATTGCACGCAACCAGCGACTAACCACCAATCTCCAGCAACGTGTCTTACGTCCACTCAAAGTCTTGGGTGGCCGATGTCTTTGGGCTCCGCTTCCCGTCCGGGATATAGCACTTCAAGAGCCGGGCGGTACCTAAAAGAGAAACATATCTCTTTGCTATGAGGTGCTTACACATCGGGACATCAGTGGGGCCGGTGCAATAGTCTTTGCATCATCAAAACCGTATAGCCGGACCCCATCATCTGCCGGGATCGCGATGGATGCCGGTTCAACGGCACCGCCGTCGTCCCTCTTGTGATTGTGTTTGCATCTCCCTCAAACCGCTGCGGCCGGATCTTGTGCACACGCGTCGTTTTCGCGATAGGATCGCGGGCATCTTGCGGCCCGGTCACCAAGCAAAGGGAAGGGAACGTGATTAGAATGGAAGAGCATTCTTAACTATGTGCTTTGCTAGAGACATACCTAGGCTCCAACGCTCCCGCGCACAGCGTCAAAATTGTGCCTCCCCGGGGATCATCACCATTTGGATATCCTACTAGCGAACAAATTAGAGTGTACATCCAAGTTAACCTTGCAACCCAAAGTTTGCACCTTCAACACCCTCAATGGGCCTCCACGTAGTTGGTAGTGTCCATGTATCCATGGGGCCACAACCTCGTGTCGCCGCCATTTCCCTTCCCACGCCAGCCCACAACCGGTTGTGGGCAAGATAAGCTGAGGATGCCAGTGTATTGCTTTGCACGCGTCAAGTAATGAAACGATATTTCTAATCAAGAGCTCGACAAAGACACTTACCGAAGATCTCCGACGCGACTTACCATAGGCATTGTAGAAGTGATTTTCCAAGTGCTCATACCGCCCGTGCCTGCCCAACATGAGATTAGATAGCCTTTGCCGCACATCTTGGCGTATGAGCGGGTCTTGTATCCTCGGCATGAGGTTGTCACGCCATGCTGTCGCTTGCAATGGAACCAACAAGATATGACCGCGACTGCGATCCGCACGGGCATTACCTCTAGGAAAACGCAAATAGTGACAAGCAAAGTTCTTTACACCTTTCGCCCGTGCTCGTTGAAACAAAAATGGGTCGTTGGCAACCTCTTCTATGGCCACTCTCTCCTCTCCGGCCCATGTCAATGGTGATGGACCTTGGCCTTACATGCCCCATCCGTTCAAACACCGGTGTAAGCGCTTTTAATGCATTCTTTGTCTGCCGCGACCCCTTCTTATGTGTACACAAAGATGTAGAAGACGGATATCCAACCCCGCGATGCAACCGAACCACGGCTGCGTGAGAGCGGTATCCGCCACATGTTGGTGCCGAATGTCGAGTGAGGGCCCACCAGGAAGTTTTGGCAGATCTTTATCGCCCAGCCCTACGATAGTGTCATCTTGCCGAACTAGGATCCATGGTGGCGTTCGGATCCGGCCGTGAGCGCTAATGGCTGGTGGTAGAGGACCTTTCTGCATGTGCCCAACCCTCTATGTTCTCCTCAAGGCTGTCCCGGTCGGCCATTGCGCCACCGCTTTGAAACATAGTCACGTTGAGCCAAGGCAAGTGAGTCGCGCGCAGACAATTACAAGCCTAATTAGACATGACATTAAGCTCACCAAACATTCGATACTTGTTGCGTAGGCGCCACACATCCTCCTCGGCTCATGTCAAGCCGATATGTGGCCTTTCGTGCCTGTGGTCTCCTCCCCGAGCATGGGGACCCACCGCTTTATGTCCCACCGACCTTTGTCTTTGTTCATGTTTCTCATTAACCGCCTGACTCTTTCTATCGGATTAGGGTGAACCGGTAGAGACCATACCTCACGCTTCGTATGGATCGTGGCCTTAATGCACCGGCGCCAAATATCCAGTCCGCTCATCGGTCCTCCGTGATGACCATTCGGGCCGCATGCTTGTCGCGAAGCCTATATGTGATACCAAATGCAAACACTCCTCGTGGACACTCCCACCCGGAAGTTGTGGGCTCAAGGCAGGATTCCTCCCAACGGTGGCGGGGCAAAATCGTCCACCCCTCATGCACCGCCGCCACCCCCTTCTCCCGATCGCGCTGCGTGTGGATGTGCACAAGGCGGACACCGGTCTCGCGACCCGCACCTCTCCCACTCGATGTCGGTCCGGCCGATGGTGCTTCAGTCTCATGTTGAGGGGAAGTCATTATCCTTCATGTACATGCGAACCTTGCAACCGCACCTGCACGCAGTAATCGGATCACGTGATTCCAAATGGATCCCGGTGCCTCGCCATGCCCGCGTCTCCCACTTTGGATCTTATTTCTTCTAGGGTCATGCGTCTTACGACAAGTGCTGGCCATTGGCATCGCTTGCGCCACTAGATTGTTCCAATCCTCTACCCAAGGCACACACTTTTCTCGATGCGATCCCACCCTATGCAAATAGGAAACATGACCGACGACTCCCGCGATAGCCCTCGCGGTATTGCTCCCACCGTCCCTCATATCTATGCCACTTTCGGAAAGAACATGCCCGTGCGGGTCTCGTGGAAGGAGGAAAATCTGGTCTCATGATCCCGATGTCGCGACGGATACGGGGGTCTACCTTCGTTGACGGAAGCAATCATAAGATCATATGTTGCTTTCAAGAACACATACCCATGCACAGGAACTCCTCGGGCCCGTTGCTGCCTAAGCCAGTCGCACGGATCGGGATACATCTGAACCACCTCCTGCACAACATTGGAACCACCGGGGCCACGAGGTGCACTTGTGGCAACGGACGGTGTAGAGCAATCGGCATCTGAATGGTCAGATGAATCCTCCCAATAGTCGCTATTGCCATCATCTGAAAGCTCGCTCAAGGAACCCTCATCCTCATAATCTGAATCCGACATTCTAACAAAGCCTATCAAACAAGCTGCACTATGCCGGGAGAACTTCGAACTTTAAGGCGGATCGCTTAAGCGCTCCTTTCACGCATATGGCAGCCCCGAAGGCTTGTTTTATATTGAATGCAAAATCGCTTAAGTGATTTTCAAATTTTTATTTTTTTCCTCCTACTTTCTACCGACAGACCTTATCTTGAAAATCGCTTAAGCGATTTCGTATTTTTTTTTTGGTGATTGTCGACAAGTGACCTGCGAAAATCGCTTTTTAAAAAGCGATTTTCAATTTTTTTTTTTTTCCTCTTGCTTTCGGCACTGCATATGCTTTTATAATGAAATTGAGTGAAAACACTTATCTGCACTGACCACGAAATTACATAGATGTCAAAAAATTTTGGTGCTACTCTCAAATGTTTCGTATTCTTTCACATGAAGAAAATACATAGGTCTCACAAGACATGGCTAATTCAAACAAACATACTACATAATAGACAACGTATAATAGAAAACACCAAAGCTTCACTCTATGCCCACTTCAGCCTCGATGAGATCCTCCATATCGAACTCATCAATATGTCTTCGACTGTACAGATCCACCCAATCATCCAGCTTCTTGATAGAATGACCACTGCTGACGATGAGCTTGTTTACCATAGCCCCGCATAGTCTTTTTTGCTTCTTGTAAAGCTTCTTAAACACAGGTCGGAACGTATTGTGCATCCAAACCTCCTCCATCTTCAGCAGCCTTTTCAGTGCCTTTGCCCTGTAAATAAGGCGTTTAAAAGATATGAGGCACTCCTCCAGCTCCCCCCTACTGAGTTGTTCCTCGTCGCCATTCCTTATGAACCCATCACCTTGGAGGAGCTTCGTGAATTGGGCGCTAACTTCTCTCGTTCGGATCTGGCTCATCTCGTTTTGTACCTCCAGCTGCAACTGATTCGCATGGGCTAAGATTGGCCCACTAATATGAGAGATCGCATTTGGTGATGGTGTGTCCCCGTCTCACGCCTTGTTTTGCCATTTTGAGTGTTCAAAAGAATGTAAGAGAGCACGAGGAGCAAAACCCTATAATCTTACCCTATCAAACAAGCTGCAAAAAACGAGGAGCAAAAACCCTATATTCTTACCCTATCGCGAATCGCTTAAGCACTCCTTTCACGGAACACGCATGCTTATTTTATATTGAATTGAAAAAACGCTGAGCGATTTTCAATTTTTTTTGAAGGTGATTGTTGACATGACACTTGAAAATCGCTTAAAGCGATTTTCAATTTTTTTTCTTCGTTTTTTTTTCCCATTCATAAAAGCAAATTACACATTGTCTTTGTCCATCCCCAGGACGTGACAATTTAACGCAACCATTTGCATCATTATCTGCACATTTAACATCGTTTCATCTCTGTTTGGCTCGTTGAGCCATTCTACCACCGCGTTCGGAACGGGCAGCCCGACGTTAAAGCAGTGACAAGCTCCCTTTCACTCATTCTTGCGACGATGGTGAAAGGAGCGGCAGAAGCAGGGGGGTTGCCGTCCCTTGGAGGAGGAGCTGGGGGATTGCTGATGATGTCCCTCGGAGGAGGAGGAGGAGGCGGATTACTGGTAGAAGGGACATATCGTGCCCACACGGTCTTTAACTGTCGGACCATTTCAACAAGATAGGCAGGGAGATTAGAGGCGCTTTGGACGATATGGCAAAATTTGTTTTTATAAAAATTTGAAAATCGCTAGCGATTTTCAAATTTTTTTTATTTTCCCTTGAAACATCGACATCGCGAAAATCGCTTTAGCGATTTTCAAATTGTTTTTCTCTTACTTTCTACGGCTTACTTTCCTGGCGACAAGGCCGAAAATCGCTTTTGCGATTTTCAAATTGTTTTTTCTCTTACTTTTCGGCGCTTACTTTCTGGCGCTTTTACTTTCGGGCGCTATAAGGCCGAAAATCGCTAAGCGATTTCGATTTTTTCACAGGCGGTGATCGGTGACGGATCGATCGCCGACGGACGCCGATAAAAAAAAATCGCTTAAGCGATTTTCGATTTTTATTTAAAACCACCTGGAGGTGAGCCGAGTTTCCGGTAACGGAAAACGAAAATCGCTTAAGCGATTTTCACCTTCCCCTTTGAAAATCGCTTAAGCGATTTTCGCAAGTGCCCGAAAATCGCTTAAGCGATTTTCGTCCGCGCGAGACCCCGATTTCGGGAGCCAAAGAAGGCACCGGACGAGGACACGAGGAAGAAGCCAGAAAGGTAAATTCAGCTTGGATAGGATGCTATCAATCTCCTATTAAAAAATTATTTTATAGGCAGGCTGTAAAACAGCATTAAACCATTATAATCCATGGTTTCGCATGTTAGCATCTCCATGAATAAATTTCTCGACCTATGAATTTAAGGAGGTCAACCAACTCTTTCTTCTCATGGAACTATACATATAACCCACTCGGCCTAAAGGCCCCATGGGTTATTTTGCATAACTACAAAAGGTTAACCTCATCCACATAATACAAGTTAGCATGTATCTATTATTAAGAATGGTGATCTCCTAATGTGGCAAGCTCAGTAGGCAACCATATTGGCAATCCATGCCAAGAGTCACATTTGTACCCAAAGGTCATGTCTATGACAAGTTTTTCCTACTGTACCTTAACGCACTGGTCCCAGGCTGTGATCTAATCTCTTCCGTTGATTAGAAAGTTGTTACCAGCTAGTAACACTTCACTAGCTAGAATGTTATGCTTTGTATCCTAGGGGTTTAAACTAAAATCTCTATAATATCCTAGAACTAGAACATTACAATGTTTATGACATTTACAACCAAGTTATAGACAAGTAATTCCAAGTTATTATCATAGTCAGTAGCAATTACTACATAGCCACAATTATAAACTCAAAATTGTGAACTCAAGAATTATCACAACCAAGTTATTATAATAGTTTGCTGAAAGAACAGTTACAACCAAGTTATTATAACAGCCAGAGTTATGAACTCAGCCAGAATGCATGATTTTCGTATAATCCAATAAACCTCAATTACAACCGATGTATTCAAGTACATAAATTAACCTGCTATATGAATGAACATAGCAGTAGAATGAAAAGTTGAAATTGAATCCATGAGGAGTGAATCCAGCACCTGTCCTAGAAACTGTAGTGTTTTGTCAAATTGCTTAATGGTACTCGAGTATTAGATGGAGCTTGAAGTTGTTTGAGCTGAGAATCTACGAGCAAAACAAACACTTTGAATATAAGTATTAAAAAATAGATTTACATCGTTGCCTTGTTGATTTGTCGCCTGCTGCTGCTTAAGAAATTCTGATCCACATGGGAATGGCAAATGCGCTTCTTGCTGCACGTGTTCCATTGGGAGTCGCTTCTGAATCTCCTCAACCTGCTGCTGAGGTTGGTCCTCCAATTGGGCAGATTTAGAAGCACTCACAATTTGCTTAGAGGGGCTTTTGACACTTCTCATTCTCCCAAGCCAAGAGACAATTCAGGAACAACAATAGGCATTTCAATATTGTCCTCAGCTGCATTCACTATAATAACAAAGTGGGTGAGATGGCTTAGATCATAGTTCAAAGTCATGTTTTAACAATCAGTTCAAGTTGCTATTTGTAGACAATAGAATACTTGATACCATGACTTTATGGGAATTGGCCTGAAGAAATCTTTGGTGCTCGGCATGGAAGAAGTATTGCAGAAGCATAGGGACAAGTGTAATAGAATAGAATAGAATAGAATAGATTTTTTTATCGTCCACGGAGACCAACTGGCCTATGGGACCCAAACAAAAAGAGAGCAGCAAGCGTATTACTGTCAGGATTAAAAAACCCCCGCCCCGAAGGATTTTCGAGGGGAAAACCTTAGCAGTAATAAGTATGTTGGTACACTGTACAATTGTATAGGGCAATTCAGTACTGTCCCAAAGGACACAACTAAGTTCGTGTATCCATAACCTTCTGGAGGTATGACCCCAACAAGCCCACGGGCGTCGTATTGAATAACTGATGCAGCGGCTGGTTATGCACAACTAACCAAACGTATTGCGCTCGGGTATGGGCAAACGCTGGGCAGATCTGAAGGACATGACATTTATTTTCAATGGCGCCCTGATGGCAACACTGACAAAGCCTACCCACCCGTGCTTCCCGAGTCCAATGACCTGTCTTAATGCGGAGACGATGTGCACCCGTTGATTAGAAACTATAAGTCTGCGCTTCTTCATGGCCAAATGGGTGCACAAGTACTGGTGCGGGCCTCTTGCGAGCATAGTATTGACTTGCTGCTGATAGTGTGACATTTTAACGTGTGTCAGAGCATCTGCATCCTAGAGCTTGTGAAGGAAACTAGCATCTAGGTACAACTTTAGTGCATTGTGATCCTTCTTTGTCCGCACATGTACTCATATATTTGCCTGTACATGCCAACGTGAGAACCACTGAGCTTGCTTGTCCTTCCAGCAGGTTTTGAGGCACTGGGGACCCTTTGCTACAGCCAAAGCAAGATTGGGCAAACGTGTATCATCCATAGCGACCACCTTTTGGAAGTAAATAATATGGCGTTCCAATGCAGCCCTTTTGAGGTGTAGAAAACCAGTCTCTTGGAGTAGGATCTGGTATGGAACTGTGGACTTTACCCCAAGGGCTCGTGCCAAGAAGGCTTTCTGCACCTGTTCGAGGTCATTTCAAGTGGTGAGGGATATCACCACACCTCTGCTCCGTACAAGAGAACCGGCTCGACCTTTTTGCGGATACGAATTTTTATATTTTATATATTAAAAGATTAAAAAGTACAATGTTACACTGCTTGTAGAGAATTACTACAGGAGTAATCTCGACATCTTCATTCTCTACATGCAGGAACTTATTAATTGCTCTAGAAGCTGATACCCTTGAGAAGCTCATAAGGCCTATCCGCATCGTAACCAGATTAAGCAT
This sequence comes from Isoetes taiwanensis, assembly GCA_021234155.1. Lineage (NCBI taxonomy): Eukaryota > Viridiplantae > Streptophyta > Lycopodiopsida > Isoetales > Isoetaceae > Isoetes > Isoetes taiwanensis. The sequence continues at coordinate 7,602,554 of JAJEKV010000062.1, forward strand.
GAGGATCTGTAGTTGCCAAGAGGCACTTGGAAATAATTCGTCTCATCAAGGGCACTTACAAATAATCTGAACAGCCAAAATACGAGGAAGATATATGCACCTTGCTAGACAAGGCCTAGGTATCAGAGCAGCCAAATAGAATGGAATTCAGGCATCAGTACCTGATTTTAGCACACAACTCAAACGTTGCAGTATTTGAGCAAACCATATCCGTAAGTGGATTGGGAAAAATTTGGCATCAGCACCAAATTATCTTCAAGCTTCAGTGCTTGAATAACTTCATTGAATCATAGCAGTAATTGAAAAAGCAAATAAAGTGCTAAGAAATTCCAAAGTATTTACCAATAACCTGTTTTCTGAACCACTCCAGCATAAATCAGTGTCAGACCTTGTAATTCCTTCGACAGGAGAATCTTCCTGATACATCAAATGCAAATATCCGGTTCTTCCTGCTAGCAAGAAAGAGCAGAAAAGGAAGGGCGATAGACTTACTTCTTTCCAAAAGAATGAATTTTGTTGTCCTCTGATGAAAAGACTCAAAGAAACATCTTTACCTAATCTTGCAGATCTGTCCTTCACCTTATGGGTCGGCATCCAAATGGATCTACCCTTTTGGCAAGTCTTTAAATGTCTGCATTTGCATCTGCTCAAGACCACCTGTCTGTGACTGCCCCTGCTGCGACACTTGGGTTTGCAAAAATACTAGAGGTAGTACACGGTTCTGCCCCTTTCTTTGCAGACCACCTGTCTGTGACTGTCTCTGCTGCATCACTTGGGATTCTGCCCCTTTCTTTGCTTAAATTTGAGAGAATCGAGCAGCTATGGAGATTACAGTGGGCTGAAAATATGGCTGAAGGAAAAGGGTACGGGAACTTGGGTGAAACAGGGATGGATTTGGGAAGGAAACAGGGGCAAATCCAGTGGCTATGGTGGCTATGGGGGCGGATTTGGGAAGGAAACAGCGGCAAGTGGCTATGGTGGACGGAAAAAGCTTCAAATCTCTCAAAATTTTGTTCTTACAGATCTGGGCGGAATACCTTGATGCAACAGAGACAGTTGTGCTTCCAAACGTCCTGCTTGCTGCCGAAATTCCTAGACAAACCACAAAAAGATGGTTGTGTGTTGAGGCAGAGTCCTTGCTAATCACCAAAGCAGACCCCTGTGTCAAAGAAAGACAAAGAAAATCGTTCTTACAGAGAACACATCCTCGTTAGAGGATATTGCTGCAAGATTGCCACCAAAAAGATGCAAGATGAATCACTCCATCAGATTTTTTTCCTCAATTCTCTTGGAGAACAAATCCATCAGGCCCTGCTAGCCACAAAAGCCAGAAATTGTTCTTCAAGAGCAACCGCTGTGATGATCCGACAGAAGGGAGGGCGGCTGCTCCCTAGCTGGCCAAGAACAGCGCCCTGGGCGCCAACGACATTTTTTCCCCCAAGTTTGATGTTGAATAAACTGCACAGTTATCAGTTAGCATGTATCTACTATTATTAAGGATAGTGATATGCTTATGTGGCAAGCTGAGTAGGCAACCATATATTGGCAATCCATGCCAAGAGTCATATTTGTACCCTAACGTCATGTCTATGACAAGTTTTTCCTACTGTACCTTAATGCACTGGTCCTTGGTTTTCCAGGCTGAGATCTATTGATTAGAAAGCTAGTAACACTTCACTAGCTAGAATGTTATGCTCTGTCTCTCTTGTAACATCCTAGGGGTTTAAACTGAAATCTCTATAATATCCTAGAACATTACAATGTTTATGACATTTACAACCAAGTTATAGACAAGTAGAATTATGAACTCAAAAAAAGTAGCCATTACTACATAGCCACAATTATAAACTCAGAATTGTGAACTCAAGAACTATCACAGCCAAGTTATTATAACAGTTACAACCAAGTTATGTCACCTCGCACAAAAAGCACTGCATCACCTGCTAGGCCCTTAATCCGGCAATCAGGAACCGCCATAGCCGAATGGGGTCTCTGATTCGACGTTCATGGCTATGACTGCCTGTCCGAATTGACTTATCTAAAAAAAACCGCACGCAATTTGGTGTCCTTTAAGCTCTGCTCTCTGTCATGCCAGATGCGCCTTCAAACTTTTGCAGTGTTCTGAAATTTGTTCAATCGAGACTGTATATGGTGATGATTATGGTAATTTGCTCATGTATTAATCATTCCGAGATTAGAGTTTACAGTATTTTGTAATCTTGGTCAATTTGGATTGACGAATCGGGGATTCAGGCCGTGGATGATGAAACAGGGGACCCACTGCTCTGTGATTTACAGTTTTTCTGTTAAATTTGATGAATAGAATGGCGCAGCCTTGTGCAGATAATTTGAATAGTATGTTTCTGCGCACTACAGGGCCAATTCCGCCTCCTCGCCAAGATCCGCTCATGCAGTTACAGACCCAACAGCAGAATCAGGCCCAGCAGTTTGTAATTCAAAATCAGGCCGTTCTTCAGGTGCAAAATCAGCAGGTTTTCCAGCCCCAACAAGGGCAATCCATGTATTACAGAGATGAGAATAATCCGTGGTCTTCAATTCTTTGTTGGCCAGAAAAGGGAGATGATCCACCGGAATTGTCAAATTTCCATGGATTATCTACCAATTCGCTCAATAGCTACTCTTATTTCTATGATCCGGTATCAGATTTCTCAAATTCGACAATGGATCAACAGCAGCAGAGTTTTGATCATCAAAAACAGGGTTTTGGCAGAATTGAGGGCCAGGATTTTGGCCATGGAATGCTTAAAGAGAGCTAATTAAGTAGCATTGGTGATGGAATTTTGTCATCCGTCGGATTTGGAGATGCCCAATTCATTGAATCACAGAGTCCGCAGCCAGAAATTCTTCATGGGCTTGAATATTATGATTGTAATTCGAATTCAAACTGCTTACAGGGCTTCATAGATGATCTTCAACTGCCGGAAACAGAGGGATTTTCCTTTACTTCGGCATTCGATGAAAGCTCTTCTGAATTGGCTCAACATTTGGGATTGCAGAGCTTTAATCAGGAAGAGGAAGAATTATGGAGGGACTAATTTGGTATCTGTTCATTAGATCAAGAAATAAGCATGAATGCTTCATCAAATTCCGCAGGTTCCTTTGGATTTTTGGGCGAAAGGATGTACAATAACATGCAGGGATTTGAATCACAAGCCCAGGTTTGGCAGAAAAATCCAAATTTTGGAGAATCAACAGGGCAAAACGAAGGAAATTTTCAAATGGACCAAGAATCTGAGTTCTGGTGATCTGATTAATCTGCTTCGATTCTGCGCAAGACATAGATTTAAGAAAAGAAACCGCAGATCGGTCTCTGATGAAATTACGAGAGCTTTCTTCGCCATACGGGGATCCAATGCAAAGGGTAGCTTCATATTTTGCATATGGGTTTGCTTGCGGTCGAAAGCGTACCCATCTGCATTGCGGCAAAGGCGAAGCGAGAGAATTTCGCAATTCGTCTGAAAACACTAAATGATGCATGCCCATACATAAAATTAGGCTCATTTAACGACAAATCGGATGATTTTGGAAGCTGACGAGTCGGCCAGTGAAAGGTCCATATTGTAGATTACGGGTTGTCGCGGGGATTCAATGGGCAGCTCGTTTCAAGCATTTCTTCGGCACGAAACTTGAGCCGACTCGAAGATAATAATCTCCGAATTCGAGTTCAAATTCGGCCCGAAAAATCGATTCGTGTGGCGGGGAAGAGATTGGCCGAATTGTGAGTGCGCTAGATCTGCCGTTTCAATTCCGGCCAATTCCGGTGGAGGATGAAGAGAATTTTCGATCCGGCGGTCTTTGCCGATCAAAGAGGGCGAGGTTGTAATTTTGAATCGATGATGCGGCCTGGCGACATGGCACCTGACCATAGAACTGGCCCATCTAATTCGGCCCAAGGTGGTCACCCTGGCCCAATATGAGTCCCACATAGATGGTAGCACTTTCCAGGCCAGAATCCTCAATGCTACCTACTTCTATTCCGCCATCTTCGACTCCCTCGACGCCGCCATGCCCCGCGATGATCCCCAACATGCCAACATTGAGCAGCTCTACTTCGCCGGCGAAATCCGTCGTATTGCCTCCTCCTCCTCCTCCTCCTCCTCCCACCCCGACAACAATGGTGGCTGGCAAACCCTCCTCATCACAAGCGGTCTCCAAAGATCTCGCATCCTCAGTAGCTACGCTATCAGCCAAGCTCGTTGCCTTCTCTGGCTTTACTGCGAGAACTTCAATGTTGTTGAAGAACCTGGCAGTCTCTCTCTCAGCTGGCGCGATCGACCTATTGTTACTGTATCTGCCTGGCATTGTTTCTAGGTAATCATCTCCATCAAATTCTCTGGGATTGTATATCTATGTATGTATAGTCGAAGCATTCTTTTTAGAGGTAGCAAGATTGTTTATGAGATGATGCCTCAACCTCAATTTTATTGAGGCACGTCCCAATATAACAATAACATGAAAACCATACAATTTGGGAAATAATCAATAATATGTTTTTTGCTTTTTTTTTCCTCCTTGTAATTATATACATGAAAACCTACTTTGGGCTTAGAGCACATCAATACACAACAATGATTATAGAATGTATATGCAATCGATAGTATGCACATTGGTTGTTGGTTGTAAATATATTATGCACGTCAAATGCCAAATGCCGGCTTTACAATTAATTATTGTTTAGGGTACATTAAGAGTGGCTATATGCAATCTTAATGGCTTCCACCTCCGTATCTGAATCTGATACGAGAGGGAAAAAGAGAGAGGCAAAGAAGCGACAGAAAAGAGGGGGAAAAGCTGTGGAAGAGAGGGAAAGAGCAGATCAAACCATTTTTTGTTTTTTTGATGCTCCCTTGCGAGAGTGGAGATTCAAAATTGGCTTCAGACTTCAAATGAAGACCTCCTACCTCCATTTTTACAACAAAGTCTATCACTATAAGCAGAAAAGAGATGATGTGGCTGGCCCTATTACCTAGGATTAGAGAGCAAATTACATAGGCTACTAAGGGGCACGGTGCCATTGAGGTATCGTGAGTGGAGAGTCATCCACAAAAACCAGCTGGCCGTTATTCGCGATCGTCTCCACTTTTCTTTGGCTTTCTTAAGACAAAATAGGACCCCATTGTGACGATGCTGGTGCATGTAAACCGCCCCTAAACAAGAGAGCATGAAGATTAATTCACATGTTTATATTAATGAGAGATAAAGCAAAAGCAAAAAAAAGCACATGTATAAAAGAAAAGCATGGAGTGTATTTTTCTTAAGAACTAAGCCAAGAGAAAGCTCTTTCCAAATGAGATTCTTTGGCGGGGCCAAGATCATAGGCGTAAGTAGCTCCTCTTTACATCTAGACAAGTACTAGTCTAGGTGCCGCCCAAAATGTACATCCTCACTTTAGAGCGTATACTTATTAAATTAGTGGCAGAAAGTGAAAACTTCCCTAACAAATCAACATGGGTTCAAATTTTGCTTCTTTTTTATATCACTAATATATATACACGTATTAGATGTGTGTTTTGTCATCCCATGGGCATGTTCATAGAGATTCATCCTAGCCGTCCAATCACAAAATAGAAGGCCAGGATAATGCCACCTCATTTGGGTGCATGGATGGCCATGATGGGCAAACATGGGCATGCATGGGGGCATGCACCACATCCTCGGACCGTTGGATCGAAAGGGGAGAATAAATCTTAGCCCTTGATTTTTTGTAAGGAAGGTGCAAGGAAGGTGCTAAAATTTAAATTTGGTGTCGCGGATCTTAACCGTTAGATCAAAAGGTGAGGATAAATCTTAGCCATTAACTTCTTAATATTAAATTTTTTTTTTTAAAGGAGGTGAGGTGTCACCCTCATTAATAAAAAAAGGAAGTGAGGTGGCAAAGCATTTATGAATGGACTTTCTAGGAAGCTTCCTTCCATTTAATCGCCTTCAAAGACACGTAGCTTGCAGTAGAAGGGTCGGCTGAAGGTGGGACCCACGCCAATTGGATTCCTCTAAAATTTTCTAATGAGTAGTGGTTTGGCAATATTTTGTCGCAGTTGGAGCCAACATGATCAAATACTAAGAATCTTCTTGGAATCTTCGAGTTTTAAGGAGTCTATGGTAAGTTGAGGGAATCTAGGACAATCTTTATAGGATAGAGGAATATCATGAGAATCTCAGAGAATCTATGGGAATCTTAAGAGAGCATCTTTGAGAATGTAAGAGAATCTAGGGGAATCTTGATAAACTTTTTAAGAACTTAGAGGAATCTTTATGGAATCTTGGGGATTATAGGGGAATCTTCATAGAAACTATGGGAACTAGAGGAATCTCAAGAGAATCTATAGGAATCTCAAGCGATTCTTTGGGAATCTAAGGGAATATTCCTAAAATCTTTGAGAATTTAGTAATTTTGGTGGAATATATACACGTATTAGATGTGTGTTTTGTCATCCCATGGGCATGTTCATAGAGATTCATCCTAGCCGTCCAATCACAAAATAGAAGGCCAGGATAATGCCACCTCATTTTGGGTGCATGGATGGCCATGATGGGCAAACATGGGCATGCATGGGGGCATGCACCACATCCTCGGACCGTTGGATCGAAAGGGGAGAATAAATCTTAGCCCTTGATTTTTTGTAAGGAAGGTGCTAAAATTTAAATTTGGTGTCGCAGATCTTAACCGTTAGATCAAAAGGTGAGGATAAATCTTAGCCATTAACTTCTTAATATTAATTTTTTTTTTTTAAAGGAGGTGAGGTGTCACCCTCATTAATAAAAAAAGGAAGTGAGGTGGCAAAGCATTTATGAATGGACTTTCTAGGAAGCTTCCTTCCATTTAATCGCCTTCAAAGGCACGTAGCTTGCAGTAGAAGGGTCGGCTGAAGGTGGGACCCACGCCAATTGGATTCCTCTCGTCGAGAGCTTTCTAATGAGTAGTGGTTTGGCAATATTTTGTTGCAGTTGGAGCCAACATGATCAAATACTAAGAATCTTCTTGGAATCTTCGAGTTTTAAGGAGTCTATGGTAAGCTGAGGGAATCTAGGAGAATCTTTATAGGATAGAGGAATATCATGAGAATCTCAGAGAATCTATGGGAATCTTAAGAGAGCATCTTTGAGAATGTAAGAGAATCTAGGGGAATCTTGATAAACTTTTTAAGAACTTAGAGGAATCTTTATGGAATCTTGGGGATTATAGGAGAATCTTCATAGAAACTATGGGAACTAGAGGAATCTCAAGAGAATCTATAGGAATCTCAAGCGATTCTTTGGGAATCTAAGGGAATATTCCTAAAATCTTTGAGAATTTAGTAATTTTGGTGGAATGTTGGAAAATATTCTTTTAAAATCTATGGAGTCTCAAATAAATCTTTGAGAATCTAGGCCAGGATAAATTCAAATTGAGAATCTAGGTTCAAATTTTGCTTCTTTTTTATATCACTAATATATATACACGTATTAGATGTGTGTTTTGTCATCCCATGGGCATGTTCATAGAGATTCATCCTAGCCGTCCAATCACAAAATAGAAGGCCAGAATAATGCCACCTCATTTGGGTGCATGGGTGGCCATGATGGGCAAACATGGGCATGCACCACATCCTCGGACCGTTGGATCGAAAGGGGAGAATAAATCTTAGCCCTTGATTTTTTGTAAGGAAGGTGCAAGGAAGGTGCTAAAATTTAAATTTGGTGTCGCAGATCTTAACCGTTAGATCAAAAGGTGAGGATAAATCTTAGCCATTAACTTCTTAATATTAATTTTTTTTTTAAAGGAGGTGAGGTGTCACCCTCATTAATAAAAAAAAGAAGTGAGGTGGCAAAGCATTTATGAATGGACTTTCTAGGAAGCTTCCTTCCATTTAATCGCCTTCAAAGGCACGTAGCTTGCAGTATGAAAGGGGTTTGAAAGGTGGGACCCACGCCAATTGGATTCCTCTCGTCGAGAGCTTTCTAATGAGTAGTGGTTTGGCAATATTTTGTCGCAGTTGGAGCCAACATGATCAAATACTAAGAATCTTCTTGGAATCTTCGAGTTTTAAGGAGTCTATGGTAAGAAGCACGAATTAATTATTTGGAGAAAATAAGCTGATTTTGAGAATTTCGAGTGCACCTCTTCAGGTCCACCACAAGCCAAAAGTACTCAACTTTAATTTGAAATTGTCCCGCCCAACCACAAGTGAAAAAGTCATCATCCTCCATTAAATTTGTCCCGCCCAAGATAGGCGGGATAATTTAAAATTTGAACAAGAGAGAGAATTTTATTTCCCTCTGCAGCTGCGGTTGTCGACAAGCATTCAAGCGCCATAGCCAGGTTTTGCCATCGCCGGAGGTCCAGACCAGTGCCGAAAGTCGCCATAAGAAGGTCAAATCTCCAGCGCCATAGCCGGACGTCGCCATAGGCTGCCGACTTAGTCCTACACCACGGTCCTTTTCACGGAGTTCTTTAGGGTGGTTTCTTTTTGAAGCGACGAGGTGCACGTGGGCCAAGCTCCCCAGAGTTCTGAGGGCTCTAAGCATTTGCGGATGCTTCCAAGGGCATAGATTGAAATGGAGGAAGATGGCATAGACCGGATTCAAAGATAGATGGCATAGGCGGATTCAACATAGATGGCTTCCCTCTGAGCCGCACTATTTTGAACCCTGTTTGGATTTTGCCGGATTTGGAACCCTGTTTGGATTTTGGCGGCCGAGATTTTTTTGGCCGGTCTCGCACCCCCGCTCCGAGTCCCTCGCTGAGATTTTGTCCGGGATTCGCAACCCCCGCCCGAGAATACACTTGGATTTTCTTGACTTCTACACCCCCTCGCTTGAATCGGGCCGCTTCTTATGTTTTGTCTTCTTTATTATTTCTTAAGAATCCCTGCATGTAATAGTTCTGGATGCAATCAGAATGCTTGTAATAGTTCTGGATGCAATCGGAATGCTTGTCATGTATTAATCATGTTTTGTCCAGATCAGGGCGATGATCTTGTGCCATTGAAGACTAATATGACCTTTGAATCTAGCCGGGGGCGTTGAAGGCTAATCTGACCCGCAAATCTATGTGTAAGCTTGAGAAAGACTGAACTTTTTAATATTTTTGTATTTGCGGAGACCGGAGAAACCATGTTTGAAAAAATCCTCGCCAAATCGCATGGGTCGCAAAAATTTTTTCAGCCATGGTTTGTCACGGATTATGAAAAAGGATTTTCTGTGGTAAAATTTGTCTCCACAGAATCGCCATGGCGATGTTGAGGAGCAGGAAACAGAATTTTGTGGTAAATTTTAGCTCCACGTTGCTTAAGGCAATTTAGATGAGCACTAAAAGACACAAGTTTTGCTTAGCAAAATCGCTGTGGCGATTATGCTGAGCAAATGTTTTTTTTTTTTTTAAGTTATATTTTTGTAGTCATCACTTTAAAATGGCAGAGAAATACATGGGTTTTGCTCAACAGAATCGCCACATCGATTGTGTTGAGCAGGATTTCGTAGGCAAACAGAGCATTCTTGCTCAAGCAAATCGCCACAGCGATTGTGTTGAGCAGAAAATATGTTTTTTTTTTAAAGATTGTATTTGTTTTATTACGTAGAATAAGCTTTAAAATTTTAAAATGAAAATATTATTATGTCAATGGAAGTAGCTACGCAGTCTAAATGTTCGCGGCCGCGATTCCTCTGAACATTTTTACGCTTTCTAATGGTCAGCTCTTACTCAAAAAAGAGCTCAGATTAGCCTTACAAATGCCAATTTCGGATACACTGCGATTTTATGGGTGAAAATCATAAAAATAAATGGCAACTTCTACTCAATTGCAACCAATTACGGCGTTTTATAGAGAACCAACAACCTATTTCATACTAAACGAGAATTTCGAAATTCTCTAATTAATTAATTCTTGCTTTAAGTTGAGGGAATCTAGGAGAATCTTTATAGGATAGAGGAATATCATGAGAATCTCAGAGAATCTATGGGAATCTTAAGAGAGCATCTTTGAGAATGTAAGAGAATCTAGGGGAATCTTGATAAACTTTTTAAGAACTTAGAGGAATCTTTATGGAATCTTGGGGATTATAGGGGAATCTTCATAGAAACTATGGGAACTAGAGGAATCTCAAGAGAATCTATAGGAATCTCAAGCGATTCTTTGGGAATCTAAGGGAATATTCCTAAAATCTTTGAGAATTTAGTAATTTTGGTGGAATGTTGGAAAATATTCTTTTAAAATCTATGGAGTCTCAAATAAATCTTTGAGAATCTAGGCCAGGATAAATTCAAATTGAGAATCTAGGTTCAAATTTTGCTTCTTTTTTATATCACTAATATATATACACGTATTAGATGTGTGTTTTGTCATCCCATGGGCATGTTCATAGAGATTCATCCTAGCCGTCCAATCACAAAATAGAAGGCCAGGATAATGCCACCTCATTTGGGTGCATGGATGGCCATGATGGGCAAACATGGGCATGCATGGGGGCATGCACCACATCCTCGGACCGTTGGATCGAAAGGGGAGAATAAATCTTAGCCCTTGATTTTTTGTAAGGAAGGTGCAAGGAAGGTGCTAAAATTTAAATTTGGTGTAGCAGATCTTAACCGTTAGATCAAAAGGTGAGGATAAATCTTAGCCATTAACTTCTTAATATTAAATTAAGTTTTTTTTTAAAGGCCCGGCACCAATGCCACGCAGGCGATTGCGCCCACGAACCCCGATGCCACGTCCCCTGCGGGTTCGCCCGGGCGAATCCGGCGGGTTCGCCTGGGCGAATTTTTGGGGTTCGCCTGGGCGAACCCGCTTGGCACTTTGACTCAATTTCGGGAACCAATAAAGTGGGCGGCTTGAAGATGGTGATCTTGAAGCAATGGCAGATCCTAGGCTGGGCACAGAGATCGATTGGGATCAATTTGTGAAAGCAGTGAAGGTTTCATTTTGGTGCATCCAATTAGATCCAGCAAGCAGGTTTGAAATGAGCAAGATGGTGCAAATGTTAGAAGGAAGCTTAGATGTTCATTTCCCCCCACCAGCTGCCTAACTGTTGTAGTTTGAAGAACAATGTGCTAAGCTTCATCTTAGGAAGTTTTAGATTGTAAGTATGTAAGAGTTGTCTTAGGGCATTGTGTTTCTTTCTTTCTTTGTTCCATGTCCTTCCTAAGAAACAAGTGGGTCATATTACTGTACATTACAATGAACTTTAATAAGTATAAAGATTTCCTTTTGCTGTTATAGTGATGCCACTATGTTCTCTTTAGTGTAAATTTTAAGCAAAAACCATGGATCCATTTGTTTAAGCAAAAGCATCTGGACCAGCACGAATCAGAGCAGTAGCAACCAATATTTCTGGAGTTATCATAACCAGAGCAAGAAGAAGAGGCAGAACATATTCTTTGTCAAGAAAGCTTCTGATTTTAGCAACCAAAAGCCCATCCAGCTCTTTCTCGAAAACAAATCCCCCATGATTGAAGAAATCCACCATAGCTCTCCCCCAAACAAATTAGACATAGGCCCCTTAAAAACCACTCTGGTAGAAATTGCATCATTACAAGAGGAAGAGGGTATTAGAGTCAGTATTAAAGTCAGACCCTAGTTATAAACTTAGACAGAAAAAAATAGAAAAAAAAATCTTAAACTGACACTATGGCTGACGCTACAACTGACTGTAAGCTCTGTCATTTAAACATCAGAATTACCGTCAGAATTTAGGGTCAGTTTTACAGCAAACATAGAGTCACGATTAGAGTCAACCGTAGTGTTAGAATTAGAGACAACTCTACCATCAGCATTAGAGAATAGAATAGAATAGAATAGAATAGAGTTAATATTAGAGTCAACCATATTGTTAGAATTAGAGTCAACCATAGCGTTAGAATTAGAGACATCTTTACCTTTATACACTACACATCAAATTGACACTGCAAGGCACCTTTGAGTCAGTTTAGATCTTTGTTGTATGTTTCTTCACGCATGCCCTCTCAGATTGGGCAATGCCGCTGCAGAATTTGACATACATCTAGACATCATAGTTTAGGCACATAAGTTCTTGCAAATGACTCATGGAGTTGCATATCTGTATTTTGTTGTTATCTTAGAAAGTAGATAACTGTATATGCTTTAATAAAAGGTTCTATATGTTAGAAAGTGAAGTTTTTAGTCTACAAACCATCTCAAGCTTTGCATGCTATCTTACATGTTCAAATATTAGCTGAGCAGCATCCTTCACATGATTCTTGACATAAATAGAATGATCTTTTGCATGTAGGATGCATATAGCCAAATATGGTTTTTTTTCTTATACACATGGGTCTCCTGACTATTGTGTGCAAGGAAATAAGAAATACACTGCTCCCAACTATTCCTGCATTTGAAAAACATCTCAACCTCTGCCAAATCCAAAGCAAATAGAGAGATCCTATGTTGGAACCAAGAGATTGTTTGTTGAATTAGAATAAATATTTTGTAATATACCTCTGGTAGATGCCATAGACATAAGCTCATTATCCTTAGCTTGATATGAAGAGAATACCATGAAAGCAGTAGTTGCAAGAGTTACCTAATTTATTGGTGGAAAAGTCTTAGAAAAATTCTCAAGTTTCCACCTTTAAAAAAAATCTATTGGCCTACTATACTCACCTGAGGGTGGATTTCAATTTGCAAAACAATAGGGTTAACGATCATGTAACCTCCAATGGCCAGCACACCACCCAAAACTCTAGCAAATATAGCCATTAATGGAAGAAGAGTATGTTGTTCTATTTCCTAAATGTCAGCAGCAATGAGGATTTGTTTTATACCAAAATAAACAATGCACAATGTTTTGACTCATACCTCTGTAATGACATTTTCTTCTTTTGCAGTTCTATGGACATATATGCCCATCCAACACGTAATAAGAAATGCAAACGGGACCTGGGATGCAGTCCAGATCCAATATCCAATTCTGCACGGATACCTTAGCAAGCTGTTACGAATGCTCTAATCTTCCTGCAAATTCATCAACTAATTAGAAAGCAAAATACCACAGGGTACTCGTTTTACCACCCAACCGGACCAACTAGAAGAGATATCACCAAGTCAAGCTACTCCGCAAGACTGTATAAGAACAAACTCTTTCTAGCCACCAACCACTGGTGTTACATGAACTCCTTCTAATGATATGATCAAGCAAGGAACAAGAGAAGATACTAGAAGGTAAGGCTAGGCACATGATCAACATAGGAAAAAGCAGATCTAGCTGTGCAGTCAACTCAGACCCCTATGCACCTTTCTGGGCATAACTTTCAAACTGTAAGGAATCTATGGAACCAAGCCCAATCTGGAAACTAGACTTCAAGGGCTTTCCAACAAGGTAAGGATCGCCGATTTCTGAGTTGTGGTTGCGGAGATATCACATCTCAAAGTTGTCCTTCTATTTATAGGCAACAATACCTTTTTTTGCCTTTTTGCCTCTAAATAAAGGTCAAGGTTTATTTTTAGCTCTCTCTTTGATAATAGCAAGGCTTAGACATACTGGATGACTTTCTTACTTGATCATATCAATAAATATTGTTCCATGCAAGGCCACTCCCCCGAGCACCATTATTAGTTATTAACCTTAAACCATATCAATTCCTCCCCTTCTCGAGATTGATCGTCCTCGATCAAGAAATTATATGGCAAATTTGACACAACCAAGTCCATGGCTACAATCTGCATAATAAAAAGTTGTCAAGTCCAGCCCTTTAGGCTAAAAATTTCCAAGTCCAGCCCGTTAGGCTAAAAATTTTCGTAACCAAGTCCATGGTTACAACCCTGATTGAATCCACAATCAGAAAATAATTTACCACAACCAAGTCCATGGTTGCAACCATGGATTTGGTTGTGGTAGATAGAATTGTTACGAATGCTCTAATCTTCCTGCAAATTCATCAACTTATTAGAAAGTAAAGCACCATAGGGTACTCGTTTTACCACCCAACCGGACCAACTAGAAGAGATATCACCAAGTCAAGCTACTCCGCAAGACTGTATAAGAACAAACTCTTTCTAGCCACCAACCACTGGTGTTACATGAACTCCTTCTAATGATATGATCAAGCAAGGAACAAGAGAAGATACTAGAAGGTAAGGCTAGGCTCATCAACAACATAGGAAGAAGCAGATCTAGTTGTGCAGTCAACTCAGACCCCTATACACCTTTCTGGGCATAACTTTCAAACCGTAAGGAATCTATGGACAACCAAGCCCAATCTGGAAACTAGGCTTCAAGGGCTTTCCAACAAGGTAAGGATCGCCGAATTCTGAGTTGTGGTCGCGGAGATATCACGTCTCAAAGTTGTCCTTTTATTTATAGGTAATAATACCTTTTTTGCCTTTTTGCTTCTAAATAAAGGTCAAGGTTTATTTTTAGCTCTCTCTTTGATAATAGCAAGGCTTAGACATTCTGGATGACTTTCTTACTTGATCATATCAATAGATATTGTTCCATGCAAGGCCACTCCCCCGAGCACCATTATTAGTTAATAACCTTAAACCATATCAATTCCTCCCCTTCTAAAGATTGATGGAGTCCTCGATCAAGAAATTATATGGCAAATTTGACACAACCAAGTCCATGGCTACAACATATAACTCGAAATAGTTCGGATATTCTTGTACTTCCAAAGTGCCGAATACCCCTCGTACCTCCAAAGATGCATGTAACTTTGTCAAGCCAATTGTGTTGCAACCACAATTACTAGTCTTCAAAGTTTTACATCTTATGCTCTCTTGTTCAAGCCTATTGTGCTGCAGACACAATTACTGATCTACCAAGAGGCATTCACATCAAGTATACCATGTTCAAGCCGGCTACGTTGCAATCGTAGTCACTAATCTACCATGGGTATACACATAAAAGTATCTATTCCTTATTCCAAATAAAGAAAATCAACTTAATTTGTCTCAAAATGTTTACTAACCTCCACCAGAAGCACCAACTTCTGATCAATCTCCATTCCAGTTTGCAATCTCCAGCACCGACCAGAAGACCTGCGAACATCAGGAATAACAAACATTCTATTCACATGGACATGAGCACCAACTCATTCCAATCTCTTGGACATGGCATCCGCTCATTCCAATCGTGGACCTGGCATACGCTCATTCCAATCACTTGGTCAAGAGCACCAACTCTTTCCAATCTTGAGGCATCAATCTCAGCCCTAAGGATGCAATAAGAAATATCTAAAGATTCCAATCACAATCCCTAAACATCAATTTCATACCAGACAAGAGGTAACCTATTTGCTTAAGATATCTTGAGTGCCGCTAAGCCACTCAAATTTCCAACTCTTCTATCACCCACAGCTCCGCTGGTAAAGACCGGAACTGAGCTCTGATACCAATTGTTACGAATGCTCTAATCTTCCTGCAAATTCATCAACTTATTAGAAAGTAAAGCACCATAGGGTACTCGTTTTACCACCCAACCGGACCAACTAGAAGAGATATCACCAAGTCAAGCTACTCATTAAGGCGTATAAGAACAAACTCTTTCTAGCCACCAACCACTGGTGTTACATGAACTCCTTCTAATGATATGATCAAGCAAGGAACAAGAGAGATACTAGAAGGTAAGGCTAGGCTCATCAACAACATGGGAAGAAGCCCGTCTAGTTGTGCAGTCAACTTTCGGACCCTATACACCTTTACGGGCATAACTTTCAAACCGTAAGGAATCTATGGAACCAAGCCCAATCTGGAAACTAGACTTCAAGGGCTTTCCAACAAGGTAAGGATGGCTATTCTGAGTTGTGGTGGCGAGATATCACGTCTCAAAGTTGTCCTTCTATTTATAGGCAACAATACCTTTTTTGCCTTTTTGCTTCTAAATAAAGGTCAAGGTTTATTTTTAGCTCTCTCTTTGATAATAGCAAGGCTTAGACATACTGGATGACTTTCTTACTTGATCATATCAATAGATATTGTTCCATGCAAGGCCACTCCCGAGCACCATTATTAGTTAATGGTTCCAAAGGTTATTAACAATTGTTTAAAAAAATATTCAACTTTGAGAAATGATTCATGCCACAACTCAAAAAATCTTTTGTCCTATTGGGCATCAATCTGAAAGGATCTACCAAAGTCTAGTTTCTATTTAATCTTAAACTATGTTGAACTTTGAAAAGTAACCTTAATTTGAGCTAAAATATCTTGACCTTGCTTAGAGGCAAAACTCCGGCAATTGTTCCTATTTTTGAGAAGATATTCCAGCCTTACCTTACCAATTGTTCTATTTCCTCGCTGTGGTTCATCATCATTAGAAGGAGTTCAAGCATACCAAAATAAACAATGAAAGATGTTTTTCCTCATACCTCTGTGGCTGACATTTTCTTCTTTCCGGTTCTATGGACATATAGCCCATCCAACCGCAAGTGGTAAAAAATGCAGGCTAGCGTAACAAACTTTGGATTCTAATTAGTTGATGAATTTGCAGGAAGATTAGAGCATTCGTAACACAAGCTCTGATTTAAGAAACATACAGCTTCATGTTAACTCCCTTAGAATGTTATCAAATGTCATCAATCATTGTTTTCATGTGACATACGATTGCATATTAAACGGGAGCAAATCATCTAAATGGAAGCAAAAAGAATATTCCTAAAAGATTCCTTTTTTGGTAAAAAAGGGGAGTTAAAAGAGGTAAAGTTTAAAATTAGAAGATGAGGTTGTATTTTGAACCCCCCAAAAAGAAGTGAGTTTGTTTCTAATAAATAGACAATAATGAAAGTTGCTTTAACAAATAGGCATTTTCAAAGATAATTAAAAATTGCCTCAATTATGTTTGGGAGAGGACTATGAATTTTTAGAAGACAAAATTTTGAAGTGAAAAAGGAAGTGAAGTATTCAATTGAAATATAAGATTTTCAAAATTTGAAGATTTCATCTTAACAGTCACATATAAAATTTACAAGATTTGGGGACTCAATTATGAAAAAACATGTGAGAAGTGATGAGCGAGGGATCTCGCATATCTTCATGAGATAATTGTGAACACGAAAACCTCAGAGGTGCATTTCAAAATGTGGCCAAGTCATAGGAAAGTAACATATGAAAATACTTAGAAATTGGCAAATTTCTCTTGTTAAAAATGTGGAGATAGTAGCGAAAAGGGGATACTGTTTCGAACAAGTGAAACTCCTTTTTGTATTCTGGAATACACTTGCTTTCTGAAATAGAGAAAGGGAAAAAAAAATATTAAACCCTTTTTGTATCCTGGAATACACTTCTTGTTCTGGAATAGCGAAAGGAAAAAATATAGATGCGAAAGGGAAAAACCTAGATGCCTTTTGAAGAAGAAGAAGAAGGTAGTGCGATTGTGATGTCCCTCGTTTATAGTACATATATACATGTATACGTATATGTATATGTGTGTGGCTCCGTCACAGTCATCACACTATATCCAGACCTAGTCACACTATATCATGACTGTATCATCACACTATCAGCCTAGGAACCATCTTATTCATCATATTAATATATTTTAACAGCAAGGGGAAACATATAATCGATATTACATTAGTGGTAAACAAGAGGTCCTCCAACATGGGAGCCCCACTAGTAACTGTTGACCTACCCACCAGTAACTGTTGACCCTAGACATTCCAAATTTGTCCCTCGATCATGTTAATTTCAATTTCCTCAAATGAGCTCAGCTGAGCGCTTGGGCTCTTTGATTTGATTGATTGATAGGTCAGCTGGGTGCTTGGGCTCTTTGATTTGATTTATCGATAGGTTGATTATGGAATAGCAAAATTAAATCTCTTGAACATTTTAGTAGGGTAAAAGAAATAACATTTTAGTAAGGGTAAAATAAATATAAATTATATGATTTTGTTGTAATGATGAGGGATACTAGATCATGGTTCAAAAGAGAAGCGAAAAATGTATTCTGGAATACATTTTGTATTCCAGAATTCCCGGGGAGCGTCGTATTCCTACTCCGGGAAGTGGTAAACCCGGACACATGTCCGGGTTAACCACTGTCATGTCCGAGTCAACCACACTTTTGTCCGGGTTAACCACTTTTTTTTGGCTGGGATAACCACGCGATGAACTGAGCGTGTGACTGTGTTTTGGCATGCTAATCTTTGAGTAGAGCTTGCAATCAACTTATTGAACGGTTCAATCCGGTTCAAACACCATTGGAATCACCTTGGCAGCCCCTAAAAACCTCATTCTATCAAAAGAGCAAGAGATTTGAGCATGGATCAAGCAAGATCAGTGAAAAAACATGCAGAAACCGTTGTCTTTTGAGTTTGAAATTGAGCAGCAGTGGTATGTGTCCGGGTTTACCACTTCCCGGAGTAGGAATACGGCGCTCCCCCGGTGGCTCCTTCTCAGATCTTGTGATATTAGCTCTTGAAGGGTATTTGAAGGGCTTTTCTTGTGATATCGACTCTTGAAGGGTATTTGGGCATCAAATTTTCTAGGGTTGGGCTCCTAAACTTGGTCGGATGTTGGCAGGCATAGCTTGATTTTGGCTTAATTTTAGCTTGATTCTTGGGAAGATTTGCCCTTTTCAGACTCATTCAGGTTAAAACGAACAGGGTAAGGGTTAAGATTCAGGGTTTTATAGCCTTTTGTGTACAGCTTTGATAATCTTTCAGGGTTTTTGCAGTTGATTTTTGCAATCGGGTCTTTGCAATCAGGTTTTTGCAGTCACGGTTTTGCAGCCGAACTACAGAGATACAACATGGGTTTGCAGCCGAGCTACAGAGCATGGGTTTATAGCCGAAATATATGCATAGTTTTTTGACAGAAATGCAGAGCCATGCCTGTTTCTACAGGGCACACCATAGAACTTCATTCAGCGTACCAACTACATTGGTTGCCAGATTTTCAGAGAGCAAGGCCTGTTAATAAAATCGGACATGAACGTGCCACAGGTAGACGAAAAATAGTCAAAACTTTTAGGGCTCTGCAGAAAGTCTGAACAAAAAATTTGATATTTTATGAGTCTGCATGCGTGGCTCTCTACATGTGCAGCAATCTGTCTAAGAGGCGCCTCACATGTAAATTTTTCTGTATTCACATGCAGTTCGTTTGAGACGGCCGGCTTGACGTTCCCCGAACTGCTGGAGCAGTTTCCAGCTGAGCGTCTCCAACGGCTTGACGTCCGGCAAGTTTTTGCCGTGACATGTGAAGCGTCCCTAACAAGAATAACTTTAACGTTTCCCTTGTTATCTATAACTTCCATTTCTTTTCCACTTTGTGTTCTTTGGCATTTCTAGATAGATTTCTTAAGTTTCCTACATTTGCTTAGACGAAACCTTGCATTTGGTCCTCGATGATAACTTTTCAAGAATAGTTCTCATATACTACAGAAATTTTGTCTTGTCCCCTAGAGGGCTACTTTCCCACCGTAATTTACAATACA
The DNA here is from genome assembly GCA_021234155.1 of Isoetes taiwanensis. NCBI lineage: Eukaryota > Viridiplantae > Streptophyta > Lycopodiopsida > Isoetales > Isoetaceae > Isoetes > Isoetes taiwanensis. The sequence goes on from JAJEKV010000062.1 coordinate 7,621,937, forward strand.
ATAGACTTGGAAAATATGAAAATGTATTATTGCGGGGACAATGCACCAAAATAGCTTTCGAAGTTTTTAATGATGCAAGGACTTTAAGAACATGGCTAGAAGTGTGTTACTTTGGTTGGCCCTCTATGTTTTGGCTAGTCATTTTTCGTTTTTTTTTTTTTTTCCTTTTCTTTTGTTAGAAATCGAGGTAGGCAGCGCAAGCCTTGTCATGTTGGGTAACAATTTAAGCACAAAGTGTGGTGAAAGTGATTCCAAAAATGGCTTCCGATTTATATTCTGGAATAGCATAAGATTGCAAGGTCTTTTTCTGAAATAGCGTAAGAATGCATGGGCTACCGACAAGCCTATTCCAGAATAGCATAGAAATTTTGAAAACACTTATTAGGTTCTTCTCTAAACATATTTGGCATGCTCGGATTTACTTCTTGTTCACATCACAAAACTTTATGTTTACTTCATTTGCACACCTTGCACTTTCTAAATGTTCGTAATTTAACATGATCTACTACAGATTGAACCCCCTTTTTGTCGCGTGTTTACAATAACTCGGGGGCAAAAAAAAAAAACTAGTCAAAAGCACGTTTGATTATTTTTTACAGTAATTACATGTTTTGATAATTTTCTTTTGCCTCTGTAATTTGTAATATGAAGTTCCCTATATCAATGTCATCAAAAGTGCGCTAATTTTTAGTTAGAAAATAAAAAAATGTAGTTTTCGTCTTCCAAATGCTTGGCAAAGACATTGAAATCTCTTTTGAAACATAGACTCTCTAGTACAATGCAACGACACTTTGCAGTAGATCATCTCAAATTCCCATCCTCTAAGAAACCATTATTAGGTTGCAATAATATGTTATCTGTTGCAATATTGTATGATGATTATGTTTTTGAATGTCATACTTGATATCAGAGGGAGGTATGAGTTCCCGTACTCATGGCATGCTTATTTATAAGTTCCCGTACTCATGGCATGTTTATTTGCTAACTTTGTGAAAATGTTAACATTAATTAAAGTTTGAGTCACATTGGCAACAATAGCTAGGCACATGACAACGAAGTGAACATGTTTGTTGGCAAACCCCTTAATCTAGTGGCCTAGCTAATTTTTGGCTACTCCATTGTTCCGGTACACCTATGCAGAAAAGGAAATAGAAAAAAAAAATCCATTACAAAATAATTCATTATTGCATAGAATAGAATCCTGGGCATTTAAACAATCTTTTTCAACCCATAGATAGAATAGACAGAGCATTCAATTTAAAAAAACGGTTGAACTTTTGTAAGAGTTTGTCCTATTGAAATCACAATGAACAGCTTTATTCTCTTGCTTCTTGCAAATCGGGGGAGTACCATGTGTCTGAGTCAATGCAAAGAAGAGCAAATATAACCAAGTAGGTAAATAGAAGTATGGCGTTTTGTTTATCCCTTCTCCCCTGTTCGTTTTTTTCCTCTTTTCAGCAATTTGAATTCGGTAGCAACTACTTTAAAACTATTCCATCAAATTCATGTCGGAAATGTTAGTGTTTGACCATTTATATAGAATATAAACTAATGCAAGCCATAAATATTCATCTGTGAAATTCTGCTCATGCCCAGAGATCTATTGTTCAAGGTGAACTTTACGGTCAAATTTCTAAGTATATTGCAATTATTGTTTTTAGCAAGTTAAAGATGATGTTATGGGCCTCTTGAAAAATATGCATGTTTGCCAATAAGTTTGTCAGAACAATGTGTTGTTTTTTTTTTTTTTTTGAAGAATATAAGAATATATTAAACCACTAGAATGCGATCAAGTACAATGATAGTGTGGTGCTAAGAAATGAAGCGCCCATCATGATCCACAATCTGTAGGAATGTCGACCAAATTTCCCGCTTAACTGTGCCAGACAAGCTTGAGACTTGGTAAGCCTGCCACAACTTATGCCTCAAGATCGGAACCAACCGAAAAGGGCTAAGCACTGCATTCTGAAAGACCTTCGCTCTCCGTCTTTTCCAAATCAGCCACAGAAGCCAAGCTCTGCATAAATGAAACGCTTTTGCCGGCCTGCCCACACCGCTAGGAAGGACTCCCAAGAGAATCTTCGCATAGTGAAGTCTCATGCGGGCCCATGGTAGACCGCCGAAAGTATTCGAACCTTGAATGTGCACAGTATGGCGTTCCCAGACACCGCATAAATGGGTAGAAGCGACTACTCATAAACGTCTAGACGGTTTTGCCCGATTAGTTAAGGGCATGTCGGTTAGGAACGTCCACGGTTGGTATCGAGGCGGTTTTGAAGTTCGAGTCTCCGTGGGTGCCTATATGCATGGGTAATTTGCAAAGACTTGGTAATTATTGTGACATGGTATGACATAGACATGGTATAGCCTTGGATGCTCGAGAGTTCTAGTGGGAGAGACCATGCCAGGCCCATGGTAGACCGCCGAGTATTCGAACCTTGAATGTGCTGTGGGGGCGTTCGGTGACACCGGCATAAATGGGTAGAAGCGACTACTCATAAACGTCTAGACGGTTTTGCCCAGTCGGCTAAGGGCATGTCGGTTAGGAACGTTACAAAGTCCCAAAGAGGGCTCTCACCTAGGACCAAGCTGCCCCTACCTCTGTGCATAGGACAAAGCGATTGCTCAATGGTCTCCGCGTCGCCTCCCACATAAAGGGCATGTTTACGCTACGAGGCTTGAACACGTGGACTCGGACATTCACCCCGAGGCTCTACGGTGCAAGGTGCCCACAAAAGGGTGCGGATTTTAGGAGGAGGCAATGTATTCCACGCCCACTTCCACATGGCGGGCCACTTACTCCCACTGGAAGATTAAGCGACCACTTATCCGAAGGCGTGACAGCGTGTCTGGCGCTAGGGAGCCCATAAGCCGATGCTACAAACCGAGATGCATCAAGTCCACTATCACGACTTCCAAACGCGCGATTGACTTGAGAAGACAAGCGCAATGGAATAGCATTGGCAATTCGCCCAAGTCCTGTATGTCCCACCGCCAAAGGCCAAATCTCTCCCCCTAAAAACTCCCACGGTGCCAGATGACCCTCCCAATACTAGTCATGGATGGATGTTACCCCTACAAAAGAATCCATCGGGCTGAAAACCTGGGTGTAGGGAAGAGGCCAAGGGAGATCACGAGTCCAAGGGTACCCGGAGAAAGGGCGATGAGGCTACCATACACCTGCTAGGGTCCAAGGAAAAGAGAACCTTGACCACCTTCCAGGCCTTCAGGAGACCCTTAAGAAAAGGCGAAGCATGAGGGAACCCCGGGGGATTCACCTTTGATCAGCGTATAACCCATGAGAGTTCAAATCGGAGGGGTGTTTTTGGACCATTTCCGTATGTATCATAATAGGGGTTAGGGGTGTTTTTTAGGCACCGATTTGGAGCAATATCTATACACAAAGGGGTCAAATTGCCTTTTAAAATTAGCGTATACAAGGGGGTTTTGCTACCCTCCCAACGAGATGCCATACCCCCTTTATATATAAGTGCACCCCGGGGAGGGAACGTCATAAAATCCTCAAACGAGCCCACGGCAAATCGAGCGGAATAGCTGGCTTCCTAAACACAATAGAGTGACCGGGCTTGGCCGTGCCAATAGAGCCAAACACGGGGATTGTTGCTCCTGCGAAAGAATGCCGGATGAATTTTGACACGGAACCTTTGTGCAGCGACACATCAAGCATACCCAAGCCCCCCGCACATGCGGGGCGCACACATTTCCACCATCACGACCTTCACCTGTAGCCCCCTCCTCATTCCCTCCCCAAACAAAATTGCGAATGGTGTCATCCAACTCCTTAACCACACTTTCTGGCGCAAGTATGCAGGAGGCTGCGTAAACATGAGTGCTACAGAGCACTGACTTGGCTATCAGAATCCTACCAGCCATGGTGAGTTTACTTCCCCTCCACCAATTCAAATGCTGCTTAAGATTCTGTAATGTCTCCGCCCAAATTGCCCTAGCATTAATGTCCAAGCCAAATGGTATGCCTAACAGTTTGGCCGCTGTGTGTGGCGGTGTTAGAGCCCAGGGAAACTGACTCAACCACGTAGGAGGAGGTTCCTCTAGTACCCACATGGCCGAGCACTTCGACCAGTTAAGCAAGCATCCCGAAGCTAAAGAAAAGGCATCCAAAATATTCTTGGCTGCCTGGAGATTGGACTCATCTGCATGAAGAAAGAGGAATGTATCATCCGCAAATTAACTGCAAACCTGTTGCGACCCATCATCCATGCGGAGACCTTGCACCACATTGTCAACAATTGCCACCTGAAAAAGCTGCGAGTGAGCTTCTGCCACTATAGTGAACAGGAAGGGGGCCAACGGACATCCCTGCCTAATGCCTCGGTCCACAGAGAAGATTGAAGAGGTCTCACCCTGACACCACACTGTCGCCCTAGCAGACACGTGCAGCTTCATAACCGTTTCCCTACTAGGCCCGCACCCAAAGGCTTGCATCATATCTGCCAAGAACTGCCAGCTGACACTGTCATAAGCCTTGGCAAAATCCAGCTTAAGAAAAACAAGGGGCTGCCTCATCCTACGAGCCCAATGCACTCCCTCAAAAGCAGCAGCCACATTATGAAGAATATTCCGCTTAGGTATAAAACCAGACTGCTCTGCACTAATGGCGTGAAAAGCCTCTCAGCCAAAGCCTTAGCAATGATTTTATATACTACAGACAACAGAGTAATGGGCCTCCAGTCATTGATGGTTTTAGGATGCCTACACTTGGGTATAAGTGAAATACAACCTGTATTCAGCAGAGGATGCATTGCGTTATTCCCCAAAAGATCCACATACACCTACACCACCGAATCCCCCACCCATTCCCAGTACTTCTGAAAAAACTCCACTGGTATTCCATCCAACCCTGGACACTTATTCCGAGCCAACAGGCGGCATGCGTCCCCCAACTCCTGCCCTGTCAATGGCTCCTCTAAGCTCTGTCTTTGAAGGGCTGAGATTCTTGGCGATACCTTGGCCAGCACCAGCTCTTGAAAAACACTCTATGAGGGAAGCGGGCTTGGTAGAATGATATGTTAGAGATGATTAAGTTTCGAATATCACATAGATAAAATTTAAATGGCAATATTTGAGAAACATTGAAAGCTTGATGATTATACAATAATATGGTTTGCCATTAAATCAAGAATATTGTGTGATAATATAAAAGTTTGGGCAGTTATATTGAATAATTATGCCGCATAATAATGGCTATGGTATTTAAAATATATTGCATGGAGTGGAGAGAAGTCTATATATGTCAATTTATTGCAAATTGAAATTCTAGTTTTTGCCTTTCCTTAGCTTTATAACACAATGCTACATAAGGAGTGCCTTTATGGCCCAGATCTAGGGATTTAAAACACCATGATAATCTATAGGGAATAGGAGTGCCTTTATGGCCCAAATCTTGGGATTTAAAACACCACGACAATCTATAGGGAGTAGGACAGTTTATTGTGGAGTTGAGTAGGGGTAAGAGCAAAGTTGTTGCCAATGCTACGGTTCTATTGCGATAGCAATAGAACCGTCATTCCTTGGATGGGGACGCCCTAGTATCACGCCCTCCTATTTATAGACCGCTTTTCCCCCTTGGTTGCCTATCGGCATTCTCTTGAGCTTTGCCTTGTTGTCTTTAGCGCCTCTACCTACCTTTCAATGCGCACCAGCCAAGGCCATCCACGCTTGGGAAGGGACATCCACGCCAAGACGAACTTCTGGTGGCTGCCTCTGTTCTCATCTGCGTCCCACATCCGGATCCTGCACAAGGTACGCCTGTTGGTTTGTGTTGGGTTAATCTCTCCTGTTTTTGCTTGGATCCATGTGCCACGCTAGGCTCGATGGATGCCTCAACTCAGTGGTTTCGACAGCGGTATTGGTTAGTTTTCTCCCTTCGTTTTTTGTCTGTTCATTTGCGAGCTGTGTATGCTTTTGGTTCCGTCCTGCTGCTTTCTCTGCCTGCTGCCACAGCGCGTTTTCCTGTTGTTTTCCTGTTCCAATCCCGTTTTCCTGCTGTTTTTCTGTTCGCTCCACAGCCCGTTGGGCGGAATCGGCCGGTTTGCCATCTGCCAGATTGATTGGCAGTATGGCAGCTGCCGGATATACCCTGTCTGTCCAGCAACGATCGGCTCTGAACCAGGTTTGCTTGGAAGGTGAGTTGCTTGCCTTGGCAGTTTTTTCCCGTCCTCCTTTAGTCTTTCCTTATCCATGTCGGCCGATCCCATCTGTCTGGGTTTTTTGGTTCGTGGGATCTTTTTGCGCAGATATGGCTCGGATTTTTTCAGCTCTGCCCATTTGCTCTGGGCCTTACCACGTCTTGAGCCCCTGTTATTGTGATTCCGGAGTTCCTATGGGCTGCCACCGTCCAGCTCCGGGCCTGCCGTGGCCATCGCTTCCGCCTCCTCTTTCAAGAGAGGGATACCGGGTTCGGTTTCCCATTTTGCTGGGAATACCCAGTTCGGGTTTCCTTGGGATTTTTGTGCACCTTTGGGGGTTGCACGTTGCTTTTAATTCCCTTGCATTCTTTTTGTCTTTTCCTCATTTTCGATTGTTTTTTCCTTTGTCCCTTGCATTCTTTTTGTCTTTTCCTCATTTTCGATTGTTTTTTCTTTTGGGGGTCGCACGTTGCTTTTAATTCCCTTGCATTCTTTTTGTCTTTTCCTCAATTTCGATTGTTTTTTCCTTGCTCCCTCGGGTTTGTTTTTTCGTTGGGTTTTTGTGTTCCGCATTGGGGTATCTGATCGTGTTGCTCATATAGTTGTTGCTAGCTCTGCGTCTTGGCCTCGTCGTATGGTTGTATAGTTTTTTCGCTGTTAGTTGTAGGTGTTTTTGTTTTTTGTTGCTTCGTCGTGCATAAATGGGTATATTTATTTGTTTCTGCCCTATAAGTTGGGACCTTTTGCTTACACTAAGTCGTTTTATGGAGGTCATTTTCAAGTTCCCCAAAACCGCCTTCAGGTTGTTCCTTATAGATGTTCGGGGTTGCGTTGACTTCGTCCCCCCCTCGCCGTTTTGTTCCTTCCGTGTGTCATAGGTAATCTAGTTATAGCATTTTCTTCGCTTATCTCTTTGATTGAAATTTATCTCTCTTGCCCTCATTGTTTTCATATCATCTTGTTTTTGGCATTTTTTCCATTTAGATTGGTCCCTTTAGATTGTCTTTAGGATATTCGTTATGTTTTTTTGGAAGGTTCTTACTCTGTGTCCCATTAATCCTATAGCTTTTGTACGCATTTTTTATCTATTTAGCATATTTGCGCATATGGTCCAGTTGCACATTATTGCTTGCGTGCTTTTGATCCGTCTTGCTTACCTGCTATATTTGGTTTTGGAGGTTTTTGGATGCTATGGTGCATATGTACATGCAAGCATTATCCTGTATTATTTCTTTATGTTTTTCGGTGTTTTTCCTTGTCTATGTTTTCGTTTTAGGTTTGTAGCTTGTTTCTGGTTCTCTTTTATTATTTTTCTATTTCTTCCTTTTCCTCCAATTTAATCATGTTAACTCATGTGCATCATGCCCTTTCTGCTTTTGCGCCCCCCTCCTTATGTCTTGGTAATCTATTTTATTTTTTGTTATGTTCTAATGCTTGCAACTTGTTGTTTCTAGACATCTCACATTATGGCAGATCTGGGCTCTCCCAGCACATCTCAGGCTTCCTTACGAGCCCGACGGGCCAAGAGGGTTGCGGTCAGCTCTGCCCCGTCTACCCCACCCGTCCGACGAGCACGCACTGCTGGGGTCTCTATTGCATCTGATGGGCCCACTATGCAGTCGGCTGCTGTTTCTGTTGCCCGGGGGATGCACTTATACATAAAGGGGGTATGGCATCTGCGTTCGGAGGGTGGCAAAAAACCCCCCTTGTATACACATTTTTAAAAGGCAATTTGACCCCTATGTGTATAGATATTGCCCCAGATTAGTGCCTAAAAACACCCCTAACCCCTAAGTATACGTACGCAAATGGTCCAAAAAACACCCCTCCGTTGAACTCTCATGGGTTATACGCTAATGAAAGGTGAATCCCCCGGGTTCTGTTGAACCCGTCCTGCCAGCAATCCCCCCTGTCAGATGCACAAGCATGCCTTCCCATTCTGGCTCAGCCGGTCCATCTCGGGTTGTCTCTTCTATTTCTTTTCCTCCGGTTCCTCCCCCAGTTTTTTCTCTGGCTTCAGCAGGTCCTTCCATTGGGCTGAGCCATTCCTTGCCGACGGCGGGCTCCTCTATTCCTTCTCCATCTTTGGACATGGTGCCTCAGCTGCTACAGACCCTCCAGTTACAGATGGCACAAATACAGAGCCTTCAGTCCTCACTTACTTCTGATGCTTCTGTGCATGAGCAGATTGAGGTGCTTCGCCAGGAGGTTCGAGAACGGGCGTCTCGGTCTGTTCCCAACTTTAAGAGGGAGTCGTCACGCCACCAGTATGAGTTCCTTTGTGCCACGGAGTCGAGATTTCGGGAGCTTCATGCTCGCTTGACTGCTTTGTCTCCTCGGGTGCCCGAGACGATTCTTCAGATTATTGAGGAAGAATGTGCTCCATTTACCTCGGTCATCCCTCATCTTGGCATCGACCCCTCCCCAGCTGATGACTTGGCTTCGGCTACTATAGTCTTGAATCGCCTCCATGCGGCCCTTCCTTTCTGGCAATCCATTTGCTCCTCACAACAGGTTTTGAATTGGATACAATTTGGTTATCGCCTTCCTTGGTCATCCACGTGTCCGCCTGATGCTTTCTCTGCTCCAAACCACTCGTCTTTGTCTGCCCATCGTGACTTTGCCCGCTCTGCTGTGGCCGATCTCCTGCGTACGGGTGCCGCATCCCCAGTCACCTCCCGTCCCTTCTTCTGTTCCCCCTTGGGGGTCGTCCCGAAAGGCCTAAACAAATTCCGTCTCATCTTGGATCTGCGCTATCTAAACTCTTTCTTGACCATCCCCTCTTTTCGGTATGAGTCCCTCGAGCTGTTGTCACATCTGTGTCTACCCAACGACTTTCTCTTTGCTGTCGACCTGAAATCCGGTTATCATCATATCACAATCTGGCCTTCTCATCGCACTTTCTTGGGTTTTGAGCTTAATGGCCAGTTCTATGTCTTTAATGTCCTCCCCTTTGGTCTAGCTTCAGCCCCTTTTGTCTTTACCAAATTAGTCAGACAGTTAGTTCGGTTTTGGCGAGGTCAGGGCGTCCGTTGCTTACCCTATGTCGATGATATTTTATTCTTGTGCCAAACATGTCCTGAGGTTCTACAGATCCGCGTCATTTCTGATTTGCAACGGGCCGGTTTTCTCTTAGCTTGGAAGAAGTGTCGATTTCGTCTCTCACATTGCACAATATTCTTAGGTTTCATAGTGGACGCTCATGAGGGCTTCTTTCGTATATCCCGGACTAAGAAGGAACGGGTCCTGTCTCTGTGTTCTAGTTTGTTGTCTTCCCAAGTTGTCACTCCTCGCCTGATTGCCCGTTTTCTCTCGATGGAATCTTAGAGAATCTAAGAGAATTTTCATAGAATCTTGGGGAACCTAGAGGAATCATGTGATGATCTTTGGGAACTTAGGGGAATCTTCATAGGATCTTGGAGAATCTAGAGGAATCTCAAGAGAATCTTAGGGATCCTAGGGGAATCTTATAGAATCTTGGAAAACCTAAGAGAATCTACATGGAATCTTGGAAAATCTAGAGGAATCTTGGGATAATCTTTGAAAATCTAGGGGAATCTCAAGAGAATCTTAGGAAATCTAGGGGAATCTAAGGAAATGTTTATAAAATCTTTGAGAATCGAGAGGAATCTTGATAGAATCTTGGAGAATCTAGGGGAATCTCCATATAATCTATGGAAAGTAAGGAGAATCTACATAGAATATTGCAGAATCTAAAGGAACCTTGAGATAATCTTCAGAAATCTAGGGGAATCTTTATAGAATCTTAAGAATCTATGGGAACTTATATAGATTCTTGAAGAATCTAAGGGATATATATAAGAGAATCTAAGGGCTATATCTCTGTATTTGGCTTCTAGTTGGATTTGTACAGTCCCTAACTCGTACAGGCCCTACATAGTACAAACACTTGTATATATATCATAATAATATAGTTTGCTAGTTCATCAAAGCGTATGTTTGTAACATATGGTTTCAATGGTTTTAGGGTTGTATCGTATGTTTTCGAGTATAGATTAAGGGCAAAAACGAATCTGTTTCTTTCCAATGTATTCTTGGAGTGGCGTGGCTGGGGTCGAGGAGCTTCGTTCCATGGTTTGATGCAGGCGCCAAGTTTAGAAGGTAGAGATTTCTGTTTATAGGAAGCTATCCGGCCCAGATGGACTATACAAAACAATTCCGGCAGCTTCCGGTGTGTAGCCTTGGCTACGGTGGCCTGGGCGATTCCGGGCCATTCAGTGGCTATGCCAGAATGGTCCCGCATTTGCTTTGTTGCCATCAGTATTTTGATTTTGATGCAGCCCATTCCTGCAGGATCTCAACAAAATATAGCGACATATGCAGCCATTAGCGGCATGGAATAATTTAAGGGCTAAACTTAGCTATTTGGCGATTTTTGAGCACATTTTCAAAAAAAGATGGCTAAAGTAACTGGAAAAAACTAGGAAAAAAAATATAATTTTAGCTTAACTTTTTTCGGGACTGTGCCAACCCTGGAGCTCTTTAGCCAAACACTAGAAAGTAAGAGAGTGAAATTTTGTATTGTTTAGCTAAACCATAGAAACTTTTGGAATGAATTTCGGGCTAGTTTAGCTAATATCATTCTAGTTTATATGAAATATATGATTAGTAGTTTAGTTTCTAGCATTATGAATTAATTTCAGTCCTAGACTTTGCTAATTAGCATTGTTTTAGAATGTTTTCACAAAGAAAATGACTAAAATAAGTGGAATATATTGAAAACAAAAGTATAGTAATTTGGCTTAATATTTTCTGTTGGTCACACTATAGAAATTTTTGGGATGATGTTTGGGTTAGTTTAGCTAAATGCTAGAAAGTATGAGAGGAAAAATGTGTACAGTTTAGCTAAACCACAGAAAGTTTTGGGATTAGTATCGAGCAAGTTTAGCTAAAGTCATTCTGGCTAATAAGAAATATGCGATTAGTAATTTATTCCCTGATTAGCGGATCTACTTCTGATGGGCTTTTTTCTCAGACTTATATTCAGCCCATTGTAACCGATCTGGCAAATCAAGAGAGTCAATGCGAAGAAAACTATGGGTTTTTGCTTTGTTCCGACGGTATTTTGGGTAACTTGTTCCTTATGGTGGTCTATGGAGTCGTCATGTTTAAAGCTGCTCAGCTGTTATCAGAAGCGAGTGAAATGATGTGGTTGTCTTAAACCCTGGGATTATTGGGGGCTTGGTGCTTGTACTTGCAGATGGCTGAGAGCAGTGGAAATGCAGTCTTCAAGGCTTGTATAAGGCTTACAACAGTGGCAATGCAATCTTGAAGGCGCAGGCTGCAAAGGAATTCTTGAAGTGGATTCTGGCATGGCTGTTAAGCGTCTCCCTAGCTGCCTATCTATGGCATGTCCCTATCATTAGGGGATTGCACCATGAATATAGCTTGATTCTACTTTGGAGTCAATGTGTATTAAATTTCGTTTTCAATGGTGGTCAAACGCCCTTAAGAATAGGGCCACATAAGCGTTTGACCCCATCTCTCAGTGAGGTGGACGGCTGCAGTTCACCTAGAGGGAATATCCGAGGGAATATTCCTACATCATGCGGCTGGCAATGCAGTAGAGCAGCAAATAGCGATAAAGAAAGAATGCGGTCTGGGCAGAGCTCTCAGGGCGATTCCGGGCATTCAGGCTATTTCTTAAGTCTTTGATATGGCTGTGCTCCACAGGTTCTGCTAGATAACTCCCTTTCTGTTTATTCATTCCAGGGGGTTCGAATCCCCCAGTCTGTGTCCTCATTCCAGGTGGAATTCTGCTTCAGCCTTCTATGGTGGCTGTGAACGCTTGCCTCAGGTATGGGAGGCTTTTCTTCCACGCTTTTCTATTTTAAGATGCATGGCTATTTCTGTGTTCTAATTTGGGCTTCATGCAGAATTATCTGCTGCTGCAATGGTATGGATCTGCTCGCTTTCTTTTTATTCAATTTGTATTCACTGCTATACAGTGGCGAATTTACATGCCCTCGCTTCTTCTTGCTCTTCATTGATAGGTAAAGGGTATGTAATCTGAACTCATCCACTTTGTGCATTAGCAATTCCGTGTGCAAGGTCAATGAAACTTAGGTACTTTCTGTTGTGGCTGCTCATTGTCTGCATGATCAGACATGAGAGTTAAAAAGAGGATGGGAAAATGCGGTGGCAGGGGGTTCAAATCCCCCGCTTTTTTTGTCCATTGTCTTTGCAGATGCTCAAGAAGCCTTCCATTTGACGCCTCCCAAACTGTTGCCCTGCTGCGCCACTGTAACAGGGAAGCTTGTGGTAGAAACTTCACTGCCTACTAAGTTAGTTGCAGGAGCCGTCCCTGCTTTGGTGCCTGGAATAGTGGCAGCTGCTACTTTGAAGTCAATTGACATCAAAATCCCTTGCAATGGTTGTCAACGGCCCCTTAAGAATAGAGCCACATCAGCGTTTGACCCCATCTCCACATGAGGTGGAGGGATGGGATCGCACTAGAGGGCATATCCCTCCGAATATTCCCCTATCTAATGGCTGGGAATTCACTAGAGCGCCCATATACAATAATATTACATATAAAATTACTTGGATGTACCCCCATCATATAGATTGTCTATATACTCAAACGAATCTAGGCCGTTTATTTGAAAAGTGGCAAGGTGGCGAAGTTCTAGTCATTAGATCTCCATGGGGGGCATGCATGGGGCATGCACCCCATCCCTAGACCGTTGGATCAAAAGGGGAGGAGAAATCCTAGCCCTTGAATTTTGTGTGGAAGGTGCAAGGAAGGTGCCAAAAAGTGGATTTGGTGTAGCAGATCTCAGCCGTTAGATCAAAAGCTAAGGATAAATCCTAGCCTTTGAATTTTTATATTAAATAGCAATTTTTTTTTAAAAAGCAGGTGAGGTGGCACTCTCATTAATAAAAAGTGAGGTGGCAATGCATTTATGAGTGGACTTTCTAAGAAGCTTCCTTTTTTGAATCGCTTTCAAAGGGACGTAACTTGCAGTAGTGAGTCGGATAAAGGTGGGACCCATGCCTTGGATTCGTCTCGTTGAGATCTTTCTAATGAGTGGTGCTTTGGCACCGTTTCGCCGTAGTTGGAGCAACGTGATCGGATTCTAAAAATCTTTTTGGAATATTAGGATTTTACGAAATCTATGGTTATTTAAAGGAATCTAGGGGAATCTTCATGGGATCGTTAGAAATCTAGAGGAATCTCAATACAACCTTCAAAAATCTGGGGGAATCTTGAGAGGATCTTTGGGAATCGAGGGGAATCTTTATAGGATCTTAGAAAATCTAGAAGAATCGAGGGGAATCTTGCAAAATCTATGGGGTTCTTGGGAGAATCTTTGGGAATCTTGGGGAATGCTAATAAGATTTCAGGGAAGCTAAGAGAATCTACATGGAATCCTGGGGAATCTAGAGGAATCTTAGAATAGTCTTTGAAAATTTAGGGAATCTCAATAGAATCTTAGAGAATCTAGGGGAATCTAGGGGAATCTCATAGAATATTTGAGAATAGCATCTTAGAGAATCTATATAGAATCTTGGGGAATCTATGTGTATCTTGAGAGAATATTTTAGAATATAGGGGAATCCTGATGGAATCTTTAAGAATCTAGGGGAATCTTGATGGAATTTTGGAGAATCTAAGACAATTTTAGGACAATCTTTCAGGATCTACGAGAATCTTGAGAGAATTTACAGGAACCTAGGGAATCTTCATAGAGTATTTGAGAATCTAGGGGAACCTTAATAGGATTTTAGAGAATCTAGAAGAATCTACATAGAATCTTTGAGAATCTAGGGAAATTTTGATGGAATCTTTTAGATTCTAGTGGAATCTTGATGGAATCTTGAAGAACCTAAGGGAATCTTCATAGGATTTAAGGGAATCTGATGGAATCTTCATACGATCTCTAGGAATCTAGGTCTGGATGAAATCATTGAGAACCTAGAGGAATCTTCATAGAATCTTAGGAAAGCTGAGAGAATCTACATAGAATCATAGGGAATCTATATGAATCTTGGAGCAATCTGGGGGAATCTAGGGGAATCTCGAGAGGATGTAAGGGTATCGAAGGGAATCTTCATAGAATATTTGAGAATCTAGGGGAATCTTCTTAGGATCTTAGAGAATCTAGGAGAATCTACATAGAATCTTGAGGAATTTATGTGAATCACCGGATTATAAGAATCTTCTTGGAATCTTACGATTTTACGAAATCTATGGTAATTTAAGAGAATCTAGAAGAATCTTCATGTGATCTTTAGGAATCTAGAGGAATCTCAATAGAACCTTTAAGAATCTACGAAAATCTCAAGAGGATCTTTGGGAATCGAGGGGAATCTTCGTAGGATCTTAGATAATATAGGTGTATCTAGACAGAATCTTGCAAAATCTATGGGATTCTTGGGATAATCTTCGGAATCTAGGGAAATACTTATAAGATCTCAGGGAAGCTAAGAGAATCTACATGGAATCTAGAGGAATCTTAGAGGAATCTTAGAATAGTCTTTCGAAATTCATGGAATCTCAAGAGAATCTTAGAGTACCTGGGGGAATCTAGGAGAATCTCATAGAATATTTGAGAATCTAATGGGAATCTTGATAGCATCTTAGAGAATCCACGAGAATCCATATAGAAACTTGGGGAATCTATGTGAATCTTAAGAGAATATTTCAGAATGTAGGGGAATCTTGATGGAATTTTTAAGTATCTAGGGGAACCATGATGGCTTGGAAAATCTAAGAAAATCTTCATAGGATCTAAGGGAATCTACATAGAGTTGTGGGGAATCTAGGTGAATTTTGGGACAATCCTTCAGGATCTACGGGAATCTTGAGAGAATTTACGAAAACCTAGGGAATCTTCATAGAATATGTGAGAATGTAGGGGGAACTCTGATAGGATCTTCATAGAATCTAAAAGAATCTACATAGAATCTTTGAGAATCGAGGGAAATCTTGATGGAATCTTTTTTGTTCTAGTGGAATCTTGATGGAATCTTTATGCAATCTTTGAGAACTTTGAGGAATCTTCATAGAATCTTATGGAAGCCGAGAGAATCTACATAGAATCACAAGGAATCTATATGAATCTTGGGACAATCTTTGGGAATCTAGGGGAATCTTGAGAGGATGTATGGGAATTGAAGGGAATCTTCATAGAATATTTGAGAATCCAGGGGAATCTTCTTAGGATCTTAGAGAATCTAGGAGAATCTACATAGAATCTTGAGGAATTTATGTGAATCTTGAGAGTCTTTAGGAATCTAGGGGAATCTTGCTGGAATCTTTGAGATTCTAGGGAAATCTTGGTGGAATCTTGGAGAGCCTAAGGGAATCTTTATACGATCTAAAGGAATCTTCAAAAAATCTTTAGTAATCAAGGGGAATCTATGGGAATCTTGATGAAAACTTGGAGAACCTAAAGGAACCATAGAATCTAAGGGAATCTAATGTAGATTGTCTATATACTCAAATAAATCTATGTCGTTTATTTGAAAAGCGTTGAGGTGGCATAGCTATAGCCATCGTGTCTCCATGGTGGGCATACATGGGGCATGCACCCCATCCCTAGATCGTTGGATCAAAAGGGGAGAAGAAATTTTGTCAGGAATGCGCCAAAAAGTGGATTTGGTGTAGCAGATTCTAACCGTTAGATCAAAAGGTGAGAATAAATCCTAGCCATTAAGAAATCTATAGGGGAATCTTGATGAAATCTTTAAGAATCTAGGGGAATCTTGATGGAATGGAGAATCTGGAAGAATCTTCATAGATTCTGAGATGTGGAATCTAGAGGAATCTTGAATAATCTCTTAGAATCCAGAGCTATCTTTGTGGAATCTTAAGGATCTAGGGGAATCTTTCACACTGGTGTGTTTTGCGTGGTTTGCTTTATTCGATCTGCTTACATAAAGATACATTCAACACATATAGGCCCTACATAGTACAAAGACTTGTATATATCATTATCATTAATATATATAAACGTATATCACATGCTGGGGCATCATGAACATGTTATATATAGGTGTTGATCTCGGCCGTTGGTTTGAAAATATGTGAGGTGTAGCCACTGGATCTCCATGGGGGGCATACATGGGCATGCATGGGGGCATGCACCACATGCGTGGTCCGTCGGATAAGGGAAGGTTAGATCTTGACCGTTTATTTAAGGCTAAGGAAAGTGGCTTGAAATTGCATACATTTAATAAGGGTTAAGTGTCATTTAATTTAAGTCCGTGTCGCCACTTATATCGACGACATTTAATGTTCGTTGATGAGGTGGCATCAACATTAATAACATTATCTTTTTTTCCATTTCTTCGTGTCTCTGTAATGGTGGAGCTCCCGCCAGACTGTATTGCTTCGGGGCGATTTTGTGCTCTGCTCTTTGTTAAGGTAGAATAGCGCAATTGCTTAAACGATCACGGAAGCATGCTCCTGCGCCTTCAAATTCTCTAAGATTAACATTATTCGATTTTCCTGGAGGTCCCAGCGCTTTTGAATCTGCAGTTAGGTTCTGTTACTCCGGCGGAGATATTAATATATTACCATTAGATGTTTGTGCCTGACAAGCAGCGGCTGAGGTTTTGGAAATGACAGAATAATATCTTGAAGGAAATCTTCTCAAAAAGGTTGAAGATTTCTTGTAAGATCTCAGCTTTTTAAGCTGGATCGATATTTTAGACGGGCTAAAGGATGCGACATACAGAGCTTACAAATTATGCGAAAATTTGCTGATGTATTGGCTTGGAAGCTTTGCACAAGCTCTTCTGATCTTTGCAGTCCGGCTTCATCATCCCCCGATTCTAGAGAAAGTTGCAACCTTTTTGGCCAAAATAGATGTAAACCCGGTATGGTCACTCGGTGGTTTTCCGACATTGCAGCTTTACCTATGAATCAAGTTGAAATGGTGCTAGACTCTCTGATAAAAAAAAGATTTTAGCAGTAGCATACTGGCAAATTTTTTGCTGCATTATGTGAGATCTTCTTTGTCAATTGTGGGATATGGTTGGGTTTCTAAAAGGCAAAAAAGCAAGGCCTCCAGATGATGTCCAGATGATGTTCAGCAGGGGATTTGCGAAAAAAGCTTCTGGAGTTGGTAATAAACTCACTATTTCATCTACCTTCAAGGTTCAGCTTCTTGCAGAGCATTATAAGGGCTTCTAAGAACCGCCATAGCCATGAATGCAAGTAAATCATGCAAAAACCGCCTCGAGAAAATGATAGCATTGCAAATGCAGACTAATGCCTCTCTCAAACCGTCATATGCATGCCGAATTTTTTCATCGTCTGATACAAAAAACTCAAATTTACTCGGTTTTTTATTTATGCAAAGAAGGCGAAGATGGGCCGGACACACTTCCGGACTGCAAAAATCCAATTTTCTTTCTTTCAAGCTACTCATTTATTGTGAGAAGCTGCAAGGATTCCCATCTACTTCGCATATTTGCACAGAATGATAGGTCATTTCAGAAAGCAGAAGATTATAACAGAAAAATCTTAGGCCGGATCATGTGTACGTGAGACAAGAACCAAAATCGGTTTTGCATGTCGGTTAGGGATTTAAAGGAGCCTGGGAGATCGTGGAGAAAATTCAACTCAATCAAACAGAAGGCTAGGAAAGAACGATCCATGCAAGAGACGTATTTAGCAGGATATATTACAGTGAATTCTTTGTAGATAATAATGGAATATGGTGTTAACTCGAGGATTCTTCCTAGATCTTTTTCTATACATGGGTTACAACAGGAGTATATGAAGAAAGGAGAGCATTGTTATTTCTGCATAGCAAGACAGTGTATCTGCCCAGTCTGCTCACAAGCCCAATCCTCCATTTGCCTGCATATGAAACAAGGAGTTGCATTTAGGGAGAAAGAAGACACACTAACTTATTATTTGCACTCGAACAACGCCAAGTTTATGATAGCTTTACATCATGCTAGGATTGTATTACAACTTAAGTTAAACATCAGCGGTTGAACATATCAATGCCATGTTTGCAAGAGTAATTATGTCAAACTTGAGCCATACGTAGAAATTGGCAAAATTAGGTGCTTGGAATTATAGGTAGGGGCTTATATTTCAGATTAATTGGCATTATGAATTCGAGGGGCACAACATTTATTCTCATTTGCTTACCCACCGGTCCGAAATTACTTAAATAATGTTTGTCTTTGATACATTCATTCTTTGGAATAGAGGCAAGTGATTTAACGCTTTCAATTACTACTTCAATATAAGTAACATAGCATTTGTAATGCATGTCACTCATTATTAAAAATAGATAGTATTGTTTATTAAAGAGAATAGAATAGAATATGATTTTATCGTCCACGTATTGAAGGAAATTTTTAGAGAAATCCAAACGAGCCTTGGGAATTTGAGCTTAAATCAATAAATTAGATCTTTCACCTTAAATCTTCAAGGAATCTACAAACAAAGATCAAGAAATCTAATAGAATTTTAACACAATGTCAAAATTCCACGATTGCACAAGATACAACAATTAATATAATTTGATGCCAAGGAACCATTTTTTGCATTGTGTGGTGTCTATTTGGGGGCCAATGAGGTGGCACAGCTATGGGCTTAGGATCTACATGGGGTCATGCACGGGGCATACACCATGCCTGTAGATCATCGGATCAAGGGGGGAAGGCAAAATCAATGGTCTAAGGGCTCTATCCTAGATGTCATACTTGAATTAACCACATATCCCGAATCAATGGCTAAAAGGTAGAATTCTTTCGATTAATCCTTGAAATCTTATATTCCTTAACCATGCAAATTGTTTTAGCTAAATACTCTGAAGACATGTAAAACATTCATATCTAATTGTCTATCTTAAAATTAATAGTCATTAAGTTCCTGCCACAAATAATAAGTCAAAGGTTCCATATTCAAAACATAGGGCTCTCTAACTTTAATGCATCTGCTATTGCAAACGAAGCCTCTCCATTTCGTGGCCTAAACAAGGCCTATCAATGTAGGTGGATAGGCTCCAGATAATTCCTTGAGTCCTGGTTGGACCAGTTTGCGCTTCTGCTCAAAAACAAACTTTTTGTTTATACATTTGATACCACTTTTGATTTGTCTCCGACAGAATTGAAGATACCCATCAAGGATAAGAGAACAGGTGAAGTAGATAAGCATGGAATGGAGTACTTATCACGAAGTTTGTTTATCAATGAGGTATGAGCCTCACTTTTAGAACTCGTTGTCTTGGATTTTTAGAATTTCGAAGATTTAAAACTGGAAGTAGATACTATATGAACTGCACACTTTTCGCATATAACAAATTACATGGGTAATCTAAAAGAATCTTCAGATAATCTTTGAAAATCTAGGAGAATTAAGAAACTAGGTGATTTTTGTGGAATCTTAGGGAATCTAGGGGGAATCCAAGGGGACCTAGGGAAATCTTTGGTAGTAGGTGTGTTCTACAGGGGAATCTTTATAAAATCTAAGAGAATCTAGAAGAATCTACATGGAATCTCAAGGAATCTAGAGGAATCTTAAGATCTTCTTTGGAAATCTAGGGGAATCCCAATAGTAATCTTATGGAATCTAGGGAATCTTCATAGACTATCTAAAAATCTTGGGAAATCTTGATAGGATCTTAGACAATTTACATATAATCTTGGGGAATCTATGTGGATTGTGAGAGAAACTTTGAGAATCTAGGGGAATCTTGATGGAATCTTTGAGATTATGGGGAATCTTGATGGAATCTTGGAGAAGCTAAGGGGATCTTCATATGATCTAAAAGAATCCAAAGGAATCTTCATAAAATCTTTCGGAATTTAGGGGAATCTTGATGAAACCTTAGAGAACCTAAAGGAATCTTCATAGAATCTAAGGGATCCCAAGAGAACCTACATATTATCGTGGGGAATCTAGGTGAATCTTGGGAGAGTCTCTAAGAATCTAAGGGAATCTCAAGAGAATCTTAGCAAATCTATAGGAATCTCTAGAAAATCTTTGAGAATCTAGGGGAATCCAAGAGAATCTTCATAATCTCTTCGAAAATATAGGGGAATCTTTATAAAATCTGAATGAATATTTGAAAATCTAGAGTAATATTTATAGAATCGAAAAAATTTAGGGGAATCTTCCACACTGGTGTGTTTTGCAGAGTCGACTTCATGCAGTCCTTCATAGTACAACCACTTGTATATATATATATATATATATATATATATATATATATATATATATATATATATATATATATATATATACAAGAATTTAGCGCCGGCAGAGCCGGCGCCCTATGCACCCCTGTGGATTGAACCCAGTTGTGCGAGTGTAGAGGGAGTGTCGAGCCGTATATATCGGGGGAAAAACTTTGGCTTGATGTGTGTTGCTTGGTTCTTTGCTTTGCCACATTCCTAGGGCATGTGATGTCCCCTATGAAGTCTAGTCAAAGCATAGGTCAATTATTTGTTGAAGCCCCTAGACAAAGTTTTGTTCAAGTTTTGGCGAAGCATCTGTCAATTTCGTAGTTGAATGAACTCCAAGTCAACTTCCTAGTTAATCTATGGTCAAATTCGCAAGCGAGTTCTGATTAACTCTGTCAATTGCAATTTGGTCTGGGACAAAAGATGACCGTAGTGGACTTGGCTTAACCCTTTGGCGATTGTTCTAGATATGAGATGATAATATAATATGTCTTGCCTAGAAATATAAAGAATAGGCTGGCAACAAAAAGTATGCAATCAAGCTGTACGAGCTGGAGTTCCATATCCAAATATTCTGCACATATGCAGTTAGAAATAAACAGGAAAAATGGTGATCATCTGATCAAGCTGGAGATTCCAAAGCTTTGGGGAGACCAAGTCTGTATGAGCTCAAGTTCCATATTCTACATACATGAAGGTAAAAATAAAAACAGTATATGTTCAAGGAAAATGGTGATCATCTGATCAAGCTGGACACTCGTGGAATTAAAGGATGTCCCGTTATTCCAAGGGTTGTCCAATCTTGGCCATGACCAAGGGGTGTGCAACGTGGAACTAAAGGATGTCCCATTATTCCAAGGGTTGTCCAACGTAAAGGATGGCTTTATGCCTAGAATAAAACCATGTTTGCATTAAATTAACATTCTTTTAGATTATATTGAATTGCTCAATAGCCTTACATTCTCCTAAATTATATTTGCATTTGCTCCATATATATAAGCCACATGTTTACTACGCAATTAAAACAATTGAAACGAAAGAGCTTTCAAGTTCAGAATTGGTTTCTCCAAATTTTGGCACATTCTTTTAGATTATATTGAATTGCTCAATAGCCTTACGTTCACTTAAATTATATTGCGTTTGCTGCATATATATAAGCCTCTTGTTTACTATGCAAATAAGACAATTGAAACGAAAAAGCTTTCAAGTTCAAAATTGGGTTCTCCAAATTTTTGCATCACTAAAATTTGATGTTCAGTAAAGCACCTAGTTTTATGCTAAATCAAGCTCCCAAAGAAGAAAACGTGGATAGAGAAATACGTGGAGATTTGACACGTTTTTTTTGGATGCTCGACAGTCTAAACAAATCCAGATTATACTTTGGGATCAAAGAGGGACTCAATAAGTTTTATAGTTTTTGCTTTGGAATAGCAAGGATAAGATACGTCTTGGAAAAAGAATGTTAATGCAGTGCATTCATATAGAGTTTAAACAATACAAATAGGACTCACTCAATTATTATGCCTAGCAACTTCACCTTGAATTGGGCACAATACATCAATAAATGCAAGCAAATACCATGACTATTTTTAGGCCTTGCTTCTGTAGCATTTGTGCATGAAAAACAATCATAAATATCCTAAGAATCTGTAGTATGCAGAGATACATAGTATGGCAGCAATTTGATGTGCGAAAATGATGGAGCAATAACAACCTTTGCATTGAGACGTAATATAAATAGACATCCTATGATAAAAAGGCTAGGTAAGCAACAAACTCTACGGAGGAAATAATTACGTGTAGCTCCTGCGCACCGACATCCTGTACTCATTCAATAATGGATTGGTTGTGGGCTCAATGACTCTTGCCATAAAACAAAAGCTTTATACCTAGCGGACTCATGAGAGACCACTTCTAAAATATCTACGGACCTTCAAATGACATCATATGCGCATCATTAATCAAAATCAATGGCTGTCACAAATCAATAGTTGCCGACCACAAAGGAAGCAAAAAGTTAAAAAGTTTACCTTGCTATGAAGACTCTCACGCAACAATATTGACATCCGGACACGAAGAAGAATATATCCGAATAATGAGATGCACATTCGTCCCACGAATGCCATTCACAAAAGACTTAGTCCAAAGTTCTAAAACACACCGCAAACCAAGAAATCAGTTCAACATAATTTAAAGCATAAAAAACACAGAAAAAAACAAAGCTCACATTGCTTGCAATTTTAGGCGCTTAGTGGATGCCAATGTATGAATATGAAATGTGATGAAACTCTGATGAAGATGCAGGAGTACTACTTGGTAAAAGTGCAAACATAGGTAAGCTCTGTTTTGGATGGCTTGATCTTGAGATTGCTACAACTAATGATGCTTCCCAAATGCTACATACAATACAGATGAGCCAAAACATTGAGACCCATTTAAACAAATCCAAACACATGTCACCACTTGACTAACATCTCTATCCATCTGTTTTGCCATGACAAAATCCACCACTTTGGTACCATTTTTTCATGCAACAGTATGTTCTGAGGCTTCACATCTAGATGAATAATGGGCTGTCTGCAATCTTCATGCAAATAATGGGCTCTCAACATATACTAGTGATCCAGTGAGCCATTAGTTTCTCTACATTGTCCATTAGTTTGACAGATTCCAAATGGATCACATGTTAAGGGAAGTTGGCATGGGCCATGAAACATTTTGGGCGTGTTCCACATCATGGTGTGCATGTTTAGCCTGTGAAGAGCCTGTGACAGCATTTGAAGTAATAGGGCTAAGGAACTGCCATAACATTCCTGGTTTGCAAGTTGAAAAAATATTAGAATCTGCAAAATCAAGATTATTGGGTTTGTAGATGAGCGAAGCTTGCTTGCAAAGATCAAAACTGGAGGTTTTAACAAAATAAGGCTATACTTTGGCTGTTATGTTGAAATAGAAAACCAACCTGCTATGTTCAATAGTTGCAGTATTGCATACAAATGCCCGCATTGCCCACTTGAACGCTGGAGAAGGCATAGAAAAATTTATTCTTGAGCAAAAGCCCTTCGACCTCTTCATCAAAAGCTTCCTTCTCCTTTCCTCGCTTCATCGACCTAAAAAACCGGCATTTTATATGGCAAATGGGCTTGAGCCTCAAAGCAAGAACTTCGACATTGCTCTTTGCCGATTTTCCAAATGCTTTATCACCCGTATAGGCATCCTCAATCTCGGCTTGCTCTTATCTCTGAGGGTTGCAAGCGTGATTCTATGTTCACAAATTGGAACAGAGCTCTATCCGGTTCCATGGATTGAACTTAGTTAGCCAAGATTTGGGTATATGCCGCATCGCGGATCAAACCGAACTGATACGGCCTTGAATCCGGAGACCATACTCAAGTTTTAGAATCCCAAGCATGTGGGCAAAATCCGAATCACGTAACATCCGATTCAATTGAAGGAGGAACATTTTGAAAAACTGCCGCAATTAGCCCACTTTCCCCGGTCTATTTTACATGCAACATACCTAACACCGCGGGTAATCCCGAAAGCCAAATTGCAAGCTGAAATTGCTTAAAGGGTTAGCAAGCCTTATTAATACTATCGGTATAAGCGGTACATGCCCCCAGTTAGCATTTATCCTCGCCCCTAAAACCTCTGCAGGCTAAGAATGGATGTAAACGAATTGGCAACGAAGCCTGCCTACTCGGATCTTTGCAAACTTCGAAATTGTTTGGGTGCACAAAGCTTCGAACCCTGGTTTTATTTGATGGGTCTCAAATTCGACCTCCGAACCATGCTCGCATTGCATGGGTCTTCAAATTTGACTCGCAATCTTCAAATCCGACCCAATACGCCATGGGAAATCCAACTCTTTGATTTTTTGCTCGAAATCTACTTACGTAGAGCTACAGCTACAAATATCCGCCCACGTAATCAAAAAACTTCAAATCACACTCAGAAAACATGTTACCTTGTTTACACAACAATAGAGACTCTACGGGTATATGGAGCAAGGAGCTCGTTGCCGGAAACAATGGCCATGGCTTCAAACCTGCGCCCTGCGCCCATGTCTGCCGGAAAAGAACCGTACAAAAACGTAGATAATTCCAAAAATCAATTTTACTCTGCATTTTTGACCTGCAAATAGATATACATAATTCGAAATCGCCATTTTTGGAGCCGTTTTTTTTTTTTTTATATATAGGAAGGATATATATATATATATATATATATATATATATATATATATATATATATATATATATATATATATATATATATATATATATATATATATATATATATATATATATATATATATATACAAGTCTTTGTACTATGAGCGGTTGCACTATGAGAGACTGTACAAATCCAACTAGAAGCCAAAATGCAGAGCTATCCAATGAAGATTCTACTAGATTCACCAAGGCTCTGGAAATATTCCCCTAGGCTATATGAGATGCCATTAATGTTCCCCTGTATTCCTTAAGATCCCATTATGATTCCTCGAGATCCTTTACAATTCGATAAACATTCCGTTAAATTGCCCAATATTTTATGAAGGTTCCATTTTGTATTACGGTGATTGTACAAATTAACTAGAACTCAATTCAAAATCATAATGATGAAGGTTCCATAGAGATTCTCTAGATTCTCCAACATTCTATCAAGGTTTCTTTAGACAGAATTCCCTTAGATTCTTAAAGATTCTCTTGAGATTTCTTTAGATTTCCAAAAATTATCTCAAGATTCCTCTAGATTGCCCAAGATGCCAGCTAGATTCTCCTACATTCTGTTAGATTCTATGAAGATTTCTCTGCAAGCACACCTAATATCAAAGATTCTCCTAGATCCTCTGGGATTTTCTCCTAGATTTCCTAAGATTGCACAAAGATTTCCCTAGATTCTTAAGATTCTATAAAGATTCTCCTAAATTTTTGGGAATTATTCCAAGATGCCTCTAGATTCACCAAGATTCTATGTAAATTCATTCAAAATTTCAAGGATTCATTCAAATTTTGTAAAGATTCCCCTATATTCTCAAAGACTTTATGAAGATTCCTTTGGATTCGCCGAAATTCTCAAAGAGTTTAATGAGATTCCCATAGATTCCCCTAAAAGATTGTTTCAAGATTCACCTAGATTTCGCATGATTCTATGTAGATACTCTTTGATTTCCTTAGATTCTATGAAGATTCCTTTAGGTTCTCCAAAATTTCATCAAGATCCCCCTCGATTATTAAAGATTTTATGAAGATTCCTTTAGATCCTATGAAGTTCCTAGACTTCATCAAGATTCTCCTAGATTCCCAAAGATTCTCTAAAGATTCACATAAATTCCCCAAGATTCTATGTAGATTCTTATAGACTCTCTAAGATCCTAAGAAGATTTCCATAGTGCTCAAATATTCTATGAAGATTTCCTTCGATTCCCTTAGATCCTCTCGAGATTCCCCTAGATTTCTAAAGATTGCCCCAAGATTCACCTAGATTCTCCACGATTCTATGTAGATTCTCTTGGACACCCCTAGATTCTATGAAGATTCCTCTAGATTCTCAAAGATTTCATTAAGATCTCCTTAGATTTTTAAGGATTTTATGAAGATTCCTGCAGATACCCTTAGATCCTATTAAGATTCCCTTGATTTCTTCAAGATTCCTCAAGATTATATGTAAATTCATTAAAATTTTCAAGCATTCATTCAAATTTTGTAAAGATTCCCCTAAGATTCTCAAAGATTTTCATGAGATTCCCATAGATTCCCCTATATTTCAAAAAAAGTTTGTTTCAAGATCCTTTAGATTTCCCACGATTCAATGTAGATACTTTTCGATTCCCTTAAATTCTATAAAGATTCCTTTAGGTTCTCCAAAATTTCATCAAGATTCCCTCGATTATTAAGATTTTATGAAGATTCCTTTAGATCTTATGAAGTTCCTTTAGGTTCTCCAAGATTCCATCAAGATTCTTTTAGATTCCCAAAGATTCTCTAAAGATTCATATGAACTCCCCAAGATTCTATGTAGATTTTCATAGACTCTCTAAGAATACGATCAAGTTAGCTCCAACTGCGACGGAACGATGCCAAAGCACCACTCTTTGGAAAGTTCTCGAGGAGAGGAATCCAATGGTGTGGGTCCCACCTTCATCCGACCCCTCTACTGCAAGTTTTCGGCCCTTGAAGCTGATTATAAAAAAGAAGCTTCCTAGAAAGTCTATTCATTAATGATAGTGTCACCTCATTAACTTTGAAATTAAATAAGGATGCCACCTCACCTCTTTTAATAAAGAAATTGTAATTTAATAAAAAATTTAATGGTTAAGATTTCTCCTCCCCCTTTTGATCCCACGGTTAAGATTGACTGCACCAAAAAACACATTTTAAGGGACCTTCCTTGCACCTTCCCTTAAAAAAAATCAAAGGCCAAGATTTCTCGCGTGCCCGATCCACGGTCCAGGGATGGGGTGCATGCCCCATGCATGCCCCATGCATGCCCCCCATCAAATCCAAAGGCCGTTGTCGCGCCACCTCAAAAAATGGACGGCCGAGATGAATCTCTACATAACTTTAACCCCCCATAGGACCCATAAAGTAATTGTATATATATAGTAGATATATATCAAAAGAAGCTACTATATGCAGATGACGACATTCTCTTATAGATGACATCATTCATTTGAGCGGCACTACTAACACACAATAGCTTGACACCGAACTGATGATATGTAGATCAATTTCTCTAAGATGAAAACTCGTCATCAAAAGAGCTAAAAGTGAATTGAAGTTCTAAGTTTTGTCATCAGATGAAGTTAATGTTTTGAGTTGTCGAATACTATGAATTTGGATTTGGCAACTAATATGCTTTTGGATCTAGCACCTCGAATAAACTTTGTGGTTGGTGTCATGTCTTCTGATATCAAGCGATTCCAGCTACATGGCATACCTTTGGAGCCTTGTTATTTTAATCAAAAACGGCAATAGCTTGGAGAGTCCATACCATATTTTGGGAGTTAAAACTACATTACTATCAATAATTTTTACAGGAAACATGATTGCTAAAGCGATCGAACAGATTAAAATAGATATTTATTTAAAGTGAAACATGAGTATCTTTGCCTTATTTAAAACTTCAGTATTTTCATTGAGTCTCTGTTCATTACTTTTATAGTAGTGTTGTTTAGGTCGGGGGTATTAGAGACAAGAAATGAGGTTTAAGGGAAATGGTTATCATTTTTTGCATGACTTTGAAATTTGTCTGAATCGTGTCAAAAGCCTTTTGTTCTAAGATAATACATGGATGTATGCGTCTTAGACAAGCTTTATGCTAGTAATTTGGAAGGGTTAAAATAACTAATCATACTTACATCAGTAGACACATATGTCTATAAAGAGGTGTCGAGGCCATGACTCAAAATTGATACAATAGGATTTAATGTGGAATTCCCTACTTAAGATACGACACTAACTAGTTAAGATACGTTCACTTGTCATGCACCGTTCAAAAGCCTATGCTGTCTCACTTAGATGGGCTATCCAAGACTAGATGTCATCTCATTTCATCAGGACTATGACATTTAATGATCTTGTTAGATGCAAGCAGAGGGGTATCCCCCTTGCTCCCCGGCTGGAAGGAGTAACTACGGGTCGAACTCGTTCTTCCTCTGGGTTCTATCGTGTTGTTATCCACCTTGATTGGGTTCCAGAGCGTCGCGTCTATGAGCTTAATAGCATCACTCAACCACCTGCTCATGATGAGCCCGAGTGCGAATGAACTGCTGCATTCATGTATGCTATGCCTCTTATATGAGTTCTAAATTTTGTTACTACAATATTTCAAACATTCGCTAGTTATAAGTATGTAACCATAAGTGATACGTGTGATCCATCTACTTACCGCACATTTTCAATTTGGAACGCTCTTGGCCATCTTCCTTACATGTAGATTCTAAATTCAGATAAGCATTCTCTCCTGCATGTGCAAAATAAGCACCCCGCCACGTTGTTTGAGTAAAATGACTGAACGTATCAACGGTGCAAAAGTGGTCCCCACACAGCGTGTGGAACAGTCTATTTCGCACCGTAGTCACGGTGCGAAATTGCGCCCTCCAAAAATTTTGGAACTACTACTTTCGCACCATGGCGACGGTGCGAAATAGACCCTCTCACAGAATGTGGAATAACTAGTAAATGAATACACAGCCTCAATAAATAGAATAGCAAATAATTATAGAACCTCAACATTTATTAGAAGGAGAACTAAAATGTAACCATAACGAGAAAAATATTAAAACACTCATATATTAACAACCAAAAAAGGGTTACAAAAGGCTCCTAAGGGAGGCAGCCATGGAAGTATCTAGCTAAGGCATAGTCCCTGTCCTGCACAGTAACACATCCTCTGTGCACACAACAGCGGACACTGTCCTCAAAAAGGCTAATTCGATGAGCCTCTGCTGCCTCTTGCAGTATATCCAAGGCCTCTGTTTGGATTCTATTCATCTCCTCCTCCACCATCGGGACATAGTCTGGTGCTCTCTCCCTCCTCTTCTTCCTTGATTCCTTCCTCCTCTCAATGATGGCCTGCATCTCGTACCTGACCATTCTAGCGAAGGCAAGCTTGGGAATCAGAGGCTGGGTGCATGGAGCACCCTTTATCTTCTCAGGGCCACCATATCTAATACTAGGATCGCCTTCCTTTGGCTTCCGCTTATTCCCATGCTTATCTGTCTCATTGGCTGCATCTCTCTCAGCTTGTCTCCAACTAGGAACAAGCTTAGGAGGCTTTGCCGGGCCGGATCTCTTGGGCGTGGATTTCTGCTTACGCCGGGGAATGGGCTTCCTAGTACCTGTTCCACTAGAACTGGGCTTCCCATGATCAACCTGATCCTGCTGATCATGCTGGTCCTGCTGATGCTGATCATGCTGGTTCTGCTGATCTTGCTGGTCCTGCTGATCCTGCTGATCATGCTGGTCCTGCTGATCTTACTGCACTTCCAGAATCTGCTGCAAAATAGGCACTAGCAGAGTCTGCTCGTGCTCTTGTTCCTCCCCCACCACTGCCAAACATTTGGGAATGCAGTCGTGGCCCCAACGTCTTAGACGGGGTAACCTGATTCAGCAGCCACTGGGCACCATGGCCCTGGTCAACCTGCCACAGCATCTGGATGTGTGTAGACGCCCCCCCGTGGTCCCAGCATGTAATCCAGCTCATTACACAGGAACTGGAATGGCCGTTTCTCCACGCTGGACATGGATGTCATCATCCTCGGCCACATGATATATGACCCGACGGCTTCCTCTACTGTCTCCGCTCCAGGGGTGGTGAAGGGCAGACTGGCCGTTGGATCCAGAGCTGTGTCCACTGATACCACAATACAGTCGTCTGGAACTGGAATATTGTGGCAGACAGAGGCCTCGCGGAAAGCTCCTTCCCCAACAACCTTACTGGAGCTCAGCAAGGAGACCCGAGTAGGAAACACGTTCGGGTTTTGGAAATATTCGTCCACACTATTATTAATGTCCTGGATGACATTTCCAAGCCTTTGCCCGAACCCTTCTGGCAGGACAGTCTCATCTACGTCCATCTGTTGGCTTGTGATTGGAATAGCTGTCTCGACGTCTGTGATGGGAATAGCTGTCTCGGCGCCGCTAGTAATGACCTCGTCAAGATTCTGGCGCTTGTCAAGCACCTCATTTTGTGGGTTTTCAGAGCTAGCGCCTTCCATGGACATGAGCGGATTTTAGCAAGGAGAAGAAATTCAAATAAGCAATATTGTCTCTCCCGATCCCATAAACCCCTAGACTAAAAAATGTTCATAGTAGCCACGGTGTGAAATGGTGTCATGCGCATGCCGTGGAATAGCTGTTTTCGCACCGTAGCCACGGTGCGAAATAGGGCAGTCCAAAAACTGCCGACGTCGTGTTCTCGCACCGTAGCCACGGTGCGAAATCGGGCAGTCCAAAAACTGCCGACATCCTGTTCTCGCACCGTGGCTACGCTCCTTATGTACATACATGGAAATGACTAAATTCACCATTAAAGAAGACCTAACATATACATCTAACAAGGATTTATTGCGGACATTAAATTCTAACAATTAATAAATTTCATAGATGAACAATCATACAAAAGCAATTTTGTCATATGAAAACAATTCATGAATTTTATAGAAAAGATATTATATTAATACAAAAGCTTTTCAAGTACATTTCCTTTTCTTGGCATCAGGGCCTGGAGTACCCGAATCAAATTCTTCTAAGTCCTCTTCTTTTACTCCAGCCCCAATTGCATCTAACAGACACAAGACGCAGTGCTTCCTTGTCCGCTCCACTCAAGCCTAGAGCTGCTTTATTTGCAAGGACAGAGTACATTTTGAAGCCCCCGAAGACATACATGGCGATAGCCCTATCTACTGCTATAATTCGATCATAGTTTGCGGCTAGGGGCACGTGGTTGCCAGCTAAGGACAGAGCTTTAAGCTTGAAGACCTCCTCTACTCCAGATGGACTATATTTATTGTGAAACACAATAATTTCCCCCTTGTGAAGGTAGCCCATATAATGTGCAATACTGGCGTCCCGACCTAGGGTGACTCTCTCATGCCTTGCACAGAAATCATCAATAAATAACTCCTGCATAAAAGATACATCAGATTCAAGAAGAAATAAAAAATGAAACCAGATAAATACCTCTCTCTTGTCCCGTTCGACAACAGCTGGGTTTGTTATTTTGAAAGAGGACTTCGACAGCTCATGTTCTATGAACACAGAAGCAGTGTTTGAAGAGCTAGCAGCTTCAAATTTGACATCTTTCACTGCTTCATACCCTGCTTCAGCTTGCTGCATGACAATTTCAAATGCATCCTCTGGAGGTATTGAGGATCCATCATAAGTCACAGCCTCCATCATTTGTCTTGGGACATCAGTCTCAAAGTCTATAAGTCCTCCCAGACCTACAACATGCACATATATCTGGCCCAATATCTCGTCTTCTCTCAACCCTGTCACTTCAGATATGTCGGGCAGCAACAAGTATGGTTTCCCACCTACATGGATGGGATATGCTTCTGATAACCCCCAAGTAGACAATTGTTTCTCGGAGACATCCTCTTCCAGAACCTCGTTCTCCTCATTTTCCAGTATGAGCTTCTCTTCCTCAAGATCTATCGGCTGCTCTACTGGTGAGGCGGGGCGTTCTATTTGAGCGACCTGTGCACTTGAAGAAGAACCGGCATCTTTGCTTGGCTTAGTGTAAATCATGTATGTGCTGAACATGATATCTAGGCTGAAAAAACTTTCTTTGCCCTCTTGCCTGCACAGTTCTACAGGTAGTCTCTTCAAGAACCTTCTAATTCGGTCTTGATCAGGTTTCGGAAACATCTTAATTAAAGCTTGCATGCTTAGTGAAGGCAAACCAGTCACAGGACTTGGTTTCACGTCAGGACCAGCTCTAGCCATGAAGCTATGAAGGATGCCGCCATATGCATCAGTAAACCTGTTACACTCTGCCATAATGTCTACTGTCAGGCAAAAATTATTATATACAGTGGTTGCATCCACTGGTTCCTCTAGCTCCTCCTCGAACTCTTCTGGATGCTTCTGACGAAAATCCCGTTTTTTCTCCACTATTTTTTCATACCATGCGCTAAACAACTCCCATGCCTTATCTGACCTGCTATTTGTCATTCTCGTGGAGCAGCGCCTCGATTTATGACAGTTTGAATGTGAGCGCCTTTGTAGCGGCTTGATTTGCAAGAGAGACTAACAACGTGACAACAATGCGAAAATAACACTTCCTTAATTTATGCTATACACAAATTCGCACCATGGCTATGGTGCGAAAATAAGACTTCGATAATTTATTCTATGTACAATTTCGCACCGTGGCTACGGTGCGAAAATACCCCTTCCATTTTTTATGCTATGTACAATTTCGCACCGTGGCTACGGTGCAAAAAGACCCCTTTCATTTTTTATGCTATGCACATTTTCGCACCTGGCTACGGTGCGAAAATAGCCCTTCCATATTTTATGATATCCACAATTTCGCACCGTAAGTACGGTGTGAAAATACATCCATATTTTATGTTGTACACAATTTCGCACCGTAGCTACTTTAAGTCTTATATTCCAATGAAAGCAAATGTTTGCAATTAATATACAATAGACCTCCAATTAACTATCACTTATATTTATATTACATAGATTCATATACAGATATGACTTTAGGTGGCATGCATGACCCCAATTTATAGCATTCTTCTCTGCGCTTTTCCACCTTCTGTCCGTCTATCATAAAATGGAAGAAATTTAAGTCTGTCTCAAACTCTAATTGCCGCTGAACATCGAATAGAGACCACTCGCTCTCCGCTCTCAGACTTTTGAACATCTGATTATCCTTATGAATGTTCAAGTCTATGACAACGGAATGAGTGCCATCATTGTCATCTTGTTCTACAAGAATCCAGACGTACTTTCTTCCTTCACAGACATTTCGCCATCTCCTATACTTAAAAGTGACATACAATGTTTGCTTCCGAATGAAATATCTGAACCGAACCGTGTCTCGACTTATCTTGCATTCAGTAGATTCAGCTCCATCGTGAAGTCGAGCACTCCAACCTTCAAGAAATAGACTATCTAAAAAACTATCCACCGACTGTTGAACTGTAAACATCTTCAAGGTCTTCTTAACATTGTCGGCGCTCTTGAATAAGGCAATGAACAGATCAATTCCTAAATTTATCTTCACATGCCCGCAGACTCCTCCCTTCTTCTTCGATGCCGTGAACATTTCCTGCGACAACTTACTCCGTGCTAATAAGATAGAAGTGGCATCCAGAGGCCTGCAGTATAAATCGGACAGGCTGGGCAATGGAAGCTCAATTAGCTTGGATCTTCGTGGAGAATATTCATACCTCCAGAACCATATACCCCTTTCTCTGAGCTGCACTGGTGTGCTACCTTCGAACAACAAGGAGCCCATATCTTGGTGAAAGCAATGGAATACACTACTTATCGAGTGTGAAGAGACTGTGTTCTCCACATCAGATATACACAAACCTGAGAGAATAGGAATGAACTGGATAAGTAACTGAACTAATTTAAATATGGATTGCATAGAAGTACATACTCACAATTTGCTTCTAACCGTGGGAAAGTTCGTCGCTTGCTTATTTTTTCTTTTGCCATATCTGTTGGAGTGTATACATGCCTTACTTGTACAAATATCTCTTTGCCTGATCGAAAATCGACCAACAAAGCCTTCCAATGTGCAGAAACATTATTTCTCCTGCATCTTTTGACTCGCCATTCACCTCGCATTGCAAGTTGGAGTGTAACAAAGCTCCCGGTCGACACCACGAAGCTTTCAAAGTCATTTCCGACTGTGATAGAGCTTATAGCCATCTAGTCACAGAATTCAAATCAGAATGTGGAGCGGAATCAAAATACTAGGAAAGGCTCCGCGATTTTACATTGATCGAAGCTTTCCTGTGGTCGAAACTCCCTTTGGCGCAGGTCGAAGCAGTTCCAGAGCAAATCGAAGTTCCCTTGGCGCGGGCAATCGATCTTCGTGCAAACTCTGTTGAGGACAACACCCGAGTGGGAATTGAGGGCGGGAGCTAACGGTCATAATTGCCACGTGTGTAATCTGGCACCCGAAGCTAGAGGCACGGATATTACCGAAGCTACCGGCAGTTGACACCTGGAATGGCGAAACCAAGGTTCGGTAAAAAAACTCTGTACAAGCTCGGCTCCCCATTGGCCGCGAGCTTTTTGACGTGGCATCGAGTAAGGGCCCTTATTTGACCTCAAAAAAACTCTAATGAAGATCATCTGAATCTAATCTCTATAGCTCAAGTTCTAAGCATAGAAACAATTGACATTCTCTCTTTAGTGCTACGTCTGGGCGTTTGGTCTAGTGGTAACACACTAGTTCCTTAGTAATGTGGTCTCGAGTTCGAGACCGCCTAGAATCGCACTCGGTACTGTTGAGGGTCAAATCCTAACAGACGCAATGTAAGGTGGTTGGGGGCAGGGCCCAACCGAGCAATGTAGTGTGGTGTGTGGTCACATGTCCAGTTGGATGCTGCCTAGTGGCGTGACGTTAAAATACTATCTATCTATCTATCTATCTATCTTCTTTTTTCTAGATATTATATGCAATGGTTTTTTGGTAAAAAAGAACCTCTCATAAAAATCTTATTTTTCATTAAAACTTTTTTTTTTCCAGCCAATATATTGTAAAAAGCATTTGCAAATGTAATGGCCAACATATTAAGGTAACGACAATTACAAGTTATAAGATGACATATCCATATTCAACAAGCTATACTCAAACAAATGGGATCTAGATTTATAGGAAAGCTTTAAGAAAAACGCGAAACATAAGTTTAGCTTCGTCAACAACTTAGAAAACATATTAGGTTTTATTAGAGGCTTCTAATTTGCATCAAAACATCAGCCCCTGTCCTTCTAATGCAACAAATGTGGCTTAGTAAATGCTACATTCTACTGGCAATAATAAAGCCACCAAATCTAAGAACAAAATGATACGTCATGTTTGTAAATGCTGGAAGCTCTAATATTCCACTTGCATAGGCAATTTAGGCTCAAGTCATCTAATTGCCAAACTTTAAAATTAGCTAACGTTGAGTTAATGCTAGGAGTTGCACTTGCACACTTTTTGTTGAGATAACTAGATAGTGGAATTTGGACTGCAAGTAATGCAATTCATTCAATAAGACTCCGTACTTTTAGAATTTTGAAATTAGGCTTCTCTTAGGCTCCATTAAGATTTCAAAATTAGGCCTCTCTTATGCTCTGTTAGATTCTGAATTTAGCCCTCTTAACCATTTAATGATTCCCAACATTTGACGTGAGATGACCAAAAAGTTGTCCTTAAGTGTGATGTTGCCCAACAGGGATGGATGCGCACAAATTAAAATAGCTTAAGTAGCTTCTTTTGCGGCATCACTAACACTTCGCCTTTCAGAAGGTGCCTCTTCATAGGCATTTGATGCGTGACTGCATATGCAGCTTTCCAAAAGAATATGATGAGTTGTGAGGAGTTGGTCTTCTTCTTCATATTTTCGTGGAGATGTCTTGTGCAAAAGGCATAATCAACAGCGGGAAGCAATCCCTTCTATCTGTCAAAAATAGATGTTAAGTCTCTTAGAATGTGAATGACTACATTTACAAGATCTTGTACGAACCAAATCTAGTTTGCCTCATTTTATTAGCAATGTCAAAAGCTAGTGGACAAAGGTGCCCTAATGCATCTATGGCAATTGCAAAAAAGCAAAACATCAAGGTATTTTCTAATCATGAATGTTCCATCCAAATCTATCAAAGGTCTACAATTGTTAAATCCTAGAACACTAGCATTGTATGATAAAAACATAAAAAATCGATCATCTTGTGTTTTTTGTATGCTTGCAATAGAGGTTGGATTAGCTAGCATCGCGTTTTACATCTACTATTAAGTCTTTGGGCTTGTGTCCAAGATGGTGCTACCATCTTGGAGTAGCCTTGTTGCTATGAATCTGAATTCTGCCACAATTATGTTATGTTGTCAATTCTGCCACAATTTATGTTCAAGCATAACATATTCCTTGTCCTTCAGCAACAATAGAAACATGCACATGCCATGGACATTCCTCCTCTTCCTTTGCCATGTATTCCACAGTGTATTGGACCAACTTTCCTTACCTCGAAAATTGAGGCAAATTTGACGCCTCGTTTCAAAGGTTTCTATGCATGCTCCAATTTCAATCGTCCTAGGAACCTGCTGAAAAAGAAAAGCAGAAAGCATTACTTCAATGCTCTAGGGTGTATTATTTTTTCTGGGCCCTTGTATCGTGGCACAATTTATAGGATATTCCCTTTCCAAACATCATGTTCGCCTATCTGGAGTCTTTCTGGGGTCAAACTAGCCCCAGTTGACCCGATTTAAAAGGGGACTCTAGAAGGCCACACACCATGAGGTAAAATAGTATACTACCATCTGTACAGTATACACCATGTGTCATACTAATATAATGTAGAACTGCATAACTCAAACATAGCAACATAGCTCAAACATAGCAACAACATTCGAACATGACATGAGCCTGGGGAATCGAACCCCAATTCCAATCCAATGCTCAGGGCTTACCTGGAATGCCACGAATAGGACGTCTCCGACTACCTTATCTGGAGCTTCACAATTTAGTTCAATTCCTGACATGATACATGCATCACAGACCCGCCAGTGATGGCTTCATAGAACTGCAAATTCAACTTGCTCTTGCACAAACGGGCCCCCTAATATTTCCTAGAAAACTATACAATAAAAATTTGATCCGGGGTGTATGTATGCTCAAAGGTCAGATTCAATGTAGAACAGGAAAAAATAGAGATTGAAAGGAAAGTCAGATTCTTGCAGTCTGTAAAGGCAATAATGGATGCAAAGACAAAGACATTAGATGTTTTTGTTTGAAGAAGTGTGTCCTGCCCATCTTTGTCGTCTCTGCACAAATCAAAACAGCTTGGCTTTCCGCTAACAAAACATAGCATTACAAGCAGTTCTGCTTGACAATTTGCCCATAATCTTGCCTAGAAAGCTTCAAGTCATCGTCAAATTAGAATCCATTTCGTGAGTTGCTTCGAATTTAGCTACAGAAATATCAAAAGCGGAACTAAGGTTTTTTTAATTCTTTGTTTCTTATTACTAATTTACAGTATTTTCTGTAGGTTTCTTTCATGGATGATCTTCACGAGCCTGTTCTTCGTGACATTACAAATACTGTTCTTGATAGGGACCTGCAGACCTTCAAGCTTGGTAACTTGAACATCTCAGATGACCCTAATGAGACTGTTGCTGACTTTGAGAATGCCTTACTGTCCGAGTTTGGAGAGGAAGCTATTGCAAAATATATTAGGGATGCTGGTGATGAACCTGCCATTGTTCCTGTGTCAGATTTTGTCTTGTAATCCTCAGTATCAAATTTTGATGGAATGAAAAATTGATACTTTTTTACTCTCTATATTTTTGTCTACTGAATTATGGAATTGCAACTAAATTTGGAACTGCAAGTAACTTAAAAACTTTAATCACATTTCTGAAAAAGAAAAACAAGCAGAATTAGGGGTAAAAACAACAGAATTGAACCTAGGTTAACTTTATGTGTGCAGATTAAGAGCAAAAATATGGGGTTTCTATATTGCTCAAACAGGGGATTCTTGTGCAGGAGATTTTGTGTGCCGAACCAGGGGTTCTTGTGAAGGGGATTTTGTGTTCAAGCAGGCTTCTTGCTCGCATCCACCGGTTTCATGAATGCAAATTCTTGATGGCATCACCGGTTGAACCAGTAAACCAAATTTGTGGACCCAATCGTCATGCTGTGATATTGGCTGATGCCATGTGGCATCACAGGAATACACCACCGAAGAAAATGTCGACCCGATTATGATATTGTAGGCCGATATCGGTTCCTGGTAACAGCATTGTGCAGCAGTCCGGCTTGCAGCTCCATGGCCACCAAAGCACCTAGCATCACTCTTAACAATGGCTATGCCATGCCTGTCATAGGCCTTGGCGTATGGCGGGCAGATCCTGGGGCACTCCATGAGCTCATCTTCCATGCTCTTCGACTGGGCTACCGCCATTTCGATTGTGCAGGTTTGTCTCCATCCTTTTCCCCAAACACTTTCAAATCTGCAGCCTTGCTAGACAGATAACTTAATGCTTTTATCTGAGATAAACCCATTACTGCAGCCGATTATCAAAATGAAAAGGAAGTTGGTAGCGCTTTGGCAGATGCCATTTCCCAGGGTTTGGTAAAGCGCGAGGAGCTTTTTATCACTACAAAGGTAGAAACTAAGATCTTTATTGTAAGACAGTGGACTTGTGAAATTGACAAATCCCTCCTGGTTTACAATAATTTATGTATCCTATAATCCATATACTAATGGCATGCCGTTTACAGCTATGGAATTCCGACCATGGACATGTTGAAGAAGCATGCAAAGACAGTTTGACAAAGTTGCAGCTAGATTACCTTGATCTTTACCTTGTACATTTTCCTGTTGCTGTTCGTCATACAGGTAGAATCTTTGCGTATGGAGTGTTGTAATTTTTTCTTGTTTGTAGCATATGCTGATGAGTCTTTGACAGGTATTGGGACAACTTCAAGTCCGCTGGATGTTGATGGTATGCTCGATATTGATGTCACAATCTCATTGGAGACTGTGTGGCATAACATGGAAAGCTTGGTAGAAAAGGGTCTAGTTCGAAGTATAGGCATCAGGTATTAGCTGATCCAATATCTAGATGTGTGCTTACAAAAGCTCATTAAATGCACAAAATACCATGCCTTATATATATCTTCTTCTTCTTCAAAAAAAAAAGAAACTGTTGAAATAACTACGGTAGCAGTTGTTATCTCCTTTTGTGCGTACAGGCTTTGTAGACAGCGTGAGATTATTAAGCATTCATGGTAATAGTAAGAAGTTTAGCTTAATTGTTTTGACATGGACTCCTTCAAAAGCATATAAAAGGTAGTTTTGTATATATAGCATATCAAGATTTTGGCATTGAGTTTTGCAGGCTCATTTTTTCATAATCATGTGCTTGTACTTCTACAGTAACTATGACATATATTTGACACGAGACTGCTTGGCATACTCAAAGATCAAGCCAGCTGTCAATCAGATTGAAACTCATCCTTACTTCCAAAGGGAATCATTAGTAAAGTTCTGTCAAAAACATGGCGTTACTATTACGGCCCATACCCCTCTTGGTGGTGGTGCAGCTAATGTTAAATTGTTTGGTTCTGTAAATACATTGGATGATCCTGTCCTGGAGGTATCTTGGTTTTCACTTATAATATTTTCACTTATTATATTATGAACAAAACGAAGTAACGCTGCTCTTTGAAAATTTCCAGGATCTAGCCAAGAAATATAACAAGACTCCTGCCCAGATTGCACTTCGATGGGGTATTCAACGCAACACAATCGTCATTCCAAAGTCAAACAAGATTACAAGGTTAGAAGAAAACTTCAATGTGTTTGACTTCTCTCTATCAGATAAAGACATGGCAACCATAAAATCAATTGAGAGGAAGCTGCGTACTAACCAACCTGCTAAGTTTTGGGGAATTGATTTATATGCATGACAACATGTGAGCGAAGAATGCTATTTGGTATTTAACTATATGAGATTGTTCGTTCTTTTTATCAGCAATCTTGTTTAGTGCTGTTTGTGGCCCTGGTTTTCTATTTATGTTCTTCATTTCCTTTCAAACCTTAATTTATTGCGTACAAATGTCAAGCCCTGTCGTGCACAACTATGCAAATCATGCCTCATGAGTCGTATTTTTATTATGTGCTTTACAGTTGCACCATACAGTTCCTTGGAGGTTTAGGGCAGATTAAAATTTTCAGTCATAGGGAAGCTACTGTGGTAGAGAACACCAAGTCAAAAATAAAAATTAAATTAAACTTAAGAACTGTAGATGTAATTGGATTTAGAAACGATCTTGAATTAAAGGGATGAGGCAGTTGGATGATGAAGATATTTGAAGGATGTAAGGAAAATCTCAATATACAATATGTATATTTGTATGCGTATGTTTGCATATGACTGTAAAAATAGCATGTTCATTGATAGAGCCATGGAATCCAAATGGACATAGGAGCTTAATTCAAATCTTTGCCTAAAAAAAATATGGCACAGCAATATTTGTCCAAGGGGTACTTTAATAAAGCTTATTGGTGCAGTATCCTTGGAATCTTGTTCCTTCGAGCACTACCACTAAGTTGCTTGGAGTTCTTTTTGGAATGGAATCTTGTTCCTTCGGGCACTACCACTAGGTTGCTTGGAGTTCTTTTTGGAATGGAGATTTCAGTAGCACAAGGTTGCTTGGAGTTTTTTGGAATGGAGATTTCAGTAGCCCAAGCATGGGATCAGGTCATTCTTGGCCTTTAGAGGCATCTATCATGGTGGAGAGGTGCTTCGTTATCCATAGCCAGAAGAGTGCAGGGAGCTAAATATATCCTTAACAGTACGTATGTGTATGTGCAGGGAGCTAAATATATCCTTAATAGTACGTATGTGTATGCGGTGTCTACATTACTAGCTCCTCCTCAAAAATTTAAAGAGATTATTGTACTAGTTCGAAACTCTGTGTGGGGTGACCATGAGACAGGTGCAGCTGTAAATATTGCCTAGAACAAATGCATCCGCCCCAGAAAGGAGGGTGGTCTAGGTATATCTGATCTTAGACTCCATGGTAAAGCTCCCCTTTCCAAGTTCCTCTGGCATGGGCCTTGTACAGTCAGTCATGTGGAATGCACATGTGGAATGCGTCTGCATGTTCAGTCATTGGAGCACTGCGTTGCTTTTGGCAAACTTGCAGTTAAGCCTCAGTTACCTGGGCTCTCTTCTATCCCCTCAAGCCATTCTCGCATGCATCTCCCTTTTTCAAAGGTCTGTTAAATGCCTGGTACACTATGAATCCTTTGGTGGCCGTTAGCCCACTTAATTGCATGCAAACCTCTCTCTCTTTTTTGTGGCTTCCTCTTGACCATCTTCCATTTGCAGCCTCTCTGCAACCTAGAACACAAGGGAAGTGGTAGGACACTGGTGTTTCTATGCTTGAGACATGATACTACAATGAACAACTCCTCACTTGGCCAACATTTCATGAAAATATCATCTGGCTGCAGAGGACTTTTATGTGCAACCAGATCTGGAAGCGAATCTGGAAAACTAATGAAGGCATTTCAGTGGGTAAGGATTGGTTCAGCATTGCTATAGATCCCTAACATCTGCTCCCCCCTTCCCCCATCTTCATATTGGACATTGATGGTGCAAGAAGAGCATCTCCATCTGCATGTGGAGCTGTATCGGGATAAGAATATCATTCCTAAACACTCGGTGCTTCTTTAGCATATTGTTCATTAGTCAATCCGAGTGAATGTGAAGGTCCACTCATTTAAGACACGAGTAAGTCCACTCTGCCCTGTATGCAAGGTGTCACCTGAGACTATTGAGCATTGTTTTGATTTGTGTGACAACTTGCACAGCTCATGGGCATGGATTTAGGCGCATTTTCAATCGCGTCACAACATTCAACAGATTCTCCTTGGTTCGCCACTTGGACGCTGGCCAAGATTAAAAAATTAGCGTTCCATATCACATGAATGTTGGCCTGTTGGCAGCAGGCCATTTGGAAAAGTCAGTGTCATCTAGTATTTAAGAATGCTTCCCCTACCCCAGATGGAGTGTATTTATATTTATTCCGTACATATTATGTAGCTTATTTATAATAATATATTAATACAAGATATTGTGGTCTTTAATTTGTATCTGATATCTTTGAGTCGTATGTGGAATGATGGTTTATTTAGGTAAGTTCATGCTAATGAACTTCTTCAAAAATCTAAAATGATCTATATAGGATTCGTTATTTAATTGAAATATCTTTCTAGAAATAGGCTCTTTCATTGAAATAGGCTCTTTTTTCTAATCTAATTCAACTCGAAGATATGTAAAGTACCATATTAATGATATGGCTTAGGATAGCAAAGTCGAGCTTATTCTACTATTATGCACAAATTTGGACAAAATGGCATTTAAGGGCTGAAGTTCTTATAGAGCACTCTGTTATGTGTGTATGAACGCGGGAGTAGATGGTTTACAATTGGAACAATGGAATACGCATGCTAACGGATGAACATTAGCTACCATTATTTATTGTGGCAGAAAAACTATGGAACAAATGCCTCATGACTATGGCACAAAAGCTGATTTTGGGATATGGCACTACTCCTAATCAGTTGATTCTGCAAACTAAGTCTTGTTTGGTGTTCAAGGCCTCTGGTCGTCTAATGTAATAGGAATGGGTACTGTCTATGGTCCTAGGGACGAGTTTGTGCGGCATCAAGAAAAATGCTCATTTGAGATCATTTTGATTAAAACACGTGGCAATTTAGAGATTAACAACAAAACACTTACCATTTAATACACATTTTTTAAAATAAATAAGGCAAAAAATTATTAGAAACCATAACTCTGACGTTACTGGGATAAAACTTTCAATTTAATGGTTAATACAGGAGCGTAGATCAACTTGTCGTAATTAAAACAAAATGCTAATTTTAAGGTATTGTGCTAAAGCCCCAAGATTTTATTTTGTTATTGATAAATTTTAATTGGCTGGTATATACGTATCTATAAGGCTAAGGATGGGGAAACCGATCGAATGTTTGCTAAAATATACGACAATTCCTATATTGGTGTTGGATTTTTATCAACAACACCATTAGGGATTAGGGTATGAATTAGTAAAACATTCTCATAACCTTCGATAAGAGTACAACGCACACTTTTCGACACCGCGTGACCAAGGCCAACAGCGACATTAAGTGAGGGCTATACTTGTCAACGAAGGCTTAAAAGTAAGCTTTTGTAGTAACCTTTTGGTTGCTAGACTGCTAAAATGTATATGCAATAGGGTATGCTTCCATATGATAATCGGTACCTAGGACCTCCATTACATAGAGATCTTCTTTGTGTCCATTAAAAGAGAAAATATTACTATTCACAATTCGCAATTTCAGAATTAAAAAAAGGAAATATTTAGACATTAACAAAAATCTCCCTATAAGGTTATTTATCATTTAATAAACATTTCGTGGCATATGTTAGGCAAAAAATGAATATCGGTCGTATTAAGACGATAATTACAAATATTTAAACCATCTACCATTTAATACATTTGGCAGCATCACTGTATTCATTCTAAAATTATAATTCTGACCTTGGTGAGATTTGAAGCAAGGTACGACTAGAAGCCAAATGAAGAATAAATGCTGCCTCTCACAATTCGTGGCCAACTCATATATAGCCAACTCATTCCATGAGTTGGCTATATATGGATAGCTTGTTTTTACAAATTGAACACAATTGACAGCATCAATTATATTCATTTGAAAACTATAGCTTTTATTTTGGCGACATTGATGCGAAACATGAGTGGAAGCCATGTCTGCTGTCTATATAAGGCATCATTATATTCACTGTAAAAACTATAACTGTTTACAGGAATAAAAAATATGAGCGATGGTACATCTAGTCTATGTAAATCTAAGCTAGATAGTGTTTTTAGCCTATGGCTTTTCATGCCTTATCACATTTTATGACAGAAATAAAAACAAATAAAGTAGCAGGAATTTGCATTTAGCTTTACTTATGGATAATCTACAGTCTTAGAACTTCAGAACTTTTTATTAGTTCTAAAGATGCCATTTACAAAAAATGCATTTTGGATCTTTAAGTTCGAAAATAATTCATGTATACATGGCTTGGATGGACACATACCTGACTTTTGGGCAGAATGCTATGAAGAGGGAAATGTTGGGTGGAGATCAGATGGAATACTGTTGAAATAACGTGCGATAAAAGAGAGAACACTGTAGCAAATAAACCCAGCATCAGATGTGAACAAAAGCACATGGAGCGACAATTTCGTTATTAGAAATGGTTTGATACAAAGTCCAAAATTAATCATTTATTACAATCATAATTATTAACTAATTATAGGTTTCTTTAAGATATACCAGATGCTCTAATCTAGAATGGTTAGCAGATCTCAAAATGAAAAAGTCCATGGTGATGGCCTAGGTAATTTCAGTTGAAGTTCTTAACTGATATCTGTGACATCATACTTCTATGCTATATATTTCTCTATCAGTAGCATATCAGTCCTAATCGGCCCTAGACCTTCGGTGATGTTTCTGTGTTCTAGCATTCTAAGAGATTGCTGCTCTGCGAGAGAGGAGTTCTCTCTTGGGCTCCCTCAGATTAAGCCGTTTGAAACCAAACATTTGTCCTTGATTTGGCTTTTCCCTTCTCTGTGTTGGATTTAAGAATTCAATCCCATAATCTGTGAATTCACACCCAAATTTGGGTCTATAAAGCACAAAATTGCAGAGGTCAATCTTAATCTCTGTGGTCCAAAATTTACACAGCCTATGAGTTCACACTCAAATTTGGGTTTATAAACCATAAAATTGGAGGTCAACCTCGATCTGTGAGGTCGAAAAAGTCCACAATTTGCTCTGAATTTAAGCAATACATCCGCCTCAACGGTGGCAAACGTCCTATTAAAATTGGGGGCATGCCATAGGTAAATGGATGCCATAATTCTTAGGTACCGTTGCTGCTGTGGGAAGTTACTCAATGCAGAATTTCGCCTTAGCAATCATATTAGAGTGACTCCATCTCCTTAATTTGTGACCAGCATTAGCAACTCGATATGCCGAAATTACAGTTGCAAAAGAATCCACAGATCCTGACTCAACTTTAAAGTTTTTGGATTCTAGTGCCTGGATTTATGTAAAGGGCTTTGATTTATTTTATTCCTAGTTTGCTTCTGGTCATGAAAAAGCAAAGTGTCTGCTGTTCGTAGAAAGCT
This sequence comes from Isoetes taiwanensis, assembly GCA_021234155.1. Classification (NCBI taxonomy): domain Eukaryota; kingdom Viridiplantae; phylum Streptophyta; class Lycopodiopsida; order Isoetales; family Isoetaceae; genus Isoetes; species Isoetes taiwanensis. Next base: position 7,666,745 of record JAJEKV010000062.1, read on the forward strand.
TTTACAGAGCCTGTAAATAGGCTTGAATCTGGCTTCGATCATGAGAAAAGTATCAAAATTCGTCTGAATGCAATTGGGCAAAGTCGCATCTCTGGAAGGTTCCTCTTTGCAAAGAGCTGCAGTGTACAAATTTGTAGATTCTGCTTTCATGGCCGAGCAACAGAGATCCAAAATGCTGCCGGAATTGCCTCAAAATGCGCGTTTAAAACATTCTTTTGAGAATTGTGCCAAAAGATAGGCTAATTAAATTCCATTGGTTCGATACGCACATGGTTATGGGGCAAGGAATTCGAAATTTTATTGAAGGACCTATGGACTCGGCCACAAAAATCCAAGAACTTGTCTGCAAAGCGCATCAGTTGGGGCTAGAATCCATATTAGACTCTGTAATCGATGAATACGTCAGAAACTGCTATATGATTATGCGTTAAGCAACCCAAAATTTTGTTGAACTGGCCATGGATTTGCCCGTAAAAATCGAAGAAGATGTCTGCAAAACACATCGATTGGGGCCAGTGAGCACAGTACAGAGAAAGGCCTAGGGCTCTCTGGCTCTTGTTTTAAATTTGAGCCCCTAGATCGATGCGCCAGGTCTAAGGCCACTGTTTTCTGGATTCAACACTGCTGCTGCAAACAAAAAGCTTAGCCCCTTTTTATGATGTGGGCGATGGATTTCCCTATGTTTCCAACTGAATTAGCCTGCTTTTATCCCGGAATTAGCTGCCTTTATCTTTAATTTCCTCACCGAAATTGAAACGCTAGATTAACTATTTGCTTTCTGTTCTTACCATATAGAAGATTCTGGAGCTAGGGACAGCAACTTACCCGGATTTTTTCAGCTCTGGCTGGACCTTTCTTGTTAGTCTCGTGCAAAGCTTCTGCAAAGAACACAACGAATAGACCAATTACTAATCTATTTTGTTAAAATGGAGCCCTGGGTGGCATCTAACGGAGTAGAATGAGTGCAGCCGCCCTGTGTTTCCAAGCCTGGAGTCTTTAAACTACTTGGATGAAAATTGGTCCGAAAATGCATCCTAGAAAGCAATAGATTTTTTAACCGGAATTGAAACCAAAGTCATGGACCAAGCAATTCCCAGCTGATTTTTGCTTATTCTAAAACCACAATTAACTGGTTTTATCTTGCTTAGTCTCCTCACCGGAATTAAAAGGGAACGTTAGGTATTTAATTTAAGAAATGGACAATTTTCAATCAATTCTCGTTTGGTCCAAAGGAAATTTCATATCTCTTACTGCATGCAGAGTAAATCATGGCGCTACAGACACAAACTTACCCGGGGTTTTCTTGGCTCCGCCTGTACTTTTGTTGATAGTTTTGTGCAGAACTTCTGCAACAACAAATAGAGTCTATTACTAATCTAGTTCATACAACGGGGGGCCAGGCGGCATAAGGGAAGAGGCACGTGCACCGGGGGAAGCTCACGGCGATCTGAAAGTTTCTCCGGTTTGAATATAGTCAATTTTGCTCTTAAGCAATAACCGGAAGGTAGGTATAGCTAATTCTAAAATGCCTTTTTGGAACCGGATTTTTTTTTAATAATAATATATATAGAAGGATAGCACATCAAACCATTGAAAGGGGCATCAAACATATTAAGAAATTGAACCATTAAATTAAACCCCCCTTGACCCCCAGTTATTTTTGCTGATATTCATGCAAGACGTCCAACGGTTGGCGAGGAGCCCCAAATACATACGCCAATATATGTGTACCGTACTAAGCATACATGTGTACAATGCACCTCACAACCTTTGGGCTAATTGTGTATTTGAAACTGATAGTTATCTAAAACTTACAAATAAACGAGTTGCATCTAATGATGGTTGGGATCGTCCGAAACAGACATCCAACAGTTCGAGCCTACCGATGGACGCCCTGCACGAATATCAGCAAAAACAACTAGGGGGTCGGGTGGGTTTAATTTAATGGTTCAATTTCTTAATATGTTTGATGCCCCTTTCAATGGTTTGATGTACTATCCTTCTCCTTCTATTCTATCTATCATATCCTTATCTCTTATATATATACAATTATATTGTGTGTAGATGTGTGTAGACAGTTTGATCTCGGCCGTCCATCTCAGATCTGGACGGCCCACGTGAAGCCCCCAAATAACCCACCATAAATGACCCCTTTATTTGGGGCTTTTGATCTGGGCCCTAGAATGTGCTAGATCAATGACTCAGATTTAATTGCCAATACTAAATGTAATAATTAATGCCATTTATGTTGTAGCTAATGAGGTGGCATCGTATTGTGCCATTAAAGCCACATTAATACCCTTTTGTAACGTGGCATGCTTGGGTTTTAAATCAATTAAAATCTTAATTAATTAAATCTTTCGCCGTTCCTCTCTTTTTGTGATGGCAGAGCAGTGGCGATGGCGGAGCCGTGGCGCTCCTCGCCATGGCGATGGTAGGCTTTATGCATCCTTAGATTCTTGGCTATGGCTTCCGGCAAGTTTGATTTCTTTAGCATTTCAGTCCATCGCCATTGCCGGCCGAATCTGCGCCCATTGCGGCACTATCAAAATCCCTCTCTGGCGAAACGGCCCCTTGGGTCCCAAGGTCAAATTTCTTTCCCTTTCAATTGCAATACGCCTAACGATGCTACTCCGAGAGATATGGCAACTTCTAGTTTTTGAGTCTTTTCATATGAATCTGCGTGAGGTCCTCAAGAAGTTTGGTCGTAATATTGGTATAAATATGCAGGCAGTTCGTTCTTATGCAAAGCAGCTTTTTATTGCATTGAAGCACTTAAGAAACTGTGGCGTGCTCCAGTGTGACATAAAAGCGGATAATATGCTGGTACTGTCTCCTGTGAAATGAAATAGTACTTTTGATTTGTTTCCTTGCAAGGATTAAAAAATGCGGGGCTAATAATAAATTGCTCAATTTACAGGTTAATGAATCAAAAAACGTACTTAAACTTTGTGATTTTGGCTCTGCAATGTTCGCCGGGGAGAACGAGATAACCCCTTATCTTGTTAGCCGTTTCTACCGGGCACCGAAAATTATTGAGTTTACTCATCTTTTGGTTTTCTCCCTGGGAATTTGCTCCTCCATTTTGAGCTGAATGCCTGATTGTTTTTAGGGTCTGAAGCATGGATTTGAAAACACAAGACAAGATGTTCTGAATATGAAATTTCAATTGCAGAAGGAGTTTGTAACTTTCGGTATGTGCTTTTACTCATGTCATATTACATATTTAAAATTTCGTTAGATTGGCTGTCAAATAACGCGGAGTTCTGCAAAGATAGATTTGAATGCAAAATTATGTCTGTTTGTTTTCCAGCATCTTAACATGCAACCATAAAAGATTTCTGCCATCAATAAGTTAAACATGTGTCTACTTATCTTGCCCTTCCTTACTAGATCCTCTCCATGTTACCAGCTATAATTAAAGCTTACTAAAAGATATTTGAGAGCCTTTTGGTAGTATACTATTATAGCTGTGATGGCCACAAAGAGTTGATCCTTCAAGTTGTTAAAGCCTGAATTAAAAGGTAGATCAGTTATTGCTTCCATCACATGTGTGAATTTGCTAAGCGATATGCATCTTCCTCCAGGATAGTGCTGTTCTTGAGACTTATCCTCTTGTGCAAAAGTCTGCTCCAGCATTAGGGCTCATTATGTTTGCTGCATATGGATTGGATCCTTTAGCTCGGTTCTTACATGAAATTTTTTTAAGGTAGAGAAATATATATGATAATATTTTTTTCACATACATATGATGATGGTTTATCAATGTTTTCTGCAGTTAATCAAAGAAGATCAGGATTGGAATAAGAGCGATATGAAACACATTCTAGTCTCTTATATAAGGTCGTTATTGCTTTGGACAGGAGTCACTAGCATCTGCAGGTAGGCCTCTACAGATAGCATTCCCACATCCTGTTGATTATCCTAATTCCTAAGTTTTCAGAGCATTTGATCCTCTGAAACTATCGTGTGAAAGGAGTCAAACTATGAAAGAACGCCTTGTGCATTTTCTGCAGTCTTTGTCGACAGTCTTGGCATTTGCCATTTGTACGCAAGGGTATAGTAAATTTCGAATGCTTTACTGAAAGAATAAGATGGCTAACATGCCCTATGGGAATCTTCCAGCTTGGTGCAACAGGTCCATCAAGTCATCAATGAGCAAGAATTAGATAAAAATCTACCAGTAAGCTTTCTTATCATCTACATTTATGGGTGCTAGAGGTGGCAGCATGTGAAAGCATAGTGAATTTTCTGTACCAGTAACTATATCCATCATAGGGTAGAAACTCTTCTTTTACATCTCCTTAGGAACCTTCTTATGCACCACAAAAGTCTTGACAGCCCACCTCTAAGATAAATACTTTGCTAGGTGTCAACTTCCAATCTGTCTATTTCTTGTTTGTCTATTTCCTCTTTGCAATTTCAACTTCTTTTTTTTATCATGCTTTGGAAAGACAGAGAGGCAGCCAACTTGATCATCAAGAGAGAGCTTAATGCTTGTACATGTTTTGAGCCCGTGCCAAGAATGCAGAAAGTCAGTTTTGGAATTGTACGGTAAAGTTTGTTTGTTGTTTTTAGTCTACTTGATTCACTTTTTCGATAGTTCCCATACTATGGCTTCTAAAATTGCAAGGAGGAGAGTTCTCGGAGATTATCAAAGGACTTAAAATGAAGCGCAATAAAAGGCACATCTTTTATCTCGTTTGGTGGAGACAACCTCAATAGAATTATAGGTAAGTGACATGAAGACTGATGTTAGTGCAGCAATAATACGCAAATATGTCCAATAGCCAACATTTGGTACCATTTCGAGAACTGCTCACGAACACTTTGAGAACTAATTATCAGTGTTGTAGGTACATTTGTGTAACATCTATTGAAGTATTATTTGTGTAACTTGTTGAAGTATTAGTTGCCTAAGATTGCACGGGAGTCATTACAATACAAAATGTGAGATATTGTAATAACATGTTCCACCAATTTACCCAACATGACTTGCTAGAAAGTGTTTCTTAGCCCTTCCCTATCCCTTTTCAATGATAGCATATCCTTTTGCAAACATTTTGTCTTCAAAATTTTGAAATAAATAATATCAATTGGATTATAGATGCCACACAATCATTTACAAGTGCATTGAGCTAACTTATCGGAACGGTTGAACATGCACACAATGACAACCTTAGGAACATGTTTTCCACTAGAGGATCTTTATAGAATCTTGAAGAATTTAAAAGAATCTTCAGAGCTTTCGAATCTTCTATAAACCTTGAAATATAAAGAAATCCACAAATAATCTTCAACCATCTAGGTGAATGTTTATGAAATCTTGGAGTACAAGGGGTCTTCATACAATCTTAAGGATCTGGCAAAATCTTATGGAAATCTTCTCATAATCTTCATAAAATGTTGGAGGACCCGGAAAAACTTCATAGAATTTTAGAGAGCCTCTAAGGGAATCGTATGAGGATTGCAAACTCCAGGAAATCTAGGGTAAGGTCCATATAATCTTTGAGAATCTAGGGCAATTTTTATAGAATCTTAAAAAATCTAGGCGAATCTTCATAAGAATCTTAAGCTCGAACGAGACACCATACAATTTGTGTGCCCCCATAAAAGCTTAGGTTCGAAGTAGACACCTTATGAACTGCACACTTGTTGGGGATCCTTAGCTTCTAGTTAAAGGAATTGGGATTCCAATTGAGATGATTGAGATTATAACAACCCATGAAGGAGTTAACATTCACAATTTGAGTAGGTTGCAAGTGTGTGTGGATGCATTTCCTGAATAAATATGCTTATGCTACTCGTTAGAGGGACATTGAATTCGACTTATCTGAGCCAAAGGCACCCCACAGGCTAAAAATAAGGAACATCCTTCACCAAAAATGGATGCCGTAAAAAAAAACAACTAAGATAATTTGGTGCTTTGGAATGAATCTTTCTATAATCTTACGGAATACTCGCAGTATCCTGGAGAATTTTAATACATTGTTGAAAAACCTATGTACGTACAGTCGATTTCGTACACTCCCTTATAGTACAAATACTTTTATATATATACAATTATATTTGTGTGTAGATGTGTGTAGACATTTTGATCTCGGCCGTCCATCTCAGATCTGGACAGCCCACGTGAAGCCCCCAAATAAGCCACCTCAAATGACCCCTTTATTTGGGGCTTTTGATCTAGGCCCTAGAATGTGCTAGATCAATGGCTTATATTTAATCGCCCATATTAAATGTAATAATTAATGCCAACCGAGTGGCAAGAACCTATAGTTACAAATCTCGAGAGAAAGTCTTCGAGATGTTTCGGCAAAAAATATCTTTGAGATATCTGATTTCTTCAAGCCCTGACTGCTCTGCTCTGTTCGATAACCCATTCATACTCGATCCACTCCTCCGGCCAAGTTAGGCTTGGGATCTTGTGTTTTTTGTCAAAAATCCGTCTGTTTTTTCTTAGATCTTGGAGATGGCCGGAAAGGGTGAAGGCCCTGCCATTGGTATCGATCTTGGTACTACCTATTCTTGCGTCGGAGTTTGGCAGCATGATCGTGTTGAGATCATCGCAAATGACAAGGGTAACAGGTTAGGCATCTGTTGCTTTCCGCAGGGCTTCCTATTTCTTCTGCATAAATGTCTTCTTAGATTCGGCCCATGTTCATTCTGCTTCGAAGTATTTTCTTTTACCGTAGCATTGCACCTGTATTCAATTGATCCTTCATATGATCTACTTCTAAACGTGAGAAACCGAGCATCGCCAGTACGAGGTCTTTGGTACGACTGTCCAGGCACAGATTTGCAGAGATAATGCAACAGGTATTTTATAAGTTAAGAATGGTTTGTTTTTATGAAAGGGCAAATGCCAGACATGATTCTTAAGCTTGTGTTGCAGGTAATTAATTGCCGAGGGCTCTTGGTTGATGCATGCTTTTATGCATGAAGAACCACAAACAGGTCCCTTATTGAATCGATTTCGAGCGCTTATCCTTTTTGGATTTGCATTCCATCTATGTGCGACGGATTTGGCGATGTTTTTGGAGCTACCCCTTTGCGCATGATGCCGGTAGTGCTTATGCCCGGTTCAGCATCACTTACGGCCTCTCCTTTTTATTCTGGCGTCATTCACAGCCATGATTGGCAGACATAGCTGTGGTAAGCTTTTTGTTGATCTAACAAGGCAAATGCTTTCGAAGCTTGCAAATCAGCTATACATGTCTGCTCTGCTGTCCTTTGGAAACAAACATATGGTTAACCTGAAGAAGTACAGTATTTTGCTTCTGGATCTTCTGGTGGATCTGAAGACTGTTCTACAAGCTGACAATGGTTTCCTTCTTGGGCATTGGTTAGAGAATGCGAAGCAGGTAGCAACGTCTCAAAACGAAATGGAACTGGTATTTAGTTTTCCACAATGTTTATTGCCTTTTTGTCCCTTCGATTTGTCTCTTGTTTGGCAATTAAGCCCAATCGATCTGAGTTTGCATTTCCCTGCATATTGTGCTAACTCTGGGTATTTACCCTTTTTGCAGGCAAAATCCTTCGGGTTCAACTGGTGGTAATTTGAAGGCCAAATGCACGTGGTTACATGCAGAACAGGTGATCACGTACTATTTGTTTCATCAATAAAGAGATTTGTTTTGTCAATAAGGGGGTCAGATGCACATAATGGGCTGTGTCTTATCTTCTTGATTGTTGCAGTTACGTCAAAAAATCCAGCTTCAAGCTTGTTAGAATCCAGAAGCATGAGCGTGTCGAGTGCTAATACCAGGGCTACATGGATTTCATGTTCACCCTTCAAGAGACCGACAAAGGTATGCCTTTCTCTTTGGTTAAAACTCAACTTCTAATCTTGAGAGCTTAGCAGAAGGTAATCATTTTGCAGGTTTCTGTATTGTTGAAAGAGTTTAAAACCAGTAGCTGTTGCTTCGAACTTTGACAATGCTTATGAGGATGCACATAAAAATGAAAATAAGTCAATATGGCATTACACTCATATCTCCCTTCATATCGCTCATGCTAGAGGAGATAATCGTGCGTGTAATTGTATCTGCTAAAATAAGTATCCGAAATTGACTTCTGCCACTTCTACCTTAGCCAGATAAGGTCTGGCTTTCATATAGGAACATAATTTGGCTTATGACTTCATGCTGCTTACCAAACAATTTAGATTTCGCAATAAGCAACAGAAGAAGTGCCAGAAGGCACTATTTAAATCTTTATGCATGTGTGTTCCTGTTCTTCAATTAGTTTAATTATTTGGAGAATCTTTTAGTTAGGTATTTTTATCATTATTATTCCCGTAATTTTGATAATTGTATTTTACAAGAACATTTTTTTTCTAGATTCGGCGTTGGGATTACTTTCGAGGGCGGCTTTGTCGATACTTTTGACGTGGCAAACGTGGTCAGTCTGTTGTGTCCACTTTTCCTGCATGTATGTCTTGCTATCTGTTTTCTCTGTTTTTGTTGTGAAGCTTATTTGGACTAATGGGCAGAATGAGGCAACGGATGGCCTTGTTGGTGGAGTTCATTATGTCTAGAGTCCCATGCAGTTTTAGGCATTGCTACAAGCCGGATGTAACATCTTTGTTGCAAGAATCATTGGGGGTACATATTCTATCCCCGGAAAAAAAAAAGTGGTCTTTTATTTTATTGTTGGAAACTTAGGTTGTAGCCGGACTATGTAGTTAAACTTCACGTAATTCATTCTCCTTTCGATTTTCAATTCTTTAAGTGGAAGTGAAACCCGAACCGGACACTTCTCCCTTACTGCCTTTAGAAATGAATGGAGCCCAGGGCTATCTTTAAATATGAAGCTTTTTCGGTCTCATTTTGGATGCGAGCATCGGACCCAACAAATATGGTCGCTTTTAAGTAGTGTATGCGTTATCATCTTGTGTTTACCGCCAATTCGAGAAATTTAACTATTTTCACCTTCTTTGTGAAATCATCTTGTGTTTACTGCCAATTCCAGAGAATTTAACTATTTTCACCTTCTTTGTGAAATCCCTGTGCGTATAGCTACTATACTCGTAGTCTTTGAGCCATTTTTGAATCTTTGTGGCTATTTTGATTAATTTGAAATGGGCTGCAGGTTTTATGGAGTTCTGCTACTTCGATGTGATATTGGAACAAAGAAAATATGTTTATGAATGTAATATTTCTTCACACTAAGATGATGCATGGTTCTCTAGACAATTATTTTAGAAAAAATTTGTCCAACTAGCCTGCAGTTTGATCAACATGGGAATTTATGGGTAGTTGCTAGTGCAGCTGAAACAATGGTCATTGACAATTTTGGGCACCCTCTTGTGCTTGGCCAGTCCCTTTGTTTTGTGTATTTGGAATTTTGTTGACCGAGCACAATAAGCTTTTGACTGTGGCAGTTGGCCATTATCTTCCTCACAATCTTACACTCTAATAATGAATGAAAAATTGTTTCACCATCTTACACTCTAATAATGAATGAAAATTTGTTTCATTGTTAATACAACCGAGACAGAGAGAGCAGAGCACTACCATATTTAGCTTTTCTAGAATTCAGGTAGCTACATCGTGGTTTTAAATACCAGCGTTGCAATTTTTTAACACTTGTGAAAACTTGATTTGGGCAACCAGCCGTAAATGCATGATCTGACAATTCCACTCAAAACATTTTGCGTCGTTAAATGGCAATCGAAAATAATGTTCAAAGATTTGGAATTAATCCAAAACCATTTTGCAAACTAAAATAATGTTGAAAGATTTGCAAGTAACATAAAATCATTTTGCTTTGGGCCTTGGTTGGCAGTCTTTGATTGGCTCAGCAATATAAAAAGGAGCAAAATACCCTTCTTGCTTCCAGAAGAATGGTGCTTACTGGGTCTAGCATGAGGGTGGCAGCGGCCAGAAAGGCCACAGTAAGCTCTCAGCCTCTCAATTGTATACCTTTGTCCTTTAGGGGAAGATTTTAACATGAGTGGATGCAAGAAGCGTTGCAACTCTAAGCTATTGATCAGGTCTTGAAGGGCGCCTGCAATTTGATAGCTCATTGAGTTGTGCAACCGTTTAACACTAGCCCAATGAGTCATATGTTGAAGGGTTTTCAATAGCTGTAGAGTTTTGGATTGCAAATAACAAAGTTTTAACGGTGGATGCCATCGCAATGCGAGGTGTTGAATGAAAACCTTTTTCTCTTGCTTCTCAATCCCATTATGCAAGTTAATCCAAGGCAAAAGCATACACCATCATATGGATAATACTATACCTACTTTAAATGTATTATCATTGCATAAAGTAGGTCCAGCTGTTGTAATTCTGGTTGCAGATGAACAAGAGGCTGTTATTTTTTCTTCAAAAGGGAGCCAATTTAGTAGCATATCCTTGTTATCCACCATTCACTCAATTCAACTAACAAAATTTTCTTGAGATGGGTTCTATGATTTTGAACCTGGATATTTTGCATCCAACTCCAGAAAAATGTTGCATGATAATCGTTGAAACCTAGAGTTTTCGCATCCAACTTCTATGCTATTTTTGAATTATGCAAATCACTGGAGGTGAAGAGCTTCAAAATCATTCACAAAACCAAATAACTAAATAGATCGAGATGAAAATGGAAAAACCTTTCATTCAGGGGATATTAAAAAGAAGTTATTTAGGGAAGCCCTTTTAGCGCGAGTAAAATCCTTTGTTTAACATTTTCAATTGAAGAAATTATTTAGGGAAGTTCTTTAAGCACATGGGATTCAATCATGCATAAAGTTTTGGCATTAAACACCGGCGATATTATGAATATTGCGAGACCACACCAATTCATGGTTCAAGTCAACGTCGTCTCAAATAATGTTGCGAGTCCAAACATGGTTCAAGTCAACGTCGTCTCAAATAATGTTGCGAGTCCAAGAGAATCGAAATTCCAAAGAATTTTGAATATTCCAAAAGGAGGTCCATTCTGGACTAGGAAACAAGTTTTTACCATGGCACTTCCGACAACATTGGATGTTTTTTATTCTGTAGATGAAATAGTTCTAGTAAATAGTGTTGAACTTCTAACTGCTAGAAGTTCTAATAAACAATGGCGAGCTTCATTGAATGGCTATCAGGCAAGGCATTTAGCTTCAAACTTCATGATTTTGGACTAGATACAGACTCCCATTTGTGCGACAGGATAGTTGAGATGATAAAGTCTCAAACAAGAAGAACGTTAAAGACACTAATACTTCACCATGTGATGCCAATGAATTAATGGATTATGATACTTAAATTCGACTTGGACAAACAAAATTTGGGGGTTAACCTATGACTATAAACAGACTAAGAAGCTATATGAAACTATACGACAATGTTGAACGACCCAACTTCCACTATGAATTCTTCTAACTTAATTTTTGACACTCAACTTTAGATACTAATATTTTTAAGCTTTGATTTTACTCCCAAATCTTCATAAACCATGGTAACAAACCCACTTATAGTACAAATACTTGTATATATATACAATTATATGAGTGCTGCCAACATGAAGTAGAGATTTGGTAGAGATTGATCTCGGCCGTCCATCTCTGAGATGGACGGTCCAGACGGTGCCACCTCGTAACACCCCCAAGCATCCCCCTGATTTGGGGCTTTTAATCTGGACCATCGGATTTAGGGATTTGATCTAGGCCATCCATAAAAAAATTAATGATATTAAATGCCACCATAAATGTCCCCTTATTTGGGGCTTTTGATCTAGGCCCTTGGATTTAGGGGTTTGATCTTGGCCGTTCATACAAAGGTCCTTGACATTAATGCTATCCTAAGAAGTGGCGACATGTTATATGTTGTTTCCCTAGTTTTTCCTAAAGGTTTTAATGGTGGCGTGCCAAATTTTCGTGTCCCATAAGCGAATGACGTGTTATTGCCCATGGAATAGGGTAGGCCTGATATAGGAGTGGAAAGGGGGATGAAGATGCAAGTTTTTTATGAGGGGCGGCTATGGCAGTGTCGGGAACACGTGGAGATGAGGTTGCGGGCTGCCCTGTTAGCCTGCTCTTATCGTTAACTTTTCTTTTTTTATCCATGCGACCTCCACGACCTCTCAATTCCTTTGTGATCCGCAACTCCGGTGGCCCTAGCGATGTCTTCCCTCGGTTCGGAGCTCGTCTTCCTCATTCTTCAGTTCTGGAGGAGGAGAAATTTAGAGAAACCGTTCATAAGTAAGTCTTCTCTTTCTCAATCTTCGGAATCCCTCCTTTCCGCTTACCGAACTTGCTGCGGTTGGAGCAAGAATCGGGATTCTGGTTTTACAAAAGTGGGCGACAACCGTTATTCCATGAAGATTTTCTTCGAGATTCGGAAGCAAAAGTACCTGGAGGCTTTGGACAAATTAGTGCAAAACATTTATCTTCAAATTTGAAATGCGGATATGGCATTTTTTTCCCTTTTATTCAAGTGGTTGTTATCAACTTTTTGCTTTCAATCATTGCTCACGGTATCTCACTAATATTGCACTTTGCCATAGCAAGTGATGCATGCCGTGGAAATCTAAAATGGCATAACAGTCTATCAACTTGGTGGTTGAATTCTATCTTTGCTACAACCCGACATTGGATTTGGAGCACGAGTGGAGCATAGAGCAAGGTGAGCATCAGTAAATGTTTTTCCATTTCCTTGCATCGTAAATGCTTTCCTAGTTGTTACACTATTAATGCTTTTTAATTTAATGCATTGTCCGGTAATCAAGGCTTATATTTCTATCTTCCGGTCCAAAAGCTACGATTCTCCGAAGTTTGCTAGCTTCGGATCTGGAAGTACATTTGGATTTGTGTGGCTTGTGTTTATTTATACGTCCTTTTGTTGGATTTTTAACCTGATCCAAATAGCTTAAGACTGCTCTAACGATTACAAATTTGCATGTGTGCTCTGCCGCCTTCTTCATAGCTCGAGCTCTATTGTCTGTTGGAAGAAGTCCCGTTGTAGATCTGCGCAGCCAAAATGATGTGATGGGAACAGAGAAGTCTTGTGATCCATACAGAACACGGGAAAAGCTACCTTGGGCAGACACGGATGTTTACAGGTTGGCACTGGAAGTAACACACATCTCTGTTGATAAAGAACAGCTTGAATATGCTGCAGCAGCATTTCGAAAGTATAGGTATTTGTCCCAACTACTTCCCCTCTTTGTTACGCAAGGCTGACTCCCAGATGGTGATGAAAACAGAGACAACTAAAGCAAACAAAACCTTCTGATCTTAATCAAGACACATCTTACAATACCCTGGCAATTACCCAATTCAAACTGCTGATAGTGATTCACTGCATAAGAAATTATCCAGCTAAATAAGCCAGAGCACAGAAGAAGGTGATTCACCGCTACAAGCAAATTCCAGTTAGTAAAACCGGAGCAAACAGGTGTAAAGCAAAATAGATCACTTATCAAACAAGCAGTTAGCAGATCTTTAGCCTCTGACAGGTTTTCACAGATCACAGCAGAAGATCGTTCAGCTGACTTCTCTTGATCCTCCCAATCTTATTGGTACAGCAACCAGCTATTCATATGTTCTTCTGCTGCAGCTTCAGATGACCCAGACGACTCATGAGATCATCAACTCCTTCTATTCCGCTTCAAGCAGGAGGCACCAGCACCAATCTTCAACAGCTACCTCTGCTGCTACTGTCGGAGCGCACAAACCAGGCCGATTCCTCTCACGGCAAACCCAAGAGCGTTTGCAAGCCGCATCAAATATCAGCTGCTCTTCCGTTGATTTCCCCTGTCCCGATCTCTGCTATTTAACTCAGATTTGCACCCACCGACTTGTTGCATGATGACATGTGTCGGTCTGATAGTGATGGACCTTATTATTTTTTTTTTAGTACAACAATGGCATGAATATCCAACATTTCCCCTTCATGCCTTTGTTATCTTATACCCAACAATTCTTTGAACAGATTAAGCTTTCTTTCTGTCATTGCTTTGGTGAATATATCTGCTGCCTGATGTGCGGTTTCCACATACTCCATTGTAATTACATTGTTTGCAATAAGATCCCTTATAAAGTGAACATGCAACTCGATGTGTTTGGTTCTCTCATGGTGCACAGGATTTTTTGCTATGGCAATACAACTGAGACTATCAGTGCGCAATACTGTTGGATGATCTTGAGACACACCTATTTCTGTCAAAAGCCTTCTCACCCATACTATTTCTTTAGCTGCTAACGAAGATGCTGAGTATTCTGCTTCAGCTGACGACATGGCAACGGATGATTGTTTTTTGCTTCTCCATGATATTGTACCTCCTGCAAGAACTAGAGCATAACCAGAGCAATACCTTACACCCCTTTTTGTCAAATCTTAATTCATATCCTAAGTCAACTAACTGACTTACTGAAATAAGGTTCTTATACAAGCCTGGTACACACAACACATCGGAAATATTGACTCTCTTTCCTTGCAGATCGAACAATTGAAGCATTCCTTTCCCGGTTACGCTCTGCAAGTCTCCATTTCCTAACTGTACATGGCTCAAGTGTTTACTAGCATGAACATCATCTAGAAAATCAGTAGAATTAACTACTGATCGTTCAGCTCCACTATCAACTATAAATTCATCAACCTTGTTGTTAGAATAATAATCATCACATGTTGATAGTATAACAGGTTTTACCTCTTGATCATCTTGATTCTTAGCAGAATTATCTTCAACAACTTCTTGAGTTACATTAACTCTGGCTGCTCCTCTTCTTCCCCTTCCCCTTGACGTACTACCTCTTCCCCTCAAAGCAAAGCTTGCTCTATCAGCACTCCATCTTCCTCGTCCCCTATCAAGATTTTTGGGACTAGAACAATTTGTGGAAATGTGCCCCATACCACCACAATTATAACAAGACATCTCTTTATTTAATTTTGGACAACTTGCTTTTAGATGCCCCATTTCGTGACAATAAAAACAAGGACCCATACTTCTTTGATGTTTAGCCTTTGACTTCTCAACAAACAAGACCTCAGGACTTTCTTCTTCCTCATTACTCATTTTTCTTTGCTCAAGCTCTGTCCTTATTAATCTTTCTGCTTCATCACGATTTTTTATTGTGGTTCTTATTAATGTGGACAACATATCATACCTTGAAAACGCACGGGCTATTGCCAGAACCTGAAATTCATCACTTAATCTTGCTCCCGCTGCCTCCAAATCAGCAAAAATATTATCCAGTTTTGAAAAAAACTCTGTGATACTTTCACTTTCATTATATTTCAACTGTCTTAATTCTCTGTCTAAAACATCCAACTGTGAAGATGATTTTCGTTCATATTTATTGAGAAGGTATGGCCACATTTGCTGAGGATTCAATCCTCTCATTCTAAGCAAGATACTAGGCCCAACTTTACATGCAATAATCCCTCTGGCTTCTCTAAGTTTTTGATCAGAATATGTACTAGAACTTTCAGTCTTACCAGAACCTTCTGCAAGCTTGCTTTCCCCTTCACCGATTTTCATCTTTCCCAGTTTCGCAAGGATCTCCTTTAGGTCCTTTCCCTCTGGCGGCTGCACTATCTCCATCAATCCTTCTGCATTCAAGACCTCCTGAATTTTCTCTTTCCAGACTTGAAATCCTGCACCACCATTATATACTTCTATTGCACTAAGAAGCGCAGCACCAAATCTAGTTGCCATTATTTAAGTTGCTCTGATACCAATGATGAAAACAGAGACAACTAAAGCAAACAAAACCTTCTGATCTTAATCAAGACACATCTTACAATACCCTGGCAATTACCCAATTCAAACTGCTGATAGTGATTCACTGCATAAGAAATTATCCAGCTAAATAAGCCAGAGCACAGAAGAAGGTGATTCACCGCTACAAGCAAATTCCAGTTAGTAAAACCGGAGCAAACAGGTGTAAAGCAAAATAGATCACTTATCAAACAAGCAGTTAGCAGATCTTTAGCCTCGACGGGTTTTCACGGATCCACGCAGGAGAAGATCGTTGGTGACTTCTCTTGATCCTCCCAATCTTATTGGTACAGCAACCAGCTATTCATATGTTCTTACTGCTGCAGCTTGAGGATGACCCGGGCGACTCATGAGATCATCAACTCCTTCTATTCCGCTTCAAGCGAGGAGGCACCAAGACCAATCTTCAACGGCTACCTCTGCTTTTTCTTGTCGAGGCGCACAAACCAAAGCCGATTCTCTCTCACGGCAAAACCCAAGAGCGTTTGCAAGCCGCATCAAATATCATTTGCTCTTCCGTTGATTTCCCTGTCCCGATCTACGCTATTTAACTTTCAGTTTGCACCCACCGGCTTGTTGCATGATGACATGTGTCGGTCTGATAGTGATGGACCTTATTATTTTTTTTTTAGTACAACAATGGCATGAATATCCAACAGATGGACATGTTATGGTGTGAGTTCTAAAGGTCTGCTTTGCACATGTTGTGGTGTGAGTTCTATATTCAAAGCACTGGGGTAATTTTAGGCTATGGTGGGTTCGTTTGCAATTCTTAGTTGTCATTTCCATCATTCTAATGGATGTATTGCCTCGATTCAGATGGTTGCCATTTCAATCACCTCATGGGAGCATATTGTTGCAGGACCTGCCGTATGGGCTTTGATAATCAGTACGGCCTTAACAGTCCTGATCAACTCATTTGAAGCCTTCTAATGTATGTAGTACCTAATGCAGCTTCAGAGATCCTTTTCCTTAACAGGGTAGAGCAACATTTTGCTCAAGAATTTAGATGGAAGTCTGTACTTCTTAAATGATTGAGGTAGCAGTTGGAGCACTTCTTTCTGCATAAGTGTTAGTTGATTTACTAATTTGGCACAAAATTTACAGGCATTTTTGGCATATGGTGTCCCCAAGAGCGAGCACAAAGTTTACCAATTGATGCAGAAGGTTCGCTAAAATTTCACGATCTCTCCATTAGGTTATCCATGTAGTTAAAGCTTTTTTTGTCACCGCATGCATGCTCGTTGTTGGGGCCACTCATTCGATGCTCTTGCCATTGAATATGCTTTATTAAAAGGAAGGCCTCTGCGTAATGTCCCCAGTTGTAAGTAGTTTATTCCCTTTCCTATAGGTTACCTTTATATAGAAGCCACTGACTTGTTACTATTGGTAAAACAATTTAAATCTTGCGGGCATTGTTCTTGGCCCTTCACAAGGTTAGACTGCCGAGGAGGAGCAAAGTAAATTTTCAATTGATTATCCTGAACCACTAATAATGTTTGCATTGTCTTTGTGGGATGGGCTCTTCCCTTGAGGTATGGTACCTACAACGTTGTTCCTGTATATGAGAATTCGCTATAAATCCTACTTTTGTGACTTTACCTAACAGCTATCATTCTTTCAGGTTCGCATATATAATACAAAGAATGTTCATGAGCAACTTGAAGCATCTTTGCATGACTACAATGTGCATCAGTTGGTCTCGATCTAAGAAGCAAATTGCAAATTCCTAAAATGGTTTATTTATATGCACAAGACTTTGTTGAAGACATGTCACTTTTGGATTGGATATGCCATCATCACTTTTGCATCTCAAGTGGTTGTCATCGGAGAATGTGTGCAGCAAAGGAAACAAAGATATTTAAGCTTCCGTGACTTTGTCATACTTCCGTTTGATTTTGGGTTTTGTTATCTGTTTCTTCCTCGAAACCCTCTCTTGACAACGACAAGCGTATACCATATCACCTGTATGACAGCCCAAGATCTATTGCGAGGAGCCAACTTTGCATCCGCGAGAGCGTGCATTTTGAGGATTTCATTATGACCTTTCTAGAAATCTTTGGCGGTTGAGAAGATTAACCATGCCCGAACAGTTTACTCTGTTCCAACGTGGGTCCCGATCTGCGGCAAATATTATCGCCAATGCCCTTGTTTACGTGACTATTGGAGGAAATGACTACAACAATTATCCTCTGCGCAACTCCGGTCGGAGGGCAATTTAGCCCCTGGTCAATTCAACGCCTTTCTCATCTCTAATTTGAGATCCCAACTAGTGGTAAGCATTTGTGAAAAATAATTAACAAGAATGCTAAACTCTAATAGTCTCATTGTTTACGTATTTATTTTTTCGCCCGACAAATGTACAACTTGGGTTTTGGCGGCGTCTCTGCCAAGGTGTGAATTCTGAGATTTTTTTGGGGGGTAACTCTTCTTTGTACATTTAACTTTCGGACAAATTGTCCTTTTGGCTTCTCAAAATGTCTTCATATGAACGTAATTCAACTAATGGCAAATGTGAACATATTGAGAGTACTGACAGTATTTGTTTCATTATGTCATCTGTTATATTGTTTGTTATGATGTCTCTAATATTATGTTTTCTTCTTACTACAGGCACATATCTGGTCAGCAAACAGCAGGAACACGATTGCAAATTAAACGGGAGTGTTGCATCACTCCCGTTTCAAAGATTCCCTTTAAAAAAACACCAAGTTTCTAAAATAAGCCTTTTTTTTATAGTTGTTGAGAATTTCTAGAGGTTCGCATTTTTTTTATGCCATTTTGGCCCATCATTAGACGAAAACTTTGTATTTATGAAACAGAAATCATAAAAATAGCGAAATTTAGGCATAGACTTGAAGAGACTGAAAGCATTACAAAAAAACAAGCACCAGAATAGAAAGGAAAAAAAAGTACTATGTTTTTATTAAATTGTTGTACATCAATATTGAAGATTCATTGTAATAAGTAATGATAATTTAAATATGCAGTAGTCAAAGATCTACATCATAGTCCTCCTCATTCTTTTTTTGCTCTCGCCATCTCGTCCTTACATTCTATCTCTCCTTTCTTTGGAGACTTGAGTTTTTATCCTCCTTGTCCTCTGGAATGGTAGCTAAAGCTACTTCTTTAAGCTCTGCAAAGGTTGCCTCATCGTCTAGTGAGCCGGAGAATGGAGGTTTGTATCTCGAGGGCGTTAGTTTAGCATAATCGGATGAAGACTTGGCCCCTAGCTCTTGATGTTCATCCGTAAAGTAGGTAAAGCGGCCGGTCTCATCTTCACAAAATTAACAACATCCTTATCAATATCCACGGCTACAGTTCGCGGCCCTTCTTAAGTGCACATGCGATAGTAGTACGAGAACCGGAGAAAGCATCAAGCACCCAATCTCACGGGCGAGAACATGTCCGGGAGATGGTTGATGAGCTTTGTGGTTTACGGTAGTGATTCACAATCCCCGCCTTGTGCGGTTGGGTCCCTACAATTTCTCGTAACAACTTCTTTGGAAACTCAAGGGCGTTTGAGAAGTTTTGGCCAGGGCGGTGTTGAAGTGTTCCATGGTCCTCTTCCCATCAAAACTCCAATAAGCTACATGAAGGTACTCTACCTTGCTAAGCAACCTTGGTCCTCCACCATGGTAGTTGATGTTAGTTTTGTACCTAGTAAAACATTTAAAGTGATGTTTACTTAGCAAAAACAAGAACACACTTCCGAAACGAGAAGCGAGGAAATACTATTCCTAATACACTACGTAAGCAAAGAGAAAAGTAATCATTTCGGAATAAGACTTACCGCACAAAGGTTTTCATATCCCACTGAACCCGGAGAACCAAAGTGGTTTTAAAAGGCTGATTCTACCAAGCCCGGTGCATGCTCGAATGGAAAGTAACTAAACGCCAATGTTTAGCCGTTGTGATCTGCTTGATTCCATCAATAAAAGCATTAAACTCTGAAAATTTGAAGGGCTGGTCGTCATATCTGCTGTCTTTAAGCTTAAACCCGTAGGGAAGATCAGCAATAACCAAAGTGAAGTCCTGTGGCTTAACCGTTCCGACTAGCTTCGTGCAATCACCATGAATGATTGAATATAAATTGTTTTGATCAAACATGCAGAATCTCTCGTAGTCGGATGGTTCTAACTCAACAGTTCTTACGTCCATTAACGACCTCTCTTCCCGTGCTGTTCTAACCAAATGCATGAAGCCCTCGGGAAGGTCTTTGTTTTTCTTTTTGCTCTGAGGAAAAACATGACAACAACTGTAAGGAGATCGTGTGTGCAAAGGCGAGGAATGTTGAGAGTACTTACCCAGCCCTCAAAATTTGGTGCATATTGCACAATTCGCTCGTCAGAAGTGGCTACAGGGTAGAGTTCCTTGCACCTTTCCCATGTCTCTCGTTTAGTTGCTCCATCAAACATGTTTGACATGTTATGACGTTCTTTTGGCTGCAAGGCGTTAAGGAAACAATGAGTTAGAAAGTAAGAAACAAGGCAAAGAAGAAGAAAAACAAATAAAAGTCAAGCTAAATGTATTACGGAATACAAACCGTTTTAGCGGTGATGTTACCTCTAAACAAAATGCATTGTGTATTCCGGAATACACATTGCTTCTCTGAAGAAAGCAATGTGTATTCTGGAATACACAATACTTTTTTAGAAGAGGACATGTGTATTCCAGAATACACATGGCTTCCTTTACATGGGCAATGTGTATTCCGGAATACACATTGCTTGTCTCTAGAAAAGCATTGTGTATTCCGGAATACACAGTGCCCATGTGAAGAAAGGTATGTGTATTCTGGAATACACTATCTACCCCGATGTTTTTGGGACTCTAACGTCTAAAGAGTAAAGTTTGTGGCAGAGATCTTACTTGTGCAATTCCTTTGACATTTCTTCTAGGCTAAACTCCTTGTCAACAACTTTTTGGAGAAGCCTCTCCAAAATCTCTGTGTCGGAGAAGCCCTGCATTTCTCGCCAGACGGTAATGGTCATTTCTTTTTTGGGCACGTCAGATGATTTTTTCTTGGCTGTCTCCTTGCCCTTGCTCTTTAACTCCCCTCGTTCGAACATTGAAAATATCTCGTCTTGGAGTTCCCAAATCTGTTCAAAAAGATTTCACGTGAGATAGTTGATTTGTTATTCTGGAATACGTTTTGTGCTTACCTTGCCATCTCTAAAAGCTAATTGAAACCAGTTATCGTGGCCAATAAGAGACTGCCTTTTATTGGCCTCGTCATATTTTAGGCAGCATTCAATGGCACACGCCTCCTTAAGCTCCAAGGAAAACGCTGGCTTCTTCAGGTCCTCACCGTACTTTTCCTTGAAAATTACGTACTCCCTGTGCATGAACCGGATCTTGTCGTGCCAAGCTCATCTTTAGTTTATATTAGTTATCGGCATTGTGGGTGTTGGCAAGCGATTTTTCGCTTCTTCATCGGTAAGACCCGCGATGAAGCCAGTATTGAGGAGGGCGGAGAGGTACCTCGGGTTCTTCTTCTCTTTGTAAAGTTGCCTTCTTGCCTTGAAGCTGTGATTGCCTCCCAAGACGTAGTGAGTGTAGATCTCTGAGTTATCACTATCATAATCCTGGGGGGTTTTGCACTGCTCCCTGTCAACAAGGACAACTATTGGGGCCACATGAGCATTTGGATTGCTCCTTATTCTGTCTTTCAGGTTCCTCAAGTGATCTGCGTAAATTTTGCGAACCTGAAGTGGCCTTTCACCAGCTTCATTTTTTGGTGGAAGCTTCATACAAGTGACTGGCAAATAAATAACACCTTGCACAAACTTGTGCAGGTTTATCTCCTCCATTTTTTCAGATGTTTTATCAACTTTTTTTTTTTTTGATGATAGCAACACCGGGTGCTTTGCCTTTCCCCTTCTTCTTCTTTTGTGCCTCGGGGCATCTTACATTTGCAATCAAAGCCGTTTGCTTTTTTTTAGGCTCTTTAGCGGCAACGGTTTGCCTTTGCCGCTTTGGTGGTGGTGACGGTGGCCTTTCGTCGGACACTGATGGACTCCCAGATGGTGATGCACTGCTCGGGCTATCTGGGTTATCTTCCCCTTCTTCTGACTCGCTGTAGGGGAAGTCCTCGCTCGTTGTGCTTCGAACGTAGTTAATGATAGAACAGAGCGACTTCTTGTTCAGGTAGTGAGAAACATACTTGTAAAGAGGATGTGGATTTACTTTCACCACTCTAAGGTATGATTCATCAACATGAATAAAGCCTTGGGATGTCTGAAAAGAAAATCTCCCTTCCTGACCGGACCAGCTACCTCACTGACGGCCTGGATGGTGCCCATGCAGACAAACTCCCTGTCATCGTACCTTTTGGTTCCAGGGCTCCGACAGACATGTAGAAAAGTCAGGGTGCTGTACTTTCCTGAAGTACCCCTTGTAAAGAACCATTGAGTCTGGAAGTTTTCGTAGATAGCTGGCGCAGCTGACTCCTCAAGCCTTCTCTGTGGGTGCGGTTTTTGTACGACTTTGAGGGGCCTTTTCTGTTGTTTCTTGCTGTTGTCTTGTCTGTGCAAATTGTTTGTAAACACGACCATGTTAGAGAAAACAGTAGCCAAAAACTATTCCAGAATACAAAATGTCTTGCAAAAAGGGAAAAAAAGGGCAAAAAGAGGACAAAAATGCCAAAAAAAGCACTGCAATCTTGACAAAAAAACTGGTCTAAACAAGCTTTAAATGCAGCAAAAACGCCTAGATTAACTAAAAATCGCATGGAAAAGTAACCTCTTAAAACCTAAAAACACGAAAGTGTATTCCGGAATACACTTTCGCCTTCGACTGAAGGCCAAAGTGTATTCCGGAATAAGAAACAGACATGCAAATGATTGTACGTTGTACTTTCTTACTGACCTGTCCATGTTCTCTCTATGTAAATCGGAATACAGTCTCTGAATATTATAATCGAGTATTTGGCGTGGCTTGAGCTCGAGACTGAATACGCAACCCGAAGGCGTAGAAATTTCCTTTTAAAGGTATCATTTTCGTCTTGCTCTTTTTCTATGTGATGCGAATACGTTCAGCTTTACTATCCTACTCTTGTGTATTCCGAATAGCTTTTATTTTGACTTTCACTTGATTAGTCTTGGAACTTCTACTTGTACTCACGTTGGCGTGTATTCGAAATAAGAAAAGCTGCATTACGTAAAAGTTTCTCAAATCTCTTTACTATTTTGCGGTTGTCAAGATGACCGAACCGCCGTGAACAAGCTTCCACCACCTTTTGTTGTCTCAAGCTCGTGCGGTTCGAGGACACGCTTGGGAACAACGTCATTTCTAGTGAAGACCGGCATTCTCCGAGTCCTACCTGCTTCATCGTTGTTGCTTCTCAAGACACACCGAGTCCGACACAAATGACTTCCACCACCCTTCCAACCGTCACCAAGTCCTCAGGCGGCCTGCTGGCATCTCCTTCCAAAGAATCACCACTAGTTGGGAGCGGGTTGCCACCACCCTTTGTTCCATCCCGGACTGCGAAGCTCCACAACAAAGGTCTTTGAAGAACAAGCTACCCCCCTTTATAGTTTAAGCCCCTTACGTTGCAAACATACAAGGAACCGCGAGAAAACGTAAGACCGTGAGATTCACTACAATTTCTCTCACCGTGACTTCACTACAAATGAGGACGGCGGCTCCGATGCACTCCTCTTCACACAACAACGGTTGTGACACATGGATTTGCGAGAATTCCAGTCGCTCTAAAGGAGATGTTTGCAAGAACTCCTTTTCAAGATGGTACAAGAACGGTGATGCCACAACCTCTTATGGGCCATCGCCATCCTTTAACACTTGTACCCCGCCTATTAGGGAACAACTTCACGTGGTCTGCTTTTCCTCTACAAGCACACCACTTTCGGGACGAGGAAGTCACCCCCCAGTAGAAGTTTCATCGGAAGATGAAGACACCAACGAGGAACAAAGAGATTACATGTTCTCAAGCCAATCTTCAAAGAAATTCAAGGTGGATTTTGGTTTGAGGGCGTGCTCCTCTCAAGAAGAAGAAGAAATCTTATGGATGAACACAAAATGAGGAGACTTTTGAGAACTAAATGCTACTCATTGGGTTGCATCAACAATTTAATATGGCTAAATTACGAAAGCATTAGAGACAACTACTGTTCCATGACATTGGCGGACGAGAATGCCTACTTAGCTTATCATGTAAGACCGGACCAAGCAACACCTTCTTGCACTACATTAACCGTCAAGAAGTTTGCCGTAAATGCTTTATGGTTGTCCACCGTTTAGGGTCCACCGGGAATGTCCAGAATACACAAAAGACCGGACAAAAATCCAAAGAATCGATGATCATTGTGGGCCAAGAAGAGTTGTAACCATGCATGCCCTTCTTCTTTGTGTCATGGATGGAGAAATATTTTAGAGAAACATGTGAGAAGCTACCTAACAAACAACATGTATCATTTAACGATAACATCACCAAAAAGATGTTTTTAATGAGTACAAAGAGACTTGCACTCGGCTTGAGACATCTCTTACTCACACTTCACCGGTGTGGAAAAGTGAATTCGGTCTTGTGAAAATTCCTAGAAAACATAGAATGTCCGTTTTGCTTTCGAGGTGTCGCGAAATTAAAGAGTCAACGAGAAACCGCAAAAGGCAGAGGTCGAAAGAAGTAAGCTCATGTTCTCCAATCTCTCACTTATTTCGGAGAAAATGTTTTGACCTGATTTCTTCTACGATATTGTGCAAATGAGAACCTTGCCCGGACATCGTGAACAACAAGCGTGAGAGAGAGAAAGAAAGCTTGCCAAGCATAGAAAAAAAAAAGCTCTTGAACGTCCAATTTGCAATACATGTCATTTGTGATTGATGGAATGGACCAAAAAACAACTCTACCACATTTCTTGAACATTCCTAAGGATGTGCGGAGGAATGTTTTGTTAAGGTCCACCTTGTAGGAGCTATGGTCTTCAAAGGAAGTCTAAAGTGCAAAGTATTTTTGACGTATCAAACTTGCATGGTGACCCGAACCTCACAATTACAATTCTTAACAAGGTCCCGTATGTCGAGCAAGAGCAATTACCACCGTGCTTTATCCGCAACTTGACAATACTACAAGGGAGAACAAGAATCAAACACTCTTTAAGTCATCATTGTTAGTGGAGCTAGGGATCTTTAGAAAAGTGAAGCTTCGGTTTCTTACTTGTAGGCCACACTCATGATCCAGATTGACCAAATGTTAAGCAGATTTTACGGCGCCTTAGAAGGAAGAAGGCTTTCATCTTCCTTCTTTAGTTCTAATTATTGAAGATTCTTACACTCCTACTCCATTAATTCGATCTTCTTAAAGAGACCGCTGATTTTAGAGAGTTTGTTTTCTCTCAACGTTCAAACGAGAGAACAAGGCGTGAACAAGTTGAATGATCTCACCTTCGACATCATATCAAGTTCTACTTGAAGGATGGCCAAAGCTTCTTCTGAGGGGAAGAAGTATACCACAACTAAGGACCTGAGTCCACCCGGGGATTACGCTTCCTTAAATATATTCCGGACACTTCCTTCATAGAAGCGTCTTGAACAACTTCCTCTCAAAAATCCTAAGGAGTCCAAGCGGAAGAAAAGTACCCCGAGTCATCCTTAAAAGCCATTGAAAATGGAATTTCCTCGAGCTTTAAGTACTTCTTAGAAGAAGATCGGATGTGGTGGAGTAATTTCTTTCTCGAACAGAAAATTGTTGTACAAAATATAGCTCTAAGACGGTTGCAAGAACCATTTCAATGGCCTAACACCTTCCATCAACCCCAAAGACCAAGGGTCCAAGCGATTACTACATTTGCACCGGCGGTAGAAGACGAGGAGGACCGAGTCATGTACCTCGGACCAAGGCGCAGAATGAGCCTCAAGGTAATATCCGCGAAATTACCAAAGGTATGCTAATTGCTCTTCCGACCGAGGAGGATGACAAAGGTCGGCCACTTACGGATAGCAAAAGTGCTTGACCTGATCAAGGAGGAAGGCTTAGTCACTAAACTCAAGATTCATTGGCTTGCAACACGCTCAGAAAATGCTTTTGAAGGTAGATATGAGTTAGAAATGAGAAGCCAAGGAAAAGGGAGAAAGTCCAAGAAGGTGGGTTGTAGGGACGAGCTGAACCTTAATGACGTGACTATTTTGTGCTATGATTTTAAATTGAAATCTGACAATCGTCTACGCCAGAAGACTATCAATTTGCTTAAAAAAGCTTGTATTTAAGAAGATGATGAAGAAGGTGGTGACAATGCTTCACCGATGCGGTGATAGTGATGAGGAAGATAACTCAAGCACTTCCTCGGATGATGATTGAAAGAAGTGAAGGTGATGACGATGGCATAAATGAACATGAAGACGTCCTGGATCCCTCTCTCATCACTCCTCACACTTTTGCACATAACTGAGTCTTAGAAAAACACTGTAAATTTTGATGTGAATATGAAGATTCTATCTTCAAATTTTGAGAATACTACAGTTTCAATTACAGACTTACTTCAATTTTTTGTTAAATATTTTATCCACTGAAATTAGAGTTTCTCTCTTAAAACATACTTTAAGAACATTCTTTTTGCTAAGAAAAGTGACACTTTAAAAAGTCAATTCCTTAGTTGCAAAAAAAATTAGTCATTTTGGGGTCAAAATAGAATTTCATGCATCTTTTTTTTTTAAACCTCATTTTACCCCCTTTTTTGTAAAAAAAAAAGGGAATCTTTGAGGAATATTCCTTTTGCTCTCGTTTCAATGATTTGCTCCCGTTTAATACGCAACTTTGTTCAGGATGCATTGCTCACAAAAGATAATAGAAAATTGGCTATCCCTTTCTTGCTATTGATTGCACAACAAAGGTCAAAGTAAAAGGCTTACTAGCTATTAAATGATGTGTATTTCATAGGCTTGGTGTGATCTCATACACGATGTCTTCATTTTTAGCATTATTACAAGTGCCAATGTCGCTCATTATGAAGATGGTGAGTGAAGCGTTATGATAGATGCCATGGAGCCTTTGTTACAATTTGTTGATTTCTCAACCGTTGCTTTTTCCCCAACAATAACATATGCACATTAAGTGGCTTACATCTTGTTACGATACACACAAGTAAATGTTGAGGTTTTGCAACGTTTGCATTTTTCCTCGTGTTTAGCATGGTTGATCACATTATATTGTGCAAGATTTGTTCAGACATTGCATGTTCTCTTGGCATTTTGGGCTGCGACAAGATTTATTTACCAATCTTAATATGAGTTTAAAATCTTGAAACTAGGAGTATGTGGAATTTGATGTGGGCTGGGGACGGGGGTAGCAATGGTTAAAGTTTGTGAGGTAGTTTATATTAGTGACGATGTTAGTAGTTGGAGTTGCGTTGATCATGTCTTTACATGCATTCCCAAAGAAGTGTTTCACCTAATGTCTTTGAATAATTTCCGTTGCATGGCAGACAGATTTCTTTTAGTTCTTCATTAGCGAATTGTTGTCGTCGCATTTTAAAACCGTGGTACCTTAAGGATTTTAAAATTAGAATTATGTTTCAAGTAACGTACGGTATTTTCATAAGAAGGTAGTTCTTATACAATGTAAATGATAGGGCGTCAGGAGTGGGTTACAGTAATTTTGCCCTAGGTTGATGTGATACTGCCCCAGCTGAAATATCCACCCGATTGAACCCATTGGACATGGGTGACTATGATCTTGCCTTGGATTGATGTGTTATCACCCCTCCAAGGAATTGAACTGGTTGGGTGCAACGAATGAGTGACCATAGTCATCTTGCTTTGAGTTTGTTTGATGCCTCTATCTAAAATAGTGTAACGAGTGACCATAATCAATCTTGCCTTCATATGTGCAATACCCCTTTTTTAGAATATTGCAAGGTTAATATTGCCTTGAATATGTGTGATAGCCTCCATCTAGAATATTGCAAGGTCAACCAAAATTAAACCTACTCTATTACCATCCCATCCAAAACATGCCAAGGCATTGTCTCTAGAATGCACATAGTCCAATAGGCATAATGAATGGGTGACCATAATCTTAGAAGGCATTGTTTAAGGTAGAACCAGGAATTGAAATTTGGGGGTGGCAATCGAAATTTGGGGGTAGGGGGGACCCCGAATTCAAAAAAATTCTAAAAATTTTCAATAGCAGAAAAATGTTTTCGGCACTTTTTCAGGCCATTTCCATCAAATTTTCTAGGGTTTCTAGGAAAGTACACTATAAATTTGTGTATTTATGGTAGTCTTAAATCTAAGGGCGCATCCCCATTAGGCCGTTATCTAGGCTTGACTTTGCCACATGGCAAACCCAGCCAGGAAAAAATCATTCCCATTACCTTCCAAGGCACCAAAGTTCTGCTGACGAGTCCAGGACAACTTCCCTTTCTTAAGCCTCAAGGACTTAGACGTGTTGGAATTGGGGACTGCTAATTTTGAGCAACAACTTGGACTTTGAGATGGTATTTTCTCTTTTCCATATCTTTATGGCTAAAGTGGTTATATACTTAGCTTGCACAGCCGCAGATTGTTGATGACTTAACGTCTGTGTGTATGAAAGTCATTTTCAATAAAGATTTTGTGGCACGACAACATGGTATTGTTGGCTTGCATCATCATCTTGCATTGCATTTCATCTTCAGGTAAGTTGTGTTTATGGTTGAATGTTTCTCCAGTTTTGTCTCTAATCTCGAGGTCCTTTTGTTTGCAGAAATAGGTGGTCGGTTAAGCATATTGAAATGAATAAAAAGGCTTGCAAATATGTTATTTCAGCCATATGTTTTAAAGGGATGTTTAAGAGGAGAGCGGCGGAGAGGGTTTGTCCATGTTGATATGAATACTTTTTTTTCCATGTATGGAACACTTCTTATGGACGATTCTTAGATGCATTGTTGTTTCTGGAGCTCTTCTGCTGGAGAAATTAGCAAGAATGTGTGGTTCATGGAATAATTTAAGGGCTAAACTTAGCTATTTGGCGATTTTTTACCACATTTTCAAAATAATTTGGCTAAAGTAAATGGAAAAAATTGGGAAAAAAATAATAATTTTAGCTTAACTTTTTTCGGGACTGCATCAACCTTGGAGCTCTTTAGCCAAACGCTAGAAAGTAAGAGAGTGAAATTTTGTATTGTTTAGCTAAACTATAGAAACTTTTAGAATGAATTTCGGGCCAGTTTAGCTAACATCATTCTAATTTATATGAAATATAGGATCAATAGTTTAGTTTCTAGCATTATGAATTAATTTGAGTCCTAGACTTTGCTAGTTAGCATTATTTTAGAATGTTTTCACAAAGAAAATGACCAAAATAAATGGAATATATTGAGAAAAAGTATAGTAATTTGGCTTAATATTTTCTGTTGGTCATACCATAGAAATTTTTGGGTTGATGTTTGGGTTAGTTTAGCTAAACGCTAGAAAGTATGAGAGGAAAAATGTGTAGAGTTTAGCTAAACCACAGAAAGTTTTGGGATTAATATCAAGCAAGTTTAGCTAAAGTCATTCTGGCTAATAAGAAATATGCGATTAGTAATTTATTCCCTGGTGTGGTTATAGAAGCTTCAGACAATGAGTTTTTGCTGATTTGCCTAGGTTAACTTTGGCCTTATTATCTGCTTTCCTTCCAGATGCATGCAATTGAGAGGCACGTTATTTATTGTTGGAGACCTGAAGTCTCTATTTGCGTATGTCCATTCCCCAGCAGGATATAAGCATAGCGGTCTACCCATGCTCTGATCCCTAATGCCTAATGCCCTTCTAAAATTGCTCAACCACAATAAAGGAGAGCATAATTACACACAATAATGGCAACTGTAGCCCAATTATTGTCCCAACTCATCAACTGAAAGTTGCTTGTCCTTATTTGAAAAGCCTGCAATTCCATCCACAATCATGAAACAGGAGACTGTTATACAGGTGTATTTCTTGGCATCCTTAAATATAAATCATGCTACTGATTGTTACTAAGTTCTGGTTCTATAAGAGCACATTGCATTCGATGAAGGTACTCCAAGGCTTTGTAGACAATGGAATACATGCTTCTAAATTTGGAATGGATAATACATCAAAAACCTTGCAAGCT
This sequence comes from Isoetes taiwanensis, assembly GCA_021234155.1. NCBI lineage: Eukaryota > Viridiplantae > Streptophyta > Lycopodiopsida > Isoetales > Isoetaceae > Isoetes > Isoetes taiwanensis. The sequence continues at coordinate 7,696,521 of JAJEKV010000062.1, forward strand.
TCTTCCAGATCCCCTCATTAAATTCTCACAGTTAGATTCATGCATCATCTATTTTACCACGTTAACACGGGCTTACATAAGGGAATGTCCGTATCTTCCAAAATATTGGGCCTCAAATTGTGTCTGCAGACTGCTACTATGGTACAAGGTAATATCATGTTCTATTAATCAAATGTAGTTATATGTATATAGTGGGAGCAAGCAAATTGCTCTAGGCACAATTGTTAAATGATTCATGATGTTGTGGATTAACATTTGTGACTCCAAATTAGGATACACTGAAGCAATTTTATACATAAAACTGGATATATTACTGATGTTGGACCCTTGGATGTGGGTTCTATTATTTGGTATCAGTGTTGACAGGTCCAAATATTCATAAAAACACAGCAACAAGGTTGCATTCTTATGTGGGTAGACGACCCTTTTTGCGAGAATCCACTCCATGGAAGACCGACTGCTCCCAACAGCCCATTGCTGAAGTAAGTCGACATTGCCAGGTGTAGGGCGTCACATACAAGAATGCCATACCCGAACCTTCGAACTTGCCATTAAGATTAACCCTAAAATCAATTACATATTTCACATTTAACCACCCTAACATTTTACATGAAAGCGCTATGGTATTTTAATGTTCTAAATATCTTAATGTTGACATAGAATGTTGACATTGGATTTTGGCATATTTCTACAAATATGCTAGATCAAGGGTCCACAAGTATACACCTCACACCCCTGCATACTTGAGCGCTCCCCGACGTATGTACATATAAATACAAATAGGAATGGCATATACAAGGCGATCAAAGAATGATCGGCAATGCTTGGCAGTGTTTCTAAGTGAGTAGAAACAATAGAAAATATTCAATCTATGATCATTGTGAAGAAATAAAACATTTATATTGTTTCATGCCAACTGTTACGCAACGTACATGTTTTTGTTGTGAAAGATAGAACAACCCACCCAATGCGTACACAATCTTTTGTATAGAAATTGCCACTTCCCAAAAGGTAACATTTTTTCGGTGAGAATGTTATTTTGCAATATAACATGTGCCGAAATGCCTGTGCCTCAAAAATAAATCCATGGTTATGTAGAATAAAAAAACAGTGGCAAATGCAAATGTTTCTAGATAATGTTGGAATCTTTATAGAATTTGAAAGAATGAGAATTATAGAGGGATCTTAATATTTCCTTAAACTCTCTAAGGTTTTATGAAAATTCTTCTAGATCCTTTAGGATTTCTTAATCCACTTAGATTTTCGATCATTGTATGAGGATTCCACTAAATTCGACTCTTTCAGTGTATTCCAATCCGTTTAAGCCTAGATTTTATTTCCATGTCTTCATAAACCATAGCTCATTAACCCATTCATGGTACAAAAACTTGTAATCAAAACATATATAAAGCATTCACTTTGATTCTATTCTCCAAGATTCCTTGATGCTCCATTGCATGCCTGCCAAATGTCAAAATTTTTTTTCGGGGAACATTTTTGCAATTTTGCATTTTTCTAGTTCTTTGTGGCTATGGCGGCCAGGGCAGCCACGGCGCCCTTCCAGCTCCGGCTTCTCAAGATGTTCCCGCTCCCCGGAAGCACCAGCAGGTCGGCCACAAAACCTTGCTGAAAGGTGACGATTTCTACAAGGTTTGCCCTAGATCTGCCGTTTCTTGATGGGCCTCAAAATCGGTCTCTAAACTCTAGTTTGCTTGCTATTTGCCATGCTATTGATGTGTCTACAGCCTAAAAACCACCAAATCGGGTCTGGTAGCCGCAAATTCAGCTTGATGGGCCTCAAAATCGGCCTCTCAGATTACATTCTTCTTGATGGATCTCTAAATTCCAAAGCAAAGCCCCATTGGATAAAATCGTATCCACAGTTTCAAAGCCCATTGTTTAGAAATGTCGGTCAGAATTGTCTTCTAGGAATTATTTGCGGGGGAACATGCCCGATGGATTAGATAGACAACCCGGATCCTTTACCGTAATTTTTCCCTCTTAGATTTGTTAATAGATGAGTGTTTGAATCGACTCGTATGATTTTAGAAGCAACCCAAAGGGATTTTTTTATAGTAGAACCCAAAGGGATTTTTTATAGTAGAACTGCTCTGTCTACAACTGTGAGGTCGAATTTGCTGCAAATTCCTATGCTCTCTCGCTTCTGTGTTTACCCCTTCCCTTCTATGTCCCTCCCTTCTAAGGCTTGCCGTCCTTCTCCGCCAAACAAAGTACCTTGAAGGCTGTGAACCAAGTGACTCTTTTGCTTCATACACAGCCCTTACGGATTAATGCTTGAGAAATGGCCCCTGCACATAAAAAAGAGGAAGGATTCAGGGCTAAAAGGGCTGGGCCGACACCAATTTAGATAATATAAATCTTGTCCCTATTGGCTCGTGGGTTCTTGTGGTGCAAAAACTAAACCTTACCCATGTTCTAATGGTCGCCGAGGCATGCGAATCAGAGCTCTGCTCTGGGGATTAACAAGGCGTCTATTTTGGGGCTGCAGATCCGGTGCATGGGGCTCACAAATCGTAGTAGCCAAGCTTCATCCCCAAGCATCTGGTTTGTGCTTCCTATAATGCCAAAACAGGGGATAAAGCCAAAACCTGTGATAAGGCACAAACAAGAGGAAGTGCATAAGTTGAAAACACCTCTATTGCTTGCGGGCAAATAGACGAATCTGATGAGGTATCTTTTGATTCACGGGCGACGACGAAGGCCAATCAAGGAAGGCTGCCAAATACACTACGTTCCAGCATGTTTTCCTCCCTAAATCGTGTGATGAACAAGCCACCCGCTTATCGGGTGCTCACACTTTTACTCTATGATATTTAAATCCTTAAAAGCTAAATTATTTCTACCCCATTAGATATCATTTTAATTTGCCCTAAGGCAACATGTTAGCTATTAGATTTCTGCACCTCAACCGAGGTGGATGCAAAATAAACAACATGGGGCAACAACCATACTTTGAGACCGATTTATATTTCAACTTTGAAATTTTAACTCTTAGATAAAGACTCAAAGTTTCATCAGATGATTTTGTGCAATTCAAACAATTGGGGTATACACTCAATCACTTTATATTTGGTGCTAAAATGATATATAAGGACTTTTTCAACCATTTCTCAGTTCCCAACTCAACAATTGGCGGTTTAACTACTACAAGTCTTCAATATTGTGCTCACATATTAGAACACCGTGAGAACACTCATTCTGGTTGCAACCTTGGACCTTGACTCTACTAAAAGTACTCTACAATTTGCAATTTTAATGTTTGCAAATGCTCCGCATGTCGCTCATTAAAATTGGCTTGCCTACCAGGATTATTCCACATTCGCATCATAGGCCTTATCAACATACTAAATTCAGGTGTATTTGGAAGGCGAAACTATTGAGCAGACTTCTAATGAGCGTATTGTATGCTCACAGCAAAAATAAGTATCATGATCAACTACGTCCCAATGCGGACTATAATAAATCCATTGCTATACAAAACTAGAACATAGACTCGGGCCAACTTTACAGGGTTAGGACTAAAGAAATGTTCGCGGCGGCCTTGGCCGCCGCGATAAATTTCTTGTATATATATAATTATTCTATGTGTCCATGGGAAACGATGTACCCATGGATTGGTTACATATTCAAATCAATCTAAGCCGTCTATTAGGGGGCCAATGAGGTGGCACAACTAGGGCCTTAGGATCTACATGGGGTCATGCATGGGGCATGCACCATGCCTCTAGACCATCGGATCAAGGGGGAAGGCAAAATCATAGCCCTTGATTTTTTTAGGGAAGGTGCAAGGAAGGTCCCTAAAGGTGCTTTCTGGTGTGGCCAATCTCGGCCCTTGGATCAAAAAGGGGAGGAGAAATCTTGGCTATTAAATTTTTTATTAAGTTGCAATTTATTTATTAAAGGAGTTGTGGCATCCTCATTTAATAAAAAAAGTAATGAGGTGGCACCAACATTTATTGAAGGAATTTCGAGGAAGCTTCTTTTTTGCAATTATCTTCAAACGCCCGTAACTTGCAGCAAAGGGGTCAGATGATGGTGGGGCCTACGCCATTGGATTCCTCTCATCGAGAGCTTTCCAATGAGTAGTGTTTTGATATCGTTTCGTTGTAGTTGAAGCGAATATGATCGAATACTAAGAATCTTCTTGGAATCTTGGAATTTTATGGATCTATGGGAATTTAAGAGAATATAGGGGAATCTTCATAGGATCTTAAAGAATGTAAAGGAATCTCAATAGAATCTTGAGGAATCTATGAGAATCACAAGAGAATCTTTTAGAATCTAAGCGAATCTTTATAGAACCTTTGAGAATCTAGGGGAATCTTGATAAAATCTTGAAGAATCTAGGGGAATCTTCATAGATTCTAAGGGGATCTGAGAGAATTTACATAGAAACTTGGGGAATCTAGAGGAATCTCAATAGAATTAGGGAATCTATGGAAATCTTAAGAGAATCTTATGAAATCTAGCAGAATCTAAGCGCATCTTCGTAAAGTCTTTGAGAATCTACGTGACCTTTAATGGAATCTCGGAGAATCTAGGGGAATGTACTTAGATCTAATGGAATCTAGGGGAATATACATAATATCTAAAGGAATCTAGGGGAATCTACATAAAATCTATATATAATCTTAGAGAATATAGAGGAATCTTTGTAGAACATTAAGAATCTAGAAGACTCTTTGTGGAATCTTGGGGAATCTTCCACATTGGATGTGTTTTGCAGGGGAATCTTCATAGAATCTACGGGAATTTAGGAAAATCTACATAGAATCTTGGAGAATCTAGAGGAAACTTGGGTTAATCTTTGAGAATCTAGAGGAAAGTCTTGAGAATCTTAAAGAATCTATGAGAATCTCAAGAGAATGTAGAGGAATCTAAGGGAATCTAGAGGAATCTCAACAATATTAGGGAATCTATGGGAATCTTAAGAGAATCTTATGAAATCTAGCAGAATCTAAGCGCATCTTTGTAAAGTCTCTGAGAATCTACGTGATCTTTAATGGAATCTTAGAGAATCTACGGGAATGTACTTAGACCTAATGGAATCTAGGGGAATATACATAATATCTAAAGGAATCCAGGGGAATCTACATAAAATCTATATATAATCTTAGAGAATCTAGAGGAATCTTTGTAGAACATTAAGAATCTAGAAGAATCTTTGTGGAATCTTGGGGAATCTTTCACATTGGGTGTGTTTTGCAGGGGAATCTTCATAGAATCTTTGGGAAATTAGGAGAATGTACATAGAACCTTGGAGAATCTAGAGAAAATTTGGGTTAATCTTTGAGAATCTAGAGGAAAGTCAAGAGAATCTTAAAGAATCTATGAGAATCTCAAGCGAATGTAGAGGAATATAAGGGAATCTTCGTGAAATCTTCGAGAATCTAGGGAAATTTTTTCTAAGCCTTGAAGAATCTAAAAGAATCTTTATAGAATCTTCACTAGATGGCTCAAAATTTGTACACTCCCTCATAGTACAATCACTTGTATATATTATATTATATTATATTATATATTTATTAGTGCTGGAATTAGCTTTTTCTATCAGCCTCCCGCCACGTCAGCAATAGGTATTTTTCTTGAAACCCGTGGGTTCTTCCTTCCAGAAAAGTTCCATCTAGGCTATAGCTTATGTTAACGCCGTCCTCGTCAATCTCCGTGTCCAACTGAGGTAAACCTTTTGCTTGCTTCAATTCCAAGTTGCGATTTAAAGTATCAAATAGCAAATAGCTTGAAGCGTGTGGCTGCAAGCCGGCACGGTGCTTGGCAAATTACTCTGTAAACAGGGTAAAAAAACAAAATTTTATGGGCACGATTTGAAATTTTGCTTCCCTGGCACATATTAATTCCCCCATTAAAGCATACAGTGGATGTCAAAATAACTCGGTTATAGGCAAAATCCTTGCTGCCCATTAAAGCCTGTAATTGATGCCGGAATGGCTGAAATCCTTGGTGTTTTTTGTTAAGCTTATTAGGATGCAAAGCCCAAATGATTTCGTGGGCATGTTGCAGTATGAACTGGCTCCAAAGATTGAAATTTGTGACGGAACTGAGGCAAGAATGCTTAGATAAACAGAGATCTGAGACCGGACTTAGCACAGAAATGAAAACCCATCTGCAAATATCTTTACCTGTGTTTAAAGCCAATTCAAACAAGAACTGAACGGAATTTAACAGATTTGTGGACATAAATACTGAAGCATGTTTTAAGCAATAAGCTGGCCTTTGCCATGGATCTGAGGACATGGCCAGGCCGATGGCCTTAAGGTCTTTATTCCAGATGCCGATGCTATTCAATTCGGAATTACGAGGTTTGCCCTGTTTTTTGTATGGTGAGTCGTTAGGAGGGCAATATATTTGCTTATTCACCTTCTAGATCCGCATGGATGGGATGGAGCCATTCTTTTGGCGGCCATGTGTAAAATCTCGATGGCCTGTTCCTGAAATTTTGACATGCTTGGCGAATTGGGCGCTCACATGGGCTGTTGTGCCATCAACAGCTTTGGTGGATAGATCCATTCCGGATCCTATAAAGAGGGAAATTAGTAGGAGTAATCCACGCAGATATGCAGTAAATCCTATGACAGGGCTGAAAGTGTTGATAAGACTCTTAGGATTTACAAAGGCATGGAGCATTCAACGTCAAAGCCGCATTCTCAACCGCTTGGGTTTCAGACATCCAGCAATATCCAAGATATTCCAGTGTTTCCTTTTGTTTCCGTGAAAATTTAAGTAGAAGATACATTTGAGCATTCCGATTCTTCCAGTTGCTGGTGGCTCAACAAGGTTATAGAGTTGTGAGTGAGCTCTACTATGGCCGGAGGTTTGTTATTTGCTATTTACTGCTATTCCAATGGAATGTCAGCTGCAAAATGCATGTTTGCCTCTACGTTACTTGATCCAGTGCTTTGGGAAGCCCACAATTTCTGCAACAAAGTAAACAGAAACCCCCATCTTGCTTTCCCCAATTTAACACCAGCCTTTAAGCACTCCGCTGTGCTGATTTCAAGATGGGATCCAGAACCAGGCCTATGCCAAATCCGGCAACATTGGCAAGGCCAAATCTGGCTTTTCGGATCTGTGTTCAAGAATGGGATTGCTCTGTATTAATGTTCATCACATGTTCGGCTTTTAGTTTAACTTGCTTCAGTTTGTGTATTTTGTGTAAAAGCTGTTCCAATGATCAATTTCTCACTGTTGTTTCAGGCATATGATTGCATCCAGGAAGGTTTCGTGGCCCTGTGAATTGCTTTAAGGCAAGTGTAAAGATAAACATACTTTAAACATATAATAAACAATCTATCGTCTTTTTTTGTAACTGTGTGCTTAATTCGAACTATTTTGTGGAAACTTCCTCCTGGGTAGGTTCTTCCATTCTTTTTGTGTAGATTGTTTGTGTTTAAGTTTTACAAATGGACAGTAAATAGTCTCCAGATTGTCAGTCTTCATACACTGGATACTTATTGAGCTATTTGTTTATTCTTCACGGAATGCAGTGGATCCATATTTGCCAGTGTGTGCCGAGTTCCTAGGAACACTAGCATCCTACCTGTTGAAATCAAGAATTTCCGATAGAGAAAAAAAATTCCAGGAAGTTTTCCGGTCAAAATCCGTGGGTTTCTTTATATTTTTCCGGATGAAATCTAGATTTTCATAAGCCCCTTCCGCCTAGCATAAATTATTCAGGAAATATACTTGTATATCATACCATATATAAAGCAGTAACATTTCTGTTCTTAAAAAATAGAAAGTATTTTTTCTGGGCTGAGGACAGACGTGGGGCCGACACGTATACTTATATTGCGTTTCTAAATTCAAGAAAAGAGAAAAAACCCAGGGATGCCGCGTTCTTCCCCTGCAAGCAATTCGGCCTGCTCCAATTAGGCGAGTTCGGCCCTGCCATAGCCAAGCCAGGCTCGTCCTTATTGCTCAAACCTCGAACCCAGAGGTGCCAAAATGCAAAATGTCTTCATGTGGTGGGCTTCAGCTGGGGGTGGGGTTCCAGAAGTTTTATTGGGGCGATTCTTGACGCCCGGCTTCTTCTTGCATACATTCTTTTGACGCCCGATTCTTCAGCGGCAATGGCTGAAGGGAGCGATGCTGGCCATGAATCTCTAAGGGTCTTAGCTGAGGTACAGAATGAAAGGTGCATTTTGCCCCTTTTGCATGATTCCAGCTTTTGCATGTCTGAGCTATGGCAGTACTATATCCTTCTGCTGGACTGCGAGCCGCGGATTCTTCGTATTTTGGTCGAATGGCGGATTTGCAGAGTTTAGAAGCTGGTCTGGGGCAGAAAATCTGCGGGAACAAGCGCCCAGCAGCGGCTATGGGAGCGGGGTACAATGGCGGATGGGGTCGATCAGTTTTAGGTTGTGGATCCAGTTCTTTGTAATTATTCTACCCGGATTGTTGGTTGCTCGCCCATTCTTTTGGGAACGAAAGGGTTGTCCTTAATGTTAGTGCTTCTGAACTGAAAATTCCTTTCACTCATATTTGATTTTGGTTTGAATTGAGAGAGCATTCAATATACCTCATTCTTTAGCTGCATCTATAGAGCTGATGATGCAAAGAGAATTTCATTATCAGCTGTATTGCTCTACATGCACAAGGCCTAGTTTACTAGATGCAAAATCTGCCATTGGATAGCGGATTTGGGCGTGGGAGAAAGCGAGTTGTTATCAAAATAAGCACATCCAATGCCAAGGAAAGGTGGAGATGCATGCATATAAGTAATGGCCACGACCAACTCACGGAGGCTTCTGGAGTGCGAATCACTTCAAGACTCCGGAGGGGTCGTTACAAGCTTTCATGGGAAAAAGTCATCCAACAGGCCTTTTACATTACAGCCATGGCAAGACATTTACCCGGGCAAATGTCGAGTTATCACTTAATCTTTGCATTTGGATTTACGTTTGTGAGAGAAATAAATTTGTCAACCTAGATTCTTTTTTCTTTAGGTCACTTTGGCACATCTCAAATACAAGCCTGCCCAAGCAAACTCTGAAACTCTGGGCGGGTGGAAAGGGGGATCACGATTTCCAACAAAGAAGGTTCTTTGGGGTAAATGGAAGCGAGCACTTGGATTTGTTGGGGAAATGGCTTTGCTAGCAAATTTAGTGGAGGCAAGTCCACTTTTTTTGGAGAGTGAATGTAGGAGTCACTAATGGCCCCGCCTTTATCAAACTTTGATGGTGAGGGTGTATATGCCATCTTTAATGTTGATGATGCCCTTTTCATCGGTGACTACAATTCAAATGAGAAGGCAAGCAAGCTTATTGGAGCACATCTTATCAACCGGCGATTTCTCAAAATATATGTTTTGATAATTGTAGGACCACGTAAAAAGCCTCGCACTTCAATAATTCCAACCCCATCCGTCATCGCGTTTGATCCCGAGGCTAAGGACGGACATGATCTCCTTATTGGATTAATATCGAGATGGTAATTATTGTACAAAACTTCTTCCCTCATGCCAACTCATCATTTTCCCGTAATGGATATCTTTTGTTACAATTACTTTCGGTTTCAACTGCGACAACAACTACGGGATCCTGGAAAGAAACTTGTTGGCACAATGCACTATAATAAAGAGGGTTCTCTTAACAGTAGGTATGTTGCATCTTCTGATTGTTATAGGGTGTTATGTACAGTTATTAAGCATGATGTAGCGCACCGTATCTAGTGACTTCCCTGACTGTCAATAGTAGTGACTTCCCGATTATTAATAGAAGTGCCGAGATATGCATTGTATGGCTTTACCAATCATTTGATTGCCTTCATGTAGGGCACATAAAATGAAAGTCTGTAGCTTATGTGCAAAGATATCTTTGTTTGATTATGCTTTATGTGATGTTTCACGGCCGATGCAATCACATTGCATGGGTAGCCCATAGTGAAGGCCTCTTTGCAGTTGTTCATGCAGATGGTAATCTCTATTTCTATGATAAGGTACACACTGAAGTAATTTCTTTCAATGTAAGGTCATGTATTAGTGGCTCTAAGTATAGCATGTTTAAGGTATTGGAAATTTGAGGATTGTGAGCGTCTAATTATAGGGCATCACGATGGTTCTGTGGGCATGCAGTTCTATACTAGAAGTATTAAGTGGGAATTTGTATTCATAATTGTAAAAGAACCCCAACATCTACCTCCTTTAGACTTAGAATATATACGCACTAGAATCAGAACGCTTACCATTTGGGTGACCTAAACAACTGCAACATCAACGAAAGGCATTGTCTGTCAGAGAGGATTTTAGTGGTTACACAAACATAAGTAGCAGATAACAGAAGAGGGAGAGATTAGCTCCCTTTTACCATTTAAACTAGCTTTATTCAGCAAGATTTAGGTCCCAATCCTTTATTTTCATCTCCCAAATTGTTTCGAAGCATTCTTCTACTAATTCTGCAGTGCAAACTTATTCTTCCTTTGGGCGTGGTACTCAATCAGGTGTTTGCCTCAAGGTGTGCCTCTACTTATGGGCTCATACAAGAAAAGCAATAGGTGGCCTCTTAACAGTCTCTTGGAAAAGATTCAAAAGAAGGTTTAGGGGATTTTGGTAGGGATCTTTTAATGTTTATACAGTGTTATAACCTTTGGCAAACAATTTTAGCACCTCTCACATATGATAATATGATTGTTGCAACGAATTTATGTTGCAATACTATAAACATTGACATTTTCTTTCAAATTTTGTACAAATCAATTTCAAGAAGAGGAAATAGTTTACTTTCTAAACTAGGTAGTTGAAATTCCTAGCAAACATTCCCTTTTTCTCAACCCACACTACAAACAACGTGATTGAAAAGAGAAATGTTCGTGGCCAAGGGGAAGAGAAACGTTCGCGGCGGCCGCTAGGCCGCCGCGATAAGTTTCTTGTATATGTAATGAATAGATGGTTCAAATTACTGTCATATTCCGTCAATTTTATACGGCGTAACATTGGCCTTTTTTTGTGGAGCGGCGCCGCTGACCATCACCGCCTGGTGCTCTGCTCTCCGACCTGCTCTACTCTTCGACCTGCACTGCTCTGTCTAGTGCTCTTCTTCTATCCGACCATTTTCGCGAGCCATTTTTGCGAGATTCAAGTCGCATGATTTCCAATGATTCAGGTTCGGGCAGGTTCGCATATTCAGGTTTGGCGAGATCCATTTTGAATCCTCAATAATCCATTTCGAGCCAAGCATTGCTTCTGTAACGAAACGTATCCATCTATATAGGTTGGAGCTGTAGAAGCATTTCATGATGTTTCGATTTGAAAGGGTTTGTGCAGATTCCGGACCCTCATGCCCTGCTCATAAGCTTTCCAATGCAGAGTCACATTAATCCCATGCTTCAGCCATTTCTGTCTTTTGCCATAAGCAATCGATTTTTTTCCTACCTTTCTGAAACACTTCTGAAATTCCGAACCTTGCCATTATCCATAGCCAAAACCTTCAAGAATAGATTCCATAGCCAGCATCCTAAAGACAGATTTTTGCCCTGTAAAGCCTAGAGCCAGCATCTCAGAACTATTTCTTGCATTATGGAAGTGGGACTCAGCATTTTTTAAGCTTGCATTTCCAAGATTTAGTGTCTGTTGCTGCCATTGCCGCCATAGCCACCGGCTTCCATGCCATTTGCTGTCAAGAACTGCCACGTGGCAGCATATGGTTCGTAATTTGAACCATCTATTCATTACGGAAGGGAATCTACGCCCCTCGGGCATCCCCCCTCGGAATATTCCTCGGAAGACACCCCCCTCGGCGGGCGCGGCTCGCTCCGCCGCTCGTCGCCGCCGGGGTACGGCGGCCGCCTGAAATTCCTCGGCGGAATGCCCTCGGGGCGTAGATTCCCTACTACATTATTATCCTTCTATATATATTATTATTAAAAAAAGATCCGGTTCCAAAAAGCCCATTTTGGAATTAGCTATACCTACCCTCCGGCTATTGCTTAAGAGCAAAATTACCTGTGTTCAAACCGGAGAAATTTTAGATTGCCGTGCCCTCTCCTGGTAAACGTGCCTCTGCAAGTAAGAGCAAAATTGCCTCTGCTCTTGAGGCTGCTGAGAGCATTTAGAAACCCCTCCGATTCCTGGCTGCTATGCATTGAAACCCAGTTATTCCTTAAAGCATTTTTTCCGGCAAAGGGGGCTCGATCCTGTTCGAAGGCTCATAAACTGGGCTTCATCACAAAGTTAAACCCCGCTTTCTTACCCTTGATCTGCCGAGCAGCTATGTCCTAAGCTATGGCGGCTTCAGTGCTGTAGCAAAAGATTCAAGCCATAGCCAAGCTCTTTGCTATCGAGGCAGAATCGATCTAAAACAATTTGAGTGTATGTCGATGGGGTTTACCGGAAAAAAGGCTATGGCCGGATTCATCAGCCCCTGCTGTTCGGATCAGTCAATCGAAACAAAATGTGTTTAGATCAAGCATATCTGTCATTTTTTATGCCGTCCATATATGCTTCTGTTTATAGGACATGAATTGACAGTAAATAAATGCATGTGCATTCGTAAGTACAATCCTCAAATCACCTGTGGAACATGTCTGCAACCATCTATAACCCGATTTTGCATTAAAAGAATCTAGATTGAGAAAACCACAGCAAAAAGCGGCTCCATAGCCTAGCCAGCGAAAACCAGCTGCATGCATCTCCAGCTTCACTATGCCTAGGTTTGCCAAAGTAAGGCAGGCATCATATAACTCCAAATCTTTCGTAGAAGAACTGTACCTCCACCCAGCTTGATTCAGCAACAGAGTCTAGCTTTTGGAAGCTTCCATTAAATCATTTCCGGCAGTAGACTCCTTTCTATCGGTCAAGCATCCACATAAAGATTCAGGCAATTGTTTCAGGAGAATTTTTTGGGGAGCATCTATTTCAAGATTGGGCCAGAGTGCTTTGATTTCAGCCTTTTACTCGGTGTACAGTATTAAAGTCCCATCACAATTAATTGTTTGTAAACCAAATTCGAGCTTATAGTTTTCATGGAGGTTGAAAATGAATACAATGTATTTGTTTTCCCTGCCGATGTCAACGTTTTTATGATGTGAATTGTTATCTGCGGGAAAAACTTGCCTCTCAATTCAACATTCTATTGAATTTGAGTGATTTTGGTTGCGAGCAGAGCGAAGAGTCCACACATATCATCTTAAACTGCCTGAAAAGGAGGCCGAAGCATTCAGGTATGGTTGTATAGGAACACAGATCGATTTCTATGTTTTGGAAGGGGCTTTACCATAATGCACGCATGAATCTCACTAAAACATGTCAAAAATAGGTTTATTGAGTCAATGCAAGCATTTTGCATTGTGAACCGTGCTGTTTGGACTGCTTGATAGCTGATCTTTTTTCTTACCTTCCATTCTGGTTGGCAGTTAGGCTTCTCTACTTATATCTATTTAAGCATTGGTCTTTATTAAGAATCCCATCGCAACAAATGTCACTGTTCGAACTGTACAGTTTTCATGGAGGTTGACAATGAATAGAATGTATTTGTTTTGTGATGTCAACCTATGGTAAATTTGCAGTTTTTATGTTGAGTAGCTCGGAGATCACGATATGAACGAACCTAAAGAGACAGGTCACTCAAGGCAAGCACAATGCATATCCACGTTAAATAGACTTCTTTTATTTATGTCGTATCTTTTATTTAACTGACATTTCTTGCATTCTGCTTTCAATAGACTATCCTCACCTCTTCCAGATGATACCGTCGCCAATGGCGCAACAAGAGTTCTGAAGCGTCGTGAAAAACAGCAAGAATACCAGGTTAAAAAGAGAATGAAGGAAACTAATGCAAAAGAAAAGTATGGACAAATTTCCACGCCTCTAAAACTCACATCTTCCAGGTATGAATTATAGATTTAAGTTCTCACTTCACTGCTGCATATGACACCACTAATTATATATGCTTGAATCTAATAACAGTCAAGATGCAAGTTCAAATACAAAACAAAGCGACGAAGACACTAGTATCGACTACGGATGCAACAAGAAAACGGCAAATTCTAAGTATGTATACATACTAGTTATATAGTTTAATCTCTCAAAAAATGGAACATAATATATTTTTTCATCATCAGTCTTATAAGAGATGAGGATATGCAAAAATCATCAGGCACAAAGAAAAGAGGTCGTCCAAGGTGAGTAAAAATGATGTTACGAATAGAAATCTACAATTCTGTTCAATTATATTTAAATTAAGTTAATTTCGTACATTTATTTATTAGGACATGCTACTTAGTTTTCTACTCTTTGTATACCATGGAGTTTAGCACACCCACTTAGTTGAAAGCTTAATAAGGTATTCACATCCTCATGTATACACAATCTATATGTAGACATCTTATTATATTTAATTACCATCTCTTTAATTCTATCCTTAATAGGCTACCTATCGCTGCGTTAGAAGGAGTTCCGGATGATGAGATGAAGATGAAGAAGGTCCTTAATCGTCGAAAATACCAGCAAGAATATAGGGCTAAAAAAAACTAAAAGAACTTGCTACGTCATCGACCACCCAGAAGCCAAGATGCTCAGAGCACCTATGCTATGTTGGCCCAACGAGCAAGGAAAAGAGTGATGTGCACAAAGTACGTAGGAGATGTCGCCGATATACCAAGAGCTGTCAAGTACAGAAACATGGAGAATCACGTTCCACGGAGGCCATATCAGACTTACCCTCCATGGATCTTAATCTAGAGTAAGGGACAGTCTAGAAAAATAAGAGAACCCTGCCGGTTTGGAACGTCGCCTAAATCCTCACCGATCCTCACATATCTGCCGGTTTGATAACGAATCTTCTGATACTGCAGTTGTTGCATGTTGGATCTTTGATTTTATCTAAAGGACTCCCCTTGTTCTGTTCATCGTCTTCATCAAATGCAAGATTGGTCTCGGAAGCCCCTTCCTTGAAAGAAAAATTATCCGCAAAGACATCTGATTCTTCAAATTTTCCTGTTGTGAAGCTTCCGAAATGGGTGATTTGATCATTTCAAAATACTTTTTTAGATCAGGAACAAGTTTTTCTGGATCGGTAGCAGTTTTTTCATGATCAGGGCCCAATTTTTCATCATTGAGACCCTTTTTGTCGTGATCTGACCCATTTTCTGGATTATTTGCTCGAGATTCAATTTTTTTGCCGTTCCAGGATATATTTTCTTACTTATGTCCATAATCCAGAACATACTTATGTGATTTTTCACATTTTGCTTAGCTGACAAGAGATGTGGCTTTTTGTTAAACCATGATGGACTTCTTTGTCCTTAAAGACTAGTTTAAGGATTTTATCAAGACTAGTTTGTGCATCAAAGATGATTAGATTCAGATGGTTTCTTTTGAGGTTTTGATATGGAGGTCTAGCGTTTTAAGTTCTTCTAATCCATGAAATTAATCGTTTTGGAGTTCCAATTTGGATGTGTATATGCTACTGATACTAGTGTGATATGATATGGAAATAGGTCAAGACTACATCACCAAACAAGGTGCTGCGCACGGAGGGTTGCCCTCTATGGCCGGAGGGTGAAGTGGCTTAAATGATACTTCGAAGTCATGTTTTTACAATCAATCAAAATTGCTACTTCAAAACAATAGAGCACTTGATACCATGACTTTATGAGGATTGGCCTGAAGAGATCTTTGGTGCTCGGCATGGAACAAGGATGGCAAATGCATAGATGGCAAGTATATGGCTAGCATATTCCTTTTTCTGCTATTCCACACCCTCGGATCAACCAAAAATGGACGTAACATTTCTTTTGAAAGAAAAAGTACGCCATATGGCAAAGCACTATTGGCTTAGAGGGCGAAATTGGACATATGTTATCTTTACGTGTGCAAAAGGGGGCAATTCTTCCCGATTCTACCAGACCTTATGAGTTTTTCGCCATAGAATGTTCAAATGACTATGTTACTTGGTTTTACAAGGGATAAGATTCCTTACAATAGTTTACTACACATTATAATATGTCACAATTAGTGGTCTTGAAAATTACCACTCTGGTTGTTAACATGTACAACATGTCACAATTAGTGGTTTTGAAAAATTTCATCCATCTACCACTCTGGTTGTTAAAATGTACAACATGTCACAATTAGTGGTTTTGAAAAATTTCATCTAACATGTACAGCATGTCATAATTAGTGGTTTTGAACATGTCATAATTAGTGGTTTTGAAAGATTTCATCCATCTTCTAAAACAAACGAAATGTGGTGTAAAAGAAACAATCTGTTGTGTGGACATTCATCATAGAAAAGGAATGTTAAGGGCATCCAACTCAAACTGTCCACACTCAGTGCAACTGTACCAAAACTTATAAATGACCTTCAATAGACTAAAATAGGCAACTTATATTAAACTCAACACATTTTTCTACCCTGATACTTATAAATAATAGAACTAAATTCGACTATAGCTTCAATCTAATTATGTTTGAGACATAGAAGCTTGGAAATAGAACATAAAGGATTGAAACTTTCAGTAACGTCAATTTGATGAAACAATCACAAATTCCAAACAAGCTTGGATATATGTGATTTTGAGAACATACTAAGGAAAATACCTATTTTCAGACCATTGAGACTATTTATATTTAATAGCAGATCTTACATTTAATATCCTGCTTCAGGATTTTGGACTTTGCTTTTTATTATTTGTGAGAGTAATTCCTTAGATGCATATTTTGGTTGTGCCCCCTACTATTCATACATTTCAAAAATTACCTTTTCCCTAGTTCGGGACTTTAGGCCTTGCCTTTTGATTGACAGACAATTGCTGTTTCAATTAAACCAACTCATTGACAACACAATTGTGGCCTACTTTGTTGACTGGTAATGGCCCACCTAAGATGTGCATCTTCAAGAAAAATTTATGTGCGGCTATCTTATGTCTACCCCTATATCTAAAACAGCTTGCTGCTCCTGTCTTCCATCGTTGCGAGCAGGGGACCTGTATCTATGAAATGCAGATTTTGTATAAGGGATAAAAACATGCGATGTAGGAAAAGGAATAATGTACCTTTATAAATTGCTCATCTTATCAATGATTTGATATCTGCTGCAACTTCTGCCACCTTACTTGTTGAAGACTTTGAAGCAGTATCTACAATAGATCCAATATGCAGATCTATGGCAACCTTCTTCATTGAACCATTATGAATCTATCAGACATTAAGGATTGAATGACAGAAGCTTGATGATAGACATTTGCATTTAGTGGTGAAAACTATTAGCCTCAATGAAAGTACAACTAAATAACACAAATAGAGGATACCATGGAACCAATGGCTTGAAGAGCACGAAACTGCACTTCTATATCCTGCTCATCTGGTCCAGACATCTGCAACAGCAAAAGCTTAGTAAAATGAAATGAAATTTTCAATAATAAGCAATCAATTGCATATACCTCCATTGCAGCAGATAGAAGTTGTGGCTCCCCTTCTCGATCTTTCATTTCCAACAGTAGTACTGTGTAGCTGACAGTAATAACCTTTAGATACTGAAGTTACAATATACTATACTTCAATGTCAGGGGCAATTGCCTGGATTCACCCTTATTTCAAAATAAGGGTGATATAGTACAATCGAACATTTTTGTTTTCTGCACAATATCCTTCAGAAAACAGATCCAGGAGCTGCATGTATACAAAAGTTGTTATGTAAATAATTGTGTAGATTATGCCTATATAAATCACTTGGATCTATGGTACAATATAAATGCAATCGTGCAAAATTCTATCATTTATAGATGGATAAATATGACCCTGTGTGACATTGAATTAGAATAATTAATGTAGCACACCGCCAATGAACTAAGGAAACGTCATTAATTATAGACAAAAGAACATTGCATCAACGCACTTCATCAATAAGATGACTGTCGGGGCCACTTTTGCAGCAAGGGTAAACAATGCTCGTACATTCTTCTCGTCTTCACTGAACCACTAATATGCACAGCAAAATGTTTTAGGATAGCAAAAATTACATAGACAATAGACAACCAGATACAAGGATACCTTAGATGTTATTGATGACATGGAAACATTTATAAAACTGGCTCCAGCTTCAGTAGCAACAGCTTTTGCAAGCATAGTTTTCCCAGCATAGTTTTCCCAGTACCAGGAGGACCAAAGAGAAGAATACCCCTGCATGGCTGCCAATGTAGTCGTGAGAAATCTACTGACATAGTTTACCAATAGAGTACAAGCATTCACCTTAATGAGGCCTCCCTTATTAAATATATCTGGACGACGAAGAGGAAGCATAACAAGCTCTTGCAATGATTCTTTAACATTGTCAAGAGCGCCAATGTCATCAAAACTTACGCCAACTTCACCGGCTGGAATGACTTCCGGCCTTATGCGCTTCTCAAACTCATTATCTGGAGCCCCTTCCTGCTAGAGCATGGAGAGTGAGGGAAGCTCCACGAAGCAAAGCCTATTCAATATTTACCAACTGATCTGATCAAAGGTAGTTTTGTAGTGATATTTGATAAGGAGCTGCATAACGTGTCAGCAAAGACACCAGATATTGATTGTCCTGATGCCTGTAAAAAGTAATGTTTTTTTAACAAATAAAAAGGAAATTGAAGCATCTTATCATGTTCCAAGTGTCATTGTACCTCAAAACTATTGCGGATGTCTCCATATTTGGCTTGGAACTGCAGAAAACAAACAATAAATAGCCCTATGTGTTAAATTACTGAAGCAACTTCCTATCATACAAATCAAATGCCTTTAATACCTTGAATCTGAAAACAAATGTACCTGCCTATTCCAGAGCTTTCAACCCTTATCATGCTTCCCCCCGTCCCCCTATGCCATATGCTTAGGGCGGCAAGTAAGATGTTGCAAATAGCCGGCAAAGCTAGAGTAGTGCAAATTGTTTAAAAAATGATTGCATGTTTCGTAAATGCCTGAATCCTTTGTTCCAGCTAGCATCTTTCGTCCCCTGTTAGGTAAAAGCCTGAATCCTCTGTTCCAGCCAGCTAGCATCTTTGGATGGGCTTTGCTCACCGGAACTGCCATACCTATCCCGAAGATAAATAAAAATAAGGGAAGTGTCGGAGTTGGGAAGCTCCAAATCTTTCATTAACTGCAGAAGCTCCAATTATAAGGGCCAGAAATGCAAGAATCGGACCAACATTCGAGCGACATCCATCAATGCTGCAGCGAGCAAGGAGCGAGCACCGGTTTCCCGGTTTCCACAGTTCCTCTCCAGCAACAGGGGCAACCGAGCATTTACAGCCTATGATGGGTTTTTATGTTATATACAACAAAGCCAACATTCTAATTCATTCACTGGTAGGAACAAACATAGTAGAGGAAGTTATTAGTGCCTTTGCAGAATGTTATGAAGTACACTGCTATTGAACAATTTTTGGGGCAAGTTTGTGAGCTATGCAACAACTTTGCAAATAGCTTTGCACAACTGCCACAATAATCTATCAAAAATTAGAAAAGTGCGTAAACTATTTCTTCCTAAGTTGCTTTTCCTTCCTCTTTCTTGAGTTGCTCTTCCTTACTGCAGATTTTTTCCTGCTTTTGAACGTCTTCTTCCTGCTTTGCTAAAGGTACATAAGCAGGGAAATATGGTGCTTGGTTTGAATTTCCTGGAATTATTAGCTAATGTAAGAATAGTGATTAACCATCTCTTCTATGGTAATAAGAGACTAAATCTATACTCACATATTGTAAACTCAATTGAAAGTGGATGGACTATTAAAAATATAGTTGAGCCAAGAAATCGTAGAATCCAACAGGCCATCAACAAAGATCTGAGTATGTAAAATTTCATGCTGGTTTCAACCGATCAATCCCACTGCTAACATCATCTGGAAGGAGCTCCTCAGACCCAATCTCTAAATGTAAATGTTGTAGGGCCTATCGAGTCTATCATTGCTTCTTCCAATGAAGCAAAATAATGGTGAAATTCAGAAAGAGGTTTCCACTTGCCCAAGGGAGGATTAAAGTTTTTTCTAGATTGTCCTATAACTGTGCACATTGACATGCCAATGACATCATACACCCAAAAAATCTAGCCCTCTTGGTCATTTCAATTGCTCCCCTGGCATCCAAAATATTAAATACATGAGAAGCCTTGAAAAGAGAATCATAAGAAGGAATTCCAAGCCCCTTTTTAATCATCTCACCAGCCTCTGCATCATATAACTCAAAACCCTTCCTGCATCTATCTGTATCGGCAAACTCCAAATTATATGCACCAAACTCCCTGCTTGTTAAAAATATGTAAACTGTGTTATTTCCATCCAAACTTCCCAGCCCAATCTTCAAGCTCCAAGAACACGGCTCTCCTAGTTATCTTCTACAAACCTAATACCATGCGCATTCTCATCTATCCCTAGTGCTGACAGATTTTCAAATAAAGGTCCTGTGCATTGCCAAGGTCTGGTTTAAATATGACTTGAAATTGGGTATGACTTGATGAGCGAAAAATTGCATAAATAAATGCTGGCATAAATCCTGCGTCCAAAGTCAGCATTAAGAATAATTATCACAATTGATGCAGTGTAAATCTTGATATAACGGCATGGTTAAAAATGTGCTATAACCTTCTGTAGATGTACCTTAGAATCTCCATAATGCACTCCACTAAGCCCACGATAAGCGTCAAAGCTGTCTGTATCCTTCTCCTAAGCACCGGCAAGTTGCCTTGATGAGCAAAAAATTGCATATGGCATTCCCTGTTCGCATAAAAAGGTCCATTATTACCAAAAATCTTGGAACCTAGCAGTGCATTTTGTCATGGTACAAAGTGACTCAATACTGCATTGACTCAATATTGCATGAGAATTGCAAGATGAGCTATTCACCTCTATATTGGAAGAATGGAACCTTCTGGATTCCAGCATGTAACTTGATGCATGTTGGATGCTCCTGACATGCCATGAATAATGCTTGGAGCTCATGACATTCCCTGTTCTGATAAAAATGCAAATGCAACTTAGGAAAAGTGCAAATTGCAAGAAAAGTAGAAGAAACGGGAAGCAAATCAGATATTCAAGCATAACATAAAAATCAACAAAAATTACTTGCAAATTGCCCAACAACAGAATTTCGGAATCAATGAGCATACTCCAGATCTTTGCAAACAGCCACAACTGTTTCTCTCATTAATCTTACATCTGCATATGCAAGATAACAATCCAAGCATTCAATCATTAAGTATGCCTCATTTATATACCACTGCTCACATTTTGATGAACTTGCATGAAATTTTACAGAAACAGTAAAGGAAGGAGAATTTGTACCTGTGATTGAGATGGAAACATCGAATAGGTGGTTGAATAGGTGTTGTGGTTGCTGATTGCCCTAACCCGTCAACACAGATAAATCCCCTCGGACTTGCTTGCCTCGGATGTGTTGTGGTTGAATAGGTATTGTGGTTGTTGATGCCTGTAAATGACTGCAGGGGATTGAACCCTGCTCTGAGCACCAGGTTCCACTTCAAGAAGAAAGCGGAAAGGTTACAACTCTGCATCAGTTCCACATCGAATCAAAGCATGCAGGTTAGCCAAATCGTGGCTATCAGGTCATATCCGCCTGGTTTGGCCATGTTGAGCAAGAGCCGTATCTGAGCAAGAGCCCCATCTGCAGTATCGACCCATGAGTACCAGACCACCATATTTTCGGCAAAGGTCCAAAAACACCAGTAAAATTTTCCTAAGCATCTTGCATTCCGGTTTTTGCTAGCCAGAGCATGATCTTCGGCAGATCTCGGTTCTTCTGCAGACCCACACCAGTAAAATTTTCCTAAGCATCTTGCATTTCGGTTTTTGCTAGCCAGAGCATGATCTTCGGCAGATCTCGGTTCTTCTGCAGACCGCTCACCTTATGGAAACTCGAGCTTCTTTAGATTGATAACAATCTCGATTCTTCTGCAGACCCACACCGGTTTCCCGGTTTCCACAGTTCTTCTCCAGCAACAGGGGCAACCGAGCATTTACAGCCTATGATGGGTTTTTAGCAGTCATTGGCATATTCTGGGTATATATTGGCATATACCTAGCATATGCCACAAACCCACCTCAACAAAGGCTTGCCCCCTTAGGGGCAACCCAAAAATATTGTGTTCATTCAAACACTGGACATGTATTAACAAGAAGCAGTTGTGAGGTCATATGTACGCACTAGGACCTGGGCGTTTGGTCTAGTGGTAACACACTAGTTCCTTAGCAATGTGGTCTCGAGTTCGAGACCGTCCAGAATCGCACTCGGTACTGTTGGGGGTCAAATCCCAACAGACGCAATGTAAGGTGGTTGGGGGCAGGGCCCAACCAAGCAATGTAGTGTGGTGTGTGGTCACATGTCCAGTTGGATGCTGCCTAGTGGCGTGACGTTAAAACTACTATCTATCTATCTAATGAAGTCTTCGGAAGTTGCCATTTTTACATGATTAAAGTTTTCTCTAATTAGGATCCTTGGTTCTTTGCCAGTCACAATGCAAGCACAATCCTCCCCCAGCAAATCTACAAACCAAAGACAAGTTTCTTGTGCAAAGCGTGACGTTAAAACTACTATCTATCTATCTAATGAAGTCTTCGGAAGTTGCCATTTTTACATGATTAAAGTTTTCTCTAATTAGGATCCTTGGTTCTTTGCCAGTCACAATGCAAGCACAATCCTCCCCCAGCAAATCTACAAACCAAAGACAAGTTTCTTGTGCAAAGTGTTATAGTTACACATGGTACAGCTGCCAAAGACATTATACAAGACATGGTATCTGAATGTTTATTTGCATTCAGTCATCTACTTCTCATAAATTTTCGTTACAAAGGATTGCAAGAGTGCATAACTTTCACATCTTCTCTGCAGTTCAATAGAGACAATGGTCAAGAGGTATATGAGTCAAAGCTAAAGGTAGTTTTTGTTCCGCCCCATCATCCACCTTCACCTGTTCCAGAAGCATCTGAGGATGACTCCTCGCCTACAGCACACCAGGCATCGAGTATTGATCATGTTTTTGGGAGCTTTGAGGTGAACAATTGTAAAGGGCATTGCATTTAGAGGCTAAGCACAGTCTTCTATTATAGACCTCGAAAGATGTGATTAAATTACAAGATACGCTTATTGATGTTTGATATTTACTGCAACTTTTCTTTTTTTTTGAGAATTAAGTTAGTATGTAATATCTGAATCTTAATGGATGTCAGGCAAGAAAAGCATTAGCAAGACTGGGTGAAGAATGTGATACATCTTCTTGAAACAATCAATAGCGTCGAACATTCTAATGTTAATATATATTTTGTTTGTTTTCTTATTATGTTTTCCCTTATGACACTGTAAAAATCACATATCACAACTTAATTGTTTGCAGAAATCTTTGCGGATCAAGTCCAATGTACAATCTAGATCTACTGTGGCTGTAAAACCAAGATGTAGTTTCTCTCTTCGAGTTGTTTTTATCATTGCTTTCCTCGGCATATTATTTAATTATCTCATTCGCAGGTGCGGAAGTCCAGCTCAGGCACCCCCTCATTTTCCCATAAATAATGCACAAGAACAGTGAAGCACAACCTGACTGCATTTTCTCCTTGTTTTTCGTGGTCTATTCTTCCAGCCATCTTGGGACCATGGATCCGGACCATGATGGGATGTGTCCCCCATTTGTTACATGAATTCTTTACAACTAAAACTAGGACTGGCTTTATGATAAATAATGCATGCTCAAGTAAGCAGTGTGGCCTTACTGGAAGCTACCTTTATATGGCTTGTTTAAATCCCCTAAGTAATGTTGGAATTTGGAGGATATTCTACTCGAATGTTCGTTAGGTTTCTTGTACAAAAGTGATTGATATGTAAATCAGCTAGATCATCTCATGTCTCGAACACTCTGCCCTTACTCTAAATTTATGCCTTCTATTTGTAAAATCCTTAAAAATCAATATGGACCTACCTCTTTCCATCTGCAATAATAAAGTAAATAGATTAGTTTTTGTTTTCAATCCAATATGTATTTATTCTTCTGCTATTTCATTTAGCTGCTTTTTTCTTGCACCGTCTCCAATCAATTATCTGAACTTTGTTGTTTAAGAAGTAGGAATGAATATGCAGGCCTCTCAGTGTAGGTTACGTACGCGTACGTTATATTTTCCATACTTAAGGTACCGTACCTATACGTACTTCTTCATTTTGTGCATCAAATAAGAAAAAAAATTTGGTTTGTTGTTTATGTACGCGTACGGTACGTACTTTATAGGTACGGTACAGGTACGGTACGTACTTTATAGGTACGGTACAAGTAACTTTCAAAAAAATTAAAAAAAAAAAAATTTTTTTGGGGTTAACGTACATACCAAACGTATTTTATGGTACCGTACGTACCATTCCCGTACTTTAAACAACAACTTTTGACGTACGTTTGTACGTTAAACTGGCCCTCGTACGTTACCCCGCATACATACTGTACACGTACGGTACGGGAAGTACGGTACTACACTGAGGCCTCTACAAAACATAGACGTGACAAAGATGAGCTTTTAAGGTGAGTATATTATAATTGCTCAAGAAACCCATCATATTGGTTGTATAGTGCTCAAAATGTCTTAAAACTCAGGAATAAGTGAGCCATAAATGATCTATCTTTGATAGGTAAGGTAAGCCACATCTTCTCAAGCTTATTTCATGGGTCTATTCCAATATTAGAGGAAAGTTTTGTTGATCTTAAATATGTTAATGGATTATCAAAGCTCTCTTCGAGTCTGCAGGTCAAAGCCTGTTGGAGCTCTAGATTTGCATGCCTATTGGACATCGCAACTATTTTTCACATCCTCTCTAGCATAGCTCAAGCACTAGGTTAGTTGCATTGTATCTTCTTCATATGAAATTGCTAAGACAAGTGCTTTTAGGTTGAATGCAATATGAGTATTCTCAAGGCTCTCAACTTCCCACTAGAATGTCCAGTTCTGCTATCCCATCAAACTGTTCTGATGTAGCATTAACTTCGTCATATAAGTATTTAGGGATCGAGTTCTCTACTACTACGCATTGGGATGCTTCCATCAAGTTGCATGTTACAGCATGCTGGAAAGCACTATATGCCATGCAAAGCAATAGCCACAAGGTAGAGTTGTATGCCTGGGGCCACCAGTCACACTTGTTCAGGGCCTTAGTCGAGCTGGTTCTCCTGTACATGGCAGGGGTGTGGGGTCTGGTGATATCCCTTACCACCTGGAATGACCTGGAGCAGGTACAGAAGGCCTTCTTAGCACGGGCACTTGGGGTCCATAGTTCCATATCAGATCCTGCTCCAGGAGACGGGTTTTCTACCCCTTCCAAGGGCTACACTGGAATGCCATATCATTTACTTTCAAAAGGTAGTTGGTATGGGTGATGCCCGATTGTCCAACCTTCCATTGGCAGTAGCAATGGGTCCACAGTGCCTCAAAGTCTGCTGGAAGGACAAGCAAGGAATGTGCAGGCACATAGATGAGGGCATGTACGAACAAAGAAGGAGCACAATGCATTGCGGCAGTACCTAGATGCTAGCTTCCTTGCCAAGCTTTGGGATGCAGATGCCCTGCTTCATGTTAAAATGGCACACTATAGGCAGCAAGTCAATCCCATGCTCACAAGAGGTCCACAACACTACTTGCGCACTCATTTGCCTATGAAGAAGCGCAGACTGATAGCTTTCATTCGCACGGGTGCACATCGCCTCCGCATTGAAACAGGATGATGGACTCGGGAGCTATGTGAGGACAGCATCCATCAGTGTTGCCAATAGGGCGTCATTGAGGATGAATGTCATGCCCTTCTGGCCTGCCCAGTGTTCAATCATATCCGGGCACGGTATATTCAGTTAATTGTGTCTCACCAGCCCCTGCATGAGCTATTGAACACGGCCTCCATGGGCTTGTTGGGATCATACCTCCAGAAATTTATGGATATACGGACTCAGTTGTGCCCTCCGGTACAACATTGAGTTGTCATATGCGATTGTACAATACACTAGCATTTTTATTGCTGCTAAGGTTTTTCCCTCGAAAACTCTTCGGGGCGGGGGTCTTTTAATCCTGACAGGTAATACGCTTGTTGCCCTCTTTTTGTTTGGGTCCCATAGGCAAGTTGGTCTCCGTGGACGATAAAAACGTATTCTATTCTATTGTATATTCATAAAGGGCACAAGCTGCAGGAGAATGGTACAGAATAGTACATCTAATTCAGGCATAAACAAAACATACATATGAATCAGCCTACCTAATGCCAATGATTTGAAACCACAACATGCAATAATAACAGCCTTATCTGGCTTTACACCTTCAAGCCAGATCAGTTCAAAAAGCCTAATTGCCATGCTCATCAAATCAAATCTGACTTATTTTGCAAGCATCATTAATTCTACTAAGAACCTTGCAAGCATCCTCAAAAGCTTCACAATTTGCATGTCAGTGAGCAGGTTGCACTTTCGCCTTGGTTATACCAGTTCTGCCATCTTGTAAACTGTAAAATTTTACAAGTTTCTAATTTCAGATTCTTGTATTATCTACTAACTTATTCTAACCCATGCAATATGATTCTTATAATGTTGTTCAGTTAGTTTTGATGATAAATATTAAGAATTCAACAAGTATTATATGTTCCAAATGAAATTGTGAACAAGGGACCCGAGGCTCAGATCGTATAAAATATCCCAAACAATGTTATTACTAATCCTTTCCTATATAGATTCGTATGCCAAAGGTGGACAAAATATTTGGCATGTCGTAGCTAATGTGAGCAAATGATTATAGTAAGAAAATGCACTATATATGAAATAAGCTTAATTGTGTTTTCATAGAAGAATGTAAGTCCCGCCATACTGCTTCGACTTATGCTCTGCAAGAGGGCAATTTACGCCCCTCTTCTGATGCGCTGTCCTAGAATGGGAGCCAGTAGCCAGTCGCGCCGATTCCTATCCTGGAATGGGGGCCTTCCTCAAGAATCGGCGCGACTGGCTGCCGGCTCGCATTCAAGGACAGGAATTCATGACTTGTTATTGTTCCACATCACGTAAGCATAAGCATATATAAAAATTCATGTGTGCCAAAAAAGGTAATAAATTCCACGCGAGCAAGATGCAGACATGGCTAGAGCTCTAGGCTCGGTGCGAGTTTCTGATTTTTCGAAGATAGATATGTTGGAGTATGAGGGTTTTGGGATGTTTGTCGGATAAAAAAAAGGTAAAACCCTTGTGACAGCGTTTTGGAATACGCAAGCCATCTTACAGTGCATCCTTTAGGTTATTGGTGCAGCTTGCGCAGGGACAAAATGAAAGATTAGCAAGGAAATGCTTGGAATTGTTGGTGGCTTGGCACTTAGAATATGGAAACTTGGGTATATTGTTTGTATCATCAATGAAAGATTTCAAGACAATCACTGCTTTTAAGTAAATTGAGAAAAGACCTTTGATTTGTATATAAATTTAGGTATGCACGTAGTTTATTTTTTCACAGGCTTGCCTTTTCTGCTGTAGGTTTTTAATCTGTCGTTGTCTTAACCATAAGATCATCTATTTTTCAA
Organism: Isoetes taiwanensis; assembly: GCA_021234155.1. Lineage (NCBI taxonomy): Eukaryota > Viridiplantae > Streptophyta > Lycopodiopsida > Isoetales > Isoetaceae > Isoetes > Isoetes taiwanensis. The sequence continues at coordinate 7,724,050 of JAJEKV010000062.1, forward strand.
TTTTATGGTTTTGAAATAGAAAAGCTCTTTGAAAATAGGCCCCTATACGAATGCAATGACGTCCAATCAAGCGAGCTTGCCATGCTCAATCTCGTTCCATCTTTTCTTGTATTATTCTTCATTTTTCTTCCTTCTTTCTCCATATGCTCTTGGTATATGTCGTCAGATATTGGCTCTGACATCAGATGTTTCGGAGCATTGTCGCATTCTGCTCTAGTACTCCATCCCCTATGTCCTACCTTTTCATCGATGTCACGCCTCCTATGTTTTGGGCAGGAATCATGTGTTTAGGTTTTTAATTAGAATGTCTAGTAGAAGAAAAGCGCAATGTTTTTGACTAGTAAATATATCAAGAAGCAGCAGAAAGAACGAAGATCTTGGTTCGGTAGTGCAAGGAAGTTATTTACAATCTGAAAGTTTATATCATAAGCAATTTTAGGAAGAAATTATTAGTATTTGTCTAGCCAAAAGCTTGTGATCCAATTAATTGTCTACAACAACTTAACAATGCACCAATAGTTTGAGTGTAAATTCAAACTTTTAACTTATACAAGAACCATTGCAAATAACCAAGGTATTTCACTGTAGCAATGATATCGAATGAGTTACTGTAGCAATTATACAATAGACCAATTTCTTCTCTAGACAAGTTCCTCCTATGGCCGATCAATCCGATCACTCTATGTATCTGTACATTTCATTTAATTCGTTCTTATCAGGTTCAAACGACGGTTGGGCCTTGCAATCCGGCCGACTTAGTTTTCTTCTAAATCTGCCACCGTTATTCCTGTGCACTTGGTCGTCTCATGAATATCCCATATTTTCTTTTCGTGCATGACGACTCTTTGAAGTTAATGGTCTAAAACCATTAACCATGTTTCCCTTGTAAATAATAACCAGGCACCAACACATTAAGTTGCATGCATCCACATGATGTTATAGCTCAAACTAAATCCAACTCTTCTCACTATAATCATGTAAATATGAGTGTTGTTTCTCTGTACAGGTCTTGAGCAGATGACCCTGTACATGTTCGATCCCTAGGCATTTTGCAGATAACCCCGGGCATGCTTGACCCCTAGTCATTTTGTGCAATGACTTAACAACATATTTCTAACAGAAATTAGACTTCTGTAGTGCTTGTACATGTCCAATGGAAGTTAGAATGAAAAGAACGGAAGAGGATGTATTGTAGAGAGCTTTGTGCGTTGATGCATCATTGCAAACTCGTATGTATAACAAGATTTCGGACAATAGTCAATCCCTTCCCACTTTCTTTTCTTTCAATCAAACCATCATTTACCCCAAATCTGCCTTACTGCTAGCTGCATTGTTTTTCCTCTCTCTCTCTCTTTTCTTTCTTTTTCTTTTTTTCTTGATGAACGTGGACCTTTATTAAACAAAGAGTACATGAGAGACTCAAAACCCAGTGGAGAAAGTGTCCATTAGAGCAAAACTATCCACCACATATATAACACAGAACAGGAGAGAGTAAATATCACCAAGAGCACAATTGACTACGGATAAGCATGAATCTGAAGATAGCACTCCTAAATGATACTCTTGACATCGTGTTTTATGGAAGAACATTGATAAGCTTTCACAATATGATTACGAACATCACTGAGCACTTGAATATTTGGAGAGATATGTCCTTTGAAGATGACAAGATTCTATCTCTTCCAGATAGACCAAATGATCCAAGCGGATGCCAAATGGAAAGCCCTCTTTTTCAGCTTGTCCCAAAAACTGGGATAGACTGACATGATCTGCTGACTATTCAAATCATAATGAAAAAGGGCCAACAGCCACTGTCAAGCAGGCCGAACATGTTGACACAAGAAGAATGGTCAATTATCTCATCCCTCTTCATATAGCGAGGGAAAATTACATAGACATCTGAATTAAATCTATGAATGGCAGTATTTACCTGCATGCATCTATGAATGATCTGTCACCATAAGATAGGGTTAAAGCATGCTACGGTGTACCACTTTTGGAACCTACCTAAAATATCCACTGGGTACTCACATATGACGATATTGCTTTATGCTTATGATGAAAAGTGCTCTAAGACATTTTACTCTCAATCATGAAGCAAAAATATTGACTATTAGCTTTGATTTAGGTATTTTTAATATCAATTACTAATAGGTACCTGCAGAAAAAGTACTCTAAAACTACCTTTTAGATACTTTTTTTGGCATACCGCAGCATGCTCTCACCCGATAGACAGCTTAGGATGGAGCAATTTATCCCATACCCATCGCCAGACTGCTTTGTGATGCTAGACTGATTTTTGATACGGCTCAGGGATAACTAAAGGCCATTTTGGCGATGGAGACAGCACTTCAGGCTAAAGCAAGCAACATACATTGAATGCACTAGTTGCTCCTCCTTGACACTTCATGAACCATCCAAAGCTGGGGAGCCATGCCTTGTAGATCTGGAGGAAGGGAAGCTACTTTTTGCCAAATGACACAGTCCCAAAGGAGGAGGAGAAACTTCAATCTAAATTCATTCCAAATCAATAATCTTGTCTCATTATCCCATGCAAATACTGTCAGCACACTGATTGTTCGCCATCGGTGCTACGTCAATGGATGGACAGATGAGACTAAGGGACGATCTACCTAGCTGTCACCTAAAGGAATCCACCAACATCTGGTTGTAGGATCGGTGGGGACCATGGATGGAATCGAAACAAAGTGCGCACAGTCTCTGAAGCAGCTCGTAACCCCTTGAGAAAAGGTGACACATTAGGATATGGAGAAATGGATAGAATAATGCCCATGGAAGAAGTGACCCATGGAAGAAGACTGGTAAATCAGACATAGATCTAGGGAATTATCAGTATTGTTCAAGATCCGCCATATAAACTTAGAAACCGACACCTTGCTTTAGAGAAGAAAGTGAATCATCCCCAGCCCACTGCAAAGTTCAGGCAAAATGCACTTGGCTCAACTAATCTTAACATTAGTTCCCTCTTAAGTGCCACCCCAAATAAAGTTCCTGACATTACTCACAATGAGCTGCATATTAGTCTGTTGTGCTAGCAAGATGGATGCCATGTAGACATGTGTACTACTGAGAACTGACTTGGCTACTATTGTGGTTGGCCATGGATAACTTAGCCGTAGAACCACCAGAACAAATGCTTTTCCAATCCCTTAATAATGGCATCACATGCATCTCCGGATGAAAGGTCTATACCAAGTGGAATGGCCAGAAGTCTAGTTGCCTTCCCATGAGGAAGAACTTTCCATGAAGAAGCAATCACAGAAGACGGCACTAGAGAGTCATCCAAGGCCCATGGGACAGTATACGTTTCCCATCCCACAAAGATACCAGAAGCCAAAAAAAAAATATCCAACAAGGAAGGCATTTTGCAAGTTCTGCTCATCAGCATTGAGGAACATGAAAGTGTCATCCGTAGATTACAAACCTCTTGTGAACCATTATTCATGGAAGGACCATGCAAGATACCTTCCTGTGCTGCAAGAGAGAATATCTGAATGAGGATCTCTGCCACAATTACAAATAACAAACGTGCCAAGGAACAACCTTAGCAAATTCCACGTCCCACCTAAAAAAATACCAGCAATTCTCCTTGAAAGGCGCTTCTCTAAAAAATTCAGTCAACACTGTCATATGTTTTTGCAAAATCTAGGTTCAAATATACGACGAGATGACCATGCATTCTAGCCCAATAAAGATCCTCATATGCTGCTGCCACATTATTCAAGATACATTGGAAATCTTGATGTTGGTTATGCAACATATCTTTGCCATTGATTTTCCTCTACAATATGACCGTGGCACCTATTCTTTGCAAATAAAGAACATGTGTTGAAACAATGCATTTGAATGTATTATGTGAATTCAAAGGCTCTCTTTGGGTAATAAAGGCTCAGTTAAGTACAACCATTGAAATTCAAACATTTGACTAAGCATTTTCCACCATTACTTGGAGTATTTGCTAACATTTACCTCATTGAACTTTAAAATCCTTTGCAATTTGTTGGACTTTTGCCATATATTAGCCAATATTAATTATCTTTCAAGGCTAGAAAAAACTAACTAGCAAAAAGACGCAACAGGAGGCTTGGGCAGTTTCAGGCTTGGAAAACATTTATCAAACAAATTTATTAATCACAAAATATTCATAGTAGGCATCTAAGGAACCTCTGTTGGAGGAAAAAAAAGTAGAGTGTGGAGGATTTGGTTGCCCCCAAGGAAGATCGTGAAATCCCACTCTCATATAGCGCAAGTTCCATCCATCCTTTATTGTAAATGACTTGTTGTTGCTCCACGACGTAAGGCAAGACCCGAATGAAGGAGCAGGTCATGAAGGCTTGTTGTAGTAGAGAGGAAAGATCAACGACTTGTTGGAGCGTCAGGCAAGAATGAAGAGGCACTTTCCATTCTTGATTAGAATGGTCGCCACGTGTGATTGGATGACAAGCAAGAATGAATATATACTTGCCTTGACGTGATGTGGAATGGGCTCCCTTTTCCCATTCCACATCGTCAAGGAAAGAACGAAGGGGAAGGGGAGTTTGGCACAGGGATTTTGGCGCAGATATGGCACTTAGATAGCTTAAATCCGGCCATGGCACAGATGGTGCAGCTATGGCGAAATGGTGCAGCATGATTTCGACTTGTTCTTGTCTTTGGTTCTTGGTTTTCTGGCCGATTTCTAGAAATTTCTTCATTTCGTGTTTTTGAAGGCTTGAATCCTCAATATTTTTGGAGTTTCAGCGAGTATTCTTGGAGTTTCTTGGTATTAGGCTGCTGAATCCTCAACATTCTTGGAGTTTCAACAAGTACTCTTGGAGTATTCTTGTTCTGGAGGTTCTTGGAGTATTCTTGTTCTGTTAGACCGCTCAATCCTCAGTATTGTCGATTTTTACCTGTAAGCTTTTTACCTGTAAGGTTTTTTACTTCCAAGTGATTTAAGACGGAATGTTTTGTTTGAGTCGAAAGATCACTAGGTAATAGATCGTTTATGAGGAGGATGCTCCATATTTAGGAAGCCCTACATGGCTTGGTTGAGAAATAGCTTATCTGGAAGAATTGAAATCTAAATTCGTTATTTGTTACAGAAGGTCGGTGCATTGTCTTTACTTCCCTCTAAAAGGAGTTCCTATCAGAAAGATAATAAGTAGAAACATAGTCAAGCTTAGAGAGGCCCAATACAAAATAATTACTATGTTAGAAAAACTTCAGAGTTTCCAAGAAAGCAGGAGTGAGAATGTTCTCTTAGAATCCGTAATGTTCAGCAAATCTTCAATGCTGACATAGAGCTCATTTTGAAGTGCGGCAACTACATACCTATAACTTCTAAGTTCTATCTGAATAACTACATCATCATAGTTTTCAAAACTGAACTACAAGCTTATTATTTCCCTTAATTCTACTATGTTTGTTTTCTTGAATCTGCTATTTTTTCTTCTCTTGAAATTTTCAGAATATGCTTCAACAAGCTCGTGGAAATCGTGGTGGCCGAGAGGATCTTGCATGTCGTGGTAGAGGGCGCGGTAGAGATGGTGTTTGACATTATGACCCATCCATTTTTTCTACAAGCTGTAATCAATCTAGAAGTAGCAATGCAGAGATCCGGTAAGGCTGGAAAGGTAACTCAGCGTACGAAATCTAGGATTCTTAGTGCAGCAGATGAGGCGAAGATTTTAGCTCATGGTGCACATCAGATTAATACGCCATATGGGTTGCAAAGGCAATTTGGCTATTATTGTATGACTAGGTTTCTTGTGCGAGGTGGAAAAGAGTTAGGGAAGTTACGTGATATCATGTTTTGGTTTGATGAAGATGTTTTTGGTAAGCATCTTGCGTTTTTTGAGACTATCAGTAAGAATCATTATATTGATAAGAATCACTACAAAGCGGAGGATTTTAGGGCTACTGTAAAATGTAGGGAAGCTGATGTGCTTTCCACTTGGGAATGCCTTTTGAGCCATTTAGCGCTCTATGAGGTGGGCGATGAGTTTGGTGGCAGGTATGTCTTTTCGCAACCAATTAACAGGCACATATCTCATGTGTGGTATAGTATAAATCATTCTTCTGAAGGGACAATGCGGAAATGGCTTAAGCAAATGGCTACAAATGCTGGATTAGGCGGTGATTATGATAATAAGTCTTGTCGGGCATCATCCATCACTTGGTTGCAGGTTGCAGGTGTTCCAGAAGATGTTGGGATGGAAATAACAGGGCATAAGAGCATAGATGCATACAAAATGTATGACCAAAGTGGGGATGTCAGGCTTGTTGCTGCCATGGCTGTTATAGCTTCTGGAGGTACATTGTGCTATGAAGATGCATTAATACAGGTACGAAATCCTGCCACTCTCCCCGTTGTTGCTTCTGCTTCTCATGTTTTTGAGGTTGTTATAGCTGATGGTCCTAATCTTCAGTGCACTAAAGAGTCATGGCAACAGGTCAATTGGAAGAAGGCAGCGAGGAAGACGTTGGTTTATGTCATCTCACGAGGCTATCCTGCCTCGTTCTATTCAGTGGCATGATAACTTGATGTCTGTTGATGATCATCCCGATGTTGCAGAATATGTTGATTGTGATGAGGCCATTAAACGCCTCAAGGTGGCACAAGGAGTATGATTATATACTGTTTTTGGGTGGTTTTACTTGGTGCACCATCTCGTCCTCTAGGTTTTGAGTCCCATGCCACAGGTTCCTTGTATATATCTTGATATTCCTTGATAATAGATTGTCGTCCTTCAAAAAAAAAAAAAAAATCCTGGCATTAATTCTACCAGCTGTGTGAGTGTTGGTCCAAGCGTTGTTGGTGTTACAAACGCTGTTGATAATGTTAAAATAGATAAATTTTCATATATGCTATTTTTGTGTATGTACAAATTACTAATTTCATCATTTTCCTGTTGGCGATGGTAATGGTCTTGCAAAAATAGGTACTTTGTTTACTTGCAAAAATTAACAGGTACCATTTTATGCTGATCGTGACAGTAAGTTGATAAACGAAATAATCTGGCCCGATGATGATGTTTTAGAGAAGATTTGTGTAGAGGCAGAAAAACGTAGCAGAACTGTCTACAACAATTGCTCTTTTACTTTCAATTTCCACTAATATGGTATTATTTGATTTCAGTATTTGCATTCGTTTCATCAAAATGATGTGTTCTATCTAATTTATATTTCATCTTGCAGGTACATGAATACAAATGAAGGAATTTTCTTGATGGCGTGTAGCAGCATTAATAGTGTACAAATGTTGGATCTTTGAATGTGAATATAATGCAATTGGACAGCTTTTTGAACAATGTAACTGTTACATGTGAATATAATGCAATTGGACAGCTTTTTGAACAATGTAACTATAACAATGTAGTAATTGTTATAAATAGATGCAGGTCTGAGACAACAGATCATCTACTTACTTAAAAAGTTTTTGCTCTTTTTCTTTTCTGCCAGTGTGCCCTTTTCAGGGTGTGACTTTTGGAAGCCAAAAACATATTTTCTGGCCAAAACGTTTTTTTCCGGCTATTTTCCCCCTTAGCCTTCTAATGATACTAAATACGAAATGAGTGCGCTTTTTTTAACGCTCAAGCAGCTAATTTCTTGGGGGAGGATCTATTTTGATGATGGTCGGCTGGGTTTTAATGCAGGCTGCTTCTTCTTAGGGTTTGTGGTAGAAAAGGAGAGGATCGGGAAGGGAGGTTAGAGCAAGAGCAATCGCTGGAGTATGAGCTGGAGTATTCTCTCTGATCTGACCTTCTTTGCCCGCATTTTTTTTATCTTGCTGCAATCGCTGGAGTACGACGTGGAATATTCTCTCTGATCTGGCCTTCTTTGCTCCCATTTTTTTTATCTTGCTTAGGCCTACAATCTCTTGCTCATTTATCTTCATATCTCCATTCTGTCTTAGGGTTGAGAGGATTTGCAGCATACGAATCAGAGAATCAGAATGTTGGTGGCGTATTCTCTCTTCATAGGCAGCTTCAGGTTGCCTTCTCACGAATCTCTTTGGTTGCATTCAATTTTCTATCTCAGGCTTTGGTTGCGTTTGATTTGCAGATTAAGATTCCTTTTGCCATTGCTTTTGTAGGCCTGCAGATTAAGACTTCTCAAGCGAAAAATATCTTGAAGCTGGGCTTACATCTTTGTACGAGTTGGAGAAGTGCAGGTTAATCCGGCATTTACAAGGTCTTCGAATCATTGTAAATCTTCCTTATTTTCCATCTTCAATGTTTAGGGCAGTGAATCTCCTTTTTCTTCGATGAATGTTAGAATCGTTTTTGATCAGAATGGTTAGGGTCGGAGGTCAATTTTGCCCAGAAAAAAAAATTCTCTTACATTTGCTACTCTTTTCTACTCTTTTCTATGTGTATTGATAGTCTCTGTTTTTACAAATAACAGAACAAACAATAGAAGAACTCGCGCCTCTATTGCTGAATGTTTCTTCAAAAACAATAACTCTAATTCTTCCACCAGCCAAACTTCTTCAGCAATAACAATATCAATATGAATCCAATACAGCCATGCTTCATAATATGATGGAATCTTTTTCATCGTCATACGGCCATTCTTGACAATCCGGCAGAATTTTTACCATTTCTATACAACCATGCCTCACAATCCAACATTTTTTCTTAACAGGTGTGCAGGGCCTCAGGGCCTCTTGATGAACATTTCATCCTTCCAGTCAATCATGGGCTCTTATCCTAGAATATTTTTTCCTCTTTGCACAGGTCAGGTTGCAGCTGCTTCATGCTCTACAGATTTAACAGATTTTCTACACTAAAGTTTCTGGAGCAAATGAGCATTTTTTTGGATTATGAGCTCTTATCCTAGAATGTCTTTTTTCGTCTTTTTTCTACTTGCACAGAGCAGCTTGCCTGATTGATTTATACTAACTAATCCTATTCCTTCCCCGAATATATGGAGTGCAAAATGTTTGATGTTACTTATCTCTTTTATTTTTTCAGCTTGAAGTGCATTCGATTACAAAAAAGAATGTCCAGGTAATTTTTTTAAGCCTTATCTTTCTTGATAGGAGCTTGACGGATTTTTAACAGGGGCAAATCTTGGCAACGAAAAAACGTCCAGGTAATCTTTTAACCTTATCCTTCACGATAAGGCTTGATAGATTTTTAACAGTGGAAGCACAACAAATCATGCTGGCATCCCTTCATTTCTTAGTCTTTCGTCTTATCATATATTTTGAGGCCCTATATAACATGCATGCAAATATAACAGATTTTAAGTTGTTGTGCAAGCATGCTTAAGTAAGGATTTTTTATAGTCATGAAAACCCCTTCTTCATTGCATAAATTCCTGTCGGATTATTGGCGAATAGATCTGCATGTTCCAGTGTTAGATTGCATTCATTTTTCTAAAATGTTCTGATTTTACAGGGTTGGAGCCTTCACATTTTTGCTAAAGGATTGTTACTGCCAGCAAATGGTATTCATTCTTTTGTTCTGGGCACTCATCCTTCTTTTGAGATTCCTATAGGTCCTTTCGAAAATCCATTAGACAGTTTTGTTTATATAGATGTTATGTTCCTTTTGCAGATGGGATCAAGGCACTATTGTAAACTGCAGCCAATTTGTGAAATCTTATGAAGGTGGTCATTCAATCAAATTTTCATTTTTACACATTTTTTGTCTTTTAATAACGGTATGGCAGGTGTAGGAGGTCCTCGAAATATAAGCATTGTGCACATCATTTAATTTCTTATCTATTTCTGGCTTCAAAAGAGATAAAATGGCAAATGGACCTTCACCTTGCTTATCGTTTGGATGTAGCCAATCGAACATCAATTCACTTGCTTTTTCCAATTCAAGAGGCAATCCTCAAGGCCCTTTCAAGCAAATACTTGCTTACATACTTGCCAATTGCTTATTATCTTATATATACCTAGAAAAATTATCCAGCCCTTTCAAGCAAATACTTGCTTACATACTTGCCAATTGCTTATTATCTTATATATACCTAGAAAAATTATCCAGCCAGTCATGTTTCAGATTCTGACTACTATATTGATTAATATGTTATGTAGTATGAAGTGCTGACATTATTCAAGAACTTTAGCTATGAATTTACCTAAATATGAGAGGCCTTGCATAAAGGGCAGGCAAAGACCACTTCCCTTCTTAGCGCAGATATTGGGATTGTTGTGCAAAGAGCACATTGATTTATTATTATGTAAGAACGAAACTTTGTGTATTTTAACGTATTCCAGCTTTGTGCCTAAAGGGCTGTCCAATCCCCTGATTACATATGTACTTCAATCTAGCCTTACATTCTACGTGGTGATTTTTTGCATAATGAAAGTCTTCATTTATCTAAAGTCCATTTGAAATCTTGAAACTCCAAGGAGATATGGCATCGCACAATTTAAATTTTGTTCAAGAGAAGCACAGATTTGCTTGCATTAAGTCATTAGATAGCATTTTTAGATAGATTCAAAATTTTAGATAGATTCAAAATGCAAGTTCTCTTGCTGATTAAAATAGATAACCATATTTAGAGATGTCATTAGCAAATATTGAAATGGTTTTTGAATTGCATATAAGCTGCCACTATGTTACTTACCATTCACCTAAAGGGGAAGAGCTATTTTAATGTACTTTTTTTTTTCAATTATTACCAAATTTAAAACATTTAAGTCCGATGCCACAATGCACCATAGCAAATGTGCCTTTTTTTTTTCCAATTATTTTGAATTTTGAACATTTAAGTATAAGGGCCAAAATCCACCATAGCAAATGATGTGCCCTTTGTTTTAATCCAAATGTGGGGAAACAAAATGATTCTTTTGAAAAACTAGACAAGAATTACATTTTTTATTGCTTGCACTCTTGATTTTTTGATTTTTTGCTGCACGCTATCGAGGAGCACCTATCCGAAAATGTTCAATGTCCTATGTACACTTAGCCACCATATGTTATAAAAGCTAACATTAGCAGGAAATTGAACACACACATGTTTGCATGTTTAGCGTGGTAAGGGAGGGTGCCCGTCAACGGGGCACTGCCCTTTCCGGGGCGGTTGAATCTGACGGCTAAGAGGAAAGGGCGGTTGAATCTGACGGCTAAGATTTGTCCGTTCAAAATTCCCGCCTTTTTACATTTTCTTTAAAGCCCCACAACTTTTTGTGTGGGAGGCGAAATCATGGCGGACCACTTGCATTAGAATCGCATTAACGAGACCTATAAAATGAGTACTTGTTTGTCCCATTTTGAGCATGTGGTCAACATGCACCATTGAAGGGCACCTCATTCCAAGGGGGGTTCACCATATGTACACGTACGTGCCAACCGCGTGAACGTAAAGGGTTTTTTTAGTGGTTTAGTCGACAGTATACGGTCGAGCTCTCATACGTTTTCAGTGTTCTTTTCCCAGCTTTGAACGTTAAGGGAGGAAAGGCGGGAAGGAGGGATCCGTAGGTGGAAGATTAGGGCAGCTTCAACCATTTCTAAGACCAGGAGCTATCCGTTTGCCTATTTGTGGTTTATTTAGTGGGCTTCATTTTCTTCTTTGGCAACAAGAGAGCTCAAGAAAACGGGTGATGGATGGCTCTTTTGATCTCTTTTGATTGATGGCACGTATTGAGCTCAAATAGATTCAGGTATTTCCATACAAGTATTCTTTAATTCCTTACAGTATCCACTTAGGCTTTTGGAAACTCATTTGAAGGTCGGGGATTTTTATTGAGTGTTGCTTGGTAGAATGTTACGTGTTTGGGGCTTTTCTATATGTCATTGAGCTTGAAATTGTGTTCTTTTTCGGATCTAATGAGCAAAAAATAAAGGGTTGATCAAATGAACTTATGCGAAATGTTATTTTATTGTGCTTGTGGTGCGACTTCATAATCGCCATTGGGGCAAATTGTGGTGGCCATGGGGCGAGAAAAGTTCTTGGAATTCCTCCCTTGCGGTGGATAGAGAAGACTTGTCGAAGTTCCCGGCATGGTCGTTACCTATATTAAAACATCATATTGTGGGCCACATTATGCTATTTTGTAACACACATAAAACCACTTTGTGATCAACTTGTTGAGAGAGCTAATGAGTAAGATTTTTATGATTTGTCTCTTGTTACAAACATTGATGTTGTTAGTAACCATTTTTGTTCATGCTATAGTGCACAAACGGTGATGGAAGACCGGTGGCATCAAAAAATCTGAAGCATCTTTGTTATTCTCTTTGGTCTTTACTTCCATCATTCCGCAATTATCCTTCCTTTGACACAACACAAAGTTTCCGTAAGATTGCAAAGCTAATAGGGGATGCGCTTGGGAAGGATGAACTTAGAGGCATTTTCCGCTCAAGTTTACAAGTATGATTTACACGAGTTTTTTCGGTTTTGATTAAATAAATTGTAATTGTGTTTGTTATGTTTATCTTCGTTTCCTTGTTTGTAAGGTTTTAAAGAATCTTCTTGGGCATCTTGAGCAGCTTTTTTAAATCGTTTGATACCGTTACTATTTTATAGACTTATGTATATACAACGTCTTTTTATTTATTTGATTCTCATTAAGCAAAACAGACTTGCTCATGGGGATGATGTAGAGGTCACTGATATTGGCTTCTCTCGAGTCTAGTGCTTTTCTTGCGACCAAAGAACATGTTAAACTAGCCTATACAAAAGAAGTAGCATCTGCAAAATTTAGAGCAATTGCAAGTTTTTCACACAAATATCTTCATGTATTTGACAAGCTTTTAGTTCCCCTTTACATGGAAGAAAATATTCAAATGCCATCTGATTGATTTTATTCCCATCTCCATAGAGGGCTGTGGGCATAGCTGGAAAAGTGATGTATGATAATGCTTTTGTTAGATTGCGTCATGAATATGATCAGAATAAGCTCGTGACACATGTCAACCACCGTTAGACCCAGTCATGCATCATATAGAGATTTTATTCAAGAGCATGCTGTTCAAGAGCATGCATTTATATTAGATACTTTTTTGTTTCCTTTATGAGTTGCAATTCTTTTTTGCAGAGAATTCTCTATGGAACACTTATCTGGTGGTTACAGGCACGTTATTGTCAAGCCAAGGAACATGAAATGGTATTTACATTTGATTATAGCATTTACTTTTGCAATATTAAGACATGGCCATTCCATAATTTGCATTTATACAGGAAAATCATAAAGTATGATAATTAAAATATAAAGCCATTAGTCAGAATCGATCTTGACAAGGTCTTGGGATCTCCTCATCAAAGATGCAGATTTAGATAAATCAATCGGCTCACTTACAACACCTTTGCAACCGGCTTTCACATTACCGACGTCAAGCTATGCCACGATGGCCATTCGGGAGTTGCTAAAGGGATCAACCTCGGTAAAACCAGTACATTATATATAAAGGAATGTGGCTCTGGCTTTATTCTTATGGGATTAACTTTTCTGTCTTGGATGCAGGTGGCTGAGCACAAGATCTTGTCCGAAGAAGCAGAAAACAAGAAAAAGAAAGCAAAGGCATAAGGTAAGGTTGGATACTTCATATTGGCAAATATAAGATATGACGGTTGGGCAGAGAGAGTGCTTTTTTTGCAAATTTATTTGTCAAAGCATGATTATTTCTGATGCATTGGTTCTTGAATTATGGGTCAAATGTATATGTGAAAGCAAACATGTTGCCACTGTCTGTTTACCCGAAAGAAAGGGCAATGATCGTTGTTCGTGTAGAGATTTTCAAAATTGCATGGTTCTTGTAGCATGTTACAGTTCTTGTCAATGACCCTAGGCTACGGATCTATATTTATTTGCTATAACATCCCTGAAGATTTGAGGTGTTAGTAATTTAAAGCTAAAAGTTGTAGGCAAAGTGACCCAATCTTGGACATGGCGCTCAGAAAGGGATGCGTGCATACTTTTTGACGTTTTGAGATAATTGTTTCTTATACATCAAATGCTTTTCTTCCTTATTTGATAATGTTTTAAAATTTGCATCTCTTATGGGTCAAATATTGGTTATTATGCTTGTTTGCATTAACCCAATTGGAAATTTCAATTTCACCCATGTGGCTAATATTGTTTTTCAACACTCATTCCTATTATGGTCGTAGTAGTAACATAGTAGTACTGCCACTAACATACTATTTGTTACGTATATATATTAGGCCCTAGGTCATATAACATGCCCTAGGTCATATAACATATGTTGGGGCCCTAGGTCATATAGGACCATTGAACCTAATGATAATGATAAACATGTTGAATGGGAAGACTTCGATCTTTCACTTCGATCTAGATATTTAAATTTGTCTGCCATGTTGCATAGACCCTGTGATCAATCTGCCGTGTTTACCCTGGAACGTGACCAACTCAACGTGACCAAGGTCCATGGTGGTCCGTGCAAGCATATGGTCCATGCAAGCATATGGTACAAAGTCGGAAAGGGATTATATAATTTGGCACAATCAATCGTAAATCTACGGATAGGGTCTATATTGTATGTTAGTTCGAAAAACCGTATGGTATGGGTTTTTCTACTCCAAAAAGCCGTATACAGGGGTTTTTCTATGACCCCTCGAACGCAGATGCCATCTGTCCATATATAGAGGTGCACCCCCCGGGCCTCATTCACCCCGTGGGGCAGTTAAGGGGCTCCATTTAAAGCCTTTTTATTCCCGTTTCAGGGCACCGCACCAGGCGGTTTTAGGTTCATCAGAAAGCCCTCTTTCAAGGGCATCGAATGCACCATCTTGGGCCCGTTTCTGAGCTGTGGAGGACCTCCATCGTCCCATTTGTCTTCATATCTGCCCCGTAGACGGGCAACCTCCCTTACCCAATTAATTGTGTCCTTAAATTTAGTCAATACAAATGCTTTTTGAAATTGATAACATGGATATGCTCTCATTGTCAAACTATCATCGTCGGGCATTCATATGATAGGAAAAAAACACAACATTTGTTTGATTCTGCTACTTATAGATAAGTGCATCAATTCTAAGATTTTTAGTCTCAACATTAGACAACAAGATTTTTGCTATGATGGAACAAGAAAGGCTACAATTCGTTGTGTTGAATCAACACACCATTCCAAAAGGTTATAGATTTTGAAAGAAATGATGCAAATGTGGCAGGTTCGAGATACATGACCAACAATATCAGGATGCCATGCCTAATGTTCGAGGTGACATTTTGAGATAAGTCTTGGATTTGTCTTTCCAAATTTTCATCTTTCGAGATAGATTTAACTCCCCCCTCCACACACACACACACACATCATTGTTTTCTCTACTAAAATCTATAAACGCAAAGCTAATACATTGACGATATTGTCGTTAGACAATTTCAATAACAAAAATAATTATGAAAGCAAATAATGCCCATTCTTGCCAATATCAACATATATTGTTGTCGAAGTTGCACATATGGACATTAAAGGCCGAGTAAAAACACATGTCAGGACATTAGCCCGGCAACGTTGGCACACGTTTACTAGAATTTAATAAAGTTTACTAGAATTTAAAAGGGAAAATTTAATAATAAGCAATGGTAGATGCATCATCACAAAATTTTATTGATGTTACACTGTTTGACATCTCGCTTTGGGCACTTTGTCGTGCATGTGCCACACAAATAAAGGAAAATTAAGTGAAATACTATTGAGGTATTTGTAAATGAGCATGCATGTGCAACACACCTTATGGATAGGCATATGTTATTGTTGCGACCTCTGCCTTTTCATAGACATGGTTGTTCATAAGGCATGAAAGTGCATAAAGAAGAACTCTCATTGTTAGTGCACCATTTTCATACATTCATGCGATAAGAAAACAAGCACAACAATTGTTGATTATATTGCTTATGGACGAGTCCAATAATCCTCAGACTTTGACCCAATGTCATAAGACAATTAAGGTTCTTATTGGCACTCATGCGCGGTGATGTCACGAGGTCTACGAAAACACACACCTCTACCTATGTGCTACGAAAAGACACACCCCTGCCTATGTGCTACAACGTTGGCAGAAACAACTACCTATAGTCGGTGTTGGAAGTCTACCAAAGGGAACGTTGTCTACGCAGATGTGCTTTTGTAGAGGATGGAGCACATGTATCTACCTATTAGGTAATGTAGTGTTTTGACTAACCTCCAATTTTTTGTCTATTCTATCAGACGACAAATGACACTGTGCACTAGCGAATTGGCGTTTTAGTAGCAAAAGAACCCACCTGTATTGGAATATGTAAAGTGCATTTTAGGGTCTGCAAATTGTTTCATGTTGAAGTAGTATTTGATTCCATAATATGAGCCTATCTTCGGGATGAGTTGTCTCACATGCTTCATAGTTGTGAGACATCGTGGGCAGTTCGAATCAATAAATCGCATATGCATTTCACTTTCTTCGTCTAAGATGTTATCTGTAGGAGAAGTGAAGATATCATGGGAGCATCCAAAAAAATGCAACATTAGGCCCTTGGCGATGTGCGTCATGTGGAGATGCATATTTAGAGTTCCATCATGAACTAAAGTACGCTAATGAACCAGGACAAAATTTTGTGTTTTTGCATTTCTGTAAATACTTTTTGTTGACGTACTTAACTAATTCTAAGGGTGACATTTTGAGCATAAGTTTGGGGTCTATCTTTCCAAATTTCTGTCTTTAGAGGTAAATTTAATTGTCCCCCAAATTCCTTATTAAACATTGTTTTCCCCTCAAAAACCCTTCGGGGCAGGGGTTTTTTAATCCTGACAGTGATACGCTTGCTGCTCTCTTTTTGTTTGGGTCCCATAGGCCAATTGGTCTCCGTGGACGATAAAAAATCTATTCTATTCTATTATACTGAAATCTATAAACCTAAAGTTAATACATTGATAATACTGCCAATTGATAATACTACCATTAGATAATTTCAATGACAAAAATAATCACAAAAGCAACTAATGTCCATTCTTACCAGTATCAACCTATGATGTTGCTTAAAGTTGCACATAACATGCTAGGACATTAGCCCGGTAACGCCGGGCACACGTTTACTAGTGTGTAACTCATCTGTGACTCTGAAACTCGTCTGTAATCAAGAATTTTAATTTTACTCTATAACTGGTTACAGCAGGTCATCTAAGAATGGCAAAGCCATTTGTCATTCTTAGATAGAATGGTTGCCACATGGCAGCCATTCATTGGACAATAAGCAAGAATATTAACCTTCCCTTGACGTGCATATATATATGTTTATATAAGGAAAAACTACCAACAAATTTTTAAATTTACAAAAATGTGTGCATTTTGCACGGGTTTGCTTGCTACATACAAACCGTGAGAGGGAAAATTTAAGCAGGGGGGAAATGGAGATGGCCGATAGATGTCCTGCCATGGCCGCTGCATTTTGTTCCGACCTCAAGACCTTTTGCTCACGTCTGGAGTCGTCATGCAAAGCTCTAAACAGTGCTTGCCAGATGCCTGCAGATCCGAACTCCGGTAATTTTTCTGTGCTCTCTTCAGTTGTGTTTTTTCTTCCTTACAGATTGAGAGCCTCACGTTTATTTCCAGGTGAGAAAACAGCTGCTTTTGTTCAAAAGCTGAATGATAAAATCGTATCTCTTACTAACGACATTGACATTATAAAGTCTATGAGTATATGCACTTTGCCTTTTGAAGATCTTATTAGCCATGCTACAGACCTGTTCAAGCAGAATGAGAAGGATATTGAGCTTTTAGAAACAGAACTCCAGCGTTATGGCTATGCCCCAGGTATTATTGGGTCAGGACATTGCATTCATCCAATTTCATCCTAGAATGCCTACAGATAAGCTGATCACATTTTGTACCCTAAATAGGCAGCTTTGTAGAAAAAGCAGCAGCAGCACGTGAAGAGGAGTCCAATGTGACAAATGACAGAAGTCAGGTGGATAATAATAGGACTATGCTGAAGGGCACTTATTCTAACGTCCCTAGACCTACATCAGTGCCTTCGATACCAAATGACATTGAGGATGTTTCTCCTTTAAGGTCAACAGTTGATGGATGTCAAGTTCCAGATGCGGACAGCTTGTATCTTTTAACTTTTCGATGTCTCAAAAAGGTTCAGTTTTACTTTATTTTCTGGCAATTTTCTTGACGAAGAAGTAGATTTTTGGAGTCCCTGAGTTTGACAGACATTGGACTATCTGCATCAAGCCTTGCAGCTTTATCCAATGAAGGCAAGTAGTACAAATTATGTCCTTTTAACTGTCCGTTTAAAATTTGAGGCATAGATGTACATCTCTGGTGTTTTATACTTGTTACAGGATCTCTATTAACACCACCTGAACTGCGGGCAGCAGACCCTGTGCTGCCTTCAGTAAAGCAACCAAGGTATTCTTAACTTTTTGTTTATTGATTATAGTTGAAATGCATACATTAAAACTTGCTCAAATAGTTTGTCATTAAAGAAAACTGATGGGAGAAAATACTGTGCAGCTTGTGCATGAGAGAAGAGTTCCATCACATGTCTGAATTTGGACAATCTGCATCTTCAAGGTTGCAGGATAATGCTGTAAGCGTGCAATCACATGCGAACCTAGATATACATGGTAAATTACCAAAATATTTGTTATATCAAGATTTAAAGGTATATGCCACTAATAAATTATGATTGACATAGCGAGCAGCTGCAATAATAGCCTGGAGCAAGTGGCAAATGAAGAATTTTCAAGCCTCCCTTCTTGGCTGAAGTGGCAGGTCACTTTGGAGGTAAAAAGCTATGAACTATGTTTAGGTTTATGGTTTATGGGATGATTGTGGCCTTTAAGGTACAGTGGTAATCACAGGCACATAGTACAGATCTAGGCTGCCCCTTCTCAGATATAAGGTCCAATTCATTAGTCAGACTGCACAGAAAGCTGTGTAAGTTTTGAATACACAAAGTTTGGATTCACATAGCACAGGAGGAAAGATTTGCGACTTAACAAATAGGGCTCAGTTCTCTGCGTCTCCCAAGTTGTAGTTGTAATGAGCAGGTAAAGATGGTAAAGATTGCCAGGTTTGAAGCTTGTAACAATATGATCCATTATTGTTTATCAAGAGTACCTTGCTTCCTTAAGTGAATATAAAAATATATGCTCTTTATATTAAATACCCCATTTCACTTTTCATGGTGCTTTTCCCAAAATTGGCTGCCAGTGATTAATTTACGGGGATGAGGGTTATACTGTTTGAGATCCAAATTTAGTGGTAGCAGAATCTTGTAATTCGACAGTGTAATTGGTGGCAGTTTATTGTCTTCATAGAATGTCGCAACAAGAATACAGAGAGATTTGTATGTGCTTGGGATCATGAAACTTTTATTTTCAAAGTAGGAACTTATTTTTCAAATCATATAGAAAACATCTGAGGCATATTGTTTCTCTTCAGGACTTAAATAGTTTTGTTGCTTCGATAAGTTCTCTTCTCTACATGGATGAAAGTGGTCTCTTAATGCTGAAGGACAAGGATATTGCTTCAATGGCATATGGTAAAGATGCCTTCTTCTCGAGTGTACGCCAGTTATTATTGCAGGTGTATGACCCTCCTATTATGTTGCAGCTGAACAGACAAAAAAGGCTTCATTACTTATTCTAGTGCGACTGCAAATGCTTGAAATTGCACATGTGGACGGAGCAAAGGTTTACTGTGTAAGCAAAGGAAAAACCTCGAAGTGAAGACACCATGCTTACAAAAGGAATGACGAACGCACTTCACCAAAGGTTGGTAAGTGCCTAACATTACAACATATAAGAGGGGGCATTATGTGGCACTAAAGCATTGTAGGTCCCTTTCAGCTTTTAAAGCTATCTGCGAAGACTGAGACACAAAGCTTTTGTAAAGAATCCTCTTTCCAAGTATTACGCAATCATACGAGTCAGCCATTATGCTTTCATGACAAAATGCAGGTACAATTACAAGTGCCCATCTAAGGCAGTGTTGGGCAAAGTCCGGGGAACACTATAAACCAACCGGTTGAAATCGCAAATTTTCCGGTTCGGTTAGTGTATCGTAGGAATTTTTCCGACAAATTTCCCTAAGGTTTTCTATTAAGACAATAGAAATTTCCGGTCCTAAACACAAGATATCCGATTGATCAAAATAACCATAGGCAATTTTCCGATGGGACCTACAAAGTTTCCCCAACACTGATCTAAGGTTGCCAAATAAATATTTGACCAGGATGGCATTAGACAGGGTTTTTTTTTCCAACTATAACCATGCAGGTACCTCTAGCCAGATAATTTGCCGGTTGAGTGATAATTTACCGGTAAGTGTCATACTCCACTGGATTTTGAATATAAACTCAAGATTATTTGCCGGATTGTGACCGGAAATTTAGGAGACCAACTCCTAGTTTTTAGATGCGTGTAGATCTCAACTCTTATTCCGAACCCAAACAAATTTTAAGTGCCATATTAGCATTGTGTTCAAATTGTGGAAGTGATCATAATAAAGCATTTTACCACTTAACGCCAAGTATAGACAAACAAGTTATTAAAAGATGACAAGGCTGAAGATCGTATTGTAAGGGATTCTTTGACCATCGTTTGTGAAGCTCCAACTATGGCAAAACAATTTAAATTGTCAATCTTTGCCTCCATAAATTTTTACCAGTGTCCAAGATGCTAATTGTGTCTTACATTTAACACGATGAATCGTCTCTTCATCATGATGGATAGATGAAAAAACTCTGAAGTGACATTGGGATGGAATGGTGCCACTAGAAATCTCTTCTTTTCATGCGATTCTCTTGGGCAGATCAATACCTAGTATAGATTGGAGTTAGACACCATGTTTCATGACTTTTGATGATTGGTTATATTGTAGTTCTTCAAATTGGAAAATATTTTCAAAGTACTTGCAAGTTGGAAATCTTTAATATCGTCCTTGCCATACGACCCTCCATAGTTTTTTGTTGCATTATAGAAGTAGTAAACCACCGGTTAGGGGAAATTCCTCGAATATTTCCCGTTTATTTATTGAGGTAATTTTTGGTTTATTTGTCTCTAGAGGCGCCGCTTACAGCGCCGTCATAGCTCGAGCGGCCGGCAGAGCAGAGCATTCGGCCTGCAGAGAAGAGCAGAGCAGAGCATTCGGCCAGTAAATGCAAGGGACTCGGTCGGCGCCCCTAGGGCATCTGATTTAGAAGCATTCTCGCATGCTCTCTAGAATCTGATAACCGGCAGGCGGCGGCGCCGCTCGCGGCTAACGCCGCTCACGGCGGCGCTGCCTGCTGGTTTACTGGCCGGAAACCCCTCAATCCGACCGGTTATCTAGCACATAAAAGCAGTAGGTCATAAAAGCAAACATTATTAAAAAAAATTAGGGCGTATTTCCAAGGTCTAATCGTTAATGGTGGTTTGATAGATTTTACCCAAGACGCTAACCCTTTAAGAAGGGGATAAACACCCCTGCGGGCCCCTTACAACAGATAAATGGGTGAGCCCAGAGGGGCGAGCCCACTTATATGCTGTAAGGGGCAAGCAAGGATGTTTATCCCTTTTAACCGGCAGGCCACAAAAAGAGCTCCATAGCAAGCTTCTCACGACCCAGAGCAAGGTTTATCACCTGGTTCGGATGCCCATAGCAAGATTATCACGATCACAGAGCAAGGTTATCATGACCATAGCAAGATTATCATAACCAGAGCTACCACCAGAGCTGAACATATATCACCAAGCGAAAGGGGAAGCTGATTCTGGGTGCGTACTGAAGGTTCCAGCATATCACAGATCTGTGATGGACGTTCAGGATTGTGCTGATCATAAATCCTGCCGGTTAAGGTTGGAGACCTATTCCCGTAATGACAAACTCCAGCTATTAGATATTAGCTATTAGCTATTAGATCATTATCAAGATCTTTGCTACTTGTTTGAAGTTCTTTTTGAATGATATCATAAACCTCTTGCACTATGCTTTCCTTAGAACATGTTGGATGAATATCGGTGTTTTTTTTTTCTTTGAAGGACGACAATCTATTATCAAGAAAAATCAAGATACATACAAGGGACCTGTGACATGGGACTCAAAACCTAGAGGACGAATTAGTCCACTAAGCAAAACCACCCATACACAGTATATATTTAAACTCCTTGTGCCACCTTGAGGCGTTTAATGGCCTCATCATAATCAACATGGTCTACCACATCGAGATGATCATCAACAGACATCAAATTATCATGCCACTGAATAGAACGAGGCGGGATAGCCTCGTGAGATGACATAACAGACTTCTTCCTTGCCGCCTTCTTCCAACTGACCTGCTGCCATGACTCTTTTGCGCACAGAAGATTAGGACCATCAGCCATAACAACCTCAGAAACATGAGAGGAGGAAGCATCAACGTGGAGAGAAGAATGAACTATAGGTACAGATGATGGCGCTAAAGACGACACTGTCGGACCTGGAATTAGAGCATCTTCCATGGATGAGGACTGCAACACAACTGGTGAAGGTTGATCATGAATAGATGAAGAAGTAACAACGGGAGCTTGAGCCTGAGAAGAAGGTTGAACAGATGCCTGAGACGCACGAGTGCCTCGACGAAAGCTAGCAAAAGCCTCCTTGTCAGGAAACAGGCGGGCTAATTCTCGACCATTCAGAAGCTTAAGATCCAACTTCTTATACCAAGGCCCACTTTTCACCACTATACAATCTGGTAAAGCTGAGTCCACTGGCATTGAGACACAAATCCTCGGACCGTTCATGATGGAATGTGAGATATAAACCCCAAGACCAGTTGCAATTGCAACTAGAAATTGATGGGCCATTAGATCAGGAGGAAGATTAGGTATCGAGAACCAGCAAGGCATCTTTAATGCGCGAACTATATCTGGTGTAAAACCAGGAGAGTAGTACTGATACATCATATACTCCCCACCAAGTGGATCAATCCCTCTTGATACCAAAGAATCCACTGCATCACTACTTTCAAACATTAATGGACTGAAAAGGGGGAAGCTGAAGGCGTCTCAAAAGCCGAGATAACCAAATACGGAACCGTGAAAAATCCAAATAGCCACCAGTAAAATAACCAAGGACTGCACATGAGGATAGGTTCTCAGCACACTTAATATGAGCTTGATGGTCCACCTCAACCACAGGAATACCAGAAGCTTGAACTATATCCTGACAGTCAGACTGGTAAAATATATCATCTGGAGGCAATTGTTGTTGAAGCTGAGTCTGTCGAGCTTTCAATGTGTCCAAGATTGCGGCAACTCATCCTTACTCCGTTTAGACAATACCTGTAAAGCAGTTGCTACCCTTGCCTTTCTAGATGCACTAGATATATCTTTACAAAGGCAATCACTAAATCTTTGATATGAAACTTTTGTAACAGAATCAGATGACTTCCAAGCACTATCATTTGCCTGGGGCTGAGCTCTGTACCTGTTTGATGCAAATTCCCATTAACTTCCACTCCCTTACTCGCAGCGCCTTGCAAGGGAGGAAAATCCCTTTCTTCAAGAACCCCCGGAGCAATCACCAACGATGGCAAAGAACTTTCAACTGAATTATTTACCTCTTTTTGCACAATATCTGGGGGATCACGTATCACCAAACTGGCGGTAGCTTCACGCCGTTTTGCCACAGCCTTAGAAGCAGGAGCAATATCTGTCTTCCCCATTTCTACTAAAAGTGGCCGAAATCACACAGGCCCAAATCCGGCCACCAACCTGATAACAAACCCTAATAAAATATTGGTGGATGAATATCGGTGTCACCATGGGCTTCACTGGAATAAAGTTTGCAGCTAGTGCTATCTACTTCTAAAATTGGCAAAGAGTTTTGACACAATTGGTTAGGTTTTCCTTCTCATGATTATCTTCCTTTTTCTGAAAATGTCTCAAAGGATTTTCTTTTTGATATAACAACTATATAATAACTATTAACATTAATTAACATAAACCATTATATCCAACACTCTTAGATTAAAATCCCCCTGAGATCCACTTTGGTTTGGGTGCATAGTCACACGAGAGGGATTTCTGGAATCAAGAGCTGTCGGATGGGCATATTTGTCCTTTATTCCTTGGTCTAGACCATAGATAGCAATCCTCGTCTGTGGGGTATGCTTATACAATTTTTGGTATACTGTAAAACTAGATTTGCGAATTACTATAGGGTTTGAGGTAATGTACTAAATGGTGCTGATTTTGTACATGTATTATACAATTTTAGAGGCTCTTGCTGCAATACGTCACCTCCCCTGTGAATATGCACCCAAACCAAAAATGGTTACAGGGGGATTTTAATTTAAGAGTGTTGGATGCAAATTAATGTTAATGGTTGTTACATGTTAGTTGTTATATTAAAAATCAAATATGGCCCTTTGGGCCCTAACAAAAGCAATAGGTAAACTTTAAGGACCTAAATATTAATTACTAAGAATCCTGGATATTCTAGCTGAACCTGAGAAAATCTTATATTTTTATTTGAAAAAATATACTTGAATTAAAACTTTGATTTCGTTGTAACTTAGCTAAAGAATGGCAGAAAAACACATGGTGATAAGTTTGAATATTTTGCTGGTGGCTCAAGCATAATGCATATGATGTGATCACATTCATAACATATGTACAGGATTCCAATGCAACACAAGATGCCAAAACTTTAATTAGATTCTTCAACGCTGCAAATGTTAACATCTATTCATAATATATGTGCATGAAATTCCTGCAGTGATATATTATGGCTATAATAATTAAGGGTGAATACAAGTGTTTGAATCCTCTGCCGACACCTGCTTCAGACAGTGTATATGAGATTCTAGTTTACTACTGTAAATATTTGGAGAAGCCAATAGTACAGTTGCAAATTCCTCGAAACCTATTTCACAATGTCACAAATTTCATTATTCTAATACAAAGATTTGAGGCTACTTGAAATGATGAGTATATCTTCTATTGATAATGTATGGGGTTTGAAGCCACAATATTATACATAATAACAATCGAACCAATAATCGTTGCTACCAAGATATATAGCATTTGCAGGCATCAGCTTCTCAGTTCCACTAAATTAGGGGCTGGCAAAACAAAACATTTTATGTTACTAGCTGAATGCACAAACATCTAACGACATCCAATACCTAGTGAAAAACATGATGGACTTGTCATGTATCACTCAAACTGTAGAAGTAAAAAAGGGTACACTTGGAAGCATACAGTTGGCAAGACTATAAAGCAG
This sequence comes from Isoetes taiwanensis, assembly GCA_021234155.1. Lineage (NCBI taxonomy): Eukaryota > Viridiplantae > Streptophyta > Lycopodiopsida > Isoetales > Isoetaceae > Isoetes > Isoetes taiwanensis. The sequence continues at coordinate 7,749,211 of JAJEKV010000062.1, forward strand.
AGTATGATTCACTTGACAATTGCAGTCCAGTTTTTTCAAATGACTATTCTTGCAATTGTCTTTTAGTGGCGTAATAAGCCTCTTTTGGAAATGTAATGCATGCTGCAACTTGTAAAGCACATCATGCATAGGGCACAATGATCAAATGACAACACAAAATATATCAGGCATCCCATTTTCTTCCATGTCCTTCACAAAGCCAAAGGTTCAGCTTAACTTTAACAGTTTGAAGATTGTTTTCTATTTGTTTTGCATGTACCTAGTTTGTTCACCCTGAAACATATAACTGATATGTTCAACTTGGCCTCCTGCAGAAGAAACATTTGGCATCAAGCAGTTAATAGTCCTACCAGATTGAACCATTTTGCATGTATATTAAAGTGAATAGCTATTAATATTAATATGCAACAAGTAAACTGTGACAAAGCTCCCAACACACATCTGAAATAACAATCCATGGTCATCACCCATCCCCATTACAAAAGGAGGGAAAATTGAATTAAATACTAGTTGTTCACAAAAAACTAGCTGTATTTGATATTTTCTATCCTTCAACCCTTCCCCGAACAATGCATGTGCGCGAAAGCTGCCAGTAGATCAAGCTTATCATCCCAAAAAAAAAAAAAAAAAAAAAAAAAAGAATTCATGCCTGTCAAAACGTTTATCACTTCTGGTGGCTTGCTATAAACTTGTGAGCTTTTATAGACATTTTATGGAAACCTCCTCTAGTTTCTTTGGAAAGTTGGGGAGGTTTCCATAAATTTATAAAAGAAAAAATAGTAATTAATTTTCGCAACCACCGAGGGATGGCGCCTGCTTATTAAGACGCATGAGGATTGAGATGCACGGGAGGGCAAATCTTGGTCCTCGTGCAAATTTAGGGAGGGGCTTCTTTTTTATTTTTATAGAAACCTCCACACCTTTCCTTGGAAATCTCCCCTGTTTTCTTAATTGGGAACCTCCCCAGATCATGCCCAGAGAGTTGGAAAGGGGAAAGGTGGGGATTTTTTTTGGGGGGGAGAACGGAGGTGGGTTTTTTTTATATTATAGATAGAAAAGAGAATACAATGTTTCATTACAGCAAGAGAACTACTACAGGAGTAGGCTCAACATCTTCGTTCCTTTAACTGCAAAAGCTTATTAAAAGCTCTAATAGCAGGTCTACATTAAGGCACAGAAATGTCTCTCCACATCGGAACCAGAAGCTGCAAGATGATCAAGAAGAGCCAATGCCTCCCGAAATAATTCCTCTTGTTCTGAGAAACACACAAATAACCTGAATTGTTGAAGCAATACGAAGATGTACGACCTGAGATTATAAAAACAACAGCCAAATATAACACAAACAGGCATATCAGTACCTGAGGAAGCACAAACAGATATAAGAGTACCTGAGGAAGCACATGCTCAGACTTGGCAGTATCTAGCATGGCATGCTAATTCCATATGGAAAGCCAAGGTACTTTGGCATCAGTACCAAAGTTTCACCTAAACTTCAGTATTTGATTGGCTTTTCAAGCTTTGTAGTGCTTAAAGAGCAACCTAGGTGCTTCTGTGCTCAATTTGGCTACTGCCCTTCCCTCTTCAATATAAGCCAATAATTCTAATTAACTGCACAATTTCCCAAAGCAAACTGAATCTTTCTTATCATCTATAACAGAACCTAGATCTTTCTGCTAGCAAGGAAGAGTGAAGGGAAAATGGCATAGTAACTTCTTCTCCTCTTCGCCTTATAGGCCAGTGTCCCATTCAGGCAATCCTTTGAGCGTGACCATAACCAAGAAAGAAAAATGGGCATAATGCAAGCATCAAAGAGAAGAACCACGTTTGTGGTTACCCGTCGCAACAGACCAAGACTCAGATTATTGCCGCCAGAAGGAAGAGAGAATGTGTATCCAAAGCAGATCTTGAATCCCTGATTTCTCGAAACTAGAACTTCTGTCATGCCCTGCTAGCTTTATACAAAAGAATCGTCACCAAGGAAGCAGCGGAAGTGCCGGATTGTGGGAGAGAAGGGCGGTACCTCTCCCACGGTCGCCCTAGCCGCAGACGATGGCGCAGGCGCAAGAAACGACATCCCCCCTTCCAAATACCCCTTATCGTAGGTGGGGAGGTTCCAATGGAAACCTCCCCTATTTTTTAATGTGGAAACCTCCACAGTCGCATACATGAAAAGTTGCTTGGGGGGGGGGGGGAAGGGAGGGGGGTCTAGGAAAATGGGGGAGGTTTCCAGGGAAGGTTGGAGAGGTTTCCGTAGAAAGTTGGGGAGGTTTCCATTGAAGTCCAACCCAAATCGAGCATAGATAAAACCATGGCTCCTCAATTGTATTCCCTCATGATTGGTCACAGAAAGCCCACTTGTTTCGGGCTTTGGTAGAGCCTATTTTACTGTATAGTTCTGAAGTATGGGGGTGCCATTAGTGCTAGTGCGTCGGAGAGCTTGGAATGGGTGCAAAAGTTCTTTCTCACTTACAGCCTAGGAGTCAAAACTATGGTGTCCTATGCTATTCTTTTACAAGAGATAGGTTTTTGGCCTCTTCAACATTCTGTTATGAAGCGCCATCTCTACTTCACCAGCAAGGTGCATCACATGGATGATGATAGGTACCCTCTTTTTGCGCTTGCCATGGCCGAATCTCCCCAGTGTTTGAAACGATGTTGGAAAGAGCATTGTAATGCATGGTTTGCCCGCTAGTCTGTGCAATCAGAACAGTTCTGATCCTGAGTTTTTGCAACCATATCTCGATGGCCATTTTTCTCAAAAGATAGGGGATGCAGTTTTTTTAGTCCAAGTTAAAACTGGTCAGTATCATGCACATATAAATCCCACTTTGGAACAAGGACCATGAGCTTATTTGTTTGCTTCCTTGTCTAGGAAACAACTTGTAGCTATTGCATCAATTCACATAGGGTCCCACAAGCTACGGATTGAGAAAGGTAGATGTGAGCGGCCGCAATTGTCACGAGAAGCAAGATTATGTGAATGTTGTCAGTTACAGGTTATTGAAGATGAAAGCCATATTCTGCTAAAACATCTTGCTTTTGAGATGGTCAAGAATTGTTATTTGAATTTAGCATTCCATTTCATGCTCCCACAACTTCTTAGAGTCCCATTTGTGCATGACTTGGCATTATCATACTTGAGGTCGTAGATGAGCGTCTTCAATTACGAAGCCCTCAGTAGTCATCATGGTCTACTTATATTTTTTTCCTGTTTGTCTAGTATCATCATTACTGCAAAGGGTGAAAACCTTTCAGGACATGGGTTTTTTAATCCTAATAGTAATGGTTGTACTAGACCATTGTATGGGTCCCATGGCCTCTTGGTCTTCGTGGATGTTAAAAAATCTATTCTATTCTAACCATCATTAGTTATGCATTTGTTCAGTTATGCAGGTCACATTGTGCATTTATCAGAATTGGAAGTGACAAAACTTAAGTCAAACAGAAGATTCATTTTAGCACCAGATGTTCATATTGCTACCATATGTATGGGATTTATTTTTGCATACTTGTCTACGTAGAATGCATTTCAGTTTTTTTCTTAAGTGATTTCTACATATGCCATTTATGAAAGAGGATAGTTATCATAAGTGTGAATGAAGTAAACATATTTTATTGCATTAAAATCATGGCATTTCAGGGGAACAGATTATTGTGAGTAGTGATTTGAATTTAGTTTTCTAGATTCTGATCATTAATCATAGCTTATCTTTAACAAAATAGAACTCCTAGAGAAAGAAAAGAAGCAGCCAATTCTAATATTAAGTGTTTTGAATTTATAGCACTAGCAACTTTGTTTTTCTTATACAAGCTTATTTTTTATGGAAAGAAAGCAGGAATTTTGATTATTCTCGTGCTGCGGCTTGCAAGATACAACAACATCTAGATAAACGTTTAATTTATCTCATTAGTTTTTCTACAGCAGTATAGAGTGGGTAGTTGCACATTGCAAGCTACCTATAAAAATTAAAAAACATAAGGAATATCCAGTTGTATCACTTAGACCCCAAAAATAAAATTGTTTATTGCAAATGTTGGCTAGTGTAACTGCAAAGAGCTTATCGCCGGGATTAAAAAACCTCGCCCTTTCGGATTTTCAAGGAAAAATACTAGTGATAAACCCTCAGTAAGGGGCTTGGACAAACACATGGCTGCTAAAATGCTTCCATAAAAATCCCATGCTTCACGAAAAAACCGAAATCACACATCACCCCTGTACCTGCACATCACCAACACTAAAACACAATGATAAAAAACAAAAACTTGAAAAGCGAGAGGTGTTCAGGCGTGCGATACCACAAAATCTTGAAAAGAGAGTGGCTAGAGTCACACATGCCATGTGACAATTTTAATAGACAACATTTACATAAATAACAAAATTAAGGGAGGGAGGATGGAAAACAAGAGAACACTGAGAGATGAGAAACTGTCAATGAGAAGTCGAGGAAGAACTCCTTAAGAAATAGTGATCTCCCAACTAGATAATCAAGCGGCTAAAAAATGCATGCGATCCATGCATATGCTGCATCAATGATTCCTGCCCGAGAATCCCAATCTGCTACTCAGATCGATTGCATTACATGTCCCAATCAGATGTTTTGTCCACCTTTTGAGATGGCACAAAAGTTTTCTTAACAACTTGTGTTTTCTGTTGGAAAGGTAAAAGACATTATAGTTCTCATGATGATCAAGCCAAAAGGGAAGGTTCAGATGTTGCTATGAAATACGTGTCTGATGGAATTGAGGAGGAGAAGATGAGGCAGGTGTCTGAGATAGCCCATTTGCAGCATTGTTGTTGGAGTGTGAATATTGGAATAATATGTATTGTGAATTGATTTCATAATAGTTTATTATGGTATCTTTAACTAATTGTCATATTGCAGTGCAAAGTACTTTATAATGGTTTTCGTATTAGGTGTAATGTAACCTAACGATGGCGCTTTATGATCGATGAAATTCCTAGCCACACACAATAAGACAACGAGTTTGGCAGAACAAAAGGTCATCTATCCCAGTTCTATTCCAGTCGAATCATGATTAACTTGAAGGACATTGCAACAAGGTCTCTTCCAACTTCTCTTCACTTTTGTTGGCAAAATCTTTGTGGTGCATACTCATTTTAAAGACTATGTTAGAATCCCACTTGAGCAAAACTTTTATGGTGCATGCTTGTTTTCTAAACTATGATAGAATCCCACCTTAGGAAGTCAGGAACCTAGGGGCAATACCTTTTTCGGTCATCCAAGCGTCATCCGCCATAGGGGATTTTCCAATGAATCAAACATTTGAATAAAGTGTAAATGATAAATATACTTAATGATTAAAGAATAGAATAGAATAGAAATAAAAGAGCATAAAAGAGTATAATAGGGGATTTTAAAGGAGCATTTAAAAGGAATAGAATAGAATAGAATAGAATAGTTTTTTTAACGTCCACGGAGACCAATAGGTCATGGGACCCATACAATGGGCGGCTAGTACAATCATTACTACTAGGATTAAAAAACCCCTGCCTCGAAAGGTTTTCAAGGGAAAAACCTTTGCAGTAATGATGATACTAGACAAGCGGAGATAATGACTACTGAGGGCTCAGTAATTGCAGACGTTTATCCAGAACCTCAAGTATGTATAATGCCAAGTCATGCACAGATGGTGCTCTGAGAAGTTGTGGAAGCGTGGAATGGAATGCTAAGGTCAAAAAATGATTCCGGACTATCTCAAAAGCGGGGGCAACTTCGAGGAAGAGTATGGCTTTCATCTTCAATAACCAGAATCGGCAACAGGGCACATAGTCTAAGCTTCTCAGCGGCAATTCGCGGCGCTCCCATCTACCCGTCTCAATCCATAGCCTTGTGGGACCGGTCGCGGCGAATTGATGCAATAGCTACAAGCTTGTTCCTGGACAATGAAGCAAGCAAATAAGCTTGGGGCCCCGGTGCCAAGGTGAGATTTATCATGCATGATAATGACCGGTTTTCACTTGGGCCAAAGTAACTGCGTCCCCATATCTTTTGAGAAAAATGACCATTGAGATATTGTTGCAAAAGCTCGGGATCCCGAATCGGCAAGCATCGTAAAATTATTTCGTTTTGCACGTTTTAACGGGCAAACCATGTAGTGCAATGCTCTTTCCAATATCGTTTCAAACGCTGAGGAGATTCAGCCATGGCAAGTGCAAGAACAGGATACCTAACATCATCCATGTGGTGGACCTTGCAGATATAGTGGAGATGGCGCTTCATGGCAGAATGTTGAAGAGGCCAAAAACCCGTCTCTTGTAAAAGAATAGCATAGGGCACCGTTGTTTTAACTCCGAGGCTGTAAGTGACTGATTGAAATAATGCTAGTAAATATAGACAGATTAAAACAGACCTTGTTGCAACAAAAAGGAATAGAGAGTGATGAATTTCTTGTCCATAATTACCATTCTGCCAATTTTTAGCTCAAATACAAGTTCTAAAATAGCATAGATCTGTTGCCAATGCATGTTAAGGAAATTTTAAAACATTCTCGAGTTGTGGAGAACAGAGGCTATGATAGAAGCAATCAGCCATCCATAATCACCATTATGTCTTCCAAATATATAGACTTTAAAATCATACAAAACCATCTCTGTTGTAAATGTAATAACGAAGGGAGAAAAATGCAAAATGAAACAAGCTCGAAAGAATTGCTCCAGAAATCAGTTGAAGGCTCTAGGAAAATGAAACATTCTTTTGTAAATACCAGAGCTTGAAATGTCGCTCTTCTTGAATCTAATATGAGCAAGACCAGTTGCCCCAAGGTTTGTCGCTACATCGTGGATATTAGGTTAACAAACAAAGAAATGATTGACAAGAAGAACACACATATCGTTGAGGATGCCGAACTCTCTGTAAGGTGGAATCGCTTACCAATGTGTGGATTTGCTGATTCGTAAATGATGCATGAATTGTTTTGATTGTGGAAGGATCAGAACTATACATATGGATCTAGCTACCAACGTACCACAATCAAGACCCATGTCTCCAGTTATTTAATTCTGAATACATACCAGTCCTATAACAGTAGACATAACAATTGCCACCAATGTAGACTGCATTAGAAAACAAATCAGAAAACTTAAGACGAATGTGTCTCACAAGTGAAAAAATCTCAAAACATGCTGAAACCCATTTGTTATAAAAAAATGCTTAAATATACTCGTCCAAACAAAAAGAGTAGCTTCACCAAAACATAATAGTTGCACCTAATTTAACCTTTTTTATATACATACATGCATGCAAGTGGAGCACATGGCATAACATTCTAAGGAAGTCAATGTAGCTTCATAGGAGAAAAGAAAAGTTCACGTTTAATTCGTCTACAACAAGCCATAATAACTTACTCGAGGAACACCTTGGAAAAGAGGGGTCAGAAACAATAGGGCACCACCTAGAGTTAGACCCGTAATAATACAGCGAGCCCAGTCTTCATGATTAACAGCTGATCTAGAAAATGAACCTGCAATGCGTACAAAATAATCATAATAATTCAATGACAGAATTAGAACCAAGTGTTGCGAGGTCAAGAGATGCCGCACCATTCCAGGGCATACTTACAATTTGAAAGATTTGAAAGATGTGCAGTACCGATGCGGATACTGACGTGGATGGTAGGCTGTAGAAAATATAGATATAAAGGAAGTGCCTTAGATCTTCTATACGAACAAGGACACCTACTTGAAATATCTTGTCTTGAGGTTCTACAAAATGCTGACTAGTCTGATTTTACATGGTAAGGTTAACATTTCTTAGCAAAGCACCTAACATGATTACTGCAATTCCTTTCCCACCTAACATAATTATGTGTATTTAATTAAATAAGAGAACAGCAAAGTAATCCCATCGATCCGAGACATCGGATCGCCATTCTAGAATGGGACGAGCATGCATGTTTTGCATGCATGCGGACGGCGCATGCCCGGATTACAGTTGGGAGTTAAGCTATTTTAGGCGTTTACGCCCGATTTCTCGCCGGCTTCCTCTTCTCTCTCCAGCCGGTTACCTTATTCTCTTTAAATTGTTTCCGGGCGGGGAGGGGGCTTCTTCCTGCTGGTTTGGCTAATTGGCGTTTCTTTCATCTTTGTCCCGTTCTCGGCCTTTAGCCTTCATCCTGTGACCTTCGTCCTCGATCCTAGTTTGTTAAGGAAGTCCTTTGGTATTCGGGCGGTTTGTTGGTTTCATGCGAGTCCCATTCTAGAATCCCATCGATCCGAGACATCGGATCGCCATTCTAGAATGGGGCGAGCATGCTATTTTACATGCATCGCGGTAGCATGCCGGATTCTGGTTGGGAGTTAAGCTATTTTAGGCGGCGTTTACGCCCGATTTCTCATCGGCTTCCTCTTCTCTCGGCGGTACCTTATTCTCTTTGAACCCATCCCCCTTCTTTGTTATTGTATTTTTATCGGCATGGCACGCTACAGACTTCAGACCCTCCACTCACGGGAGGTTTGGTTTGTCTTGTTGTTTTGTTGGTGTTGTGAAGGTACAAAGGTTAGCGGCGGCATCTGTTCGACTTTTCCATTCGTGGGTTTTGGGGAGTGATTTTTTGCCTTACGTTTGTCCAAGCCCCTTGCCGAAGGCTTATCACTAGGGTTTTTCCTCGAAAACCCGAAAGGGCGGGGTTTTTTAATCCCGGTGATAAGCTTTCGGCAGGTACACTAGCCCAGTCTCTATTAGCATTGTATTTTGTTGGGGTCCAAATGCTATAATTGGATTTTCCCTTTATTTTTTATGGGTAGTTCGCATGTGTGCGGCTACCCACTATCCACCATTGTAGAAAATCTGCTGAGATGAATGAGAAGCAAGTCTAAGTGGGCGGTTTGTTGGTTTCATGCGAGTCCCATTCTAGAATAAGAACATAGAGTAAGTGTTTTATGTGACTATAAACATGAAAAAACATATGTGACTTTAAAAATGGTCACCTATCAGAAACATACTGCTCTATCACCTGACAACTGGCTGCCATTGAATTGATACTGCAAATTATACGTTCAGATTAGAAAAGCATCAACGTTTTGCTTAAGGAGTTCCTCTTCATGTCAACAACCATATGCTGGCAAACAAATCATGAGCCAAAGAACAAATCTGAGCCTTGAATCTAATGTAACCCAAAGAAACGAGCTTCTTATTACCAAACAGATATGAAACCAGCATAAGAATCTCATATCTAAATTTTCTATACAACAAAACAACTTTAAATATGCCATATACATAGAGCTGAAGCTAAACCCTCTCAACCATATTAGGAAATTGTCTGGCTCTTTCTGTTGTTTCTAGTTTGCTACAGGGAAAATAACATCCTGCTCTTCCTACCTCTGTTTAAGCCTAATGCACTAGTTGCTATAGCCCTTGGTAGGCAGTTGAGAAGCCTATTCTCTAAAAGTTATGAGGCCTGAAATTGACCTGCCACAAATTAACCACATAACAAGTTGGCAATAAACTAGTCTAAATTTGAAAAATGAAAGCTTGAAGACTTAGGTGTAGCTTTATGAGTATTTTTGGCTGCGAAAGTTTCATATCCTTCATCCCCAGCTACTTCAACATGTTGCAAGTGTTCGGAACAAGAACAAGTTAGCCCTTCGCAATTCTCTGTCCCACAATTCTCTTGCCATCGTTGAAAACAATTGCATTACCTGTCACAAAATATATGACCTTGTCCCCGTTGTAAATTTAGTTCACTGCATACGTTGCTCCCTGTTCAATCACAGCAATGGCATACATGAGACAATAAAGATTGCCATATCTCCTTCTCCCCATCATGACATCACAATCTGCATATTGCTATAGATATCATAATAACACAGGAAGGAGATGCTCGACTCGGAGGTATAGGTAGCTCCGTATTAGCACACTTTAGAATTATTACAGAGAAATTGGCAAGCTCAGACTACAACCAAAAGAACTACATTTTCATATTTAGAATGAACTGAGACGAGCACTCATTCTTTCCAGTTTCAAATAATGTGCTGACAGGCCTAGATCTGCCAAAGCAAGCAATTTCTAACTATCGAGCTCGTTAAACTCTCTAGCTTACCTTACTGAAATCTGATCATGACCAGGCTGATGGACCAAATCTGTCATGCCAAGATTGATTACGGATTTTCTTCATACTCTGAGGACTCTCTGGATACCTTGATAATTCCTTCCTGTTTCTCTTGTCTGTCTAAGAGGTGTCTCACAGTTTCTTCAGACACATCATATGCTTGAGAAAAAACATGAGGACTAAAATCAGCTCTGCCACTCTAAAATTGGGAATCCAAGTGCGCCAAATTCAAGCACATCAAACTTAAACGATACCTAGTCACACTAATTAAACCCACCTAGATAGGAAAGGATGCAACCAAACTTTCAGAAGCATGTTATATGACATAATGTCTTCTGTCATTTAAAACTGCATGGCGGACAATTCCTGGTGTACCAGATACCACTGCAGCAGGCTCCGTACATATAGCTACCTGCATTCATCACAAGAACATTCAGTTAAGGAAAGGATAAAAGCAATACTATTGCAATGGTAAACCATACGAAAATTCAAACAACAGGCTTACAGAAGATGACTAATAAAAATGCCAAGAAGGAAAACTATACGTACAAGAGCAGAAGCATCCATCCACGATCTTGTCGTGCAAAAGGTAGGGATCATGCAACAAAAACTATTAGCCTTCTGTATTATTTTCGCCGACATTCATCCCCGAGCTGGCCACTTATGTACTGATGAGTTGGAGTTGGGTTGTGGAACTTCCAGGCAGTGTGGGAATTTGACACCCCAGAGGGTGTCAAAAGCAAAAAAATGTGTCAAAGAGACATCTTTCGTAGAGAAAATGTGTCAAAAGAGAATTTATAGTTTGATAAAATGCGTCAAAAGAGACTTTAAAAAATTTTAAATGTGTCATTTGACACACTTAAGAATATTAAGTGTGTCAAAAAAAATTAGAGCCCCAAATACACAAGAGTTGTCTGTACAAGGCTTAATGTATGTGTATACTTAATAATGCTACCAAATTTGAATTCAAGTTATTTATGCTCAAAAAATTATGCCATATGATAAAATTTCCCTTAATTCAAATTTCCCTTATTTAGAATAACGTGTTTCCTCCCCATTTCGATTTCATTTAGTAAGAATGTTTCCCCAATCAGAAATGCCCTCTCCTCTCATCGGATTTTTCTAGAAACAGCCTACCATGAATCTTTTTTTGGATTTCAATCTACAGAGGCACAAATCGAATCTCCTCAATAAAGGTCTTCTCTAATAAGAAGAATTAATATTCAACTAGTTATGGTGCCCGGCGTTGCCGGGCTTTATTACAATTTGAAAGAATGTGATGATTTTTATATCTGACATGATGCTAAAAAGGAAGGAAGGTCTAAACGTGAGCATGGGTGTGACGGGCATTGTTGATTTGTCGTGTAATATAAATGCCAAAGACGGCGCGTCTAGCATACTCCAACTTTTGATTGAGGCCCTGACTATAAAGCACAATGTTCCTTTTACTGTGAGTTGGAAACATCAATGGTCAGTATATGGGAGAACCATTGGTCCTCATAAGTACCTATCAATGGTCAGTATATGGGAGAACCATTGGTCCTCATAAGTACCTTGTTCATGTATGTAAGATGTTTTTCGTGTAGCACAAATATAAAAGCACATGTTGGCTTGATGTTGAACTTAGCATAAGAGTACTGGCATCATATTTGATATGTAAATATATGGCATCATATTTGATATGTAAATATATGGATGCGTAATAATTTGCTGCAACATGTCTGGCATCATATTTGATATGTAAATATATGGCATCATATTTGATATGTAAATATATGGATGCGTAATAATTTGCTACAACATGTCTAAAATATGAACATGCCTAATAACATATTCCACAAATCTAGTACTTCAAATGGATCTGTGGGATGGTAAATGGAACAGCTTCCTAGGAATTTCTCATTGAAAGCAGATGTTTGCAAAATAGACTGTTTTTAAGTGTCTTAGAGGCTATTGCCCTTATTGCATATCCAAATTTTGTATGTTCATAGACCCTGCCTTAGTCCTCCCCTTCGTCCCTTCTTTAACAACAAAGGAAAAACGTAAACAGTCCTCCAAAGAGGGGACAATTTAGACACTGCTTCATATTTGCACCAGCAGACAAATGTTTCCTAGTTTCTTTCCATTTCTTATGCACATCTCTAGGAGGCGACATGGACTGATGTAATAATTCCAGCTGTATTTTGCAGCTGTTATTATAATCTTTCGTCTCCCTGTCCCTGTCCCTCTCTACCTGAACTGGTTTAATAAATCAAGCTGCATTCTCAGATGTTGATATAACCTACCTTCCTTTCTTCCTTGTGCTTTCTCCTTGTCATTGCATTATTGTCTCTAAGAGCTCGGGAAGTAACCAAAAGATTAGATATTGAAGAGAACATTGGGCATTAGTGCCTTCATGCTTAGATATGACTTTATTAACTAATGCATGGAGTTTCAACATGTACATCACACACCCCATTCAACTTTCTCCCCATCTAACCAAGTACACTTATATCTGGTTGAATGTAATTGCACACTGGTCTTGCCAGCTCCAAGAAGAAAATCGAATGTTGAGAAGGCAAAGGCTGACAATAGCACATAGACAATGTAAACAGTTCTTTCATGATCGTTAAAGCTGACCCCTATGAGGAGCTACCAGTGTAAATAGTAACTGCCAATTTGTAAAAGAGGGTGAGAAAAATATGCCCCAAGAGTGATGAAAACTATGCTGACGTATGGCACTTGTAGGAACTTTTGATAATAATTCTTTGGAAGTTTTTGACGGCCTTGTAGAATTGCTAAAAAGGGTATGACACTCATTCTGTCCTTAACAACTTCAAATGCTTTACCATAACGGGCAGCAAGTCTTCGATCTCCATTCCACACGCCAAAAAGATGGTGTGCAAGGAGACCCAACGATGTTGTTAAGGAGAATGAATTGCCAATCCATATCGTATGTGCCAGACACCAAATAAATTGTCCTACCATCTGCAGGGCATGATATTAGCTAACAGAACTAATACTCCCCACATCATGATATGCCCTTCCCACAACTTACTTGGGGATGCCGTGTAATCCTCATAATGCCAGTTGCCCACATATGAAACTTAGGTTTGTCAATAGCTGCAACCTCAAGAAGATTGAACGTGGAAGGGTACAGGAAAAAGAGGAAACAAATGATAATATCCAAACAAATTCGTGAATGCCGGGGATTGTACGCACTTGCCACAGTTGCGTGCCATCATACTTATGGTTGATGAAATAAACCTGTCATGTGGGATTGTACGCACTTGCCACAGTTGCGTGCCATCATACTTATGGTTGATGAAATAAACCTGTCATGTAAATGAGAGTTATGGCAAATAATCTGCAAGCTTTATTTTGTAAACATATACGTTGATCATACAACTCACCACAGCAGAAACAGCCAAAGGAAGAGATAATCCAGCAAAGACAACCCTGTATGCGCGCTCTTCAATCAAGTCTTCCCCAACACTACGAAAACTTGCCATTCCACTATGAACCAATGCAAAGACGTAAAGAATTGCAAGCATGACAACCTGCAAAGATAAATGATAAATGTGAAAGCATCCACACATGGAAGTACTGCCTAGGAAACAATCCTAATTGCACCAAAATTATCATGGCACGTTCTCTTTACGTTGGCATACTATCTATTATACAGAATATGCGGAAGAAAATTTCAACAATTTTAAAAATCCAACTTGTCTGAATGTCAAGCATTTTCTTGTCCAATTGGAAGATGTTTAAATGTAAGGTTCTGACTTGATGACTACACAAATCCATTAGACATGGACTGTCCTACAATTTGAACAGTAACTGACTTCCCTTTCAATTTTATTAAATGACATTCATTCTGGTTTACCTGATATAGTACACTCATTCTGTCACGTACGTAGCTGTTGTAACAAATGCATGCGGCATTAACTGAAATGCACATAGTATTTCTCTTGAATATATGACCAAGAGCACTCTCCTAGAGACATGGCAACTTAACTTGATGTATGGTGGCTTTACATGCCTCTATTAGGCATATAATGCTTGAGAAGAATGTTCCAACACTGTATAACATCCTATAACAAAACACAGTAGGGCAAGGTAATCTTACATCAGAAAGCAAAAGTAATACATTCAGAGAACCAAAGTCTAACATTATGTTTTTAACAACGCAGAGCATTCGTATCTAAATGCATAGCATCAAAAAACGACACCAACTCCAATCCAAACCAAGGCATTCGTATGTAAATGCATAGCAACAAAGGACTACAACCAACTTGAACCCAAACAACACCTCAAATGATGAAGTCTGTTTCAAAAGCATAATTTGATAAAAAAAGGGAAGTGAAATGATTTAGCATGCCTGGTAAGAATAAATATCATAGAGCACACCTGGTAAAATAGCAGAAACAAAATACATATAGATAACAAAGAACAAATAGAAATGATTTGAATATCACTTTGCAGAACTTCGTGGCCATCTTATTGATGAACAATAACTCCTTCCACTGAACCTTCAAGTAGAAACGAAATAGATACGGATAACAAACAAATAACATGGTTTGAAGCTTGAAATTAAGAAAGCAGATTGTTTTTTTGTTGCAATTCAGCCTTGTATGCAAATGGCCCATTATTATTTGCCGATATTCTAAGCTTAAAAGAAGCTTAGAGTACTCTAAAGCTATGGTACAAAAAATGGTGAAACATACCTCTATCGAGATAGGTTTTATCTCATGCATAACTTGTAACTGGCTTGCCCAATAAACATCTAAACTCCTGGGGCAATGACCTGTGATGCCAAAACATAATAGTAAGCAACCCCTATTGCAATCTTATGCACAGTAAGGCATGTTGTAAATGAGGAATCAAACTCCCAGTTGCAACGAAATTAGCTTAAAGGATCTCATAATCAAAGCTGGACCAGTTAAGTAGGTATTTGCATCTAGCTTCCAATAAAGAACTCCCAATTCTGCAGTGACAATCAAGCATTGGAATGCATATTGAATATTAAATGTGTGCCAGCTAGAGTAGCTATTGCAAAACTGTGTTATGCTCTTTTGAAATGTGTGACATATGGAGCAACCTTTACAAAGTACTGCAACCCACTTTGAAAATGCAATAACTTTGTTGTGCAATCTAAGCCTCAGCAGAAGAGCAGATATACATGTCACATGATGCACATTTATCTCAAAATTTAGCATGATTCACATGCAGTTTTTCTATGCAAACAGCGAAATCACGGAGCTAGCAAGTGAAACTTAGTCTATTTCCAAATGCCAAAAGTTTGCAGTCCTTGGAAAGCCAAGTCTATACTCTAAGGGCGGCTGGAAAAGCAACAATTTCTCAAAAACAATAAAAGCAAGAAGTGATTGTTTGCTATGATAAACATAAGCTTTCAAAGCATGCTTACCTTCATAGAATGAAAAGCATGCTTACCTTCATAGAATGATCTATGACATTGACACAGTCAGAGGATCCCAAGCACATGGCCATATATCTGCTATACCATCGAAGGAAAACCTAAAGATGGAGCAAAAACGCATGTATCAGCAGATGGAGCTGTATTCAAAATAAGGGCTTTATAAATGTATATCTACCATCCATATCTTCTTATGTAGTAGCAGGCCGAAATGGAATGAATGCAAAACACCAGTAACTCAGCTCATCTTGCAGATTTAACAACCAATTTGAACTGGCATGTTTAGAAAGTTGTCTGCCTGAAAAAACGAAATGGATGCATCAGAACGCATTGCAGCTTATGAATCATCAAATATTTTACCTCAAATATTTGTTGCTCAAGAGAGAAAAAACATGACAGCGTTACCTCTAATGAAATCCGCCCTGTAGCAAGCCCAAATGAGCCACAAATTCTGGAACTACAAATGCTCCATAAATCCATCGTTCTGTAGCAAAGCTCAGGGTGGGAAATCCGTCAAATAAGCAGGAAGCTCTAAACCTCAACCTCAGATATGTTAAGACAGCCCGGACCTTCTATCTTCCTAAGACAACCTCGGCTGAAAAATGGACGATGGAGAGGAAGAGAAAAACACGGCCCTCCGCCCCAAACAGTGTTCGAAAAAAAATACTGCATATCCTAAGCAACCGTGGCAAGCATGCTCCTAAGTAACTGTGGCAACCATGCCGATCAAGCCAGCCAGGATAAGCAATATTTGGGACGGATATACAAAATCCCAAAGCCCCAAAAATTAACTTTCTGCGCTTTTTCGAACATCGGAATTTTTTTCAGGCGTCCAAACACCCTCAAATCTTAGGAAATCATGCTAAAAAAAATTCCAAAAAGTTTTTGGCCAGACCGGAAATTCCCAAATTAACAAAGTAGATAGAATTTATATATTTATATAAACTTATCTTTCATTAGCAACATTCATTTTGTAATCTTTTGGTTGTAGAATTTCAAATTATTTTCTTCATTTGATAACATAAAAAAAAGTGTGTCAATGGTGTTCACAATGCGTCAAATGAGACACAAAAAATTTGGAAGTGTGTCAATTGACACATTCAATTTTAAAAAGCGTGTCATAAGAAATACAATGAATAAGTTGAATATCCCACACTGCTTCCAGCTATGGCGGATGATAGATTTTCTCTGATGGCCATTCTGTTACATGGCCTGTATGTTTTGCCTCCACAGATCCAACCCACCAGGTAATACTCCTGTAGGATTTGATCCGGCAGAAATCGTAAGCATCCAAATCACAAAAATATGCAAATCTAAAATTTGCATACTGAATTGAAAAAAATCCTTCTCACACACGAGACGGGGAAAGGGAGATCGTACCTATGCCACCATCGGTGCTGGAAAACCCATTCTTGCCCTTGTCTCGAATGTCCATCCTTGCCCTTTCTTGACCTTGTCTCGAATGCCCATTCTTGCCCTTGTCCCGAATAGAGCAGCAGCATGATCCATCCAGTAACAGTAAAGGTCCAGCAGCATCAGATTGGAGCTTCTTCTGCCCTGCAAGTTACTCGGTTGGAACATTCACAATCCAGAACCCACAAGACTGCCAGTTTACAGGCAACATTGGGTTTGGAGCAGTCACGAGCGTATCCTAAGTATATTCCAGCATATACTTAGGATATGCCGCAAACCCAAGTAAGCAAGGGTTTGGCCCCCTAGGGGCAACCCGAAAAGCTTGTTATGCTTGGTTTTCTTTATCAAACCATTGAAATGTGAGGACTTTTTAAGGGAAGCGGCTTTTTAATGCCATCGGAATGGCATTGCCTAGGGCTTTTTTGTTGGCAGCTATGGAGAATGGCTATGGCGGCCTTTAGGGAGAATGGAATGGCATCGCTCTTCTCAAACCCCGGTTATGGCGCTCACTGCAAAACCTGGCTATGGCGCCCGCGATTGAGAATGAAAGAGCCGCCGTCAATAGGCGGACGAACATTGCCATATTGAATTGAGGTAAATATACAAGTAATTTGCCATGTTGAATTGATACAGGGGAAGGTATAGTGAGATTTCATTACAAATTTCATTAGATTACACTGCGACCTTCTCTGCTCAACCGGATTGCAAGTCCACTTGCTGACAGAGGATGCAGTGGAAATAAGAGCAAAATTGAATCTAGTCGGTTTTTCTCATGCAATGATAGATCGATTCTTCAGGCCATTTTATGGTGATATTTTTTTTACAGGGATTGGAGAAATTGCCTAGTAGCTAGCTAAAGACCTACCTAAAGGATTGGCCTTGCTGAATTCAAAGGCAGAAGAATCACTTCTAACAAAAACAGGGGAATCACTACTTTTATACGAGGTGTGGAGACGGCGGGATTTGAACTGGAGATAGTTTCATTTTACAGCCTTTCCTCCTATCGTGGCACAAATTTAGACCATACAAATTCATCTATATATGTTGAAATTTTATTGAGCTCCTGATTTTTCATTGTGCCAAAAGCAGTAGATTGAGCGAATTTATAAGGAGGTTTAATAACCCAAAAATGGGTCTTAATAAATAAGCAATGGGGGGATGAAAGGGAATTCTCAGGAAAAAATTAGGTTCGATCAAGAATCGTTGTCCTTCAGCTCAGCAGAAGCTCCCCTTCTCCAAATTCAGGCAAGATTATACTGATCGGAATGAATTGATTCTCTTGAGCATTTGCGATGTTCCAATTTGTAAATTAGAAACCTTGATTGACTAGACGAAACAAGAGCAAGAGATTGGAGGAACAAGAGATGGCCAAAACAGTGTAACTTCATTGAGATCACTTTCATCTTAAGTATACACGAATCCAAGAGTTTTGCCACTGATCATGGAGTTATTCTTGCCATAATCTTCTCAACCGAGATAAACAACCTACTAAACATAAGTCCATAACTTAAGGAACATAATTAGCAAATAATAAGTGTCATAAACACTTAACAAACACTTAATATTTCAACATCCCTCCTTAAGTGTTTGCCTGTTTAAGCCCAGCCATCTCCAGAAATTTCTGAAATTTTGTGCTTCCTAATGCTTTTGTCATTGCATCCGCAATCCTGTCTCCTGTAGGGCAGTACATCAGTTTCAGTGTCCCTGTTCCGAGAAGATCCCTGATATAATGAAATTTAATGTCAATGTGTTTCATCCTCTTGTGCTCAGCTGGATCATTTGACACCTTCATGGCTCCCTGATTGTCGACCATTAAAATCATCCCTGTTTGTTTGTGAATGTGTAGCTCAAGTGCTAACCTCTGCAACCAGACTGCTTCATTAGATCCATGTGCTATTGCATAAAACTCGGCCTCTGTGGTTGATTGTGCAATGCACTTTTGCTTGCTGCTATTCCAACTGACAATTCCACCTGCAAATGTGAAGGCATATCCAGAAAGAGTCTGTGTATCCAATGATTTCATTACTCTTATCAGCATCAAAGCAGATTCCAAGGTTAGGAGTTCCTGCAATATATCTCAAGCATCTTTTGAGAGAACAACAATGACTGTGCTTAGGATCATTCGAGAATTGGCTCAACTTAGATAGTGTCAAGGATAGATCAGGTCTAGTAGCCACAGCTGCAAAATTCAAGGTCCCCAAGATGTTTCTGTACTGCTCATGAATGTGCAAGAGATTTCGTCATTTGCACTTAGATTGACTCCATATTCCAGAGGAGTTCCAACTGTGTTACACTTCAGCATCTCTAGCCTGTGCAATAAATCTGTTAAGTACTTTTCTTGATGCAAAAACATCTTCCCTTTTTCCCTGTTGTATGTGATTTGAATGCCAAGGAAATGGTGGATCATGCCCAAATCCTTCATTCTGAACTGCTTATGGAGCTGTTCCTTCAATGATGCTAAGTCATCTTCTCTGGCTGATATGATGATTAGATCATCCACATAGCATAGCACAAACATTGGAACAGGCATGAAGCGAAAATATACACTAGGATCATTTACACTTACTTGGAACCCAAGCATGAGGAGTACTTGGTTCAATCTGGAATACCAAGTTCTGGATGCCTGCCTGAGGCCATACAGGGCCTTGTGTAATCTGCAGACTAGGTTAGATCCCCGTGAAAAGCCTTACGGTTTGCTCCAAATAGAGCTCTTCCTCAAGTTCACCATGCAAGAAGGCGTTTGTTACATCCATCGATGAATGTGAAATTGCTTTGTTGGCAAGCATAAGCCAAAATAGTCCTCCACAGGATGGAAGTTTTACAACAGTGCAAAGGTCTGTTGTAGTCGATACCATATACTTGTGAAAATCCCTTTGCCACCAATCTTGCTTTGAAGCGTTCAATGCTGCCATCACTGCTATATTTGATCTTGAAAACCCATTTGGATCCAATGATGCTTCTGTTATTTGGTTTATTAACCAAGGACCAAGTCTCAGCTTCCTCGATTGAGGCAAGCTCAAGTTGCATGGCAGCAAGCCATTGATCTTTTTCTCTGCTATTAATGGCTTCTGAATAACTCTGAGGCTCAATGGCATGATCTTCTGTGGAGAACACATAATCCTGTAGCCAGCTGGGAGGTCTTCTAATTCGTGCAGGTCTCACAGCATCAATACTTTCAATAGCATTTTCCAAAGTGTCACTTTCTTCTGTATCATCACTATTTTCTGTATCAGCAACAGATATATCATGTTCTTCACTTCTAGGGGTCTCCCTTTGAGGTATGGACAAGCTCTTACTTAGTACATCCGTTAATGCGCTACAATAATGAAGGTAGATGCTTCTGACTTGGCTTGGGAGAAGCAGTTCTCATATTCATTAAATTCTGCATGACAACTAATCACAAGTTTCTTGGTGGCAAGATCAATGAATCTATATGCTTTCCTGTTGCTACAATAGCCAATAAACATACATTCTTTTGCTTGACTGCCTAGTTTAGAGCTCCCAACATTGATTCTTACAAAAGCCTTGCAGCCAAAAAAAAAAAAAACTTCAAATGATTGAGAACAGGAGGTTTACCTGACCATATTTCTTCAGGGACCTTAAAATCAAGTTTGGCATGTGGAGCTCTGTTGACCAAGTAAGCTGCAGTTGCTATGGCTTCCCCCCAAAAACAGGCTGGTACTTTCATGCTGAGCAATAGAGTTCGAGCCATTTCAATGAGAGTTCTCATTAACCCTCTCGGCCCGACCATTCTGTTCACTTGTATAAGGTGCAGTGAGTTGATGCTCAATCCCATGCTTTACACAAAACTCTTCAAACACTTTAGAGCAAAATTCTCCCCCATTGTCAGATCTCAGGGATATAATTTGATTCCCAGTACCTTTTTCAATTGCTTGTTTGAAGATGCAAAAGAACTCAAAACATTGACTCTTGTTTTTGAGAAAATATACGAAAACCTTTCGAGAGAAATCATCCAAGAATACAAGGAAATACCTCGAACTGCGAGAAGTAGGCTGGGGTAATTGGTCCACAAAGATCGGTGTCTTGGCGGTGCTAATTTCGACTTGCATGAGATGTGGAGGCTGGAAAACTCCCTCTTGTTATTTTGCACTGAAGGCAGATGTTGCAGGGTCTGCTAGATCCTTTGCCATGTTTGAGAAAACCTTGTTTGACTAAGAAGTCAAGTCGAAAGGGAGCTATGTGCCCAAGCCTATAGTGCCACAGAGTTTGCTCGGAGGGTGCTTCTCCTGCATAACATGCTTCCTCAACCAACTTTGGCACCCCAATAATCTCGTATAGGTTGCCCTTTCTGATGGCTTGGATCAATATTTTTCCTTCCCTGCTCAACACTTCACATCTGGTGGTTGAAAACTTGATCTCATGTCCAGCATCAGTGAGCTTACTAACTGATAATAGGTTGTTTTGCAGACCAGGTACATGCAGAACATTCTTGACAAGGTTAATAGTATTCCCAACAATGATTTTAACAATACCTGTGCCAATAGCTTCCTGGATATGATGATCTCCCATTCGAATTACCCTAGGGCGTGCAAGTGGCTGATAGTTGAAAAATATCTCCTTCTTGGAAGTCATGTGACTTGTAGCTCCAGAATCCACATACCACTTGGAGCTAGAATCCCCTTCCATAGTCTCCAATGCAACAAACAAGAAATCACCAAGGTCTTCAGAATTACCTTCAGTTTCTTCAACAATGCAGTTATGCTCCTCTTTAACTTCTTCATGATGATTTTCTTCTGCAACAGCTGCATGTTCCTTGGAAGGTGGTGAGTGCAGTGCGGGGAGCTCTACAATCCCTTGCTAAATGTCCTACCTTCTGGCATCGAAAGCAGGTAGCTTTATTTTTGTCAAAACGAGGTTTCCGTCCCCCATTCTTTTCTCCCTTTTTTTCTTCTCTAAACATGAGCGTATCTGATACAAGATCGCCTTTATTTTGTGTCGGACGGATTACTTCAGCCTTAAGCCTTTCAAAAGCTTTGTCAAAAGTGTATTCCGACAGCCTTCCTTCCATATTCACAACCACTCCTTCAAAAGTCGAAGGCAAGCTGTTCAATAACATGCTGACCTTCTCATCCTCGGTGATGTCAGTGCCAGTGGCCTGTAACTCGTCCAGCATCTCCCTCATGATGCATGCATGCTCCTGGAAATCCCCACCTTCAGCCAAATGAAGACTATAGAGACGTTTCCTGAGAGCAAGACGATTCCCAGCCAAATCTGAAGCATAATGGTTCAACAGAACTCGCCAAATTGCTCTAGCTGATGAAGCTCCCCTAACCAATCTTGCAGGGGCATCATCCAGGCTCGAATAGATCACTAATCGGGCTTTGCGATCTTTCTCAACAGGTTGCATCTCCTTCAGCATCAGCACCCTCAACGGCGCCGGACACAACAGTGGCAGTTTGATTCAGAATTCCTTCTGAATTCACGACCTCCCAGAGTCCCTTATCCTCCAGGATCATTTGGATCCTCCACTTCCATAACATGAAGTTCTTCCCGGTGAAGCGGGGAATGAGTTTCCATTCAAAGGCATTCAAGGTGCTAACACTGTCCATCGTACAGGTATTAAATGCAAGATTTAAGTAAGGTTTGCAAGGGACAGAGCCAGACAATGCAAGGTCAGTTAGGAGCTATACGAGAGTCGGATTGTATGCGTGGGCCCATAACCTGTAAATTAGAAACCTTGATTGACTAGACGAAACAAGAGCAAGAGATTGGAGGAACAAGAGATGGCCAAAACAGTGTAACTTCATTGAGATCACTTTCATCTTAAGTATACACGAATCCAAGAATTTTGCCACTGATCATGGAGTTATTCTTGCCATAATCTTCTCAACCGAGATAAACAACCTACTAAACATAAGTCCATAACTTAAGGAACATAATTAGCAAATAACAAGTGTCATAAACACTTAACAAACACTTAATATTTCAACAAATTTACACTCAAAGACAGTTTCGTTTCACCTTTGATTTTTCTATTTCGCACTCTAGTAGCCGGGTTGTGGGCTGTAGTCTCCAGGATCCTCTGTGATATAGATGGATTAGATTTTTAGGACAAAGGCCCAGCCATGTGAAAAGAAAAGACCAACATTGAAAAACAAAGCCAAAGATCTCATCAGAGTATAGTGGGCAAATTTTGACTGTTCTGAAGCAGATTTTTATGGCTTTGATGCTAACAGTTCCAAGGACTCTAGAATTTTTTTTTAATGCAATCAATTTTGAGCAAGGAAAAGAAGCTTGTGATACCTCCAGATCTAGCAGAGGCAAAGCTTGTTGCTGGAAAATGGTATCAAGATGGATGAAGCAAGGCGCCGTATCCAGCAAGAGGATGTTGCTTTGCCAAATCGGGCGACATGGCAAAGAATAGAGTGCTGGCTAAATCTGTCTTTTACTCTTTTTCTTATTTTTTTAAGCCCTATGTTTTTTTTTTCAGAAAGCTACGTGTCATTTTTTGGAGAAAGCATCAATAAAGAACATTTTAAAAGCATATTTCTATCACAATTATACATTGCTTTGCTAGTTCATGAAACCGTATTTTTAGTACATAAGGTTTGGAAGGTTAATGGGGTGTATTGTATGAATTTTGGTATGGGAATAGGGCAAAAAGGCATCTTTGGTTTTCCTGTATTCATGGGCGGCATTTTTTGGGCTCGAGCGTGGGCGACCATGGCTTCAGCTCGGTTTTAGAAGGTAGGGTGTTCTTCATTAGGTTGCATTTCGTGAAGGTTTTCCTGGCCGGATTTGGAAGGAGCACTGTTGCAGGAGCCGGAAGCAGGCATGTAGTTTGCGCTTGTTTATTGCAGACCTACATTGCCATAGCTTGAAGGAATGGGTTTTTGTTCATTTGTGAGTGCTTTTCTTCAAATCCGGCCAAGGAGAAGCAGTAAGAGACTGGTTTTTGTTCATTTGTGAGTGCTTTTGTTCATTTGCATGGGATTAGCCCCTGCCCTTTAAGGGCGGGCAGATTGCTTGGAGCTGCGCAGTGCGCAGGGGGTTCGAATCCCCCAGTCTGTGTCCTCATTCCAGTTCGAGTTGTGCTTCAGCCTTCCTTGCTTGCTGTCAACGCCTGCCTCAGGTATGTGGTGCAACAGACAGGAAGCTTTTCTTGCACTCTTCTCTATTTTAAGAGCCATGCCTATTTCTGTGTTCTAATTTGGGGCCCATGCAGAAATATCTGCTGCTGCAATGGTATGGTCCAGAGGTTGTGTGCTTTCATTCATTTTGTATTCGCAGGTGGACAGTGGCGAATCCAGATGGCTTGGCCGCCTGCTCCTCTTCGTTGCTAGGTGAGCAGAAGTTGGAAAAGGTGGCAAGAGCATGTATTACATTCATATATCAGCTAGGATATTACAGTGGACTAGGTTGTAATTCTTTAAATTGTTGCATTCACATTCTTATCTGATGCTGGTTAGTTTCATTTCCTCATTGAAAGGGGTATGTAGCAACTTACAGGAAAGTGTTCTTGGAAAAAAGCGGGCCAACTTATTGTAATCTGCTAATATTCGAGGGAAGCATGAATGTTTGTATTGCCTCATTTGCAAACCATATCTTCTGAAATGTTTACAAGAGCTATCTTCATTGGGATATGCACTTTGCTCTTTGCAAGTGCTGAGGAAGCTCAAACTGTTGGGATGTGCCGCCAGTGTTGCAGGGAAGCTTGTGGGACAAGCCTCATTGAAGCCCTCTTTAGAAGCTTCATCCGCTCCTGGTTTACTGCAGCCTGTAGTGGAAGCTGCTATGTTGAGGTCAAAATGACATGCAAATTCTTGCCAATGGATGTCAACGGGCCCTTGAAAATAGAGCCACATCAGCGTTTGACCCCATTGCGCAATGACGTGTATGCATGGGATCGCACTAGAGGGCATATCCTGCAGAATATTCCCCTATCTAATGGCTGGGAATTCACTAGAGCGCCCATCTGCAATAAGAGAAAATTGAAGTGGTCAAGGTCTGCACACGCACCTTGGTTTTGAGCTAACAAGGAAAAAAAATTAAATAAATCAAGGGGCTAGGACCATAGCAAACAACGATTTGTATAATAAAATACAACGTGCACCTTAGATGTACGCATTAGTATATCTCGTGCATACAACTTTCAAACCATTACATCCAACACTTTAAATTAAAACCCCGTTTGGTTTGATTGTATATTCACACAAGGGGTGACTCTGGGCATCGAGAGCTATTGGATGGGCATATATGCAAGTGATTCCTCGATCTAGAATATAGGTAGCAATCTTCGTTTGTAGGGTATACTTCTACAAGTTTTGGTATACTATATTACGAGGTTTGCGAAATACTATAAGGTTTGAGGCAATGTACTGAATGGTATTGCTTTTATACATGTATTGGATTTTAGGGAGTAGAGAAGGGGCTCTCGCTATCCTATGTCACGCTCCATATGAATATACACCCAAACCAAAAGGGACTAGTTATGGTGCCCGGCGTTGCCGGGCGTAGTAACAATTTGAAAGGTAACCTTGTTTAATGCTCAAAACTTGCTGGGGCATGGAAATATGCATTTGAAATATCATTTAGCTTTCAATTCGTATATTTGTAGTTAGAAAAGTATTTGCAGATCCTTTGATTTCAAATTGAATTGAGTATGGTTACTGAACTTTATTCAGTAAGCTTTAGTAATAATGTATTAAGTATGTTGCATTTGTATTTATATAGTTAGAAATTAAGTCCGAATAAATCATTAATATTATACATGGATACTAACCATCCTACGAATTCATCATCTATGGATCAACATCCACATATACAATTGGTTAAGAACTACTCGAAGTTAATGAGTTGCAAGGAAATTTTGGGGTTGAGGGGGGAGGGGCGGTGTGTTGGGGGAATATAATAGTTTGTCATAGGGGTCTATGATGATATCCATGGGTATAACATTACATATAGCCTATGAAATGTACGTAAAGCCAATGCCCAATTGGACCACGTCCATGAAATGCTATTGTTGCCAACATGTTGAAATCCCTCATGAGATGCCGAATAATGTCATCATATGTTGGAACGGTGATGGGATGCCTATGTTGTGCATAGGCAAGAGTCGTTGAAGCAAAATATGAAGTCAATGAAGTCCACATAAGGTGTTTGTACACATATTTCATTGAGGAGGTAGATGACAGGCAATGATAAGATCTGTGTTAAAGAACTCGTTCCTTATCATCGTCGTGCAGTACGCGAGTACAAAGTCTCACTATGTCTCGTGAATTCATTCACTTTAAATTCTAAAAATATGTAATATTACAATAGTAGTGTTTAATGACTTTAGAAGATGATTTCTATGTTAGTGAACTACCATGTAGGAATGCATGATGTTTTGCACGATGTCGAGGTAAGTTGTCATAAGCAAATTGTGGTAATAACTTGAAGGTGGATTGATAATGAGTTATTGTCGACAATAATAGTTGCAAAGTGTAGATGCTTCTTGGCTTTTTATTTTAGAATAGACCAAATATTTTATGCTCAAAGTAGCCCTTTAAGTTGCATTTAACGCACATCATTGAATTATTATAGTGCTCAAAATAGCCCTTTTAATTACACTCAATATTTGTTATACTCAATGAATGTTTCAATATTGGTGGGCTTTTAACAGTCATTGATATGTCCCAATATTAGTGGGCTTTGACAACCATTGATCATGTCAAAGCTTGACAACCATTGATCAGGTCTATTGGCCTATCGTAGATCCCATAAGCCTATGATTTCTTTCTGTAGCCTAGAGAGAAAGATCTCTCATGTCCAAAGGCATGCATTAAATCTCACTTTAGTCTTGCAAGGTTAAACATTAATTATCTTTAGTAAGTTTATGTGCAAGATGAATATGACATTTACACATTGAGCAATTTTTGCATTGTTAACATGCAAAGAAAGAAAAAGCTCAAATCGGGCTTTAGAAATGATAAGTTATATTGAAGATGTTGACAAAAGAAAAAGAGTCATCAAATCATTGATATAAATCAAATTGTGTTGCATAACGATTTGAAAAGTCTGTAAATGAATACAATGTTTATGCCATGAGATGCTCTTTGGAAGGAAAGGAAAAATTTTTAACGTCCACGGAACCCAATCGGGTTATGGGACCAAGTACATAAGGGACCGAAGTCCTGGACCGAAGTCCAAACAAGAACATGGGCCGAAGCCCTTAAACCAAAGCACAACGTGAGCTAGAACACAACCATCATGACCCGGATTAAAAACCACCTGGGAAAAAACCGTTGCCAGGATGACTATGGCTGCTCACCGATCCAAAAATCCATGCTGTTGCACAAGCAACAAGCATACCTTCATACCTCCAGCAGGCAAAGCTTCACCAAGCAACTCCGAACCGTAACCTCTTCACAACTGGGTGCTGGAAAACAGACGCCCCCAACGCCAATCGCCCAGACACGCAGGGAAGGCGGCGCTCAGAAAAACCGCTCAGGGAAATCGCCCATCGGAGGTGCCTCCTCACCCATCCACCAGCCCTGCGCCAAGGCGCCAGCACCCCCAGGTATGCGCGCATGCGGACCTCCACTCAGGCACACACAGGGGCGCCATCCTTCACTGCCGCTGCTCCAACGCCATCCATCATTGCATCCGCTCGGGCAGGCCTCAGGCAGCGCCTCAGGCAGGCGCCAGGCGCCAGGCGGAGGCGCCAGGCGGAAGGAAAATGATCTATTGCAAAGTTGTCATTGGAAGAACGTGTCTTTCTAAATCCAGAAGTTAGCATAAAAAGCATTCGATGTGCATTCTTAAAACAACAAAAAAATGGAGAAAATGAAAAATGTGTGCTAGGGATAAAGTGCAATTTGTGTGAAATAAAATTGTCATACATTAATAGCTGTTAAGAAGCTAGGCATTCTAGGATATTAACCTCATAATGTATGCCTAGTTAAAACCAATCGAATAAGCATGGTGTCGTATCATATATAAAGGTCATCCAAGTTGTATTGCTAGGAAGCAAATTTTAGGCTATCCATGTCAGAACCAAAGGGATCCTAAGAATATGCACATTTATGTATCTAGTAGTATAAACTACCCACTTTCATTATGTGATTGTATGATAAATGATGTTGGAAGCCGTGGTTGAGAAAATAGCAAAAAATAGCTATCTAGATGTTCCAAGGTGGCATGCCCTTTGTTAAAAGCATGGTTGCATGACATGTTCCACATAGGGATGTAGGCCTTATTGAGCTTCAATGGCTATCTCTGCTAGGGATGGTGTTTAATATGCTATGCATTAGTAATGCAGTTATCATGTCGTTTTGTTTTCTACTAAAAGGAGAATTGTCTCACAAATTTAATAGATAATAAAATGAACTAACAATTGCCTGACACAATTAACTATTTAAGAAATTTCCACCATTAAAGAATGCAACATCTCCTACTTTGTCCAATTTTTTTGTTCTTAAAGGGCATATTGTAGTATGGCATACCCTGAGGTTTAAAGTATTTACCCCTCATTCAGGCTTATTAAAGAAATTTCTATGGACTCCCCTTTTCTCCAGGACATTATTGAAGATGTTTTCTATTGACGACTTATACATTAGCTTACACATTTTTCTGAACCCAATAAGATTGTATATATAGCCCTTTGTACGTCAAATATAGTGCTTGCCACTATTAAGTTCTATTATCACCCACCAATAATTTAATACTTATATTCAAGCTATAGCATATACAAAACATCTAGATTCAATAAGCTGCTTTTATTAATATAAATAAGCTTGCTCAATCCCAAAAATATTCCTGCTTATAGACAGCCTTCCATCCCGCCTTCATAGACCTGCTGCAGAGCAATCAAATCCAAAATATCAAGGACCTATGCAATAAGGCAAAACACAGAATAAATAACATTAGGTAATAGCAATCTAAAGAAGAGCTCTGCCAATATTGTGTTTATGTTAGCAATAGTCAAGATTTGATCTCTAGCAAATGTTTGATCTCTAGCAAATGGAGTTGCAAAAGCTGTTATAGTACTTCAGTATGGGAACTTCAGGTTTATGTAGGTCTGCGTTACAGTATAGATTTATCGTAATTGAGTACTAAATTGCTAAGACAATTTGCTCACCTGTCAGAATGGTATCTACCTAGTTCTGGTCATTAAGCTGCAGGATTCTCATATTAAAATGCCATGTGAATATCATAAGTCCATCTTCTCGTATATTGCATTTCCTCATCAATCCTGAATAGCAAAGAAAGGAGGTTCAGATCCAGAGGAACAATCAAGCAACGATGTTTTGTCATCTTGCATATGGCCAAACATTAAGAAGGAAAATTACATGGAAAGCCCTTCATTCAAAGTGTAAAGGCTTGAAGCATCCATCTTGAGAGGTTCCTTAAGTTGAGAAAACATACGTCTATGGAACTGCATTTGTACCAAGATAATGGCTTGATCTAGCAATTCATAGCCTAAAAATTTTAACATAGACATGGCTAAAACAAAACCTCAACTTGGGGATATAACATGAAGACAAATCAATGCTCATCGAAATTTCCAAAGGATCTTAGCTTGAAGCATAGCTCCAGAACTCAGAACCCTATAGATTAGATGTCAGAAAGAAGTACAAAACTTGCAGGGAGTTGTTACATACCCCAGGTAATTTGTGCCAGAACATGAAAAATCTCCACATAAATAGGCCGTTCTTCCACATAAACAGGTTGATATTAAGGGTTTATGGTGGTGACATGTATGCTTTAGGGAACCCCATGGAAATTGAGTTCATATTGCCTGTAATGTAATATGCTGAAGAGGACATCTTAACATGAGCATAACATATCTAAGTACTGCTATGAAAATATAGACATTATGACATTTCACTTCTCAGATGACACATTTTGAAAATTCCCCCTTCCAAAGCCTAAACAGGAATTAGTTCCTATGACATCCAAATGGTAATAAAAGGCATACTTATCTGACTCGTCTTGTAGCCTTTTTAAGGAATTTGCTCCTTGCTGCCAATAAACCTGCAATTAACAAATTAGAATAGAATAGAATAGAATAGAATAGAGAATATAATCTACTGCAATTATTGTATTATTTAGATAATGCAGTCTCTTGAACAGTTTGAATGTTTGAATCTTCATGCAACTGTTCAATAAAATTTCCCATGGCAATGCAACTTTAAGCTTTTATTTGCATAGAATGAGAAACAATGGACAGGAAATTGAGTGCTTACCTACAGAGATAGACCTACTTACCTAGAGAGATAGACCAACAAAATGCTTTTTCTATTGATAAGCAAAAGAGAATGAGTCACACTTGCATGCAAACAAAATTTATGCGTGTTAAATAGAAATAAAGAAATGAAGGCAGCTATCATTCATTCAAAATATGGATAGAAGTTTAAATTAAAAACAATTGTACATGCAAATAACTCAAATGGATATCTCGTTGATGTCAATGGCTAGATGCCACAAATCCGAGCTGGATTAGAATGTTGTAGTGCAACCTCATCCTTTCTACCTAGGAGAGTCTTCCAATTAACTTTTAAACACCAGAAATATAGGTCAATTATTTAGTCACCTGAGAGCACCAGGATTTAGAAGTTATCTGATAGGTTCTCTTCAAATGTATTCAAGGAGCTTGTGTCCCTAAATATGCAAGCGGCGAGAATGTCATTCATCTCTATCAAATTTAAAATGCATCAAAGACAGTCGGAAGGGCAACCATAGTAACCACAATAATGTTAATTCTAAAGGCTCTATCACATACCTTAAGAAGGCTACACATCAAATGCAAATGATCTCAAACAACAAATACTAAAAGCTTTCAAGATTCCCCTACAAACTGGATCTATTCACATATTAATTTTCCCTGCAAAGCAAAGTGGAAGTATCAGTCAGGTCTTAAACTCATAATTCCCTTGCAATTTTAGATGGAATGTTATTTTCATTCACCTATCTAGAGATCTTTGCCTACCAACATCTGGTGTAAAATACCAGTTATTGATGACAGATACTTATTTTTAGAAGCCATACCTTAGGTATACTGTCCCAAATGAACACCTTACATAGTCCCATGTAAAATTATGGGACCATAATAGAATATGAAAGGACTTGAAGTACAGTTTGCCTCCATACCTAGGAAATGAAAAGTGTGGTTAAAATAACATATATGCATAAACTTGTATGTCACACTGAAATTACTGGCATATATAGTCAGTGTGAGAGTACAAAACCAACCATAGCTGGACAAAGACCTCCAAAAGCGAAAGAAAAGATATATCGATTCCCGTGAGCAGCAAGAGTTTCATAAAAGAACAATAGATATGCTCTAGAACTTTAAATCAAGACTTGAGAAAGATTCAAAGCATGCAGGCAAGTGGAAGATGAAGAAAACAATAAAGTTAGAGTCACTGTGGTTCCAAGCAATTTTGCAGTAGACAGAGAAAATTTTGGCAACCTCCATTGGAAAAACAAAATACTACGTGTACAAAACCAAGTTATATATAGGGTCTGGAGCATTCCAAATGTCTCAGGAAGAAGAAAAATTAGTCTGCAGGTATGCAATCATACCCCAAAGAAGAAGTAAATTTAGTCTGAGGCACCATACCATGCCTAATACTTCCAGAATCATCCACGGGCAATCATAATGTTGCAAAACCTGGAAGCAGCTGCAGTATTCAGGAATTAGCTTGAAAGAAAAAAAGAAGAGAGGATAGAAACTTCCGGTAGAACATGCCACAGAGCTCCTTCTGGCGCTGCTAATCTATCCCGGGTGGACCTGGATGCCACCTGTAAGCATGCACAATCATGCACGATTTTGCCAAAATAAGGTGCGCAAATCCCTCTGAAGATATCCTCGTCTGCGGTGGAAATCAAAGAGCAAAAACTCATAGGAAAACTCCCACGATTTTTGGAAACCGGTAAATTTTTCCGGAGTTCAAAAATAAGTTAAAAAAGAATCCAAAAACATTTTCTGCCAGGCCGGATAATCCCAAATTAACAAGGTAGATTTCAGGGGGATTGATTTAAAAGTGTTGGATGTAATGGTTTTGGTTAACTCCTTCATGGCCTTGGAATTGTGTAGATCTGGACCGTACGTAGCGATCCTCGTTTGTGGGGTATGCATGTACAAGTTTTTGTACAATATATATTAAGGTTTGCAAAATACTATAAGGTTTGAGAAAATGTACTTAATGATGTTAATTTTGTACATGTATTGTAAATATATTTTTGGAGCTCTCGCTGCCCTACGTAACCCCCGTGTGAATATGCACCCAAACCAAAGGGGGTTTAAGGGGGATTTTAATTAAAATGTGCTAAATGCAATGGTTTGTGTTAATAATATTAATGGTAGTTATGTGTTGATTGTTATATTAATTTTTTTTTTTTACAAAATACTTGCTAGGATCTAATCTAGCAAATAAAATACTCCAAAAACTAAACCTAGTTAGAATTTGAGACGTGGTCTGCCCTGGTTTTACCCAGGCCCAAAACTCAAACTGGCAGAAGGAAATACTTAGGCAAAGTGACCCAGGTACTGTGTATTTGCACCCATTGAGAGGATGTTCCAAGTAGGGAGCTGAGATTCCAAGCCCCAATACCATGCAACACCAACTTAATGGTTAAAACAATTTGGGCCCTTTGGGCCCTAACTAACGCAAACATAGGTAAATGTTATGGGCCTAAATATTAATTACTAAATATCAAATGAGCAAATGCCACAGAAAATATTATGGCAACCATGACAAATGCGAGGAAAAACATGTGTGAAGGAAATTGAAAGGTCTAGAATGTAAGAACAACGAATCCTATGAACAGAGCAATAGAAATAAGGAATTGAAGTAGTATGATACATATCCAGAAATATGTTGTTGCAAGTCTCTTCCACAATTTGGGAACATTAGAAAGAAATCTCACAAACACCAATCTTCTGCCAGTATAGGCCATTGCAACTCCACAAGAAATCATTAATTTGGCAGTTAAGAAAATTCGTGCATGTATTCTAGTCCTTTTGCAGCATCCAATGCTATTTTCATTCTGGTGTCCCAACTTAGAATAGGCCTCTCAGGCGATGTTTCTGCATTAAACATTATAACAAAGAAAAAGAATGTTGGACATTTCCTGTAGGTAGATTAAAATCCCCCTTATATCTAAAATATTCAAGGCAGTTAGAAGAAAGAAACTATAAGCCTATGGTCTTCATCTTCACAGTAGCCAATGAGATGAAGCAAGTAAGGCGAGTGCAAACGGCTAAGCATTTCTACCTGCAGCAAAAAAGGTATGTTTAGACTACATTAAGAAACAAGCTGAATTCCATTTGATGATCTAGTAATAACCTCAATCCGGAACTCCTCGTCGTGCCATTTGTCATCTACTTTCATCCTCTTTACCGCAACCATTTTTCCATGAGAGAAAAATGCCTTGTAAACACTTCCCAAACCACCCTGGCCTACATAATTGTCAGGGCTAAAATTCTTGGTTGCTAATTGCAGCTGTTGGTAAGTGAATTAGGCTCTGAAGATGATGTATCTAGCTCAGGAAGAATGGGAGATTCTACATCAGGTACATTGCTTTCTGGATCTGCAACATCTTCAGCTACTGCACAACAAAGTAGGAAAATCAGTATTTTAGATCCATAATTGTTGGCAAACATGAGAAATAAGCAATGCCAACAGAAATTGCAACAAATGCGAGGCCGCCGACAACAATGATTGCAATAATCCCACCACTGATCATATTTCCTCCTCCATCTCCACCATTTTCAAGACCAGTGCTGATTGAAGCAGGAAAAGGAGCTTCAGCAGGATTCAGCATTGTCTCATCCCTGTGAAGCAGTACCTGGCTTATTTAGAGCACATCAACTATTTTGTTGCAGAAAGCTTCGATTCTGTTGTGAGGGCGAATTAGACCTCCAGGACCAGGCTACATTGGAGAAACCAATGGTAATACAAATCTGATCTCACCATTTTCAACCACAGAACGTGACAATACGTCAAAGCCCTTCAAGGACAGTGGCAGAAAAGGTTACTTACATCGATAGAGTATTTCATGTGGCAAAAAAGTGGCATTTCATGTGTAAGAAAAGTGGTATTGATCTTTTGTAAAAAGGAAATGAAGAAGTAGAGTCGCTCCTCTGCAGAAGGGAAGATGCACAGGGCGCCTAGTCTAGTCTATGAAACCGCCAAGCAATTTACTGAGCAAGAGAAAAAAAAAGCAAGTCCAAATCTGTTTGGGCAGGATCCAAACAGAAAAGCACTATTTGCATTTACTTGGCATTCATATATGAGAAACTAATTTCGAGGAAAAACAAATGATCTTCTTGGGCAAGTCTGCAAACGAGAAAAAATGCGGCTCGAGAATTGGGGCAATTGCACGGAACATAGAATGCATTGATTTGGCCACAAGCACATAAGGTGCAGCTCTTGAAACTGCAGCCAAGAATTAGAATAGAAGAGCCCACATGATCCGTTCCAAACAGCCCTTTGCGCCCACATGATCCGTTCCAATGTATGTCACAATTTGGGATTCAGATTCTTCTTCTGCTTCATCCAGTCTCAGATTTAGCAGTGCCCCTTCTGAATTGGAAATCCGTTTTCCATTTACAAATGCCGCTGTGCCTGATTTAATCACCATCGCCAGCGAAGCAACGATCAAAATGATATAGAAGCCAGAAGAATCTTATAATCTGCAAAAAATCTCTATTCAAAGGAATAAAATGGAGGACCTAAAGCGAGAAACCTAAGAGTACCTGCAAATATATGTATTAGGCTTTGGATATGGCTTCAATTCGGGCAGACCTCTACCGGGGTCTTTTTTGGCTCCCGAAATCGGGGTCTTCGGCGCCCGAAAATCGCTTAAGCGATTTTGGGGATGAAATTCAAGCCTGATTCAAG
Source organism: Isoetes taiwanensis (assembly GCA_021234155.1). Lineage (NCBI taxonomy): Eukaryota > Viridiplantae > Streptophyta > Lycopodiopsida > Isoetales > Isoetaceae > Isoetes > Isoetes taiwanensis. The sequence continues at coordinate 7,783,963 of JAJEKV010000062.1, forward strand.
CCTGAAAAGCCCCCGCCGGAAACCACAAGTCATATTTACAGTACTGGATTCTCTGAAAATCTACAAAAACATTGGAAAGCAGGGATGATGTGAGCAAAACCGGACTCGGTATGCAAAGAAAGAGTCGATTTGTATTGCTAGAGGGCCGATTAAGGACTGAGGAGGATCGATTTGCCTAGGAATCATAGAATCAGAGACTTTTACACCGATTTTGGAGCTATCAGACTGGGCTCGGATTCAAAGGAAAACAGGCCGAAATTGCTTAAGAAGAGCCGAAATTGGATTGGGCATGGTCGATTTGGCTTGGAAACGCTCCAATTTGGAAAATCGATGCTGAAAACATGCTGTGCCGTTGCTTTTCTAGAGCCACCCTTTCTGTGTCGTTGCTGATGATCGTATTTTCCGGCAACTGTGAAAATCGCTTAATTTTCCGGCAACTGTGAAAATCGCTTAAGCGATTTTCACTTTCCCCTTGAAAATCGCTTAAGCGATTTTGGGTCCGCGCGAGACCCCGATTTCGGGAGCCAAAAAAGGCACCGGACCTCTACCTCAAAGCTTTTCCCCTCCACACAACCCTAACAAAAAAAAACCCTAAAACTAATGGGAGGATATTCACCACAGGATTTGCCCCCTTTTTTAAAATCAACGGCTAACAAAAGGGTGCACTCTAGAAATACTATTTAGTACACCTGGATGAATACGGCCACCAAATCATATGAAAACCTTAGAGAAAACAGTACAAAAACACAAAAAAAAACCCCTGTTATAATGCTAGATATTCATACGAGGGCATACTCTACATTAAATTGAATCTAGTGTGAACAAAATACTGGCATCAACATTTGTCAACAAAAACACTATTGGTAACAAGAGAAGTATTGCATGGATTGCCCTTATAAAGCTTTTACGCTCAACATATTTATTAGAATAGAATAGAATAGAATAGATTTTTTAACGTCCACAAAGACCAAGAGTCCATGGGACCCTCTTTGTTATTTTCATAAATTAGCACAATACCAAAACCATGTTGAATTGATACAAAAATAACGAGTCTAACATTAGAATAAAATAATATAAATTACCACAATGTCAAAATCATGTTGAATTAATATGAAAATAACGAGTCTAACATTAGAATACAATGTTACATTGCTTAGAATGTAACTGGAGCTTACACTGAAGGACCACTCTTGGATGGTCTACTAAGGGACCACTCTTGGCCTCCGAAATCAACATCCTCAAGCAACTTGTGGGAACCATTTGTAACCAATGTTATACACCTTTAGGAAACAAGGACCCCAAAGCATCCACATTGTGCTTCTCAATCAACATCTTATTCACTACGAAACAAAACACCATAAGATGGGAAATAGTTTCATCAATCAATGCGTAGGAAACATGGAGGAGGCAAAAGGGGCCTACTTTTAGGCACTTGTCAATTGATATTGTTGCCCAATCTTCTCCCTCAAACCACATACCCAAGGAAACCTTTCAATTGCCTCATAAATTGTCCATGACTACTTGAAGTCTACAAACAAAACTGACATGGTCCAAAATACAAGGCCAATGAAGTTGAACGGAGTTTTAACTTGGTAAACCAAGGAACTCGGGAATGGGGGTAACTATCAGCCTCGTGCAAATTCCTAGATTTAACACGATCTACTCAATTAGGGGTTAGTTAGCGTTTCGTATTAGTTAAGTTAATAAATATCAGATATAACAATTAATTATACCAAAGATTTAAGAATAGGTAATGGGATAGATCGATAGCTAGAGAGACAATAAAACTTGGATGCTTGTGGGTCATGCATGACTTGCAAGAATCTAACGAAAACGAGCAAAAGTGTGGTCAATCACCTCAAGGATGTGAGGATGACCTGGCACCTTCAACTCGTCAATCCACTCATGTCATTATCTGTAGCAATATTTGGAAGCTCAAGGCAATGACCTGTGTGCCACAATTGTTCATGGAGGTGCACCTAACTTTGGACGGTGACCATGAGGCCGGGGCCCATGGGACCATGCTCAATGTGCATCGATAAGCTACTAGACTTGGTCAACCTAACTTAGACAATCATTTTGGATCAAGTTGCTTAGATTTCTTACGCATAACAACTTTTCTATAAGATCGTTGGACATGCAATTTGCCAACTAAGGGCAACTTGTCAATTTGGAAGCAACCCCAAAAGTTTAAACAAAACGAGATAAAAAAATGTTTCACACGATTTCTTGTTATTACTACAAGAAATTTATTGCGGCGGCCAAGGCCGCCGCGAACATTTCTTTAGTTCAAACCTGTGCAGTTGGACCCATTGTTAAAGTCCAACGTTTGACAATGCAATGCCTGCTTAGAAAAAAGGAAGCCAACTTCGCCAAGGAACACATTCATTATTTATACAAAGAAAGTTAGAAGCAAATAACAATATATCAAACTAGGGATCGACTAGGTGCCAAATTTATGGTTTGGTTAGACAGTTCCATTTGAGTCCTTGACCAAAGGGTTTAGTGCCTCGTAAAAGAGGGGCTTGTTAGAAGAAGGGGACGATTTTGGAGAAAACACACTAGAGAAAATTTTTACTTATCATTCGCCCCTACTTATAGGGCATCAGTTTGCTGGTGTCTGATGATATTTAAGCGGCTGTTTAAATCACAGAGAATCTCATATATAACATAGTACAATAATTGCCAAATTTGTGATACAAATTATTTTGCAACATCATGTTCAGTGTGGTAAGATCTGTTGCATGCACAAAACAGCTCCAAAAGTCTAACTGCACAACAAAATTGAAGTCCAAAACCTTAAATAACCAATCCAATTAAACAACCCAATTCAAACTTTTGCTTCTTTGCCACCACCAGTTACTTTCTTATAGCCGGTGTAGAAAAGTAGACCCCAACCTGCAAGAGAGAGCAGAACGAACTGCAAAAAGAGTGAAATGGTTATCAGGCAGATCGCATCACTCGCATGTTATCCCTTTTCTTCCTAAAACTACGGGGTAGCTCAGTGAAATAATTTATGTCAAACTCAACAAATTCTTTCACACATGTGAGCCATTTTACAGAGAAAAAATAAAAACGTGCATGTAACCTTCAAGCTTAAACTCCAGTATAGATACGTGTTATAAAGGCTCTAATAGAAAGCACATAATTGTCTAAGGCATAGCCAATTTTTATTTTCATTCACATAAATAAAATTAGTTTATTTCCCAAAACCATCCCTTACTGCAGCATTGGGCAAAGATCCTTACATGGCCGGCTGAATCGAAAAGCATTTCACAAATATAACTATAAAAATTATTACAATGATGCCAAGAAGCTACATTCAAGTCCTAATCACTGTATCCTAATAACATCGAACGGGAACAAAGAAAATTGCAGAATTACCAGATGAGAAGGGCCGGGAGAAACGTTGAGCAGGCGCAGTTATAGAGTAGCATGCATTGTGGTCATTAGTCCTTCTTCGATGCCAAACTCATCATTGACAACCTACAACAATCCCATCCAAATTCAGTATCACAAATTTTATATCTGATAATACCTCGCAGAAGAGTAGTATCCCATACCTTAGCAAGCGGAGCAAGACAATTCGTGCAACTAGCATTTGAAACAGGGGATTTGCACACAGCACAACAGCAAAAAGGGCAAAACCATTCCTCTTCGGGCGCTTCATCCAAATCATGCCATGGCCAGAGAGACGCAGCATAAGAACCCATTGTTACCTGGTGTGTGGGCGGCGGTGTGCAAGAGCAGAGCTCGCCGAAATGGAGCAGAGTGAACTGGAGAAGGCAAAGCCTCAGTGAGAGATCAGACGGAGGGGATTTCTTCGAAGCTGATAAAATAAAACGTGGCGTTGTTTGCAATTTTCTCTGGAATATTTTTTGCACCCTATTTTTTCTCCCACCCAGGAATCTGGGAATCGAATCTTGGTGTGTCTCGATTATATATGTCTTGATTGGAATGTTTAGACAACTTGTTATTACATACAACTAGAGTGTCCTAAATATAGGATGCAATCATGTTTAAACCACGAGTATATCTGGAGTATATTCACGTCTTTATTATGCTAAATACATAGAAAAAAGGAAAGGAAAAAAGTGAATCTTGCATTTTTGTGGACTTAAAGCATTTATTTATTTATTTTGTGATTTAAAGTGTTTTAATGGACTTAGGGTAATTTCCCTCTAGAGCGGTGTCTCATATTTTCGCCACATAAGCAAATAAGAAAGAAATGATTTTCTACTTTTAAAAATAAGACATGTCCCATTTAGGTTTGGATAGCTTCGGTTCCTCGTTTTAAGGGGAATGGAGTCTTATTTTATACCCGGGATTTCCCCCGGTATAAAATAAGACAGTGTCACATATGTTAAAAATATCATTAAAATAAGACATGTCTTATTTTTTTTGGGTTTTCCACTAGCATTTTGATGGTGTCTTATTTTATGACACTTTATAGTGGAAAACCAACCTCAATTCTATGTGTCATATGATTTGGAGTCATAAACGGTGACATATCTCTACGTGACAGTTTTATTTTATGACTATAGTAGAAAATCACCCTTAGTACATTTTTTGTGATTTAAGGCTCGTTTAAACATGACTACTGACTTTTCATATAAGGGAAGGGAAGCAGGGACATCCTTCGGCAAAAGTGGCAGACCGCCAATCGCAAGACCCCTGCCGATTTCGTAGAAGGGGAGCCGTTGCTTCCCTTCCTCGACAAAATGGAACTGGGGAGACATGTTGATAAAGCTTTTGCAGATTAAGGGAGCATGGACAGATTAGATACCAGTCATTTGAATAGATTGGGCGAAGAGTCACTGCAAAGATGAAATTACCTGTAACAAACTGCTGCAAAGATGAAACTCCCTACAAAGAAGAACTTGCTATGTGGAGCTCTGTGCAACATGCAATATGTGAAAAATGTTGCTCGAAAGTACTAGCGGCGGCTCAAAGAAATCTAACCTTAGAACAAAACCCTAAAAGCGAACGACCCAATTTCCCTTCCGTGTTGTAGGCTGGTGCCACATGGCAGCATAAGAATGCAGGCCAAGGATCTAACCTTACGACAAAGCCTTAAAAGAAAAACCGGCACAACTGATCACACGAAATGGAACGATCCGACTTCCCTTTCGTGTTGTAGGTTGGTGCCACACGACAACATAGGAATGCATGCCACGGAATACATATAGTTGACCCAGTTTCTATTCTATGTGAAACAGGGAGGGGAAGACATTCTTGCCAGCCCCCTGAGTGACCGGATTCTGCAGGTCAAGGGGCTGGCAAGAATGCATGACCCCTTCCGGTTCCATGACGTCAAGGTAAGATTACCTTATTCTACAGGTTTTGGGCAGCCCATTTGTCATTCTTATTCACGGATTGCAACTTGTTACGCATGAGGTGGCCCATCCATAGTAGTCTAGGTTAGATGGATGATTTGTCAAATTAAGCTCAACTAACATTAGCTTGTCCAAATCATGGGTCACAACAGTCAATTGATTTTTCGATCTATTTAAAGTGTGGCAGCAGTAGATTGCACACTATTCCAAACTAATCAATGAGTATAGAAAAAAATAATTGGTTCACAGACAACCAAACTCCACTCCAAGAAAAGGCCACAAGCATAGGCATGGACAGCACTAACAAAAGAAAAAAGAATATTTCCTTATCAGCACAAGGGCAACAACCCATTAGAAAAAGACGAGCGGCCTGGGCCACAATCAGCATCTATACCAAACAAAACCATCTCAAAAAAAGGATGGCCATGGCTTTATCAAACGGTCATGTGAATTTACAGCTCTGTGTTGAATAAAGCAGGCATGGCATTCCATAGTATAGCAGTAAAAGCAACTCCTCTTCCTCAAAAGGATCTTTCTTCTTCTTACCCTTCCTAAATGCTCAAGAATCTCTCATCCGGTTTGCCATCAATTGCTGACCAGACTCAGTTTTTCTACAACTTCCATATGTACAAAATCAGTTCGTTTAACAGTGCAATGATGCAGGTTGTTTTCTTTTTTTTGCACCTGTTCATCATGCCCTGTTCATGGCTTTTGTCTCCTTGCTTCTTCATCTAAGGACAGTTCAGATTATCAGCCAATGCAATGCATTCTTTGTACCTGAAGCACGTAGTGACGTGATCATTTGCCATTCCGGCGGCCTGCATGAAAGAGTAGATTACTGTTGGCCCAACTTGCCTAAACCCTCTCTTCACAAGCTCTCTGCTTATCAATTCCGACTTTGAGCTTTTAGAAGGCAGTTGTGTTGCAATCCGGCAGGCAGTCACAATTGGTTTCCGATTGAAAAATCCCCAAATGAAGTTATCGAAGGACCCAAATTCCTGCACGATCTGAAGCACCCAAATGCAAATTAGATCAAAGCTAAATATCTGCACAGGTTAAGAAGAAATATCCTAATCAAACAAAATGAATGGAAATAAAATTCTAAGAAACGGTTAAGATTCTGACGGACCTGCAGGACAGCTTTGGCATTATCTACAACGCCCTCCATCTTTCCGTCTTGTTGAAGAATGTCCAGTTCAGCCTTCAGAGACGTAACCTTCTTGTGATCGAAACTTGCAACCACCACTGGGTCGAAGCCCTTGAATGCAGCTCTAAAGCACAGAAGAATTGTCAGAATCGGGGACAAAATTAGGAGGGAGAAGAGGTTTGTTGTTCCGCTCCAAAGGACAAAATATTAAACTGTTGCAGGTACTCACCGATATTGCTCACGTTTTGCTACAATGGAAGACCAGCTGTGCTCTGCTTGGGCTCCTGCTAAGATCAACAGCTCAAAAAGATTCCTGTACAGTAAACAAAACACAAACTGGTCAACTTCCATCAGATATTGGAATGCAACATGAAAAGGGAAAAAAAACAAATTAAGTTCGTACTTGTCATCGTGAACAGGAACTCCCCACTCATCGTCGTGATAAGCTACATAGGCTGGGTCTGCAGCAAAATCACGGGAAATTTGGCATTCAATTCACATTGAAAAGGAAACCAGATTGGCAGCATTACATTATTGGTTAAGAAATGTCCTTACCACTTTGTGATGTGATCCATCCGCACCTTTTCTTCAGAACTTTGGGTGAAAAGGGCGAATCTGCAGCTAAAATTGGAGAAATTTTTGCCAGGTCCATACCTCCTCTGTTTCTAGGCGACATGGAAATCTTAGGTGTTCTTGGCGTAGCAGGGGACCGTAATGGAGAATCTATTGCCGACTTAGGTCGAGGAGAACCTAATGAGAGCTTAACCTTTGGAGTTTGAGGCCCTTTTGGCGATCTAATAAGGGGAGATGAAACTTCCAGCCCCTGCATTGAAATCTTCTTTACTTTTCCAGCCGGTGTCACGGCACAGAGCTCCTTTTCATCAATCTGATTGTCAATAACTTGAACATCTGACTTAATTGAAGCATCATCCGCCGGATTAAACGCCTCAATCCTCACAGATTCAATCTTTTCGGACAAGACAAATGCCTCCAGAGATTTCTTGGCGACGGCTTTTTGTTTTTGAGGAGAGGAAATTTTAGGAGATTTCGGAAGTACCTTAGGCTGAGTCCGCTTAAGAACTGGCCGGCCGTCCTCAGGAGCGGTTATTACTTTTCCTTGTGGCCGCGGATTAATTCTTGCCTCGGAAGCCATAGCCACGGCTTTATCTCTATGCGGTGTCGAAAGAATCACAAAATCTTCACTGAATGCCGATCTTTTCTATTCCAGAGGCGAGCATCCACAGCCAGCCTTGCTTCCAATTATGAAAAATGCTGCAGAAACTGCAAGAAACGAAATTTTTCTTGGGGAAAAACAGGGCGGAAGCAAGATTGATGCAAGATTTCACGGATTATGGATATAGAATGCGGGCTATTGAAGGAAAGAGACGCCGGAGTTGGCTATGGCGGTGAAGGGCAAAGCGGGAAGAAATGGGGTTTCTTTGTCTGCGAGCTAAACACGTTTGTTTGTTCACGTTATAAGGACCAAGGGAAGAAAAATAAATTTTATTTTATCTAATTTACTAATTACTTTCGTTATTTGTTTATTTATAAATTACTTTGCCGTTGTCAATCTATTCGTTGGCTAGCATTTTCCTTTTCAATGCCACGTGTATAGGCCAAAATGTGGGGTCTGTCCAGCGAATGCCAGGCTGCCACTTGGCATGTATTCTTTATCCTTCTAGACCACTAATTGCTAAAAAAAAAACAACTAAATTGCTCAACTTGTTGTTCCATTTGTAACAAAGAAGATCAATGTGGCTCGGGCGTAACATCATATGTTCAGCTTTATCGCGCCGTGTTTACAACTATCCAATGTCCTTTGCCTGGAAATGTTCTGACCCTTATGGCCCTTGTTGATGCATCAACAAACATGCCCTGGCCCATTGCTACATGCTCATCTAGCTCAGAAACATTGGCATCGCCTGTCGTTCCTGATGTTCACAGGCGCTCCCTCTGCACCCCACTCCTAAGGGTCTAACACGCTATATAGCAAACATGGAGGTATAAAATTTTTACTTCAATAAATTCTTGCTTGGCAAGTGTTGTTTTGTGTCGATTGAGTTTGCAATTTCTTTGCTTCCTTACTTTTGCAATCTTAATCAAAATCCAGAGGATCAAACTGAATAGATGGGACTTGGAATAAATAACTCTTGATGCATCCACGTTGCTAATATATGGACCCCAAACTATGTGAAAAATATAGTATCTGTTTTTTCTTTTCATTCCTGCTTTAGTGTTGTCATGGTAGAAAATCATGCAAAATTGAAACATACTACAATATGAGGCGTGACTACATCAAACTACACTATAGACACAAACATGTGGAGGATTGTACCTTTAAACCAATCCTAAACATCATCAATGCTTTTGTGAATGTATGCCATATGCCTTGCTCCGTTCCTTCAATTCCATTCCAAAATCAACACTTTGGATCATTCTAACTTTACGGGTTGAAGAGCGTTGAGTATATAATGTAAACAATGGAATAAAATAGAACTGAATTACTTGTATTGCCCACGGAAAGGTTAATGAGATTCAATACAATGAAAAGCACATTAAGCCCATTACTGTACAAGATAAAAATAAATAAAAAACTGCTCCAAAGGGTTTAGAAAAATCCTTAGTAGTCTTGAGCTCACTGATGAACTGTACATATGTACAAGTCAATTTGTCGATAAAGGACATAATTGGGTTTACATATCAAGAACCTCCAGGATGTAGCATGCTAGTGCCATCGTCTACAAAAATACCTATAGCAGTTGATTAGTAATCAAACAGACATAATGTCTTGTTGTTCCATTTGTAACAAGGAAGATTAATGTGGCGTAACATTGTATGTTCAGCTTTATCATGCTTGTTTACAGCTATCCCATCTCCTCCGTCTGGAAATGTTCTGACCCTTTTGGCCCTTGTTGATGCATCAACAAGCACGCTCTGGCCCATTGCTACATGCTCATCTAGATCAAAAACATTGATATCGCCTATCATTCCAGATGTTCACATGTTCTGCATCCCCTTCCTGAGGGTCTAACACACTATATAGCAAACATGAAGGTATAAAATTTTCACTTTTTTAATAAATTCTTGCTTGGTAAGTCTTGTTTTGCTTCCGTTTTAGTTTGCAATTTTTTGCTTCCTTACTTATCCAATCTTGTGATGATGATATACAGACCAAATCCAGAGGATAAAATGGAATAGATGGAACCTAGAATAAATAACTCTTGATGCATCCTAACATGGACCCCAAGCTATGTGCAAAATGTATTATCCTCCTCACTGCTCCCTTCACCTCCTAGTTCAGTTTAGAGAAAGGGACCACCTTTTTCGTTCAAAAGGATCTCACCCTAGAACAGCCCTACAGACAGAAGGAGGAGCTATGTCAGGTACGTGAAGCTCATCTGCAATGGAAATGGACATTGTATAGAGGAGAAGTGGCTATCAATAGGGATCAGTGGCCTTCTGATCCATGGACAGTTGGTGTATAGCCCCATTCTTCATATTTGTTTGTAATTTTTTTCTTTTGCATATGTAATGGGGCGTAGTCCCCAAGTTTCAGTTTGGGCACTCGCCCTTTGCATGCACTTCTTTCCATAAGCACGTTGAGCTTCCCATGGATGTCAAAAATATCTAATCTTATTTTATTTTATTTCATTTTATTTTACTTTAGCTTTTGTGTTGTCATCAAAGAAAATCATACAAAATTGAAACAACTACAATATGAGACGTGACTAATTCCAACTACATTATAGGCACAAACATGTAGAGGATTTTACCTCTAAACCAATCCTGAACAGCATCAATACTTTTGTCAATGAGTGCCATGTTCTCTGCTCCTTTCCTTCAATTTCATTCCAAAATTAATAATGATATCATTCAATAATCAACACGTTTGGATCATTCGAACTTTGCTGGTTGAAGACTGTTGAGTACACGAGGGAACTAATGAAGTAGATTAGAATAGAATTGCTTTTATTGTGATATTCAAGCCTAATATATGGTATAAATAAGTATATTATACCGCCATATCACTAGTACATGTCGACTATGATGACATGTACACGACAACCGTAAAGGGTCATACCATGGGGCACAACCATTAGAACCCATTATACTGCACATGTTATGCAACATGTGAATATATTCTATATTGCCACATGGCAATACCCAATATGAGCCATATGGCCCATTAGACCCTAACCCTAAAACGTGGGAATAAAGAGGCAGGAACCCTAAAAGTGCCCCCTTTTCGGATTCCAGCCTCAGAAGTGTGTATTGCTCAAATGCGCAACTCATTCCGGCCTTATAGCAGTAGTGGAGCTCGCGTTCCGAAGCGGATCCTCAAGGTTTCACCATCTCACACATTCTGGCAGCATAGACGCATTCCAAGGGCTTGGAGCGAGCCAAGGATCCAGTATGTGGTTGATCTGTTCTGCAATGCTAGCTTCTGGACTGGCATTAGGCCAGATTTGCATCTATTCTTAGTTGTAGTTGACCTCTAGAGCCTAAGAACCTTAATCAGTAACGAATGAACCTAAACATATATGATTAGTGTAGATAGATTAAATCTTTACTATGTTATTTCAATTCATTGGATGATATTGTATTGCTCTATACACACCTCTTGTGTATTCAGAAAGGCGGGTTAAGACCCAGAGCCTTTATAGATGACGTTCCTAGATAGTGTCATTAGTACCCAATAAATGCGGTCTGTGCATTTGAGCCTGCATGGCTGTGGATAGCAGGGTTGGATCGGCTGATAAGGAAGGTTTGTCCAGCTACAGTTGATCCCTCTGGTGCATAGCGACAACCGGGGAACATTGTGGGCTAGGCCTAATAGCTTGCCACTGAGTGAGGGCAAGGTATGGGCTCGACACCTCCTAGATGATGTGTCGCCTCAGTGGGGTTCAAGTCGTAGATGAGCAATGGCTCTTTATGTAGTTGGCATGTACCTTCTGGAGGGGAATGATCCCCTCCTGCCTCATCGAGACTGGGGAGATGCAATCCAAGAGTAGTCCCTCTGACTATGCACCTGGCAGGCTATGGTCACATCCCCAATACTTATCAGCCTATCTGCAAAGTATGCACAGAAGGGGCAGATGGAGTAGACTACCCAACGGCCATGTTCTTATGCTAGCCAAATCAATTTGCCACGAACTCTGCCTGCATTGACTTTTGGAGACCCTTAGCCGTCAGTCTACCCCCATGAGTCTGAGTCTGAGTCTGGGTAGGACTTTCTCTTGTTGATGTTGTTGTTATATCTGCTAGGATATGATGTTGTTATGATGATCCCACCCGTCAAGATGGGTATATACTTGATGTGATGTGGTGGCTTGTGCTTATGTTTATGCGCTTCCGCAGCTAGGTTGATCCCGAGGGAGACGGAACGAATGACACGTCTATTATTCCCCTTCAAGTTCTTACTCACCATCAAGAGCCTGATGATAGGTAGATGGCCTCATATTAGCGGGCCTACACTAATAGGAGGGATGAACTCCAGCTCTATATGTGCGGGCATCATATATGAGCAGGGAATGCCATAATAGTATCAGAGCAATGATCTTGATTGACCAAGATCGAGCACTAGCCATTTCCTAGTCTACACAGCCTAGATATTTAGTCTTGGAGCTGAAATTTCAAGCACGAGCCTCGTAATGGGAAAAATTGTTTTTCCCCATCATAGTATAAGCAGTAGTTAGAAATATTTAGTAATTATGAGCTTGAAAGAACCTATTTTTTTTTTTTGCCATCAGGGATGCAACTATTCGTGCAATGCGCCTAACACACTTTTGGAAATTCTAAAATGCCTTTTGGCGCACACCGTGAGTAGTGGACCATAGTTGACTAGGAATGATAGGTCTAAACTGTAATATGACAGGTTAAGCTTAAAATCTGAAACTGAGCTAGGAGGACCTATCAGAAGACTAAGAAAATAATAGGAAATGATAAATTAAGGACCACTACTCACGACATGCGCCCAACGCCCGACTAATAAGAATCTCAGTCGGTAGTTGACTATTGATTGTTGACTTTTTTAAGTCAAGTCGGTAGTTGACTATTGATTGTTGACTTTTTTACGTCAAAATCTTTTTTGTGTAATTGAGGAATTTGAACCCCTAACCTCCATGAGTAATTGACTGTTGAGTGTTGATTTTTTAAATCAAATTCTTTTTTGTGTAATTGAGGAATTTGAACCCCTAACCTCTTGGAAGTAGGTCTATCACTACAAGAGGATGGGGGATATAGGTGTAGTGACAGTTTTGTGTCGACTGCTACTACCTTGACACAAAGTGCTTGTGTTGTGTCAAATTTGTGTCTAGTGCATAGTGTCAAATATGTCGTCCAAGGCAATGACATCCTTTTATCAACTTTTTATCGCAATTTAAGTGGGTTATTACACCCACTTTCAAACAATATTATAACTAAGATGTACCAACCTATCCGAAATTTTGTCTAATATTTCAACTGAATTGTGAGGAGCACGCGTCCAATTTAAGTGGGTTGTTGCAACAATTTTTAAACAATAGTATAACCAGATCGCAACAACATTTTCTTAAGACTTATAACAGAATGCCATCAAATTTTGTATCTAGTATTTCAACAAAATTGTGTTGTTGTATCATAAAATATATAGTACTACACTAAGGGATATTACTTGGTATCAAGAATGATTTGATACCTAAGAACTAGTTGAACGAAGGGCTATACTAAATGGTGAAGAGTAGTTAGGAGAAAAGACAGAGGAGCAAATGTATCACAAAGATAAGACTCATCAAATACGAGATATTTGTAATGTACATAATAGATAATCGAACTCCAAGAACTAGGGCTAATTGAATAAATGAGTTCATGGAATTCAAAATGATGAAAAAAATGCCACTACAATCTAGACCGCTCTTGTAGGTTGTATCTCGACTAATGCTTGTCCCTATTCTCAACAGATGGAATGAGAAAGTGATGCTTCCCTTGAAGGATGATCTCGAAGGATGAGCGTAGCAAGAAGAGGGGCCTCTAGCTTCTCAAAATCTACAAGGCATTTAGAGACAGTTCCAGAGATGACAAACTTGGAAAGAAAACACTCAATATCAAATAATCTAAACTATAATAATAATATCAATAAGATTACAATGTTGATTATTCATATGTGAACACGTCAAGTTGTTCATTTAGATCATGCTCAATGTCATCTATCTCATCATCATCTAGATATAAACGAAGAGCCAAACCTCTAATTGCCTCAAAATGATCATGTGCATGTCCGACAATTTCTTCATCCTCAGTATAATCCTCATCATGATCACGAACATGGATTGGCGAATTAAATGGAGATCAGGGCACATAATTCACTTCTTTATCAGCTTCCTCCCTCTGTGAAATTGACAATGGCAATTCTGAAGGACCATGCTCATCTGTATCATCCTCAGGCAAATCACCTTCGAGATAATCTTCTCCCAAATATGCATCCTCCTCTTCAATACCACCACCTCCTCCTCCTCCTCCTCCTCCTCCTCCATGCAATAATGTGTCATCAACACTACTGGCGATGTCTAGAACACCACCACCATCAGCATCGTCATCAGCATCAGCTACAGATAAAGCAATTATACGTCGAGCTCTTGGTTGACAACGTATGACAATCCACCAATTTGTGTCATTAGGATTCTCATGGATAAATATCTGCTCAACCTGACTTGGAAACACGAAAGGTTCTTTCATTTCAGCCAATACCTTTGAAGAATCCACTTCTGGAAATCCGGATGGATGAGTCCTAACTGTTTTGCCACGACCTCTATATACAACTTTGAACCATCGTGCCTTCAAGACATTTACATGAAAGCTACGATAATCCAACTCAATAATGTCTGTCAGGATTCCCACATAATCCAGGTTACTCTCCAGAAGGTTATGATCCCTGTTACTAGATTGACTTTTTTGTTCAAATTCTGCACTGATCCCTGAATCAAATGTAACCCTACACTTATCAACACTGTTGATGCGAAAATGCTGCCCATATGCCCACATTGAGGAATAATATCATGCCTAGACCAAACTAACAATAATTATGAGTAACATAGCATAAAGAGAATGGAACTTATGATCAAAGATTTATAATTTTATACCTTCCTGCTAACAACCAAGGGCAAGCTCGTAATCATCATCTGGAATAACTTGGCCATGGTCTCTAGCTTCGTCCATACGCGCCAACAACCATGCATTATCCATAACATCTGGAATAGAGTGGCCTATTGATGCCCCTGTTGATCTCCGTGCATCCTCCTTAGCAGTTTCATACAAATCCCTCCACGGTGCTAAACTTGCAGTATTATTAAGAACAAATGTGCTTACTACAAGAAGCATGTCATCGCTCAAACTTCGTTCTACTCCGTTACCCTGTAATACTTCTGAAGTAATCTCTTTGGGCTCTTCAATCTCCCACAGTTTAGGACCTTCAGGATGGCATGCGATAGTGGCATCATTTAGATAAAATAGTGTCTCTTGTACAAGATGGCCTTCAGCCATGCAACCCTCTGGTTTTGCCATTTGACGCACAAAATCTTTGAGCACCTTCATGTAGCACTCTAGAAAAAACATCCATCTGCTAGGAGCAGGTCCTGCCAACCTTATCTCATTTGGAATATGTATCAACAGATGTACCTATGTATATAAGCATATTGTTAATCTTACCTGTAGTTGCTAAACAACAAAATTATATGATCGCATAGAATTTGGTTAGTAGTACCTGTAGGTCAAAAAAACTCGTGGGAAATTCTTTTTCGATGTCACAAAGCAGTATAATCACTTCCTCCTCCACTTTTGGGATATCGGCTACTTCAATTTCTTTGGAGGAGACCCACCTTGCAAATTTGCTCAATCGGAATAAAATGCTCCTTATTTATGGGGTCAAGAAATCTCCTATCACACATGGAAGTATATGCTGCAAAGTCCATATAATATCATTGCATACTTTGCAATATAATTTATTACAAGAAATGAAAGTACAAGAATCAAAGCATACCTGGAGAAACTTGTGCCAATCATGTGTCTTTAATCCAGTGAGGCTACCTTTTTTTGTAAATGCCTTTCTTAAAGAAGCCCCATATCCAGTTGGTGTGCGCACCTTTGCTATCCTCTTATTCACTTCAATCTGTTGTTTCTTTCCCAAAACCCATGCGCCTTGTTTCCATGTCAAGGTCTTCTTGCCTTTCCTCTCAATGGGCCAATATTTCTTTTTTATTTTTTGCTCTTTCAGATCCAATCTAGCAGCCAAGGTTTCCCATTCTCCCTTAAATGCTGCCAAAGAGAATGTGCAACATTTTTGAAAATGTGCATAGGATCAAGTAGATGGACCAACTCCAAGTCAGTCCAATACTCCAACCTGTAAAAAATAGACAACCGCTTCATTCCAGGAAGAGGTTTTGCATTGGCATCCTCATAACCAATCAAGTAATCCACATCGGGGTTCTTCTCCTGCCACGCATCCAACCCATCCTTGGGTGTCCATCGCTTTGGCCTCGGCATCTTATCAGAGCCACGTGCAGAATGGCCATCTGGCAAGTATTTTTTATGCCCCAAATATATTTGTTTTTTTAGATGTTTTGATCTGTAAGAGGTTAAGCTAGTCCCACAAGATGGACAACCACATGCACCACTTGTTTGTAGGCCTACAATGAGAATAAAAGAAGAAGCATTAAAATAACAAGTGAAATTTGATATGATTTTGCACTATACCTGTTATATCATACCTGAAGCTTCAGAAAAACCTGGATAGTCGTGAAGAGTAAAGCACAACATCCCATGGAATGTAAAGTCATGTGGAGTTCTAGAAATGTCATACATACGCACTCCCTTCTTGCTGCGTTTTTGTATTGGGTCCCATAGAGCGATTGGTCTCCGTGGACGATAAAAGTACCTTCCTTCTTTCCTTCCTTCCTTCCATAAAACCTCAAGTTCATCTACTAGAGGTTCCAAGTAGATGTCCATATTCGAAACTTTATATTTTCCTGCAACATTCTATTTTATGCTTAATATATCTTAATTTTTTTTTTTGGGATGGGGTTGGGAACCGTGCAAGGAACGCCGCATGTTACGCCGCATGCGGCGTTCCCTTTCATTTTTGCGACTTCCTTTTCCTTTTGCGGCCCCGCTGTGAGACGCGAGCTGGCAGCATTGATGGCCAGTTTTTGAGCTGGTGGGGTGTTTGAATGCTGCCTACGCATTATTTCCTTCCGTTCTGCTATGCTCACGATTTTTGGCGCTCCAAGCTCTCTCATGGTTTTTGACGCTCAAGCTTGAGCTGGGTCGGAACTCAAAACTAACAAGCCTCAAAGTTTGTAAGCCTCAGTTCGTTTTTGCCTTTGGCTTTGATTTTGGGCATTTTTTAAAGAAATTTGGAAGGTTCTTATGGCGTTTTCAGACGATGTTATAACGCTCGGACAGTTATCAATCTGCAGATGCTTGATTGAGAGTCGATTAGATCTTCATAAGCAGACTTTTCTTTGCTCAACATTCCTCTGCTCAGCCTTTCCACGGTTCCTTTCAGAGCTTGAAAACGGCAGAAGTAAATCAAATCCCGGAGTCCTCAGGCAGCAGCATCCGACATTAGCACCAATTAGAAGATGTTTGCTGATACTGGTCACAGCGTTGTGCAAGATTCGTTGCTGCAGAACAAATATTAGGTAGATTACAGTTTGCTATTTTTCTAACACAGCTCTTTGTTTCTAGGTTTCTTTTTCCCTTGCATAGAAGTTTACTCTATGTCTGAAACGCTTGGCCCTTGCAATATGCCATAATCAGCATTTGCTTTCAGCAGGATGTTTTTGAATCTAGACAGTCTTGCAAATTTCGTGATGGACAGTATCATTAGATTGGTACTGCACTTCTTTGATGCTTCTTTGATGCAGGAAATCTTTATGCCGTCCAAGTTCAGAGATCAGGTAAAAATGTCAGTACATGTTTTTATTACTTTCTTTATACATTTCGGCATTTCTATGCTCAATCTTTTGTTTTAGCATCCCTTATAATCAAGGACTGCTTTGATAGTTCTGATAATTACATGGACTGCTTTCTTTTAATTCGAATCCCAACTCTCATTTCACATCATTATAACTTCCTATTTTACTCTACATATATAAGGGAGGGTGCCCGTCAACGGGGCACTGCCCTTTCCGGGGCGGTTGAATCTGACGGCTAAGAGGAAAGGGCGGTTGAATCTGACGGCTAAGATTTGTCCGTTCAAAATTCCCGCCTTTTTACATTTTCTTTAAAGCCCCACAACTTTTTGTGTGGGAGGCGAAATCATGGCGGACCACTTGCATTAGAATCGCATTAACGAGACCTATAAAATGAGTACTTGTTTGTCCCATTTTGAGCATGTGGTCAACATGCACCATTGAAGGGCACCTCATTCACCCCATGGGGCAGTTAAGGGGCTCCATTTAAAGCCTTTTTATTCCCGTTTCAGGGCACCGCACCAGGCGGTTTTAGGTTCATCAGAAAGCCCTCTTTCAAGGGCATCGAATGCACCATCTTGGGCCCGTTTCTGAGCTGTGGAGGACCTCCATCGTCCCATTTGTCTTCATATCTGCCCCGTAGACGGGCACCCTCCCTTAGTTATTCTCAGCATCATTTTTGTTGACATGCGGGTTTTCAAGACTCTATGGGACATGGGACGAAAATATCCTGACTGCATGACCTTCTAAGTATTCCCTTTTCCAAAGATGTCTGATATGATTGTGAAGTCATGCAATGCAACCTTATCAGTGCATCAGCTGGATGAGTGTGCATGGTGTTAGACTACTGGATAAGTGTGCATGGTGTTAGACTACGAGGCTCTCTACTATATCTGTTTCAGGACCCAATGCTCACAATCCCAACCTGTAAGCCCTCAACATAGCATCACTGGCTTATACAATTATATTAGAGAGCAATTAGTTAACAATTTCATTTCTATCACTTCTTGGTTCCTTCTATTTGATCTTTGTTTGATCTTGCATGTTCATATTTAACCATTCGCTTACTAAACAAATACTTAAACTGTACAGTGTAACATGTTGTGCCAGAATTGGCATAACAATCTGGATTGCAAAAATTATGAGGCGTGCTGCAGATCCACATTATGTCTGATATCTAACCGCATTGGTAATGTTTTTGGGCCGCATGAACATACAGGAAGTTGATGAACAAATGTTCAATGTCCAAAGTAAGAACTCTCCAAACTTTGTTGAATGGATACCCAACAATACTCCGAAGAGTCTCAAGATGCCTGCTACCTTCTCATTTGTGGCTACCTTCTTCATATATTTCAGTTGTTAATATCCTATGACGATGTGTTTATTTTGGTAATGCATGGGTTCAACTCCCATGATTGCACATTGCATATTGAATTATATGGTTGCAGGAGCTGAAACCTGCATAATACTTCAGGAGCTTAAACCTGCATAATACTTCATGTGACAGTATCAAATACGTTGTAAGTTCATCTCTGAATTCTATTCCATATTCCATGAAGATAAGAATTGCATCACCAGGTTGGATAACTGAGAAGAAGTTTCAAGCTTTTGTTCCTTTGTTCGTTATGCATGGCAAAAGTAACGGAATTGTAGGCCTATTTTTCTGTTCTTCTCAATTGTAAAACTTTATTTTTTCTTTATTTGCAGACAAACTTTTAACAACATCAAATGGGAGCTATTATAATTTCGTGTTTAGCCAGGTAAGAAAATTTGAGAACAAATAATAAGCTCACAAGTTGTAAGAGTTTATTCTCTGGTTTTGACATTGTTTTAAAAGTAAGAGCGAGACCCATTTTGGAATGTTCCGAATACTGTTAGGGGTAACTGTGACATGGCTTATGCACACTTACTAGCCGTAAGAAGCATATAAGCATTATAGCAATTCAGAATCTGCACTTTGCAGAATAGACAATCTAAATTTGATTCCTTCGGCACTATGGTAGCTGAGTGATTGCAAGTTGATAGCTGCAAATTTTGATATCTGTATTCCTTGCAGCTGTTTAATATAAGATTTTACCGAAGGGATATTCTGTCAAAAAATTCATCGCCTTTACTGTGCTACAATCTCTCATCCGGAAAGCTTTCGGGTAATTCCTTTCTTGCAAGATAATTTATTTCTTTGTAAAGGTGAGTAACAGTGCCAACGAATCCAGAATTTTCAGTGCCAATGAATCCAGAATTTTCAGATCAAGAAACAAGATATTTATTCATATTTCATTGTTCCAAGCTTCTTTCAATTATGTACCTTTGTACAATTGCATTTCATTAGGTTTGATCATATCGGAAGAACAAGCCCTTAGTTTTGTTGGTTGTATATCATGCCCACGGGACCACCAAGGCTTAATGTCTATTATTGATGCACTGCAACACATGCTAGAGCATGTTAATATATGGCTACTCATTGCATCCATGTTTTTAGAAGCTGCAGCAAATCAATATTTTCAGTAAGTATCTGCGTCTTCTTCTTCTATCTGCATCCCCTTCTTCTTAGTGCACCTATTATGGGAATCAACTTAGTAGCTCTATAACAAGCTTAGAGTTCTTAAAGAAACGGAGGAACGGGTCAGTTTTGTTTAAAAAAGTATTGCTTTTTATGTTGAACCTTAGAATAGTTGGGGAGAATGTTGTTAATTGGTACTATATAAAATGCAAGCTTATACATTGTAACTTGGTTTGTTATTCATGATACACTTTGTTTAGTAGGAGGATCAAGGCCTAATGTCTATTTTTGATGCATTGCAACACATGCTAGAGGATGTCAATATATGGCTATTCATTGCATCCACGTTTTGGGAGCTTCAACAAATCAAGTTGCAGTAAGTATCTGCATTCCCGTCTTCCTGCTCCTATTATGGAAATCAAATTGGTAACAGAAAATGTTTTCTATATAGCAAGCTTAGGGTTCTCAGAGAAACGTAGGTAAGGGTAACTTATGCTTAAAAAATTGTTGCTTTTTCATGTTGGACTTTAAAATGTGGAAAAATGGGAAATGGTTCAAGGCTTGGGCGCATCGATCCCACATGACGCAATTGGTGATTATGAGCCTCCCGAGTTTCTAACAAGTATAACATCGTTGTTGGTAGACCCGAGTCACGAGTGTGGTACATGATATCAAAGCATGTCTACACATTCATGTTCGCCACCATAGGCATGAGAGATCCTATACATGTCCGCTTCGCAAATGAGCTTCACATCGAGCTGACAGACGTTTCTAGAGTTCTTTGGGATTGGTTCTTTATGATGTGGATCCATTGCAATTGAGGTTTACGATTTTGTTTGAACTTCATTTTATGTGGATACTTTAAAGGTAAAGTTTGTTCCCTATCTATATGTGTTATTGCACCTAAACATTTGTTGTCTTAAATGCATTGTGCATGTTCACGACATGACCATGACTAACACATATAAATGACTTCACACATCTATGACTAATGCCCGGCATTGCACACGACGATGACGACGGCGGCTTTGGCATCGATTCCACACGACACAGTTGGTGATTATGAGCTCCTCGAGTTTCTAACAAGTATAATATTGTTGAACAAGTATAACATCATTGTTAGTAGACCCGAGTCACGAGTGTGGTACATGATATCAGAGCATATTTACACATTCATGTTCGCCACCATAGGCATGACGGGAGGAGCTTCTATACCTGTCAGCTTCGTTCATATCAAGCCGACAACGCTCCTAGAGTTCTTTGGGATAGGTTCTTCATGATGTGGTTCCATTGAGGTTGACATTTATGACTTTGTTTGAAC
The DNA here is from genome assembly GCA_021234155.1 of Isoetes taiwanensis. Lineage (NCBI taxonomy): Eukaryota > Viridiplantae > Streptophyta > Lycopodiopsida > Isoetales > Isoetaceae > Isoetes > Isoetes taiwanensis. Next base: position 7,805,213 of record JAJEKV010000062.1, read on the forward strand.
TTCATATTATGTGTACACTTTGAAGTTAAAGTTTGTTCCCTACCTATATGCGTTATTGCACCTAAACATATTGTCTTAAATGCATTGCGCATGTTCACGACATGACCATCACTATTGCACATAAATGCCTTCACACATCCATGACTAATGCCCGGCATCGCCGGGCACACGTTTCTAGTAAAGTATATATAAAATTATATGCACATGCGTACCTGGAATAATCAAAGTCAACATGATGTAGCCAGGTTTTGTCGCCAACCATGGTGGGATATTATAATTAACGGCCACAGGCCACACACTATGTGAGGATGACCTAGAACCCCATGGACATACACCATCAATTCCTAGCCCAAGCCTAATATTGCGAGGTTCCAATGCAAATATGGGCCACTTCTCTTCAATCTGTTTCCACAAGGCTCCATCTGCAGTGATTCTCATTTTTCCATCAGTGCTACAATGATGTGCATGATAATCCATGAGTTCTGCAAGTGTTGATGATCGGAACAGACGACGAAGCCGAGGGATTATAGGCATGTGACGTAATACCTTTCTTGCCACCTTTGTTTTTCTACCTTCTTCATATCGTGCTTCCTTGCATTTTGGACACAATTTCTCATTTGCATAGTCTTTGCGGAATAGCACGCAATCATTAATGCATGCATGCACAATATTATACTCCAATCCGAAAGAACGTAATAACTCTCTAGCCTCCCGCCTAGATTTTGGAAGACAATGTCCATCTGGTAATATCTTATCAAGCAAGCTATAAAAAATTCAAGTAGTCATACTTATGTAATTTCTATATCCACATAAAAACAAAAGAATGACTTGCCTATACATACATGAAAAGTTCGGACACACTGTTGTTGCTCCAACCAACTTTGTGTTGGAGATTTAGAATCAGCATGCATGTTGCAAGGCGAGAAACACGGGCATTAGGGAACAATGGGTTGCTTGCTTCATCGTTGAGATATGTTGTCTTTTCCCCATATGAGTCGCCATCCACATTACTCATATGCTCACCATCGTTATTTTCGCCACCACTAATTTGTTCATTTGTTGGAAAAAAATCCGTAATGGTTTTGTGAATCACATCCTCACCAACAAATGCATTGTGTGATCCAGACGCTTCATCTGAGGACTACATGTACCACAATGACTATAATCAAAAGTAACAATAGAAAATAACAAAGATATAATGCCAGTCCAGAAAAAATTGATGGGAAGACCACAAACAAATATACGCCGATATGAAGTATAAATATTAAAATGAATTTATCTATTGTAGTAGATAACTTACACTATTTTCATTCTCTTCGAGATGATGTCCTTCATCAAGCTGAGTTGGTCGGCTCTGACAAAGACCGAATCTTGCTTCATGTTCTTGACGAATCCGATAAGAACGATTAGACTGGCCTTTACATTTGTTGCACCAACAACTGCGTCGATGGAGATAGAAAGCTTTGCTTGGGTCTCGTCTAGCCCGTTTCCTACTTGGTTGATGAGATGATGAAGATAATGAAGATGACGACTTTGATAGTCCCACATCTGATGACGAGGATGATGGCTTTGTTAATATACGTTGTGGCAAGCAAGTGTCCCTCACATTGCCACTACTTTCAGAGCCCGACATCGTTTGTTTACCTATTCAATAATTTAAATAGAGTTAAACCTCGATAACATATACCAAAAATAAAAATAAAAATAAAGCACATCATTAATCACAACAGCAAAAACATATTCTATATTAGCAAAGCTATTAGTATTGTGGAAGTAAACAATCTTGTTGTTCTAATATTCTTGTTGGATCCCCATTATGGTACAAGATATCATTACCCCAACAATGAAGTGGACCTTCCTAATATTAGCCATTATACACCATTTCACACCATTGGTTTTACTACATAAGAATTAATATTCATACCCTACATACTAAACATAGAGTAATGTTTGCGTAAGAACCAATAATCACACCCAACATCGAAATTGAGATAAACAAAAAATGATGAAAAAGATGAGAAACCCAAAAATATGTTTCAAATAGAAATATGGCGTGATTACCACCTAGTTCACAATCAGTAGAATAAATCTTGATTCGTCCTTCGTGTGCTTATCTGGGGCTGTTCGCGTGTCCACCACATGCATGAATGACACCGGAGAGCCACGATGTTTTCTCACAATGACAGTAAACCTTTTTCCCATTATGGTATAAAAAATCATTACCCCTCGAGAAAAACATAAAATGACCTAGTAGACAATAAGTGAACCTTCCGAATACTAGCTATTACGCCAGGGCGAGCACTTTGAAAAATTAATTCCCTAAGTATACCCCTTATCTTGGTACAACCATAGTTTTCCACATCCCTTTTCCATAGCTTCGTGATTAAAAACCATTGGAGAATACGAAATTACTAATGTTTTCTCAAAATTACTAGGCAATACCTTAACAACTAATAAAGTGAATCTTTCTAATATTCTTGTTGGATCCCCATTATGGTACAAGAGATCATTACCCCAACAATGAAATCTAGAAAAGCAAAAAATGACCCTAGCAGAGAATGAAGTGGACCTTCCTAATATTAGCCATTACACACCATTTCACACCATTGGTTTTACTGCATAAGAATCAATATTCATACCCTACATACTGAACATAGAGTAATGTTTGCCTAAGAACCAATAATCACATCCAACATCGAATTGATGAAAAAGATGAGAAACCCAAAGATATGTTTCAAATAGAAATATGGCGTGATCGGGGCGTGATTACTTACCTAGTTCACAGTTAGTAGAATAAATCTTGATTCGTCCTTCTTGAATAGCGCGTGCTTATCTGGGGTCGATCGCGTGTCCACATGCATGAATGACACCCGTGAGCCACGATGTTTCCTCACAACGACAGTGAACCTTTTTCCCATTGTGGTATAAAAAATCATTACCCCTCGAGAAAAACAGAAAATGACCTAGTAGACAATAAGTGAACCTGTCTAATACTAGCCATTACGCCGGGGTGAAAAATTAATTCCCTAAGTATACCCCTTATCTATAGTTTTCCACATCCCTTATTACCCTAGTATTTTCCCAAGACTCACTTTATAAAAAAAAAAAAATTACACACCATTGTTATTACCCTAGTATTTTTCCAGGACTCACTTTATAAAACAAAATTTAAACACCATTGGCTCATAACAATGCCAATAATGATAACAATGCCAATAATGCCGATTCTCCAAATAAGAGAAAAACAGAAAATGATGAAAAATGAAACCACCAGAAAAGATACGTTCAAACAGAAATTTGGCGCGACAACTTACCTCATTCACACGGAATAAATCTTGATTCATCCTTCTTGACTAGCCCCTGCATATCTAGTGTTCTTCACAGTCGCCACAATCACCAACAGTCGCCACACACGATCAGTAAGTATAGAAAAGGTTCAAGCAAAATGCAGAAATGTTTGGCAGTAAATTTTCCATTTTTAGAATCTTCGGGATTTATGTTGCTACTGTCATTCATTTCTAACGTCTATCTATTGTTATGGTGTTTATAGTGTCTTCCAATAGGCTCGACAAGGGCAAAAAGATGTCGAGAGAGGATTCTGAGGAGTCTACTGAAGATAAGCTTGCAAGTTTCATGGCCAATGTGCCGGAAGATATTTTGGCTGCTCTTATGACGGAATTGGGAAAAATGATCCAAAGAAATATCAAAGGCCAAGATGATGATTCAGGAAAGAAGTTGCAAAAGGAAAAGAATGGAAAGGAGAGGTAAAGTATGCAATCTTTAGTTTGAATCATTCCTTCTGATGTTTCTGATATGTTAAAACCACTATAAATGTGGTCAATTGTTTCCTGGATTCAATTATTGCACAGACTAAATGTTTAGCATCACATTTTCTTTCTAGGTTCGAGGAGCACCGGCGGTCCTCAAGTTCCTGCAATATCCCAGAAGCATAAACTTCTAAGTAAGGGGCTAAAAGAAAACGAGAATCAGCAGGTGCTATTGTTTTAAACGGGAATGTGGTGTTGAGTGCCTCATCATCATCTAGCGAGGATGATGATGATGGTGAAGACTCTCGCTCCTCTGATGCTGAAAATGAAGATCAGAATATTGAAGTTGACCTCTCCTACAACGTAGAATTTAGGAAATTATCCAAATCCGAGGTATGTAGTTAGTGCACTTCTCTTTAAGGTTTTTAATTTTTGCTTTCTCTCACTTGTAGTTTTAAGCAATGAGCCTTGAATTTGAAAGTTTTAAATCTGAATCTTTGCAGCAGTAGATCTAGACTATTCCATGTTTGTCTCATTGGTAGAATACAATTTTTTTGTCTTATTGTTGCTCCAGCTTGGATTTCTGTAATAATTTTCTGCTATCCCATTGCTAGATGGTTGTAGTTTCTAGCTTTCAATCAATGTCAAAGTTCCAAGTAAGATTGTTTGGCTTAAGTGTTCTGGCTGTTTGGAAGACAGCAGCAGGTGCAGTGTAATTAGGCAAAGTCGCAGGGTAAATGATTGTAGGTGAAACCCTATATTTTTGGCCTCGTACTGTGCCATGTAGATACTGCTCATCATTGCTGAACCAAGTCCTGGAGAGAGTTGAATCATTTGTTGGGCCAATATAGGAGCCTCCCACGTTCAGCCTGTACATGGTCTCCATTGCTGTATAAGACATCTCAAATTTGGTCTGCTTCCTTGCATTCACAAGTGTAGCATCGCCCACATAGTTGCCTTGCACAAATATTACTTCTATGGGCATTGATAAATGCATATGTAGATGCATTACTGGGGTAGAATTTGATTTGAAGAGATGACGAATGCACACTGAGATTAGTGAAGCAGCCCTTCATTTTTGCAAAACATCCAGATGAAAGGAATCAGTCCTGCACCAGGTCAAGCTAAGAGCACTTTCTTCCACACCAAAGTCACTTTCATTTGCTTCAGTTACCAGACACTCGACTATTAGCAGGAGACCTTCCATAGGCTGTAAATGTACCTAGATAACCAAGAATCAGAACATTGAACCTGTGCCCTCCACTTGTCCAAGCATTGATGTGCAGGAATATGGCCTTTTGACAGACCTTTGAGAACAGGAAGAATGATTGGCACTGATGGTTTCTCTCGCCTTACATCCAAAGGATCTTTCAAACGCTCCCCATTCAAATTCAACTTGATAGATTCTGTAACTCTTACAAAAATATCAAGTGCAAGATGATGCTCCCCAGCCTTTTGAGAAACCATTGAATCACCAGGGTCTTCTAGGTGCTGCTTTTTTAGCTGGTTAAAAGCAACCCAATTCTGCAAACAAGGAAGAAAATGATCTACTAAGATTTCCATAGCTGCCCTTTCTCCATATGTAAGATACGGCATATGTGGCATTCTAAGTGCCATATCAGTGGGCAGGCAAATTCATTGTTAAATCTTTCTGTTTATCCATCCTCTTCATATGCTCTTAAAGGAAGGAAGGAAGGAAGTTTATTTTAACGTCCACGGAGGCCAGAGGCCTATGAGACGGTACATGCAGAGAACAGGCAAAAAAGCCAAAACCCCGACACCAAAAACAAACAATGTAACTGTACAGTAAAACCCTACTACCGGGATGAAAAAACCCCCACTTGGGAGGAAAAACCCTAACAATAGGCTCTCAAATACCATGCCCCAGAAGAGCAAGTCTGACGGCCGAAATCTGCAGGATGTAAGCTCCCAGTCGCGCTACCATAGGTGATGCGAGTAACTGATGTAGCGGTGTGTCGAGCATCTAAGATCGCTGTGCCGCCTGGGACATGGGCATATCTTTGGGCAATCGCCGAGGGCATGGTGCTCATCCTCTATCACGTGCATCTCACAACACCGACATATCCTCTCCTCCCCGGGATCCCGCCCCCGCCATTCACCCCCAACGACTGTTTCAATTAAGGTAATGGGAACCCGTCCCTTATGGCAGCAATAGCTCTCCGTTTCTTCACTGAGATGTGTGCTTTCAAGTACCGATGGGGTCCATGCTCAAGGCCGGGATTAATCTGATCGTGATAGTGCTCGTCTTGGGCTTTGCAAGAGTAGAGGCATCCCACGTGGTGGCAAAGATAGCCGCATCCAATTGCCCATTCTGCGCGATCGAATGCGCCCGGTGCCACCATCTGTTGGTAATCCATAGACCACCTCCTAAACCATCCCTTACGATTGCTCGTGCCATACCCTCTTCACCCGCCGGGGCTGCGTTAACAACACGCCTGTGGGGGGCAAAGCGATGGTCATCCATCCCATCCACCTTATGGAAGCAAGTAAGATGCTGCGCAAGATAGCATAATGTTTGTAAAGGCGAACCCCGCCTCATACAACAAAAATCGTCTGATGCGGTGTCCTTCACTCCCAAGCTATATGTCAAGAAAGCTTTTCGCATCCTTTTCAACCTATCCCACGTATTTTTGCTAATGGCAAGGGCTCCAAACCTCCACCCCATATAGCAGCACCGCTCGACCAAAGCCCTAAAAGTGTGCTCTCCTCGCCCGATCCACGAGATCTATCCGAACACGCGTTTTTGCAATCGCATATAAAGCCTTCCCGGCCTGCGACCGGCTCTCCTCTCCACACACTCATCCCACAAAGATGTTAGTAGTGAAATCAATTCCCGATACTTGAAGCTCCGCACCATCTCCACTTCCCCGCCCCCCTCGTAATATAACTCCGGGATAGGGTGTTGCGAGGACAGGATCGCGAGAAGCATAGTTTTGTGCAAGTTCACTGTCATTCCCGTTGCCCCACAGAACCCACTGAGGGCATCCAAATGCTGCTGCATACTGCTGGCCGTGTGGGCTAGCAAAGCTACATCATCCGCGATATAATAACCGGCTCACGAGAGGTCGATCGGATATTGCACCCGGCTCCCCCATGGTGTTGCATCCACGCCTCCAAGCTATCAATGTACAACCCAAAAGCATTGGAGACAACGGGCAGCCCTGCTTAACTCCCATCGTGCTAGCTATCCGCCGATCTTCATAAGGCAGTGCAGCATAAATTCCATCATAAAGCTGGTGCACCCCATTCCGCAACTCCTCGTGGAACTCGCAATTCTTGCAACCTCTCGCCACAAAGATGTCTCGGGGACGGTATCATATGCGCCTTAAGATCTACAAAGCAAAGAATACAAGTCCTGTCGGCATTCCGGCTTGCCTCCATCAACACTCTCAAAGTGAAGATATGGTCGGTCGTGGAGTGAGCTGGGCGAAAGCCTGCCTGGCCAATTGCCCGCACCCCGCCTCCCTCGGCCCACTTAGTAAGTTTCTTCTCCACCACCCCTGCCAGGCTTTGCAAGCAAATGAGCTTACCATAATCATCCGGTAATTCGCCCGGCTCATCCAGATACCGGCTTTATGAATGGAACAACCTTACTAACCATCCACTCTGGGAGCCCCCTCGCCGAGCACGGTTAATGATCACCGCCAAGGGCTCTACCACGGATGGGCCACCCCATTTCAACAAATCGACTGCAGCCCCTGTAAATCCTTTGCCTTGCCATTTGCCGGATGCCCGAGACCTGGCTGAACATCCTCCCGCCAGGAGCTGCGGCACCTCTCCTACGATCCGGGACCACGGCATTAGCTCCCTCGGGGTCATATAACTCCCCGCAGGCGGTGCATCCATTACTCCACACTTACATTACCAGCCACCTGGTGCTTCTTGTATAACACCTTACGCCAAAAAGCTTTTGGCTCTGCCATGAGCATGTCAAACAAGCGCTCCTGGGTTTCTGCCATGTATCTCCCCTTCTTGGCTTTTAGGAAGAGCTTATAGTCTTGCGGGGGCCCGAGGTCAAGAATCGCGGGCTGGCTCTTTAGAGCCTTGCAATCGACATCAAACCACGGGTTCTCGGGAAAATGCGCGGTGTCCCTCCTTGGAGGGCCCCCTTTACAAAAGGAAGCCTCGGCGGTGCAAGCAACGCCCTCACCAGCCATGCACACCTGTCTTGAAGTGTGTAGAAGCTATCAAACCCCTGTAACTCCCGCACCAACACAGATTCATACTGTCCCTGCTTCTGATAGCGTGGGATGTATGGTAACCCTCCACGCCCCCTTTGCGGTGTCTCCACTATTGAGTGCTCCCAATTCAGCGTGACATAAAGCGGGTAGTGATCTGACAAAGCCTCCTCATCCCCTGTGCTTGTGCCAATGGAGAAGTGTGTAACCATGTCAAGTCTTTGCTACGGAGCGAAAGGTAATCCAACACACTAGCTCCCCCATCCCCTATCACTCTTGCAAGTAACACCCCCGAGTGTGGCCATCGCCGCATACCATTACAAATTACCATGTCAAAAACACGGCAGAGCCGGACCAAATGCGCCAAATGGTCTAGCCACCATATCACGGAGTGCCGTGTATCTTTGAATAGCGATCTCAAGCCAAAGCGGATCAACATTATCGCCACCTTGGAAGATCACCGACTACAACTGTGCTGTACGAGCATTGAAATCTCCAAGCAAAAACACATGTTCCCCGCCGTCTATAGCGGTCTATGTCATCATACGCTTCCTATACGGCATCACGGACATCTCAGGTTCCGCATCATGTACCGTAGAACTTAGAGCCCGCATGGGGAATGTAGCGGCTAGCAAGAAACAATGGGACATGACCAGGCTCTAATACCATTACCCACATGTAGCGCTTAAATGCATCGACTTACGAAGTGTGATCTTGCATGCTAAGACGCCCCCTAAAGTAGCAAGCCACTCCACCGCATCTCGCGTCGCCATGGCGCTCATTAGCAAGTGAGAAATGCTGATATCCTCGAATGTCTGACAATCGATGCCCTTCATACTCCCATGTCTCCTGCAGGAAGACGATGTCCATGTCTGTCGCGATCCCATTCAAGCCACTCGCCCATACGCCACGGAAGCCCCTACAATTCCGTGAAAACAATGCGAAGACACTTTCCCTATGCTGACTGCGGCTGTGGACCCATCTGAGTGCCTGAGGACGCTGCTGTGGTTGGAATAACTCGGGCAGCCTGCTCACGGGACCCTGATGGATGTGCTGCAGTTGTGGAAGGCCTCAATCAGCCCTCTCCCTCGCCCTCGCCCGGCCCCTGATGCCCCCGACCGCCGCCCCTCGCTGGATGTTTGTTCGTGGGAGTGCTGCCTCCGCAACTGTCTGACGAGGAGGCACATATACCTTCATCTTGCCATTAACCAAACCAGCAGCCCCTCCAGCTTGTCGAATCTCTCTTATCTTGACCAACTCTTGGCTTCTTTCCCGTTGTTGCAATGGCGTGAGATCCAGATCCAGGTATTCAAGCGACTGGTGCGTTGCAACAACAAAGATTTTGCCTCCCAATCCAAGACTGCAAACTTAACTAGCCGAGGTCTCATGCTCGGTCCTCCGACCTCGATTGGACTCTTGATAACCAAATCGTAATTGGAGCTTTGCAAGTACCGTGGTGGTAAGCTTACGGCAAATCCTCGCCTTGCTCCTCCGCAATCCCGCATTAATAAGGTTGAGGCGGCGTGCGGATGTCTTGCTCCTCACGGCACCACCTGATTTCCGAGCCACCTCGGCCTCCGGGTATGGGGGTGCTGGTGCAGACGACCGTGGTGCACTCCCTTCGTTTGCACACTCCTCCATTCGAGGTCCCGTGCATCTCTTGGCCGTAAGTGGGCCATATGGTTCTCTATATGTGAGCATCTTCCTGACATCTCCTGCCTGTCTGCCTTTGCTTCATCAAGGAATTGGAGCCTGCATCCTTTTCCTTAGCATCTATCCGACCAGCCATGCTTGTGACTTGTACAATCTGCTGGAGCAACCCCTTCATGTCAGCCCATGCTTGCGCCATGTCTTCCATCCACTGCTGGTGGACCTTATCTGAGCGGTGCCCCATCTCCGTGACTAGTTGCGTTGTTGCTTGTATCTCCCCCCTTATCTGGTCATCAGCCTTTTGGGCTCCCCTGCAATCATAATCCCCAAGCTGAACTTCCACAAGGGAAATTCGCTCCTTCTATTGGAGAAGCTGCTTCTTGAGCGCAGCCCCTGGCAGATGGTCCCGTGATGCCTCCAAGCTTGCCAGCTTAGCCTGGAGGGAACCGGCCTGTTCCTGTACAACCCTGATTGCCTCAGCCTGTGATACCTGCTCTGATGGGGATGAGGTATCCAAATTGCGGGCTCTTTTCTTCAACGCATGCATGCTGTCAGGGGTGGCCATAGAGGGCCGGGACTGTCAGGTGGATTCCGTCGACTAAAACAGAGGAAACACCATACAAATCATACACCGACGGAAAGCTCGTTCGATAAGCTTTCCAACGAGCCCAAGAACACCTGAATCTTGTCCAATGAACAAAAAACACTTCAATGGAAAGTCACCAAGTCCAACCAACTGATCCTTAAGCAGACTTTTTCTTTTATAAGGATATGCGTAACTCCTGATTTACACATGCTTCCAGCTCTGTTTTCACCCCTGTAAACATTAACACTGTGACATTGAGAAGTTCCATTGTAGATAGTGCTGTATATGGTTACTTCGTGATGGTAATCATTTCGACTGAAGGGTATATTACAGCAACCACTGAACACGATCATATAAAGCCCAGTGATGCCTATGTTGCCATTCTGCAACAAGCTAGATGCTTGATGTCATAATTTGCTGACAATGATGGCCTAGTTTGGAACTTGACTACATACACGTAGTGTCGCTGTGTTTCATGCTTTAGTGAGGGGATTCCATTTCCCCAACAACATCGAAGAACAAGAATACTTGTATGTTCGTCATTATATCAGCAGCACAAACAGAGCCTCGGCATTCCAAGCTACCACAGTTGCAAGTCAGGTCGTCGCCTTTAGAAACAAACCTGTAGTCATATGTCAGGATTTAAACCAAGCAGAGTAACATATCTGACGATCTTTAAAGCATGTGGCAGTGTTGGAGTCATAGAACATGGGAGGAGAATCCATGAGCATGGTGAAGGATGCCTTGCTCTAGACTGCTTTGAAAATATGCAACAGATAGGCATTCGTGGCTACAAAATGACATATTCAGGCATCTTAAGAGCATGTACCAGCATAGGTACCATAGCAAAAGGGAGATGCGTACATGAGCTCATAATTCAGGAGAGAATACAAACTGAAATACAAGTCTAACATCTGATGGCTCAAGTAGCCTCCTAGAAGATATTTGATTTTGAAATTAAGAATAATACTAGATATTATTTCCTGTCTATTGTAGGAAGTACTCTATTTTTGCTGTAGGGATATGAACTTGATCCATTTAGATGACTTGCAGCTTGATAAGTATAGAGATTGTCCTGATGCTTTGGTTCCCTAATATCTATTTTTGTTGTAGGGATACGAACTTGATCTATTTAGATGACTTGCAGCTTGATAAGTATAGAGATTGTCCTGATGCTTTGGTTCCTTAATATTTTTTACCTCATCCCTATCCATGGCCTTAAATGAAGCCATGCTATCCCATTGCTAGATGGTTCCAACATGCAGCACCAGAGATCATGTAGTTTTTCTAGCTATTCTCAGATCCAACTCAACTTGCCTCAAGAATTTGATCTAGAGGATGATTCAGTGAAGCAGCCTTTCATTTCTGCAAAACATCCAGATGAAAGGAATCAGAACTCTGTCACAGAGATGATCTTAGTGATTGCATCCCCTATCATTCCACTTTCAAATCTGGAGGATATTCTGTTTATCCAGGTTGGTTTACTTCCATGTCTCCTTGATTCTGTTGTTGTTGCTTACTACTACTAATATTCAAGTTCAGAAATCTTCCATTAAAGAAATGTCTAAATCGCTATCTAGGTTAAGACGCACGCATTTGTCTGACCACAGCAAGGGAGATATCTCCAGAAATCTGGGTTTCAGGAACTCCACAATCGGTATGCCTCCTTTTTTTAGATAACTCTTTTTTTTTCTTTTCTTTTCTTTGCTCTTAAAATTATTATATTATTATTATGGTACCTTAAGGATTGATGCTAACAAAACTCCAGAAATCTTGCTTCAGGAACTCCACAATCGGGCAAAATATCCTCCACAATCGGCATGCATCTTTTTTTTAGATACTCTTTTTTTTCTTTTCTTTTCTTGGCTCTTACAATTATTATATTATATTACGGTACCTTAAGGATTGATGCTAACAAAATATTAAATTAGGTATGACGCAGGTAAAGAATTTGAGCAGAAAGCATCAGATGCTATGAAGACATATTGCAGGGAGGTGGACAAACATTTCAAACAAAAGCCTCGTCACATACAAAAGACGTTGAAGTACATTTATGAGCAGTTTGGGGATGGACTCAGTGAGATGGATATCATAAGGTTTCTGAAGAAACGATGGAGACATTGAAGGTGAGAGTATATTGAGATTTATTTTTTGTTCATGATTTTAAATGAATTTTTTCTTATATAGGGACAATCTTCGAAGAAACGTCCGTGCTGGTAATGGTACAAGGCCAATGCATGTGGACGAGGAGTCTTGGAAGAGGTTTGTAGAATTATGTGGGAAAACATATGAACGCAAAAGTATGCTGCATCCAAACGGGAAAAGCGACAACGCACTGGTTCTGGAGGAATAATGTCACTGAAATCTAAATTTGTAAGTAGAAGTTCTTGTTTTTTTTTTGTGTAATGCTTTTTTCTTTTTTTCTTGCCTTGTCTTTTAATTTACTTTATTACAACTAATGTAGTTCCGAGATTGGGGCTCCATGCCTACTGATGATATGCTGAAAGAAATATTAGAAAAGGGTGGATACGAGGCATTCAAGAAAAGAATGCTTTCCAAAGGGTTTGTGCCAGGAAAGGTGAGTTTGCTTTATGCTTGTTCTACATACACATTTCATATATTTTATATTTTTGGTTTTCTACTTTAGCACAAGGCTATAGATTATATCAAGGGAACAAGCCCAGGTGTCGTATTCAAGATAAAATCAAAGAAAGGCAAAGAACCATTGAATGTAAGTATTGCACATTTTGTAATTTCAACTTTGTGTTCATACATTATTCTCATGCTTATACTTTTGTGACATTCCCGAAGACTATATGTTATGTTGATGATTCTGATGAGGTAAGGGAGAAGCTTTATATTATTAATTTTACTTACGGAAGTTCTAACAACATGCTTTACAAATATAATTAACAGGATAAGAACGAAGAAGACAATGCGGGTCATGAAGGCAATGCAAATGACGAGGATCATGGAGATGAACCAACAAATAGAGAGGATTGAATTGCTTATATGGATTATTTTGTTGGCATAAAAATTTGTACTCTTGCCTTGAACTATTTTTATGACAATTTGGCATGTACGAAATTCGTTAATGATCAATGCAATTTATTACTTTGACTCTTTATTATTAAATTTCAAATATGTGTTACCACTATAGCTAGATATTTATCATTTTGACTCAAGGCAAATGCATACATTGTCCTAAAATTAGCTATTACCTCGAAGCAAAACTTATCAAACGGTTGTTTTAAGGTAGATGGAATATAGCTATCATGTTGTCACTAGATTGCCAAGATGATTATGCTATGCTGTTAGTATAGGCTCCATTTGTCTATCATAATGTGGTCATAACACTAGTTATTTTGTAGACACAAAACTGGTCACAAAACTTCTTGTTATGGATAGGATTATAGGTGCTAATTTGTCACTACCTTGCCATGATGATTGATGCTATGTTGTCACTATAGGCATTATTTGTCTATCACAATGTGGTCAAAATGCTAGGTATTTTTTTAATACAAAATGAGTCACAACATTTCTTATTGGTTGTCTTATTGTTGATGTAATGTTGTTCGTATGGGCTTTATTTATTTATTACAATATTGTTAAAATATTGACACAAGTTTGACATTTCCTAGATTACCATGTAGTTTCAAATTGATTTTGTGTCAATATTATGTCATAAATCAAAGCCACAGGCTTGACACAGCATTTGACGCTATTGTGGCACGTTTGTGACAAATGATCACGACAAGTATAGTGTCAAGACTGTGACAATAATTGGGTTTAGACAGGTTCTCCTTGTGTCAAAAAAATTGAGGTTACACTAGACACTATAGGTACCGCCAAGAGATGATACTTATTTGATTCTTATTTCTTATGTAGAGTATATGACCATTTTAAGGAACCCATGACTTATTGGCTCCCAACCAACTGTACTTACTATTTGAGCTAGTGTGATAATGGTATAATGATTTATATGCCTTAATCTATTAAGCAAAATGTATAATTATCTTTTAGGATTCAAGAAGATTTGAACCTTTAATATGACCAAACAAACCTCTAGTACTCACGCTGTGTGCCAGGAGCATGACTAAAAGTCTTACGCAACCAATGGCGCACATCGTGAGTAGTCGAACCCCGATCTACCCCAAAACTACCACAAATTGAGCAAACAAGGATGTTTCTGGGCTTTACTCATTGAGTAGAGCAAGAAAATGCCCTCATTTCATCGGTTTGGGGACATCTAGAAGCAAACAAACTGCCAGTACTCACGTCGTGCGCTAGGAGCACAACTGAGAATCTCACTCGGGCCTGTGGCTTACGCCGTGAGTAGTCAAAATTTGAACCTTCATAACTGGATCTAGACAGCTCCAAATCGCCTGACATTTGTTGCAATAGGACCATTAATAGTTTAGAACTTATTTATGGCCTCAAATTAGGCTAGAAATATTATATCACATCTCAAAATAACCAAAATTACTCAAACCTTAAAAGTTCCAAAACTAGGTTTTGTTTATAAATAGAAGCATACCCCCATTAGGACCTCACAAGTCTTGCTCTCAGCTCGAAGCTAATACCTTACTCCTAGATAAAAATGCTCAAAGACATCCCTTTGTTATAATCATCTAGACCCTCAGCATAGCAACCCAAGCTCAAGTGTTGGTACATCACCTCTGCTCATGCCAAAGGTTTTAACCTTGACCTAATGCTGTTGTCTTTCCAATAGAGTTTGACTTAGCTGCCACATTGACACTCCATATTATCAGCATATTTAGAAAGGAGCTAGAGTCTAGAGCCACTCAAGTCACTCCATGTATAGAGTATTGGACCCCCCAAACCAACCTTTGCTAGGATCTTAGAGTATATCCCAAACATCATGAAGGCTTGGTAAAACAAAGCTCAAACCCGCTGTCCTGATGTCCATAGACTTGAAGGATATAGATATCTCATTATAAATACTGCCCGAGCCATATCCCTCGCTTAGGAAGCCCAGCATGTTATAGGTGAGCCTTTCAGCCCATCGTTGACCTGAGCCCTTAAATTCTAGGATATACGAGCGTCTGCTTTGGGAGTACGAGGCCAGACCCACAGAAGAGAAAGAGGCACAACGTCTTGAAGACATTGAAGATGCATGCAACGTATTGACAGACAAAGAGAGGAGACTGAAAAGGCAGACCCAAGAGAGGAAAGCACAACGGCAAACACCTCTACCAACAAAACGAGTAGCGTAGAACACCACTGGCCTATCATCAATCTTCATCGAAATAGGAAGAATATTGGGTAATCAACGGCATCAAGAATCTTCTAGATTGTCAAGCTCCGACTACCACATCGACGAGCCCACATCAGAAAGAGGATCTCGACCCCTTTACTGATTCAACACACATGAGTCTCAAAAGGAAGAACGCAAGGCAGAAATATATCATAACGACATAGGAGCACATAGAAACCAAGCTAGACAATTACAAAGCACCCAAAACCGACCAGGACGAGCTTCCAACTCTCTTGCACCAATAGAAAAACTTTGATGACTTCATCGATTTCAAAAATAGGAGATCATGATGGATAGGAGACACATATCAGGGGAGGAATATCTCCGACTTGAAGGCCTATATAAATACCAGGGCAAGATCAAGGAGGAGAACTTCAATATATTCGGAACATGCGAGTCCAATGAGGGCTGAGATGGAGCTTCTATTTGATCTGTTGGTGGCATTCCTAGTGATAGATTATCAGGATGTGGTTCTTCATGTCCCTACTCTGTATAGATACATGCTCAAATATCCTGCATAATGGGTAATTCATGTCGTTGTTGTCAACTGACCAAGATTTCTTAGGACTTGTAGGAGTTTGACATTTCTTAGGTGCTCCTTTTGATGTTCTGACTAACATTTCTTGGGACTGGCCAGCAAGCGAGAGTTGGCAGTGCTTCTATACATTTGTTAGGACTGGCGAGTAAATATGAAATGGTGTGCTTTTGATGTCCTGATAGAACTGCTGCGGAGTGTAACAATTTGATCATGTAAATATGACCATGCGTTGCTTTGATCGCCACAGGACTAAAAAGGATTCTAACATTTTGATTACATAAACATCAGTGCCTTCTTATGATCATTTTTGGGAGTTCTGCATCGTTTGTTTTCTGCTTACCCAAGCAATGAAAACTTTTGCATTATCTCGTATTAGATCTCACTTTCAAGGATCGCAACTGCGATCCTTCAAAGCGTAGGCCTATTTGCTTTTTGGTTTTGCTTTATTTTGATTGAATGTTGAAGTTGGAGTGGTTCTAAGCCAGGTTACTTGCTAGGCTACATTTTCTTAGCTTATAAGAGAGATTTCTAGAGTGGTTCTAAGCCAGGTTACTTGCTAGGCTACATTTTCTTAGCTAACTCCCTTAGAAGGAGCCAATATTTCTCTACTGCTTTTCGAATGCCTCTCTAGGTCAACGGAGCTTAGGTACTTGCTAAGTTCCACTACACAGAGAATCTCGAGAACAGTGGCAGGGAAAATCTCTTCCTTCTAATGGTGGAAGTTCCATGGTGTAATCGTGATCCTTGTAAGCTGTTTTATTCACATTAGATGATTGTGTGCTATTGTGTTACGTATACTAGTAATTCAACAGATGCTGCTTGAAAGGATTGCATATACAATCCTTCCAAGCATTTTATATTATTCCACTAACCAAACTTTGAAACTTTGCAGACTCTGAATTATTCGAATGACCTAAGCAGGTGATACCACTTGAACTGTGACACTTGGGTCTGATAGAAGATGATGTACGGAAATATCGCAGGTTTTGTCGCATAAAGAAGGGGACAAA
The DNA here is from genome assembly GCA_021234155.1 of Isoetes taiwanensis. Taxonomy (NCBI): domain Eukaryota; kingdom Viridiplantae; phylum Streptophyta; class Lycopodiopsida; order Isoetales; family Isoetaceae; genus Isoetes; species Isoetes taiwanensis. The sequence goes on from JAJEKV010000062.1 coordinate 7,822,241, forward strand.
CAAAAGGATTTGTGTCTATTTATAACGTCAAGTGAAAAGATTAATGTGGCTAGCTACTTGGTGCAAGGATATAAACAGGGAATTTCTCCAAAAAAAATTGGTTCGTTAAAAGTTGGCTCCACTTTTAAAGTGCAAGTCACGTAATGCTTCAAAGGACAATTGACCTAAATCTTTGAAGGTCAGGTCGCCTAAATCCTCAAAGAGCAAGTTTCTATATTTGGGCAAAAATCCTGTTTCGGATGTAAGTGTGGGAACTAACAAAGTGTCTAAAAAGGAAAAAACATGAAGACTCTGTTTCAGCCTCTACACATTCAATCCCCTGTTCCACATCAACAGTCAGAGTCATTTTTAGGAGACCGAGGAAGCCAAAGCCAAGAACCCTGAATTTGTATTTCAAGTTACTCCCTATATTGCTCCAACACTCATCCCACCATCATATTCTATGTCCAAAGAGCTCAAGTTTAACCTAGCCGATGAGAAATGGCTGGCCGAAAAAACAACATTGAAATTGGAGCAGTACAAAAGGTCTTATCCGATGGGTATTTCCTGGTTCAAACATGTTAGCATATATGCATCACTGTTCCCCCCTACATGATGCACAAGACCATATCTAACGATCATGTGCATACTCTATTATGGTCTGTTAGAGACTCACCACGCGATGTCTCACGCCAGTAGATCTTGCCCCTTTTGATCCTGTGACAAGTGAAAAAATAACATGGATTGATCCGGCGTAGCTCGAGGGAAAAAGATATTATATCATCTTTGGAAACTGTTCTGCATGGCGGCAGCTCAAATCCTTTGTGGAATGATCGAATTATATGAACAGAAAGCGGAATTGAAAGTGTATACAAGGAGGAGGGCAATGATATTAAATGGTAACTTGAAAAACACGAAATACCTCCGCCTATCCATCGATTGCAATGAAAAGGAGGCTGATAAGAAAATCAGGAAACACAGAAAGGCGATGTTCACAACCATAATGAAATATCATTGGATGGTAATGGATGGTAGTTTGATCTTCGCACCACAAATGAAAATGTATTATACCTACTACATTGTGGAGCAACTTCTTCCCCAAGATAGATGCTTTCTCGATTTCTTTTCAGCTTGCATGTTTTCTAGGGTTGCTTTGATCTAGGAGAAGAAAAGCATGGCTTTGGCGGAGAAGCCAGCTAATAATGCTCCATAATAAAAAAGCAAGGAGGAAGATAAAGATGGAGTGGAGGGGGAAGAGAAAGTGGAGCAGGAAGAATCAAATATTGTGAGGGGAGAACCCTCCGGAACAACCCCTTGACGTGCACATCACGAAGAGCACGGTGATATTAACCTGAAGGATGTAAAAAATAATTTTCAAGGTGAAAACTGTGCCGAGACATTGGACAGGCTAAAAAAGATCAAACCTATGGCGACACATTGGACAGAGTCAGAAGAGGTATTACTAATTTGGAGAAGGATATAGCCACCATAGAACCTCTTTTTTGGAAGCTGGATGGCTTGAATGATGCTTTGGATGCGATAATGCCTCTAATGGGTTGTCTATTTGTGCCAGGTAACTCCGTGCCACTTGTTGAATATGAGCATATGGATGATGCTCTGACTTTGAGAATAATTTCCTAAGCAATTCTCAAGAATTTAGCAACATCTATGATAGAATACATCACAAGCTACTCACATACATTCTTGATCCTCTAGGTGATGATCAGGATCTGGAAGATGACTTCAATGAGGCCGTAAGGAAAAGTCAAGAATGCCTAGTAAATTATGTTGATGAGAATGAACAGGAAATTCCCAAGAAGATCGGCTACACAGAAATGAATACGGAAGTTCGTCTAGACTTGGATCAACAACAAATAAAAAGGGCGAATGTGGAAGTGATTATTGATGCAGATGGGAATCCTTCATTTGTTATAGAATCTCCATTAAATGTACATGAGGAATTATTATTAAAAGATGGGTTAGCTTAGACAAATCGCCATTGCGACCTTCTAAGCTGGATGGATGCTAGTGGATGTTAGTATAAGAAATGCACATGTTATTATAATAAAATAGTCTTTTGCCTTGTATTCTAAGCCCAACTGTATCCTTTTTCTTTTTATATTCATTTGTCGCTGTACTGCGTATTCGTAGAGAAAAGATCATGACGGCGCATCTTGATATATTATCGCGTGGTGCAGCTAATACTTCGGTGGAAGCTAAAATCGGACGTAGATTGGGGGTGACAATATTGATCATAAGTGAAGCATATTATTTTTATAATAATAAGTACCCTGAAAGCTTTCTTGCTTCAAAGGAACGATGACTATTTACAAACTACCATTTTAAATGCATCTTCTAAGCTATTTCGAGCAAAATAAGAATGTATATTTTCTCAAATTAATAAACTAGTGATTTATATGCATTAATAAAGGCTATTCAAATTGGGCATTTAAAAGTAATATGCATTAGTATTAACATTTGTGGATCGGATAAATATGAAGATGACTTTTCTCCAAAAACCCTAAGGACAGGTAACTGGTTGTTCAACCCTAATGGATGATCCGCAACAGTGACATCAAAAGGTGATGATAGGATTTTTCGGATGCCAAGTAGCAGGCAGCAACACAAATACAATTGGCTAAGGCACCACGACACTGAAAATCAGCATTACACAAGGTTTGTATATCTAAATGGAGAGATGAGGGTAATTTTTAGCATAAATATGAAGCATAGATGCCTCTATTTGAGCATAAATTTTGCCATAACTCTGCAGCCATGACAAGGAAAAAAGGAATCTCAATATAACAAGAAAGAGGATCGCAGAGGAAAAACAGAATTCATCCAAGAAGAAGATGCTATTCCAATACCATTAGTCTGCTCTTAAGCGTTGTCCTATCAAGGAAGGCAAGAAGAAGAATGAGGATGATAATCAAAGCCCCAGTAAGGATAACAGTGCAGAAAATGTGGGGCTCAATGCTGAAGATTCCATCTCAAAAACGCCCACTGCTATAGGAGTACAAGTGGCGAAGGGCGCATATCAAAAGAACAATATAGAACTGGCCATCCAGCAATATACTCAGGTTCTTCATAATTTTGCAGACCTGCACAAGTCTTAATATGTAGTTAATTTCTATGAAGACTCAACTTACCTTTGCAGATCTAGTTGTTTGGATAAAATAGGACTACTCCTAAATTAGTTAATTCTATATTAGGCTTCAATATATCTTGCTGAATTCTGAAGATAGGCAGTTCTTTCAGCTTATTTTCTAAGATAACTCAACTTATTTTTGCAGATCTTGTTGTGTGGATATGATAGATCTGCTCTGCAATAGTTAATTCTATTCTAGGCATTGAATATTGCTGATAGATTAATTGACCTTAGCCTAGCATGGACATGTGAGAGCAGCAGACTCAAGCAGCAGATTGGCCAAGCCCAGGCCGATTCGAATAGCCCAGGCCGAATAGCAGCAGATCTTGGCACGACGGCATGGCCCTGTGATCTTGAAGTTCCAAAGCCTGCCAAAAGCAGCCACGCAGAAACAGACCGTTTGTGGTCCATGAGACTTGTGCAGGTGCCTCTTCAACATCAAGCAAGCGCCCCCTTTCCTTGGCAACACCCATCTTCCTTGGCAGCACACTCACACAGGTCCACCTTGGTCGCTACCAGATTCACGGCCAAGCAGCTCGGCTCCCTTAACGCACTGGTCCTCGGGTTTCCACGGTAAGATTCAATCTTGACCAGCTAGTAACATGCCTGTTCTTGAAAATTTATGGAGACAATCCCGTAACAGCCTAGGGTTTTCTCTGCCCTTCTCTGCATCTGCCATAACACCCTAGGATTTTCTGAACAGGGCTTCGCTGCAGCAAGCTTACCTTGCAAGCAAGCTTACGAACTGCTTCTGCAAGCAAGTGAACAGGACTGGGCTTCCCTTGCAAGCAAGCTTACGAACTGCTTCTGCCCTGCTTCTAAGATCCGGCTTCTGCCCCTGCTTCTAAGATCCTAAGATCCGGCTTCCACGATTCTAAGATAAGACCCGGCTTCTAAGATCCTAAGATCCGGCTTCCACGATTCTAAGATCCGGCTTCTAAAATCCCTGCTTCTGCCCCTGCTTCCACGATTAGGTGCCCCTGCTTCCTCGATCTGGCGCCCTTGCTTCCTGCCCAAGGTGCAAACCCTCGGACCAGAGCGTTAAGGGAGATAACGCCCTGGGCCTCGGCCGTTACCATTAAAAAAAAATTCCGGCATGGCCAAAATGGCTCGGGCGTAGCACGCCCTCACCATTTTGGCCATGCCTCAATTTTTTTTTATGGTAACGCCCTCGGCCCAGGGCGTTATCTACCCCATATGGCAGGGATTGTCCAACTGCGCAAGTCACTGGCTGAGGTATTTGGTTCGATAGCTTTTGAGTCAGGGCAAATCTGGAAATAAGTATGAAGGCAGTACAGCCTGTCGGCTCATGAAAACGGTCAAATCCTCTTCCCTTGACTTCCTTTGCCAGCATCAACAGGTTTGCCTGTAGATTGCTTCTGCCACGACTTGCAGGATTTGGCCCATAACTGCCTGCCCAAGATCCCCCCTTTCTGCACAAAGGATTCAGCACATCATCGGCAAGACCAGCACATATTTCCGTCATATCAGGTTTTGGATTGCTTTTGATTCTTTTAGATAATTTTGTGTCCCAAAAAGAAGGAAACACGCTTTGATTTTCTGTTAACCAGCATAGCAGCTTTTAGTTTTCACAACTTGTGCTTCAGCTTTGCTCCACAAGCCTCTGCCGTAGCTTCGATTTTCTGATATCCCAAAATACAGTTCTGAGTTTTCGCTCTGAGTTTTCCATAGCCTGATATATAGCAGCACCAGCTCCAGTGGCAGGCTCGTTTGGAAGGTTTTATGCCATGACCAGACGGGCTCGGTGTAAAAATTCTAGCACACCTGGTGGGGATCTTCTCGAGCAGTTCCTTGAAATTAGAGATAAACTTTGCCCACGTCTCTCAGCAGCAGAACATGATACGTTATCTCCTGCCTTGGAACAGACAACGTTTGCCCCTACTATTATCATAGAAGCCCAGCAATTCCTTCAAATACTAATTACGCTTTCTTCCAAGACCCTACCGAATTGCCCTACAGAGCCACCACCCTCTCCCAGGCCGCAGTGCAGAGATAGCAGTATACAGACTAATCTAGAACTTGACAGGCCAGATGTATACTAATCTAGAACTTGACAGGCAAGAATGCACAGAGACTGATCTAGGGCCAGACATGAGCACAGATGCCTGGACTCAGATAGCTCCAGCCTCATGCAAGGATACCATAATGATTGATGTACAGTTAACTCCAGGTTCAGGCACAGCCACAGATTCTCACAAGCATGGGGATCATCATCGATAGCTGATCCCTGATCCCGAGCAAGATAGAGGCCTTAATCTGCGCATAGTGGGGCTACCGAAAATAGACTCTTGCTCAGATGCTGAACAAGCTGCAAAGTTTTTCACAGATATCATGCACATTCAGCAGCCTAGTATTGCCAGCAGCCTAGTATTGCCGTAGCCCGGCGAGTTGGGGCCCAGAGACCGGACCGACCTCGTCATATAGTCGTACACTTCAGCACCTCTCAGGACAGATTATATGTGCTCCAGCACGGCAGTCATTTGAAGAATACTAGATTCTCGGTTCAGGAGGATCTCTCCCCTGTACAGTTAACTAGGCGACGGGGGGAGTTGTGTAAAGTCCGAGAGGCTCGGATGCAGAACAAATGGCCAGTGTACAGAGGGGGTACAGCTATCATTCGCGACCACTGGCCTGAGCACCCTTGGCTGGGATATGCATAGTGTCGTATTAGTTAGCTCTTTTTGTTATTTCTTTCATGTTTTGTTACGGGGCTTCGTCTCCATGCTGTACTTTGTTTAGGCTTAGGCTTTTTTGTTCTGTTGGGGGCTCATGCCCTCTTTCTTTGTTCTGGTCCCATAACCCGATAAGGTTCTCGTGGATGATAAAAAACTTATCTTATCTTTATTTCCATAATGTAAGATGTTCTAGACCATTTATAGATCTAAGTATTAATACATAATAGAGCTGCTCTCTTTACTTACAAAGTATAAGCTGATTGAGACTAGTTATGCTGATAAAAGTATAGTATAAGCTGATTGAGACTAGTTATGCTGATAAAAGTATAGAGCTAAAATGCACGTGACTCCTAATGTCCAGATAAATTGGATAGAGAACATGTGATGGGCATTTTCTAGATAATGTGTATTTAAAGCACAGAACCTTGGTCCTAATTTGGATAATAGTGCAAGAGTAGAGCAAAATAGAAAAAAGACCTTAAAGAGATACAAAGGCTGGCTATATAGAGTTTAAATCTACACTTTGAAATAGGGCAGAGTTAAGCAAATGATCTTATCTAGTCACGTAAGTTTTATGGCTCATGTTGATAATTTCAGCATTGAAATAGATTGCTTAGCTGGTTTAAATATCATTTATATGATTAAGAGTAGAATATGTAGTTTTCTAAGAATTCATAACACCCTAACTGTTTGGGAAATCAAATCGAGTGGACTTAAAGTTAAGAAGTCTACTGCTTACTTGCTAGTGGCTTGTGTTTTTACCCATCTTTGGCTAAATAACACTTGATTCTGTTGCAGGTAACCAGACTTCTTACTCCTTCTTATGGCTTTGCATGCTTGGAGTTGAAGTTTTAGGTGGAACACATGCTTGTTCCAATACATGAAGTTATAAGTTCCAATACATGAAGTTATAAGCAGTAAATTGTCAAACGCCTACAAAAGTAGACACAAACGCACTACCCAAAATTCCCAGAATTCCCCACAACCACGAACTCCCTGAGCTCCCACGCACGATTGCTTTATGATCCCCAGGATCAGCCTGAAGCACTTCAGCAGTTCTAGAACAAGAACCGGATACTTCCTTGAATTACTACTCAATATTGGAGTACTTAGCTCCAAACAGAACGAATTGCTTCTCAAACAATTCACAACGGGTCGAAACTCCTGGCAATAGAAGATCTGGCTGTCAAACAAGACGGTCTGCTCCAACCGCTTGCTTCCAAGACTAAAACTCCTCCCTTCCAGAATCGCTCCCCATCCTTTTATAAAGCCACTAAGGCTTAATTTAACTCAAGAAAGGGCCGTGGGCCTTTTCTACAGCCCAAACCGAGCAGTTTTAGCCCTGATCCGGGCTATCATAAGATGATCCGGCCGCCATGGCAGCCGTGATCAGGGATTTTCGCTCATGCCCTTTTTAATTGCCTCATCCAATGAGGCATTGCCACCTCACACCCCCATTCCCAATGATTGAGTGGTTTTTAAACTTTATAATTTAATTAAATGGCAAGTTAACATACGAAAGTTTTCTTATTTAAAAATTATCCCCATGTCGCCTCTAGGCGGTATTGCCACATGGGACGCTCCCAGGCCACCCCGTGGCATTCCCAAGGCGAACTCCTGGTCCCAAGGCCGGCAAGCGCGACTTGCCCTTGGACCGTAACAATTTCCTCCCCTCCCCTTAGGACCTTGTCCTCAAGGTCTAGAGGTTCAAATGAGGAAAACGTTGCACAAACTCATCCGTCTCCCAAGTGGCATCCGTAGGAGACTGGCCTCGCCACAAGACCAGATATTCACGAATATCTCTATTGCACAACTGTCGAACACGAGTATCTAGAATCCGTTCGGGTGTTACAACGGAGCTTAACACTAGCGGTATACTTTCAGGACTGACAACATTGTCCGTATCTAGTATAGCCCGCTTAAGCTGGCTTACATGAAACACAGGATGAATCCCAGTATCCTGTGGTAAGACCAACTCATATGTCGTGATCCCTATCCTTTTAACAATCTTAAAAGGTCCAGCATATCTTGGGGTTAACTTAGGCACGCGCCCTTTAACCAACGGTTTAAGGGTGTTATTTCGTAATGCTGAAGGATACACAATCCTTAAGAACACATAATCACCTTCCTCATAGGTAACATCACGTCTACGCTTATTAGCATACACTTGAGCGTGATCTTGCGCCCTACACAAGTTTTGTCGACACTGAAGCAAAATTGCATTCATGTCATCCAACATATTCACAGCAGCATCCGTTTTTAGATACTTGTGCATACCAGCATAAGTTCTAGGATTTCGCCCCATCATAGCAACAAAGGGAGTCATCTTAATTCCCGTATGATGGCTGTTGTTATACGCAAACTCTAGGTAAGGCAAGTACTCCTCCCAACGAGTTTGGCGTTCATGGACAAAACTTCTCAACATATCCTCTAAGATCATGTTGATTCTCTCAGTTTGGCCATCCGTTTGTGGGTGGTTACCACTACTCATTCTCAATCGTACCTTAAGACCTTTCATAAGGTCTTTCCAAAAATGACCTGTAAACTTGGTGTCCCGATCACTTATGATAGACAAAGGCAAACTAAAAAGAGGAAAAACATATCTCATATATGCAATTGCTACATCTGGACCAGTAGCATCCTCCTTCAAGGCCACAAATTTGGCGTACTTAGTCAGGCAATCAACGATCACCCACACTTTTGTCAGTTCTAGGCAAAGAGACTATGAAGTCCATACTTATATACACTCCCATCTTTGCAAGGGTATAGGTATAGGTTGCAATAGTCCCGGGGTACGACCATGGTCAGCTTTAACAGCTTGGCATTTCAGACAATGCGAGACCAAGTCCCAGACTTGTTCCTTCATGTCCGGCCAATAGTAGTGGCGTTTGACCAACTTATAGGTCTTCCACTCACCCCCGTGCCCAGCTTGCGGGGTTTCATGATGGTCACGCAATATCAAAACTCGAAGATGATCATGCAATGGAATATAAATCCTAGATTTATAAAAGTACAACCCTTCTTGCTCAGTCCACCAATCCCCAGATTTGGTTACCACGGGTTGTTGCTCATCTTCTTGATATGTGTTTTTTATCCTTTGAAAGAGATCACTCTCCCCTACCATCAAAGTATTCAAATGCTTAATCCTAGATAAGGCATCCGCAACCGAATTGTTCTTTCCAGAAGTATGCTCAATACTAAAATGAAACTCATGCAAAAAGTCAGCCACCTAGCTTGTCTAGGACTAATCTCCGCTTGGCATTGCAAAAACCTTAGGGGCTTATGGTCAGTATAAACTACAAACTTGTGTGGCTCTTTATTGGTACCACATCTCAAGTAGTGCCACCATGTCTTTAATGCATGAACTATAGCCAGTAGTTCTTGCTCATACGTTGCATAATTTCGTTCCGCTTGATTAAGCTTACGACTTTCATATGCAATAACACGACCTTGCTGCAGCTCCCAGAGCTTGCCCACAAGCATCCGTGTATACTTCAAACGACTCATTGAGGTCGGGTACCTTTAGTATTGGACTACTCACCAAAAGGCTTTTAATCCTTTCAAAGGCCTCTTGTTGAGCTTGACCCCACACATACGACTTCAAACTCATTGAAGGTGATGCATCACCCAAGACATGTCGAGCCCATACCTTGTCCACACTCAGTGGCAAGCTATTAGGCCTAGCCCACAATGTTCCCCAATAGGCTTTACATCAGAGGGATCAACTGTAACAGGATAAGTCTTCCTTTTCAGCCGGTCTGGCTCTGCCACCCACAGCCAGACGGGCTCTTATGCACAGGCCGCATTAATTGGGAATTAATAAGTCTAGCTACATACATCATCTACTAAGGGTTTTAGGGTCTCTACCCCCTTTCTCAATACACAGGAGTGCGCACAGAGATAGAACATCATGATCCATAGAACTAAAATAGAGAATAACATCTAATCTATCTACCTAAACATACATGGTTAGGTTCCATCATTAGAGGCTGAGATCTTAGAATCTATAGGTCCTCTATGGCTAATAGAAGATGCTAATTCGGCCTAATGTCGATCGAGAAGTCGACATTGCACAACAGATTGACCACATACTGGATCTTTGACTCGCTCTAACTCCATGAAAAGCGCCCATGCTCTCGAATGGCAGGTGCTTGGTCAAAATGGCTCTTGGAGGCTGGAATCCGAAAAATGGAACACTTTTAGGGTTCCTGCCTCTTTAGGGTTTTGTTGGCAGCATTTTGTATTGATAAAAAAAAAAAATTTAAAATCTTTGTTTTGGTGTGTTATGGGATGCGGTCGTACAAAATGCAGTCATGTTTCAGTGCTTCAGGCAACAGAGGTATTGAGTCCTTTGGTGCTCCTCAGGCAAGTTAGGCTTCCCTCCAACCAGCCAGCTTGCCATGGCTGCCAAAATTGGCTATGACTTCTTTGCAATATTTTAACCAATGTATCAAAGACAATATGTGGTTATTCTGTTCTTTGCTCCCGTAACATAAATGGAAAAGGGTTTCAAACCCAAATGAACACCTGCTTCAATAATGAAAATCATATCCTCTGCTTCACCTATTGCATTCGGCTGCATCAAAGACAATCTATGGCCCTCATCAGACTTTGCAAAAGCAAAAATCACCAGTTGTTTCACTCCAAAAATTTGTTCTTAAACTCCATTCCTAGGCTAGGTTACGTTCCAGATTGGCATGAAGAGGCACCAAATCCATGTAAAACTAGCTTTGTTCAATATAAGTCTCTGCAATCTGGCTCTCTGCAATCCTGCTCTTTCCTTTTGTGAAATAAATCCATGATTTCAAAACTATGCATATGATTTCATATCCATTGGAGTACTTATTGGCTTACTCTTATCCATCTCAAATTTCTTCAAGAGGTCTTCAATATATTTTTGTTGACTGAGATGAATTGTCTTCTTTTTCTGATTTCTTAGGACTTGGATTCCTAAGCAGTAAGCAATTTCACCATAATCAGTCATTTGAAATTCTTTGGCAAGGATTTGTTTACTCTCGCTCAGAAAATTCAAGTTGTTGCTTATTAATATGGCATCATCCACATACAGAGCTAGGAGCAAAATCTGACAGTTTCTCTTCTTGATGTAGATGTTACTGTCTGCTCCCCCTTGCTCATAGCTATGTGACTTAAGAAAGGTGTCAATCCGTTGATACCATGCTCGTGGAGACTGCTTGAGGCCATATAAAGACTTATGTAACTTCCATACCAAAGTCTCTTGTCCAGTTTGAACATAACCTTCAGGTTGTTTCATGAAGATATCTTCTTCCAAGTTACTATTGAGAAATGTAGTCTTAACATCCAATTGATGGATGTGCATATCTTGAGCAGCAGCAAGTGTGAGGAGAGTTCTGATGGATGTCATTTTAACAACAGGAGAGAAGGTATCAAGGTAATCAATCCCTTCAATTTGAGAATATCCTTTTGCTACTAATCTTGCTTTATAACGATCAATGGATCCATCAGGTTTATATTTGCGTTTAAAGAGCCACTTACAACTAATTGCCTTACGCCCTGGTGGGAGTGGTTGCAAGGTCCATGTTTGATTCTTCATGAGAGAGTCATATTCAGAAGTCATAGCATCATGCCATTCTTTGGAATTTGGATCTGATAAAGCATCTTTAAGAGTCAATGGATCACCAACTATGGGCATAGCAAAATGCTTCTTTAGTGTTTGCATGAAAGACTCCAAAGCCTTCAAAGATGGAGTACGTTTTCGACCATATCGACTTGTACTTGAGGATGCCACTAGAGGAAGTGGGCTATCCATAAATTGTTGCACATGATCAGGGGCTTCGTCACTCGAGGTGATGGTTTGGGCATCTTGAACATCTTCATCGTGCATAATTTCGGGAGCAAGATCTTCAGTGTTGATGTTTACTGGGGCTTCCTCTGGAACTATGACAGGAGCTTGTTGTTGTGCTTGAATAATTGGAGGATTGAGTTGCATGTTATCATCCTGAGTGAGAGGAGATATGGGAGGATAGAGGACTTGCCAAGGGCCTTGGCACCAGGATGTAGGAGATACATCTTTCAGATTCCAGAAGGTATCTTCAACAAATGTAACATCTCGGGAGATGAAAACCTTCTATGCAGACAAAGCCTCAATATAAAAGACAGTCCGACAGGCATCGGCTAAGGGGGAGTGTTAACGGAATGGATTCCGGAGGTTATCCACTGCCTTCAAATCGCACACCTTCGCCACGTCATCCCCTAAGCCACATAGGCTTGTCCACCTCATTGACCCATGACTCCAATAGTCATACCTTTTCCATAAGCCATGTCCTTTCCTAATAGACATGCCCTCATGACCTTTCATATGCCCTTTCACCTGCTTATATAAACTGTCCTATTTTCCATATACACAACACATTGAACTCAAGCATTACACAATTACGGGGGGGCCCTTCCAGTCTACAACTGTCTCAAGACAGATATGTATTCTCATAATCATACATGAATATATGATTCCATTATCTATTCAATTATGTATGAATGTATAAGGCTCTTGTTTTTCTGCCATATGCATCATATTTAATTTCATCAAAATCGAGGCTTCTTGGGAAATTCGAAGCGAATTTAATGTTATTCGGCAGCAATACAGAGGACTTCGGCTTTTCCTAACTTGATCAATCTCTTGCGAGATCCATTTTGGTCTGCTATATAGCCGATTTGCCCTGCTCTGGCTTATTCAGTTCTTCTCAGAGCTTGGCAGAGGTAGAATCTGTGGCAATTGAAAGACAGAATCTGGCCGAGACTCAAAAGTTCTACCCTAGTGTTCAGCAATTCGCAGTTTCTACCCTTCTGATGCTTGCTTTCTGAGGATTATTTCGCTAAGGAAGGATATGGAGTGCTTGATTTGACTTTGGGATATCGTAAAATGTCTGCAATCTATGAATTAATCTGATGGCAAATCGAATTCAGCGATTCCTTCCTTGATCCGAATCTACAAGCCTTCAATTGAACGTCCAGATTGGCATGAAGAAGAGGTTAACCTCCTCCTTGAGAGGGTTATGCAAAATAAATCTCGAGGTTAGCAGGCTGAGAGGGTTATTTTGCATGACCCTCAGAGAGGAGGAGCTTAACCACTGGCCCGAGCATCTCCAGACAATTGCCGCCCTTTGGCAAATCTCCTGTATATGGTGAAATCCAATGGATCTTTGGCCCTTTTTGGCTTCTGGACTGTGCCAAATTTGGACAAATTTGCATACAAGCCGGATCCTGCAAAGGCAGAGGCCGTTGTAGAGGCTAAAATTGCAGATTTGAGCCAGAATTTATACATAAATTTTGCAACAGGTTTGCCACAAAATGCAGGAGATTTGTTGGTCATTTTTTGATTTTAGGCTTGTATGCTGCTTGATAGAGAGATTTCATAAATAATGTTGCACTGTCAAAATCGAACTAATCTAAGCTTAAGAGGCTTTAATTCGGAGACTCTTTTCTTCCTTCATAGCTTGCACACCTACACCAAGAATTAAACAGCTTACCCGAAACTTTGTTTATATGAAGAAAACCCATACCCTAGAGAAAATTTCTATTCTTTTCATACAAATATCTAGTGTTTACAGAGATGTAAAGCGAACAACAAATATTTCTTCTTTGATCTGGTGCTTTGGAAGCCCCTTTTTTTGTGATTTTTGCTTTGATCTTTTCTTTTTGGCACTCATTTGCCTTGATTTCTACCATACACACGTCGAACTTAGCAGTGATTTGCCCTATCTTAGTCTGGTGCCGAGCACACGGAACAGAAAAAACAGAAGGAGACGGTAAACAAAGGGCCACAAGAAATAGCGGAAGCGCGATAATCCGTGGAATATTCTTTAAAGGAAGAATATTCTGAGGGTTATGCCAATAATCACTGGAATATTCGCCAAGGCAAAAATATTCTGAGAGTTATGCATAATAACCCTGTTCCAATCCAACGGTGGGCAACAGTTGGAACAACTTAACTTGCAAGGACCAGTGGTTAAGAGGTACCAAATCCATGTAATACTAGCTTTTGTTCAATATGAGTCTCTCCAATCCGGCTCTCTCCAATCCTGAAATAAATCCAATCGGCTCCATCAAATACAGCTCAAGGAAATCGTCCAAAGCTGCCTGAATCAAAACTTGCTATAAATGAATCGGTTTCACCAAATACAGCTCAAGCAGACCATCCAACCCTGTCTGAATCTGAGAGCAAACCCTTTTAGATCCGAAAGTTTTTGGCGTATGGCGATGCTAGCATGTTTGAAGCCGAAAAGCCATCGCCCAACAGGGCCGTGGCTTTTTTTGTTTTTTGCTTTCGGAAATATGATCAGCAACAAGGAGAGGCCAAATATGCGGCATTTTTTGTTTCAAAGACTCTTATTTTAATTAAAATCTTTTTGTTCCAAACTAAAATTTTCTAAAAAGCATTTCCCAACGTAATGGCTTAATGGCATTCTACTTTAGTAATAATTTTATCTACTAGAATTCTTGGCCAATGATAAAAACTACATTAAGCTTTAAGGTTTATGATATTTTATCATTTTACCTGATAAAAACCTAATAGACTCAGTGTTCAGACAACCTTCCAACCTTGTCAAACTGCCAATCAAGGTTGGTCTGAAAATGCCAGAGGCTTCCATTTATCTAATTATCAGAGTACAAAAAAGATGGAATTACAAGAAATTCACATCTACAAATTTCACAACAAAAACAATTTAACTAAAATTAATGTAAATAACTTGAAAATTATGAAAGTGAATGGAATAAAGTGAAAACTTGAATTGGGATGTTTGAAATCTAAGAACTTAAAATATATAACATGAATTCAAAGAACTATATAATTTCAAAACTTAAAGTAAATCAAACTAAAACTAAACTATGCATCTAGAGATCATCATGTAGGTCAGCTTCAGAGTTCTCTTCCCCTTTCTTTTCATAAATGTCATTCTTGCTACTTTCAATAGAGTCATCAACTTTCTCATTACTGCTTTTAGATAAACCTTGCTCTGATGTTACCTCATACAATTCTAAAATTGATCTAACTCTTGGTCCACGTGGTCAGAGCCGTGGTAGAAAGTGAATCCTTCATTCATGCTCAATCCTATCAACTTCACTCTGTTTATCAAGCAATCTTATTTCATCCTCTTCAAACCTTATTTCATCTGGATTATGCTCATTATTTGCAATATTTTCAAGCGATTGAAGATTAGTATGTAAGAAAGCCATTAGAGAAAACATGGGGTCTCTAAAAGGCCCCCTAAGAAATTATAAATTGTTATTATTGTATTTCTGTTAAAATATAATACAAGGGTATGCGTCAACTTTTGGCATCAATATGGCAAATCTGTGATATCTTTTCCACCCCCCTTTAATATCTTTTATTCCCCCTTTATGCTCCCTTGCTGCCTTGTGGACTCTTGAAAGCGCATGAGTTACTTTGTGAGTTAGTATGGGTCATAGCCTGAAATAAATGCCAAATCTTTTCTACTCCTTTAGTATCTATCTCTATATTTTATTATCAAGATATTTAACCATACACGTTTGAAGGCTTTTTATATTCATTGTTACGAAATTTGCCATCGCCTAGAGCAAATGGACACCAAGTTGTCTAGCTAACAAAATCTAGCAATACCTCACAAAACTCGTCAATGCCATCGCCTAATAGGGGGTCTTTCTTCACATCTTCTATTTAAAGTGTTGTTTGATGTCATTTCCTATTCTTGTTGCTCTGATGCAAACTGTTGATAGAATCGCAATTACATTATCAGACAACCTTAATTTTAACTCTATTATAGTATCGTAGAGAGCTTATTGCAACAAGCAATTTCTCTATTTGACAAACAATGACAATTAAAGACATATATTTGCTAGAAAACAACTCATTTTTGAGATGCATTGATCAAGGTTATCTTCCCTATTTAACGTACATTGCCTTCACACACTTGACAAGATGTCACTCGCCCAAAAGCCTAGCATGCAAAGCGTACTTATAACATTATTGCTGATGCTTTCAGTTGAATTTTTTCTGCAAGCCATGAAAATGTACCAGGGAGTAGAAACAGATGCTAATAAGGAGCAACTTGTTTTGAACTGAGGTTCTTTGTTATTTCACTTGTAACATAAGCATTTACAATTTCTATCTGTATAGCCAGAAAATGAGTTCCCGAGTTCTTTATATATAGGCAGAGCAGATATGGCTAGAGAAGGCTTCCAAATAGAATTTTACTGTGACATGATCAAATATATAAGCAAATGTAAGTAGATTTTGTTCCCTTTTTGTTAATTATTTGTAAAAGAAATTGTAAAGGCTGCTCCAAGCAACTAGAAAAGATGCAGAAAGGTCTCTAATATTGTTTAGAAATATATGATAGAAGCACGTGCCCTGTCAAAATCATAGAGACCTTCCAAAATTTGCTAGAGATGGCATTACAAGAGGCTTCAGATTTTGGCAGTGGCCTACCTCAAAAAGGCCTAATTTGAATTGATGGCATAGCAAAAAATGTAGTGGATACATCGAAATGGATACATTTTGCTTTTTCTAGTTGGTGAATAAAGCTTGACGTCCTTCAAAAAAATAAAAAAAATAAAAAAAAAAAAAAAAAATTGCTTTTGAATGAAATTAATGGCTACATTTTGTGGAGTATTTATGGATAAAGAGACTTTTTCTTTAACTAGATTTCTCTGAACTAGATATCCAATGAACAGTACTACAAATTTCTCTGAACTAGATATTTACTGAACAATACTACAAATGGTGTCTGAACTGATCGAGTTCATTTGGCTTAACAAAGCTAGATTTTACGTGCCAAAAATAGACAAAAATATTTTAAACTAGGATTTGCTAAAATACTCAGTTGGATTGGAGGTGTTCACCACCTACGATCCTTGCATAGCCGAATGCTTCTCTACCTCTAGCTTTAGTATAGAGCACAACAAACAACTTGATCTTGGTGGCTTCTAGATAAGCATATGCAAACAACTATTTGGTCATAAAACAATAACAGAGAATCTCAGTGCTCCTTTAAGGATGCCTTGGCGTATCATAACGACCATCATTTTATTACGTCCTTTAGAGACCTATCAGGCCTAGAATGTACAAACTATGGTATATCACCATAATCAACCTCCAACTCCTGTCTCTCCACATCTTTTCCATGCATCTTGGCCTCTTCTGCTTGCAAGCAAATACACCTTTTTTGTAGCACCTCATACATATAAGAACACAAGTGATTTATTGAGAGTCCAAAGAGCGCAACTAATGAGCTTTCATGTATAGAATACTGAGTTCTAATGTCCTCATAACGCTTACAGTTTAACAACGTATGCGTTTCATCTTCAATTCTGCCATCTGGAGTCTGGACACAATGCACATATACAATTTTCCCTTTGTATCCTCTATCGTCTTCGAGTCTCGATTTTCAAATAACGTGAGCTTAGGCGCAAGCAAGCAAGCCATATGCATATTTGAGACAAATATATTTTCTGACAAGTATTTTGCTGCCTGTAGAGATGGGTTAATACATTGCTGGTAGAAAGACATCTTCACCTCTTAAACTGAGCTCCATGTTTTAGTTTGAAACTTCCGACAAACCAAATCTCGTATTTTATCTATATTGCCCAATATCGTAAGATTTGTAAAATTTCAATGGAAATTGGCCTTAATAAGACTTTTGGTAACTGACGTTTTTGTTGAGGATTGTGGCCTTTCAGAAAACGAGCGATTGATCTAAAGTGAGACCGGAGGCATTGCAATCGAGACTTAATACATCATAGAACGTTGCTTCTTCCATTCTTCTTGATCCATTTTCATTGGTGACTGGTTGCAGATGAAGAAGAACAAGTATGTCAATTTGCTTGAATGCATTTCCTTCCATCACAGGTTTTGCTAATCGTATGTACAAGGGTGTTTCTTTGAGCATTGCTATCTTGTTCTTCTTGTCTAATTTACTTGTTTTGCTTTCTTTGCTATGTACATTTGCATTCAACATCCTTGAACATTAGAAAATGACAGAGTTCTTGGTTGCAGGCGGTGTTTGTTGGAGGCCATTCTAAGTGTATATCTTGTTTCCTTCGACATCTTTTTCTTTCTGTAAGTAGGTTTAGGTAAGCTTTATAAGAGGTGTAAAGTTTTATGTTCTAAACCATAAAAAGATGTAAAGTATTTATATCTTGCAAACAAGGAGCTGCCGCCACCTTGTCACTTTGCTATAAAAATAGCAGCACTGGAATGCTAAGGCTCGACTCCTTGGGCTGCTTATATTGGAATAATTTTCAGATGATGGCACATTGTTTGTTGTTGGATACCAGATACATGAGGACATGCTCAGAGATTCTACTATTCTTGTTTGAAGTGACATGTAGGGAATGATGAGAATGAACCAGAAATGTTGTACAAGCTATTTTCTTGAAAATCTTTCAGTCAACTATTTTTAATTATTACCTTTGTGCTATAGAGCAGGAATTTGATTCATTTGTGTACATTTCTAAAAGAAGGTAATACTCTAAATACTTTTGTCTCTAAATACTCTATTTCTGTTTCATTTCAACTTCTGCTAGTATTAATTTGTCTATGCTAAAATGAAAATCAGCAGTAGGCGTGCGCATCCTCTTGTTGCTGTGGGATGACAAAACATCTCATCACACACCTTGTTTCAATTTTATACGTTCCTTACGACTTCTTATTTTATTGAAGGTAACGTCACAGAGGATGTTGTCTATAGGCAACCATTATTTTTCATTGAAATTTAATTTCTGTTTAGTATAGGAAGGTGTGATGGATTTCATGATGAAGGGACCAGGAAATTTTTTAAGCATTCATCAGTAAGATGTGTATCATCGCCTCGTTATGGAGATAACAAACTAAGTTGGGTCAAGCAAAAGGTATAGTTATTTCAAACCTGATTTCCTTCTAACTTTTCGGTAACGTGGAAATGGAGTAACCGGATGTGTAAAAGATGGAATAAGCAACACTTTGATAGTGACACAGATAAGATATTTGAATAAATATGAGCTTTATACACTTTATACAGGAATATTATTGAATACTCTATATTTTGTAACTTTATGGCACTTGATATTTACACTTTGAGAATACAAAATACGTTGCAGTTGTTGTATAATTTATACTTGGTACTTTAAAATTTGAGATTTGCACTTTACACTTTGAAATCTAAGATTTATACTTTGTGGAATATGTTTTTCAAATCCAGGAAGTTATATGGGCTAATGGTTTGGAGAGTGCCTGATGTGGCCTGGCCTAAAAACCAGGGTGGATATTTGGAAATATGATCTTACCTTGAACAAGGTTCTTTTAATATAATTGTACTTTAAATGTGACTGTAGTCTAGGTAAGAACATGTACGAAGAAGAACATGCGGGGGCTTCTTCTTGCCGTCTTTAAGCTTTGGCCGCAACCTGAAGAACTTGAAATGCTTCACGAGGAGGTGCCTCATGAGCGACCCGCTGACCTGTCCAACCTATTTCTCCACCCTTCTCTTGCATCTTTTCATCAATTGTCGGGTTGAATATGCTCGTTCCCCAACCTCCGTGGATGTTATGCAATGCTTGCAAGATACTTTGAGCTTTCTGGACTTGCAAAATGTTCTCCCTCTCTTCCTCATCCCTTGAGGTCCCATAGCGTCTGCAATCACGAGCAAGCTTATCCCAAAGCCCTGGTAAGAGTGTCGCCTGAGCGGGATCTGTGCCATGTGTCGAGCCACCTAGAACAAACAATTACGGTGCCATTAATCATGAGTAACGAAGAAAATGATGCAGAATTCAAAATAGGTTGGAGAGCATTCATTCCTTATAGCTGCATCCAATCACATAAAGAAGCATACGAATGGTCTCATCGTTGGAACAAGCAGTGCCTTTCTCGACTCGCAAGTCGAGAAAGGCCCTTGAAAGTCAATGTACAACCATTTTCATTACAAAATATGGCTGCATCTAATCACACAAACAAGCATATAAATAGTCTCATCATTGGGACAAGCAGTGCTTTTCTCGACTCGCGAGTCGAGAAAAGCCCTGGAAAGTCAATGTACAACTATTTTCATTACAGAATATAGCTGCATCTAATCACACAAAGAAGCATACAAATGGTCTCATCATTGGGACAAGCAGTGCTTTTCTTGACTCGCGAGTCAAGAAAGGCCGTGAAAACTCAATGTACAAGTATTTTTATTACAAAATATAGTACAATTGTTCACGTGTCTTTCAAAAATTCTCAGAACTTTGCTGTCTGAAATTAGAGGTCACTCTTCTTGATCATCACCATAATATTTTCCGTCCATAGCCCTCATGACCGCGCTGCTCTCCGGATCGACCTGCTTGAGGTTCGGATAGTTCCTTATCACATCGGCCACAAGAATGGAAAATAGGGATTCCGCCAACACCGGAACGAGATTGGAAGACAACCACCTATCTGTTTCATGCTCTTCTAGTCGATAACTCTTTGCAATGATTGTATTGTCCGAGTTATGATAGCACTTGTAGGCGGAGTCGTCTATGATCAGCGTGTTGTGTTTGTTAAAATCCTAGGATGCTTCATAAACCTTTTCCAGCTTTTTCACCATAATAGGCTTCCCCTTTGTGATGGACGGATCGAGGTCTGACACATGCTCGACTCCCCAAACAAATTTAAACTTCAAAACGGGTAGGCTGAGAACACCAAGGACATTGACAACATTTTTCTTTGCCATACAAGACCATATGCCCACTTCGAATCCCCGTTCCAGGCACCGTTAAATAATCTCTTTTGCTCTAGGCCGAGGATACACGATCTTAGATCCTGCTTTTGTCAGCTTCTATGAGGCGTTAAGCTCAGGGGCATCACCGTCGTGGTATACTACAGCCAAGACTCCATTGACGTCAAAAATTTCAAGTTTGGTGGGCCCCTTTGGATCCCAGTTGTCATTTGGCTCTGACCAGATTTCTTCTTGATCGGAATCCATATGCGGGATCATTATTCTTTCAGGTCCTTTCTTGATGGTCCCACTGTTTTCTACTGGACTACCTTTTTTGGATGCAGTATCCTCCGTGGAATTTTGTCGCCAGCAGATCCCTGTAATAGCGACAATGATCCAGATTGATTGCGCTCGATGTCCCTGGAATGATGAAAGCCGTCAGTTACGAAAGGAGGTTCTCGACTCACGAGTCGAGAAAGGAAAAAGTTAAAGACTTGGAGACTTTCTCGACTCGTGAGTCGAGATACCCTCGGAAAGGAAAGTAAACTCACCTCAATCTCAGATTCTCCATTATTTGTTCCACTGCGAGTTCGTCTAAACCTTGGACATCTCCGTCATCTTTATCTCCCTAGCTGTCATCTTTGTCTCTATCATCTTCGTCCTTACTACTTCCAACAGTCTTCCTGTCTTGAAAATGGTCATGAAGCAGGTCTAGGTATGACTGAATGGTCTATGTCCTTGTTCCCAACAACAGATATCGGTTTCATTCCATAGAGCATAGCCCCTTGAGAGAACAGGCCATTCATATACCACTCGCATACAATCTGATCTCCCTCGACCAGGCTGGTAATGAAGTACTTGATAACTCTCGGCCGGATAAAAATTCTATGTATTGGACTTGTCGCACCATCAGTGCTGACTTTGTCAATCGATGGCACATCCTCCATAAACCTGCCGCCCTTCCAGGGTTCCATATGCTCCTGAGAAATCATGAACTTATCGACGTAGTGGTGCTCGCTTGACCACCACTTGCCCAAGTCTGCATTCGACCTTGAAACCAAAAGTATCTAGCTTGGTCATATCCAGACACTTTTTATACCATTGCTCAATGTCAGCTTTTTCATAAAATAGGGTGGGGTCTTCAATCATATTCATGGCAAATAGTGCCACAGGCCCAGTCACCAGTTCAAGATCACCGAACCCCTTGTGACCCAAGGTTACCAAGAAGGGAGGGGAACTATCGTCTGTCTTAAATGGCACCATCCTGAATCCAAACTTCCGCTTCATAAGTGCCATAGCACGTTCAAGAAAGGGGGCAGTTTTGACGTTATGTTTAAGCTTCGTGTTTATGTAGGGTTGGCATAAACTTAGTCTCTTCGGGGACTTTGTGATTTTGGGACTACATGTAAAAAACAAGTACCGGCGTGTTCTTAAATTTGAAATTAAGGACATGCAATCATTCAAGGAACATACAATCATTCAAGGGAAAAAAGCGGGCTAAGGGTACAACATGGCCATCTTTAGCCCGCCCAAACACTACTTCAAAATTTTACATTTCGAGTCACTAAGTGTATCGAGCGCAGTGGAGTTTATCGGGCGCATAGTTTTATCGGGTCTTAGCAGCCGGAGGCCGAGAGAGATTCCGGACGACTTCTCGTCATGGCGCTACGATGCTGTAAGCTCCTAACAGCGGTTTAATCTGTGTCTCATTCTAACTGAGTGTTTTGTTGAAATTAGATGATTTGATTGATGTACATGGGACGAAGGTAGCAGCCGATATGAGCTAGAGGACACAGACACTCTTCACTGCAGCGCCATGGAGAAGGGATACACAAGAATCGCTTTGACACAAGTTTTTATGAGGCCGCCTTGTTGATGAGGCCGACAGAAGAAGCAAAGACCCTCGGAGAGGCTGTGGGATCTGTGATACAATGGGCCAAAAAGTACTTGCGAGAAGAGGTAAGTATTTACCATTGTTTTATTAGGATGCTTGTTTCAGAGATCCTGTTAGGCATGTTAGACTTGTTCAGAATGTCGAACTGGTCGAAAGCTCGATCGATTGGTTGTTTTCTTGTTGAGCATATTTCAGTGTAGAGACACTCTTTAGGTTGAGAGATGCTGAGCAAGGGAGCAGCCAATCGTTGTAACTCGCGAACAGCTCCATGTTTTGGTAGTTTTGGTTGGAATGCATTCCTCTGTGTTTAGAAGCAAAGGCCTCCACCCAGTCCGAGTCCCTGTTAGGCATGCTAGACCTGTTTAGATCATGGAACTGATCGAAAGCTAGACCTGTTTTGGTTGGAATGCATTCCCCTATGGTTAGTCGCGGTGGCCTCCACCCAGTCCGAGCCCCTCCCCTTCGCAATATTCGAGAAGATGGTTCGAAGGAGAGTGGCTCAGACTGGCTAGAGGCACTTGGACTCGAAACAGGAGAATGCACTAGTGCTTGGGCAGGTCAAGGACGGATGTGGGATAAGGAGTCCGCATTGCTATGTGTAAGACTCGAGGGCCTTCTCGACTCGCGAGTCGAGAAAGCCCCCAGCGCTCCTTAGAGATGCAGTTCAAATGCATTCCCCTATAGGTAGTCGCAGAGGCCTCCATCCAGTCCGAGCCCCTCTCCTTCGCAATATTCGAGGAAGATGGTTCGAAGAAGAGTGGCTCTGACTGGGTAGAGGCACCTGTGACTCGAAACAGGAGAATGCACTAGAGCTTGGGTAGGTCAAGGGCGGATGTGGGATAAGGAGTCCACATTGCTGTGTGTAAGATTCGAGAGCCTTCTCGACTCGTGAGTCGAGAAAGCCCCCGGCGCTCCTTAGGGATGCAGTTCAAATGTATTCCCCTGTGATTAATCGCATAGGCCTCCACCCAGTCCGAGCCCCTCCCCTTTGCAATATTTGAGGAAGATGGTTCGAAGGAGAGTGGCTCTGCCTGGGTAGAGGCACCTACGACTTGACACTGGAGAATGCACCCAGCCCTCCCTATGGTCCTCTCGACTCGCGCGTCTAGTATGCGACCACCAAGACTAAGCCCTTATCCTCAAATGTGCTGGAGTAGAGGGATCCAGTCTGGATGGCCGCATTCTCGACTTGCGTGTCGAGAACAGGAGGAGTAGACTAGCGTTGGCTGGCTGAGGCATTCTCAACTCGCGGGTCGAGAATGGCGAGTCCAGAATAGGAGTGTTGGCTGGTTTGAGGCATTCTCGACTCGCGGGTCGAGAATGGCGAGTCTAGAATAGGAGTGTTGGCTGGTTTGAGGCATTCTCGACTCGCGGGTCGAGAATGGCGAGTCCAGAATATGAGTGTTGACTGGCTAAGGCATTCTCGACTCGCGAGTCGAGAATCCCTCACCCAACCAGCACTCCAGGAAGTACTCTCCCTATTCTCACCTCGCGAGGGAGAGTACTTCCTGGAGTGCTGGCTGGATGAAGGATTCTCGACTCACGAGTCGAGATTGAAGGGTGTAGATCGCACCTTTCCTGCAAGGGAGGATGTATTATATGTTAGAAAGGTCTGTTGCAATGCTCTAAACTACCTAACATCTTCACAGTTGAATTATGTGTTAGAAATGCTCTGTGCAATGAAACATTCATAGTTGTTTCCATTGTGTACATGTTTGCTCTGCTATTTTTTTCCTTCTATCACCTATCTTTGGAGGATTTCTATTTCGGTTGCTTGTCCCTATTCGTAGTTATGATTAAATGGCAACAATGAGGCATTCAATTAAATAATACAAACAAAGAGCATAGAACTGGCTTCCAAAAAAAAAACAAAAAAACAATAATCCTAGTCCTCACACGACCTGAATAAAACAAGATAACATAAGGAAAGAACATACCTGGCAGATTTGTTGGAAGAAGACGCAACTTCCATGTCTGATTCCTTGCTTACACATGCACTTGCAAATCGAGAATAGGGGTTTCTCGGGCTGAAAATTGTATCAGGGGATAGGAAGATACTATAAGAGGAAGGAGTAAGTAAGAATACAGTAAAGCATATGGAAATAACAAGAACAGTTGTAAAAATAGTGCTAAAAACTTACTAAAAAGAACCTCACTTTCTTCTTAGACAATAAAGGCCTTTGGAGGGCTCAATCTGCATGAAAACTTTGGCGCCGGATGCGTCACGATCCGTCAATCAGGCGGCTGTCATAAGATTAAGTCGTAGAGGTGTTCGTCGGTCAATCGCCTAGCAGGAACAGAAGAAACAAAGGATGGAAGAAACAAAGGACTGAAGAAACAAAGGACTGAATCAGGGGAAGAGAGTGCAGTTATTTCTGACTGCACCCTCAAACCTCGAAAAAATGCTATAATGAAAGTCTGGCGCTTGCAGGCCATGTCATGCGTGACGTGGGTGTGCGGACTGCTGATGTGGCCACGTCAGCAGCCCCTGGGGAAATGGCACGTGGCCACAAGAATATATTTAATGTTGAAATGTTTTATATATTCAATGGTTTTAATGTTATAGTTTTAATATTTTATGGTTTTAATGTTATGGTTATATATATGGCTATGATAATTGGTTATGATAATTGGTTATATGGTTATGATAGTTGGTTATATGGTTATATGTTTATATTTTATTGTTTATTGTATTGTAGTGTTTATGGTTATATGGTTATAATGTGTGCTCTTTCATTTAGGGAGCATGTGAGATGAGCAGAATGGAGCCAAGGAAGCCCAGCACAGGACATTGCCCTAGGCTCCAATGGAGAAAGATGGATTGCTTATTGTTGCACCCGTGCAACGGGATGATCTTTGTAGAGGGCATCATAACTGCAGTGGATCCATCTGATAGTTTCAATGATGAAAGGCTGGGAGATGATCATCTTGGTGTTGGCATTGGGAAGCTTCTTATCCAAGTTGATACAATCATGTCCCAGGGGAGCTCTAGTGACAGCATTGTGTGCTCTGGGTTGTTGGAGTCTCAAACTCAGTTAAGATGGCCAATTAGACATATTACACACAAGAATGGTGAGAACCTAAAAGGCCCAACTGAAGTAGATACCCCAAGGCCCAGTCCAGGCAATGTGGAAGGTTTGGTGGTGGATGAGCATCCTTTGATCACAAGGAAGAGGCACTACATTTTTCATAAAAGGCTGCCAAGGGTGCCCAAGAGGGCTAGAAGTGACAGATATTTACAAAGGATGGAAAGTATGACATCAACTAAAGAAAACCTAGAAGCAATTAGGGGACAAGAGTGTTGCACTCTAGATTGCACAGTCCAATATAGTGTGGATGACCTTGTGGACATAAGGTTCCAATACATTGGACAGCTTCAAAAAGACAGGATTAATTTCATCTACTCCTTGTATAGAAATTCCTGCTATAATGAAAACACGGGAATATTACTTTATTAATTGAGGGGCCTGAAGGTATGTATGAGAGCATTGAGATGGATTCTTGGCGTGAGCAAGACTTCATTTTACAGATACCGAAAGCAGGTCAGAAAAGTACAGGTTGTTCCAGCATGGCAATGCACTGACTTTGAAACCTAGAGCAACACTTTGAAGGCCATTGTAGTCTTCGAGAGCTTTGTGAGATACATGTCTCAATCTATGCCGCATAAGTCGAAGGTGAACGAGCACAGTGTACGAGTGGTTCAAAGAGTGTTGCCACAACATTACATCCAGAAAGAGTGCCTGAAAGAGGTCAACTCCATTCTAGAAACTACTGGAGGTTGGCCTCTTTCTCAATCACATTTCAGCAAGTTATGGAAAACTCACCTCGGACATTTGTGTCTTGCAACACATGCCATTCTCAAAGTGTAACACTTGCATTCAATTGAAGGATACACTTGCATCAATTGCAATAGAGAAAGAAAGAATGGCAATCAGGGAGCAATTTGCAGATCACCAAAGGGACCAAATATCATGTCGACAACTGTATTGGCAGTGGAGCATGAGAAGTTGTACTTTTGAACCTTTTTTCCTGTTGTCTAGTGTGAGTTAAAATAGGGGTTGGTTTGCTAGCTTGAAAGCACATGAGTTGACTTACAAATAATATTGTCTGGTACAACGATTTTAGGCTTCCTCTTAATTGATTACCATAGTTGATTGGAGTATCAGGACTGGTCTCGCTAAAGTACATGCAGTGACAAACTTTTAGAGAACAAAAAAAGGATTCTTATGCGACTTTCGCCTTAATTGTTTGGTTCTGTATTACTATTGTGTAGAAACAGCAAGAGCAACATGTATGAATGGCTATATTTATTTGATAAATGTTGACAAGAAAATATTGTTTGTAGGGATTTCAAGAATAAGAAAACTATCCGACAATTTCTCAAAGCCAGTGAGAGGATCAAAGCAAGAATAAAGTTTACCACAAAAGGGGTATAATACTCTCAATAGGATGCTATTATTATAAGGTGGTAATTTTTCTTAATATAATTAAAAGTTTCCAATGAATTTCGCAGGTTCAAATGGCGTGCCAGTAAAACTCAAGTTGTACAAGGCATAAAGTTAGTAATGCTTTAGTTTATGAGAACAATGGGGGTGAGAACAAAGAGAAGAATGAAGTCCCTGCTAATGAGGTTATAAAGCAAAGACAATTTGCTATTGCATGGGCAATACACAAGCCCGACATTATGGACTTGATAATTAAACCCAATCCAAATATTTCCTTGCAATCATGTGTTTTGAGTGCCTAATCATTGAATTTGATTGTCTTATCAATTCAAACTTCTATTTGATGCAACTGACCAAGTAAAAATCTAAAGATTGGTAATACTCCTGCTGCTAACACCAGACATAGTTCTAAAAGAAAAACAAGAAGCCAAATCTGAGCCATCTTGTTTTTTCCTTTTCACCTCTACCTTCCTTTTTGGTAATGAAGATTTTATCCTAGAATCTTAGAGGTATAAAAGGCCCTTTGAAGACAAAGCATGCCATCTCTTAAATTAAATCTTATCATGTGAATATTCTTCTGCTGCAAGAGCCTAGGCTTCTGAATTTTGAGTGCTCTCATCTGGATGATTGGATTAGTCCAGGGAGCTCTTCCATCTGGATTGAAGCTACTGGTCCTTCTGGTGGCCTCTGCTTAATTTGAAATAACATTAATCATTGCCACATCTTCAATATCCCTTTTAAAAATTGGCAGGCTGCTATCCTTCAAAAGGATAATATATCCTTTGGTGTCATCAATGTTCGTGTCTCAACCAACCCCAAGATTGGAGAACTTGTCTGGATTGAGATCAATAATTGGATGTCTTCCCAAACTATTAACACGTGGGTTATTGAAGGGGACTTCAATAATACTCCTTCCTGGGATCTCAAAATTGATAAGAATCTAAGCATGTCTAATACTGAGAGACTTCATTGGAATTCCTTGCTTGATGATCATATGCTGAATTACATTCCTTCCTCAAACTCTAAATACATCTGGTCAAATAGGCAATAGGGTCAAAATAGAGTTTTTGTGCTCTGGACAGATTCTATATCACCAATCCAAATAATTCCCTTTGAGATAACTTCCTGGTGACAAATGATGATTCTACCTCAATTTCTGATCATCAGCCTCAGATTTTTAGCTCTAAGCTAGATATAACTTCCAAGAGAAATGGCAATACCCCTTTCAAACTCAATTGTGCCCTGTTGATAATACTAAATTTTGTGAGGATTTTAAATTATTCTATAACAGTCTTCCAACGGTTAACAGTCAGAATTCTATGGCTCACTTTTATGCCAATATCAAAGCCTCTAAGAATTGGGTCAAAGTTTGGACTAAGAATATGCATGAGCTAAGAAACAAAGAAAAGATCTCCTACTTACAAGAAATGAAAAAGGTTAGAATGGATCTTCAAGCTGATCCCTTTAATACCAACCTCCACCTTAAGAAGAGTGATTTAGAAAGATCTATCAAAAACATTGAGGAGTATCATGCTAAAGGTGCCGCTATCAAATGTATGGCAATTCCAAATTATTTTTCAGAATTGCTAAACAGAGGCTCAATAAAAATAATATCTCTTCTATTTAGGTAGATCAGAATACTACCCTGGTTAATCAAAGTGATACCTCTAATTTCTTTGCCTTTAAATATGCCCAAATTTTCTCGAGTCCATCCAATAGTTTGTCTCATGACCAAAGTTCTAAATCCTTCAGTGACACCATGGATTCTATTCAATATCATATTGTTGACCCTATTGGCCCTGAAGCTGAGCTCCCTCCTAATGAAAATGAAGTCCTTATCATTCTAAAAAGCTTTACAAAGGGGGAAAGTCCTAGCCCTGATGGTCTTCCTGCTGAATTTTACCTTAATATCTGGGATTGTATTAAACATGATTTACTTCATATGATCCTTGGCTTTTGGAAATATAATCATCTTCATCCTTCCATTGCATCAGGTTTGGTCACCTTAATTCCTAAGATTGACAATCCTGAAACTTTGGCCGAATGGAGGCCTATTTCCTTAACCAACACAACCTATAAACTTTATGTCAAGATCATTGCTGCCAGAATTAAATGTTTCCTGTAGAAGAACATTAGCTTCAATTAATTTGCCTTCCTTCAAAACAGATTTATTCTAGACAATTACGTTGCTGCTATGGAGGGTCTTCATAGAACATAATCTCCAGTCAAAATTGTATCCTGTTGAAGCTTAATTTTTCGAAAGCCTTTGACACAATTAGATGGGATTTTCTTGAGTATGCCTTAGTAAGATTGAGACTAGTGAAAAATTGATTCATCTCATTATGGGCTTAAATTCGAGAGCCCAGTCATATGGCTCCCCTGGTAATTTCTTTTATTTGGCCAGAGGGATTAGGCAGGGCTGTCCTTTAGCTCCTCCTAACTAAGGTTGTCAATCATCATCACAGCATAGGTAATATTAGGGGCCTTATCCTGCCTGATAACATCTCCACCATGGACATCTTGCAATATGTTGATGATACTTTCTGCTTTCTTAACCATGATCTGCAGAACAGCTCCTTCTTCCTGAATATTTTGAATGAATTTAGTGCTGCCTCTGGTATTAAGCTAAACTTATTTAAAAGTGTCATTATTGGGGAGAACTTGCAGGGGGATATTCTTGGGATTAAGTGTATAAATTCTATGCAGGCTATAAAGCTGTTGAAGATGCCTCTCTCCATGGACAGCAATCTAAAAGGGCTTTGTCTCCCATTGTCTCTAGAATTAAAAAAAAGTTAAATAATTATAGGAACTGCATTTCTTTAGCTGGGGAATTGTCATTGCCAACTCTGTTATTGCTAGTTCTCATATTTATTTCTCCTCTGCTTTGCTTGCTCCAAAATGTGTCTACCTTCAGTTTGAGTTTGAGAAAATTATAAGGCATTTCATTTGGGGGAAGAATCATATGGTTAACTGGAATACTGTTACTAGACAAAAATATCAAGGTGGTTTGGGTTGCAAGAACTTGTATCTTCAGGGTTGTGCTCTAGCTGGGAAATACATTTGGAAGACTCTTTTTTGGCCAAAGAATCCAGCTTCAATTTTCATTAAATATTGGCTTCTTAAAAGAAAAGTTAAAGGGCACTCTTCAATTGCTCATTCTTTTCCTCACTCCATCTTCAATAATTTGCATCCTGCCAGTAATACCTCTCCTCTTATGAGAAATATTATCACAGCTTGGAATAAGGTTAAAGATGCTTTTCAACTATCAACTAAGGAACCTTCAGTATTTTGATCTTCAGTATTTTTTGGATGTACAAGGCATATTATCTTTGGATATGCTCTTGGATATTTTCAAGCTTTACTTTAAGTTTTGCTCAAACTTTCTCAAGTATGTTGATCTTCCTTGATCGAATACTTGGTCATCATGTATTTTCTAATATATAATTAATGGAAAAAATCTCATTCCCTCAAAAAAAAAAAAAAAAAAAAAAAAAGGGATGCTTTTCAGCATAAGAATATTGATGCCTTGAATTGTTCGTCTAGTATCTTTTGGAATCCTGTGCTAACTGATAGAAATAATACCCCTTTGGCTATTGCTCATCCTAGGATTTACAAAAAGTGGACAGAGGGCCAATATCAATAGCATATGTGACTTATACTCAAATCAAAGAATGATTACTTGGACGAGGCTTAAGTTCAAGGTTAGGGGCACTTCATCAGATAAAATTCTGTACATTCATTTAAAGAATATGATCTCCAATCATAATATTGGTAATATTACTGGAACTCCTAATTGGACTCCCAATGGAAAAGTTGGTTATAAAGTGTCTTCTCTTTATGAGTTCCTGGCTACTCCCACCACGCCTAAAGCTACAATTAGGTGGAAGATTCCTAATAATGCCATTTCGAGCCTTTTCCATAATATCTAGAATTCTTATTGTCCATCTAAAATTGCTTTCTTTATTTGGATCTTAGTTAATAAAAATGTTCCTAATCTGGTATCTTATTTTAAGCATCGCAGTTCTAATTTCAATAATGGTGCTTCAATCGACTCGAACCGCCCTCTCAATTGTTATTAGTAAGAGAATATGACTCGTATCTTCACCTGTGCTAAGCTGAAATCCTTTTGGTATTGGCTTCAAAATGTGTTCAATATTCCCAAACTTACAGATTTTATTCATTTTCTTACCAATAATGATCCATTCTATAACACTATACGTCATATCACTTTATCCGCATGGTCTCCTGGAATTGTCGGGGCTTCCCATGGCAGAAGGGAGATAGTCTCAACTCAGTTGCCGCAGACATGGATCTCATCTTCCTCATGGAAACATGGGAGCATGCAGGACACAGGATACCCGACTTGCCAGGATACCAGCACTACTCAATCTTCAATGATTGCACAGGAAAGCGGGGGCATGGGGGGTTGCCTGCTACTACCGAACAACCTTGGCACAATCAATCTCCTTATTCAAGACAGACAAGCACAACCGGTACCTGTGGGTGCGTGTGCAAAACCTGCGATGTGAGACCCTCTTTGTGGCGGCCTGCTACTTTCCACATGCGAAAGCAACTTCTATCACACCCACTTGGATGTGGATAGGAACGATCCCTATGTCGATCTATATGATGACATACGGCGGCATAAGCGGTTAGGCGATGTCATACTCCTTGGAGACTTCAATGCCTTTACCGGGGTAGAACAACCCATGAGATTTGATCCCTTGATGATGATATATTGCGGTTCGTCTGCGAAGGAGCTTGGCCCGCGGACATCGGATGACAATCAGTCCGCAGCTATATGGTCGACAGTTGCTTTTGCTCTGCAGTATCTTTGACCTGGTAATCTGCAATGGATTGGCACAGTGGCCTTCCACCCGCAAGAGCACTTGTAGGCAGGAAAACCAGGGGGGCGGATCTAGTGGACTATGTGTTGGTGCCTGAGCAGGATATGCATGTCATCAAGCACTTTCAGGTGGGAACAACTAATAGGGATGAGGAGATCGACTCAGACCACTTACCACTTTACTTGAAGTTGGCTTGGCAGGTTGTGCGAACCCCCGGTGCAACAACTCCTCACATGCCTCAGCTGCGACTGGATTATGAACATGCAGGGGCTTATGCCCAGATGCTTATAGATGACCTGGCAGAAATTTTGCAATCTCGGGGGCTTCACCCCTTTATATAGAGCATATGGCATGTGCCTGCAAGGGGTCGACTGAAACCCCCCTGTATACGGCTTTTTGCGGGCGAAACCCCCCAACCATACGTACATATGAATTTTAATTTTTGGCCCCTTATCCGTACATGTACTCCAGTCCCAACTAGCAATCCATATACCCTTTCCCATACATATACTGGAATGTTGGCCAATGTTTATCATACATATACTGGAATGTTGGCCAATGTTTATAAACCATTAGCCAATGTTGGCATATGGTTTATAATTTTGAAATGTTGGCCAATGGTTTATAATGTTGGCATATGGGATGTTGAAATGTTGTCCTAACCCCTATGGTAGTTATGGTCCTAACCCTTATGGCAACACTTATGGCCAAACATCATAACCTTTGTCACCTCAAAAGGTTAACATCATAACCTATGTCACCTCAAAAGGGACGTTGCCATCATAACCTTTAACATGATAATCATAACCTTTAACATGATAATCTATAACCTTTAAAATAAAATCATAACCTTTAACATGATAATCTATTGGCATACATGATAATCTATTGGCATCATAATCTATGGCATATTGGCATCAAATTTGCATATTCGGCTTTGGCTTTATAAGTAGTGGCCGTCGTTTCACAAGAGCACCATCACCCATCCATTTCCCGGATCCTATTCCTTCCCAAAGTTCCTTCCTTCCTTCCCCTCGCTTTGGAATGGCTCGGATCAAGGTGACTGCCCGAAGGCAGCCTGCAGAATCATCCTCTTCCAGCCATCCAGGCATGGAGATGATGTCCGTGACAACATTTACTTGTTTGGAGGTGGACCGATTGAAGGAACAAGGAGCAAATGTGTCTGCCCAGGTGCAGAACTGGCTTGATCGGGTTAATCCTACCGAGGCACGTCTTCTACAGATGAACATTGAGGCAACTGGCATTTACCTTCGAGTGCACCTTCAGATGCCCCCTTCAGGCTATATCACGCATGGGATGCAAGGATAATCGGCTTTATAATCTAACACTCTAATCTATTTTCATGTTTCTGTAAAAACCAGTGCATGCATGAGTTGTTTTTGTAAAAACAGTCTTCAATATACTCTAATATGGTATCTTCAGGTATTACAGGGGTAAAAACGTGCAAGGCTTCTGCATGCACGAGATTTTTGTAAACCAAATCTTCAATATAATATAATATATTATCTTTTTTTGTAAACTGTATTTCCATTTGTCTGGTTCGGCCATAACTGAAACAAGGAACTGAAACTGAAACATTGGTTCTATTTACTTCAAATATGAAACTGGAACTGAAAATATGAAGCACAAACTTCCAAAATATGAACTTCCAAACGCTACCTAAGAACTTCCAAACGATACCTAAGCTGCTCTATGTAATGTATGTAATCTGTTTTGTATTTTCTGTAAAAACCAGGTGACAAAACGTGCAAGGCTTCTGCATGCACAAGTTTTTTTTGTAGAAAAAGTCCAAAATTTGAAGCACATCTTGCACTTGCCTCTTCAAAGAGATTCAGGCCAAACAGAAACTATTGCAGGTCTGTTGGTGGCGACTTAAAACTTCCAAACTCTACCTAAACTGCAAGTGAGACACAACAATATTAAGTATTACAGAATAGACATTCAAAACATTCTTTCTACATCTATATCTTTCTGGCTTGTGAAATCCAAAAGAATTAGGGAGACCATACGACCTTCAATGACCTCTAACTATACATCTTCAATACATCTTCTGCTTCCCTTTCCCAACACTGGAAAAATCAAAGACCATTAAATATATCAGACTCATAATCATTGCAAAACAACCTGCAATTGTGAGCAGATTTAAGATACAAGTTTACAGTAACCTTTAGATTGCTCGGCAACAAATTTCTCAAATTGCAATCTATCATGCTCATGAAGTAGATATATTCAGTTAAAGCTTGTAAGTTAGACAAGCCAAAGCTATGACGAGAATCTAATGATATTGCTATCTTTGTCGACAAGTCAAATGTGTACCAACGTTTTTTTTCTAGACTTATGCTCGTTATACCATGCCAAGTTAAGTTCTACCAAATAGGATGGTCTGGAACTTAGATCAATTGCTTCCCTACTTTCCTTCCAGCCCCTACCAACTTTCCTTCGAATACTCAGAATCCTTCCCAAATACCAAGTTCTCTTTAAGAATTTCTGCTTTGCACTAACGACACACATATACATTTGCTCAGTTTCTACCTCAAAGAACACTGCACAATCAGATACAATGCCAAGAGAAGTGGCTGCATTGATCTGCTTGTTCTTTTCATCCAATAGAATATGATCTTAACTTTGGTCAGTCTATCCTTCGAGAGCCAAGGATTCCCATTAAGTTGACTCACTAAAGTGGCCTTGTAGACTTCTTTATTGTCTACCTTCACAAGTCTTTCAACTTTCACTTGGTTTGGGTGCTCTGCCTCATCCACCATGGCATCAAGTGTATGTCTTAACTCCATCACTGCTGCTATCTCCTCAATGTTTTTTGTAGCCAAGCCTTCAGCACCCTCATTTTCAATCTCCACTTCAACTCGTCGGACTCATCTTCAAACTTCGGTTGTATCTAATTCTTTGGAGGTAGTTCTTGTTAAAATAGTCTTCATGCTTCCAAGGACAATTCCACCATGTGTCAGCTCTGTCTCTTCACAACAAATGCCAACTCTCAAACACATCCCACATTGCTTCTTTCATCCCTTCCTTTAAAGCATGCACAATTTTATCTACATTGTCTACCATCTTTGTAATCTCCTAGATCACAAATGATTTCCTTACCATCAAGTCCAACCTTCTTTTCTAAAACCTGCCATATGTTTTCCTGCTTCAAATGGGTAGCAGGGAACAACAATTTCCCAAGAGCCTGAAACTCTGCCTCTCTATTCAAAGCACTTGCTGTTTCAAGCAAGTCTACACCTGTATATGACCTTTCATTTTGGACCATGCCGCCCACTTTACTAAAAAAAATTTCACAAGCATCTGAACCCGTGCAGCTCAAGGGAAGAGAAATGTCATTGCATTTTTCACTGAAATAATTTATCAACATCACAGCAAAATGACATGATAACTGTATGTCAAGAAAAGTCTCACGGCTTATAAAGTTCATCTTCAAAGTGTGTGTTGGATGCCTAATTATCCACAGCCTCCAAAACCTTTTAGATTGCAACAAACCAAACAAAAATCTTAGCAATAAGCCAATGAGACCATATGAGCAATAAGCAACATGACCACAATGAGCAATTACCTGAAGAAGAATGAGACTGTAGATGCTGCCTTGACACGAGACCATAGGCCCATATGGGGTGATAGGAATATGTCAATATATAAGGCCACAACCCAGCAGTAGGTTTTCAGTTCAAGAGTCCGCATTGGAGGAGAATTAGATGGATCTTGTAGTTTATGTAGACAAGCTCGAACCTTCCGTGAAGCAATCCGTTGGGCTGCCCTCCAATTTTGTCTATCCTTCCTTTCTACATCTCCAATTTGAAGACCATGTTCTCCTTGGAAAGCATGGAAGACGTGCCAAATGTCATTCAGTGTGGCGAGATCTTCACCTAAATAGAGTCTCTTAGCTGCGTTATCAAGTGGGTTGATTAACTTCTTCCCATTGTGTATGAAATCCTGATCATGCAAGCCTTGAATGCTGCCATCTTTCCTCTTTCTTTGCGATAAACACCCAACCTTCCCACGGAATCTCGTATCTTGTTCCCCGTGATCCTTCACACTTGTATAATCTTCCAAAGATGCAACACCGTCTACGTGCATCTCCATCCGAGCTATGGCCAACTAATGGCCCCAAAACTTGCCTCAAATGCAAGTCCCAAAAAACTTGTATTATTTCCCATTGAGCTCTCACTGCTCTACTATCAAACTTGTTGCATGTTAGTTGTATGGCCAAGACAAGCTTAGGAAGACGTGCATGCAATGGATTTATAATGAAAACACGAGCATAGTGTGCTATAACATTCTTTTCAAAAGCATCAACTATCTTCTTATAACCTGCCTCACCAGTTCCAACCTGCACAATGAAACTTGGATCACATGCATGGTTCTCCAAAATGCCACAAAACCCTACCAAACAGTCGTCCTTTGCATTCCGAAGATCTGAGACCTCTTTATGACTGTTTCATCTTCTGCAACAAGAGTGGGAATACGTCCAGCTTTTAAGCCAAGATCTGCCATATGCTTGGCATATACCTTTGCTAAATGAATAAATGTTACTTCCACTATACCAACCCTGTAAGTAAAAATTTTTCGAGTGGACCGCATTGTGGTTGATAAACTAGGACCACAGAAGTTCATGGTTAAGAAATTATGCATCCTCTTTCCACCCCAAATTCTAATGGTCTCAAACAATTCTTTAGTGGTCTGATTATAACGTTTCTTATGTCCCGGCCTCAAAATGTTCTGAGCAATATCAATAAGGAAGTTCCATAAGGCTGCTTTACCATCAAACTTTCCTTGTGAGTGAGCCTCCCTTATGTCATTGCAAAACTTCCTCACATCTTTTCTATTCATCGACTCACTCAAACTTTCTCGTAAGGTTCTAACCTTCACAGACAAAGCCACATTTCTTTTCTTTGAGAAAGTCAACTCCTTCTTCAAGAATCTATTTTCAAGCCTGCTGTCTTTAGCCATGTTAACCAGCTCTGTATATGTAAGAAAGTCTACCCTTGTACATGTCTTTGTATCACGCTGACCTCTCTCTAATGTTTTTCCATTTTGTCTGTATACTCTCATACGAAAGTCCCTCTCTTTGGGAATTGATGCACAATATGAACATTGGAAATTTGGAAACCTTTTACCATCTATATTGACTCTACAACAGCTCACATGCCTAAATGCTCCATCAACCTCAACTACCTCATCACCAATCTGAAACTTTGCTTTGAGCTTTGGTTCAGAGTACCAACAATAACCAGCCTTTGAATCATCTAGATAAGGCCTCAAATCCCTCTTCTTTGTACCATACCTATACTCTAATTGCCAAAAGCCCCAACAAAGGGAAGCCAAATACTCACTTCCTGTTTTTTTTATGACGAAAATGAAACAAATAGGAAGAAAAGCATCATACCTCTAGCATTTATGGATAAAAGAGATATTGAAGAGGTGCGAAAAACTTACTTGAAGAACTAGCTTGTGACTCAACATTTTCAATGCTTGAAGGAGCTGCATCAAATAACAAAAATGTTAGCCATTAAGATTTTGTTGTCAATAACATTTAAGCACTACCTTTGGTGAAATAAGTAAGCATGCTCTTTTGCCCAGGCCCATTGACTTCCTTTGCTGGTCTGCCACCTTTTTTTGGTTCATTGCACTTGTTCTCCTTGTTCTCTTTCTTTTTCTTAGCAGCAACATGTCTATTACTTTTAATATGTTCCTTCATGTTGTCAATTAGGTCCCCTCTATTTGGAAATAGAAGAAGGGCCCTATTGCAGGTCATACACTTAATGCAAATCTCTTCACTCTTCGCATAGCCTCCTATGGTGTCCTCAAACAACTCAAACTTTACTTGATATTGCTCAACAAATGGGGTGACTTTTGTTGACATGCAAAGCTCCACTGCTGCCCTATTCTCAGCCACAACTTCTTCATGACTTTTAAGAGTTGATTCACTATCTGGATTATTTTCAAGACCTTGTCCATGCTTTAAGAAGTTCAATTTGTGCTCCTTGGTTTCCAAGTGCCGAGCGGTGAAATTATACATCATACCTTCTCCCCCTTTGCCATATTTCATGTCACATTCTACACATCACAAACTGAAAACTGCCACTCCATTTACATCCATGGACATAATCTCAAATCGGTATGTTTTGCCATTATTCTTCATTTTCATTTTGTACTTCCTATAGGCATGTTTCCACCTGTTTGTTTGAGTTGTTGAGGCTTTCTTGGAAAGCAACCTAGCAAATTCGGGTGCCTCACAAGCTACATTGAAGTCTTGACCAGCTTTACCAATGCCATCTACCCCTACCCCTTCAACCTCAACTGTATAGTCGTCTACATTGATCTCTTCCTCAACCTCGGAAAGTACTAGTCTTCTTCTTTTCTTGGGATGATCGCCAACCTCGGGGTGCCCATCTTGATCTTCACAACCTACTATTCTTACGAACACAGTGCGCTACAAATTTATGTCTATCTTCTTGCCTCTTGGACAATGGCAATTTCTTTTCACCAAGAAAAACAAAAGTCTTTCCCTCTAGCTCCTCCAACCCATCGAGCTCCAACTCACGTCTCAAATCAGCATATAATATGTTATTCTTCACTATGATAAAGCCAATCTCAGTAACATCACCATTTCCAGCATCAACACAAACCACTATTTCCCGTTCCACCGACATGACTCCACAAAGAAGCTGCCATCACAGGTATAAGGTAAGAATTGGTTGAGAAAAAATAAAATCTGAGAAGTAGGTGAGAAAAACTAAATGTAAGACAAGCTTAAACGACCAGGCTTGGTTTTTTGCTTGCATTTTTTGAAGCAAACGATGATGTGCTTTAACCTGCAAATTAAAAATCACACAAGCACGCACACAAGAGTCAAATTACAAATAAAAAATGGGTGCATATGAACAAAGAGGAATGTAAGATTTTGAACCACAAAGAGCTGCAAATGCTTCCACAAGAACTCCTTTCACGGTGCTCAATGGGTGCTCAATTTGTCTAGTAGATTGCAAGAAGAAGCACAAATTTCATCTGCATTAAGCACTAGATTACGCACTGCTATTGATATATCACCCTGTAGATCGAAATAAGAAGCCCTATACCCCTACCCGGATCCATGCGGGAGCGCCATTTCCCGCCCACCACCCCTACCGTTTTGAGTACTGCAAATTCTTGGTTTTCTGTACAGCCAACCCATACGTCTACGGACCCCCTTGGCAATACAAAACCCCCCTACCAGTCACGATGTTGGTCTATACTGGTTCAACATGGTGAAGTCCCCGGGTTTGCAATATCCTACACTAGAGCAACAGACAGGCCGGCTGACTGATGTGCTTAGGACTGCGGCAGAAAGGTGCTTTGGGATAAGCCGCCCGCGACAGACCTCCAGGAACACAACCTTCCCACGTAATTAATGGTTTGATGCAGAGTGCAAGGAACACAAATGCTGGCTCCGCCAAGTCACAGACCCTGCTTTACGCCCACATGCGGTCGAGGACGGTACGCATCTTCCTTAAAGCTAAGAAAGTCAGGTACATTGCAGCGCATCAAAGGGAAATGTTTTACCTCCTGGAACGTCACCCCAGGACCTTCTGGCGAAGGGTTCTTAGAAAGCCAGTACAACCCACAGGGAATATCACTCCCGAGCAGTGGAGGCAATACTTGCAACAGCTATACGACCCTCAGGGTGCACATGCAGCATTACCCTTGCAAGAAGGCCCGTCTTTGGAAATCCGCAGTTCGGACGTGGAACAAGGCTTCGGCGTCTTGCCAATGGGAAAGCCCCATACTTGGATGGTATGCGGTGCAGAATTGCTTAAGTGGGCGGGGGCCCTCCATAATACCGATCTTTGGCGCCTTTGTTCAACGAGGCATTACGGGAAGGCTTCCCTGCGCGGTGGACCAATAGCGAGTTGTTCCCATCTATAAGGCGGTGACCCACACGCCCGACCAGTCACCGAACAATCATGGTCAGTTCGGTGTTTGCAAAACCGCTTTTTCTTTGGGATTCTCGGCGGCGGTTGACGGGTTGGGCGAGGCGGCGAGAGGTGCGGGCCCTCACCCAGCGAAATTCAACCCCGGCACTCAACCATTGACCACATCTTCACGCTATTCGCGAACTCTCGATTGAAGACAACAGAACCGCCCGTCGGGATCTATATTGTTGCTTTGTGGATTTTGCGCGGCGTTTGACACTTGTGCCTCGGGGAAAAACTATGGGCAAGACCGCAACAATTGGGGGTTCCTGTAGATTTGCGAAATGCGAAAGGTGCGAGCTATATGAAAGATGCTTGGGTCGGTTGCAGCGGCACAAAGCTAGCCATTTGATAGTAGTATCGGGGTTAAGTCGGGGATGCCCTCTCTCCCCAACATTGTTTGGGCTTTACATTGATCAATTGGAGAGCTGGCTTTGTTGCGATAATGGGGGCGATGGAGCTCACCTTCTCTATCCGATCATCGGGCGGTTAATATATCGCGATGATGTGGACCTCCTAGCTTACACACCAGCGGACATGCAACGACATCTCGATGCCCCGGACACATTCTCGCCAAGCGATCGATATGCGCATCAACCCGCCAAGACTAAGGTGGTTTTCATATCATCTTCCGCGTCGGTAGAGGGTCCCCTCCTTCGATTACCAAGGCGAATGTGGAAGTTGCATCCACATACAAGTATTTGGGAGTGGAGTTTCCTTCTACTATGCACCGGGACACATCCATACGGCTCACGAGTGACGGCAGTGGAAGGCACTATATGCAATGCAAAACAATAGTCATAGAGCGGAGTTGTATGATTGGACCCATCACACACTGTTCAAGGTCTTAGTAGAGCCTGTTCTTTTATACGGGGTGGAAGTATGGGGCCCGAGAGTATCACTTGCTACTTGGAATGACTTGGAGCAGTCCGAAAAGCCTTCTTAGTACGAGCACTAGGGGTGAAGTCCACAGTCCCATATCAAATTCTACTACATGAGACAGGATTCTTGCCTCTTCAGAGGGCGGCCCTTGATCGCCACATTGTCTATTTTCAGAAGATGGTCAATATGGACGATACTCGTCTCCCTAAACTAGCTTATATCATGACAATGGGGCCGCAGTGCCTCAAGGCCTGCTGGAGGGAAAAGAGAGCTCAATGGTTGGCTAGATGGAATGTGCAGGAGCACAGGTGCATACATGTGCAAACAGAGGCAGATCACCATAGCTTGAGGCAATATCTTGACGCTTGCTTCCTCAGCAAGCTTTGGGATGATAATGCCCTTGAACATGTCAAGACAGCACACTACCAGCGCCACATAAATTCCACATTGAAATGAGGCCATAGCGGCGCCGCTGCATTACCCACTTGCCCATGAAAAGCGCGCAGACTCATTGCCTCCAATCGCATACGGGGCACATCATCTTCGAATTGAGGCAGGCGGATGGATTGGTGAGCCACGCCAGATGCGCTCTGTCAATCTTTGCCAAATGGGAGTCATTGAGGATGAATCTCATACCCTTCAAAGTTGCCCAGCATATGATCAAATTCGGACGCGCTATGCTGAGTTGGTCAGGCCTGGCCAACCGTTACATGTGACATTGAGCACAGCATCCGTACGGGTGCTAGGATCATACCTTCAGGAGGTTATGGACATGCGAGATCAGCTATGTCCTCGGGCACACACTTGACATGTATATATACATTGATGTATACTTGTACAGTTTGACAGCATTCTTATTACTGCCACGGTTTTTCCCTCGAAAACCCTTCGGGGCGGGGGTTTTTTAACCCGGACAGTAATAAGTTTGCTGCGCTCCTTATGGGTCCCATAGGCCGATTGGCCTCAGTGGACGATAAAAAATCATTCTCATTCTCATTTTATGGAATATCTGGAAGCAAAGAACAAATGCCCATTTGGAAAAAAAAAAGTTATTATTTAGTATGGTTGAAATTGCATGTTAAATATGACTTAGAATCTGTTGCAAGCTCTCACAGGAATAAATGCAAAACTTGGAGAGGGATTATGATGCCAAATGGAATAACAATGGAGTTTCTCAAGGACTCTATGATTTATTTTTGCTCAATCATTTTCATGCACATACTAATTCATAATTTTTCTGTGCTAGACTACCTGGTGTTTTATAAATCAAGATTCAATTGGGACTTTGAACCATCTGATCAAAAAGTTTTTTGCAAGCCTCCAATGTCATTTAGACATATTGTTCAACATATTGATTCTTATGTAGGGCAGACAAGGAGGGATAGGTATTTTCTGAGATCACAACCATTCCTAATAAGTAGAAACAATGGACCTTGGAATACTGCAGTGCAACTTATCAGACAGTCACTCTTTTTTGGTTCATATTGATGTTTAATCAGGAGATGACAGATGTTCAGTTTGAGCAATACAGAGAATGCTATTATTTCCACAAGGGTAATGCTGATCTATATGCCTCAATGCTCCTTTTATTTGCAACATGTAAGCCAGATGAGCTGATTGAGGGGAAGCGATGGTAAATTCATCATCCAACCAGATGTCTGAGAAAATTTTTCTTTCCTGGAAACATATCAGTTCTAAAATCAATAGACGTCATTTGACCTTTTTGCAGACTATTTTCTAACTTTTTCATTTTTGGCTCCTTGGTATCTACATGAGTTTTGTGAAGAGCCAACTACTATGGCTTTCTATAGAATGCCTTGGAAATGAAACATGTATTATTGTAAAAACTTTGTTGCTCCAATCTTATGTCATTTTCATTGTTCAGATGGATTTTTCCACTTGTAAACCACTGATCTGTATTCCATTGTCGTATAAACTGGATTCTAAATTTACTCCATGGCTCATTATGATCATGGGTAATCTTACTTTTCTACTT
The DNA here is from genome assembly GCA_021234155.1 of Isoetes taiwanensis. Taxonomy (NCBI): domain Eukaryota; kingdom Viridiplantae; phylum Streptophyta; class Lycopodiopsida; order Isoetales; family Isoetaceae; genus Isoetes; species Isoetes taiwanensis. The sequence continues at coordinate 7,864,785 of JAJEKV010000062.1, forward strand.
AATTTCCTCTTATAATGAATAAAAAATCTCACTCCTTCAAAAAATAAAATAAAAAAATTGACCAAGTACAACAAATGAAGTTCAAAGGTCGCATCATTCAGTAACTGTAATTGACAACCATATCAGAATCAACAATAATCCATGTTTACATCTAATCTCTTATTGATTTTGTATTAGTACCATCATGCATTATCTAAAATTGTATAAGACATCATAAGAAACATATCTTATCTTACTCTTTATGTCATTGCATCCTTCACTTGGAAAATTCATCATCAACGATAAAGGAGAAGTTAATCTGCATTAGCACATGCATGATCAAGAGTCAGAACATAATTGTCCTACTCAAATCTACATTCTTCGCATCTTCTATGTCTGTAATTTGTGTCCACATCGGATATCACAATGTAAGATCATTCCAAGATTGACCATTGACTGTGGAAAATTAATGCAAGCTCCTTAAAAGAATCATTTATTTTTAGCAAGTCCCTATGGCCTATATAGTCCCTATGGCCTATGCAAATTATACTCCACCATTGTATAGAAGAACATTGACAATTTTAAGTAGGTGCATTCCCTCTGAGTAAGAGAGATACATGTACCTACATACCCCTTTAGAAGAAGATCTTTTGGATTGAGGCAAGCCAAAAGACTTGAAGGGGATCCGAAGCATTGGATAGCAAGTGCCCAACTTTCCTGCCCAGTGATCCATCCCATCCTATTATTCTTATCGTCCAAGATATGGCATCCTGTCCAATAACCTGTCTGCTGTTAATTAGATTTGCCAAATAGAATAGGCAAAAAATGAAAGGTTCATTACCTCAAATTCTTTAACGCTTAAGTTGCTCCCGTCAATTGGAGCTCCGTAGACCCAAAAGAAAGGGGCCGGAAGGAAAGGAAATGTTTAGCATATGGTCGACACCGATGATCCCACGATTCTGTAAGCATATTCTGGCAGACAGAGGGGCCATATTTACCCCAAATTTAGATGGTAGGATCTCACACTAGTAACTTCACATAACACAGAGAAAACTTCGACCTCAGTTGTTCAATGCAGAGATATTCCTAATGTTATCCGTGGAATTAGCATATCCTAATATTATTCAATCAACTTGCCTCACCCAGGGTTTTCCCTTTGGGCAACTAAAAAAAAATCGGAATACCAAGCAGAAGGATGGTCGAAATAAAAGCAAACTTATTTAAAAGGTATCTAACGCCATGATAATATACCAAACTTATTTTCTTGCCACAATTTTTAATTTCCACGAGGCTGATAATCTTTTATTTTGTTCTACTTATAACCTTCTCGGCAGCTGACAAAGCTACTATGAATGACATAAGGTACAAACTAGTTTATTATAGTAACTTATGTCATTCATAGTTGCTTTCTCAGTTATCTAGAAGGTTATAAGTAGAATGAAATAGAAGATTATAACTCAAGCCATGAGGGATTAAAGAGGATACATGATGTAAATTAAAAGTTGTTGTAAGAATTTTTGGCATATTATCATGGCATTAAATCTCTTTTAAATAAATTTGCTTTCATTCCGACCATCCTTCTGCTTGATATCCAGATCCTCTCTTTTTTTTTTGGATAATCAAAAAGAGCATTTATGAAATTGTTGAATTTCAAGATATCAATTTGAATTTCAGCTAATATCTGGAGACATATTTGATAAAGTCCAACTCAAATATATTAAAGATTGAATCGGAAATGTTCAGTCTAAAAGCTTTAGTGTATGTCTTTGCATTGCCTTTCCTTTTTGGGGCGGTATCTGGTGGTCTCATCTTCAAGTCTGCATCTCTATAGCTATTATTTTTAGAAGAGCTACAAGTAGCATATGAGTTTCTAGCTGATGATGTATCGCATCTAATGATTTGATGATGATGACTTAGAGGATATTGAACCTCGCAAGGCATGACTTGTAGATCTATCATTATAAACTTTTTTTCGAAATGGCTTTACAATCTATTCCATAAATTTATATTCTAGACTAGATATCATAAACTATATTCTAGATAACAACAACTATTGGTCTAAAATATATTATGAGGATGATAAAACAAATTAGATGTTGTCATTTTTTTTTATTTTTATTTTTTTTTGAAGAAAAGGAGAATTTTTGTATTATATATAAAAAGTATAGAGTACAATGCTTCAATCTTCAAGCAGGGGTACTACAAGAGTAAACGCAACATCTTCATCCTCCATGAATTGGAAGTTATTCAGATGAGTAGCAGCAGATCAAAAGAGTATAAGATAGATGCTAATACTTAAAACCTGATTCTCAAAATGTTGTGATTGAAATACGTAATGGAGTGCTGCATTGTCGGGATCACAGAAGCCTAAAGTTGGCTAGACTTAGTACAAGCCCAGCCTCCAAGCTCCTCCCCTAAAGCCTAGTGCAAGGTATGGAAGCTCTTGTATTTCCCCTAGATCGGCAAACTCCACTGAAAGGGTCACCCCATGAGAGCGTCTTCCACTTCCATTTTCACATCAAGGAGCCCATACATCCTTGATATAAATAAGCACAGCCATCTTGATAATCAGAGCAAATCACCACTTCTGTGCACTACTTTTGGAGTAGAATAGAAGACAAGCTATACTACCAAGCTGTCACTGCATAAACTACTCTTACCATAATATAAAAAGTGAAAGAAAGAAAACAAATCATTGTAAGACGAGCAGCCTATCACTCTGCTCATAGAAGCTGCCACCGCTTCATGGATTAAACAAACAGATCTCCTATGAACTGAATCAAATCAAATGCTACATTTGTCGGGGTAAGCAGTCCATCTGAAACCTGGCTAGACAAAATATATGTCCAGCCACCAGACTACTCCCTCAAAAGCCTGGTGTAAAATATGTAAATTTTCTGCCTACATCATATCCTTAGCTCGACTATTCAAAATGAAACAATCCCAATAGTCTATCTGCATGCAAACTAAGAAGCCCCAAAAGTGCCTGAGTACCTGTTTTGTTTTTTTCAAAACACAGTTTGCCTTTCCGCCAGCAAGAAAGAATAAGAGTAGAACTAGTTTTCTTTACAAAACTACAAGATTTTACCCCTTCAGATGAGGCTTCTCCCATACAAATCCAGAACATGAATCTGCTTCAATTAGAGACATCTCAGCCTGCATAAAATCTATTCTTCCCAGGTCGACCCAACCTCAAGAAATGCCCCCATCAGGGAAGGGCCTACCAAGCCTATCCCTCATGTGATGGTTTAACCTTTAAAGAACTGCAAGGAAGAAAAGAAAGAAGGCAACCAAAACTGCATCAAAATTGAAGACCGCATACAGATTGCACCCTAGAAAAACCTGGATAAAAGCCTATGACACCAATCTCACAGAACAAAGGCATCCTAGCCTAGCATCCATCCCCAACTCCTTGCTCCATTCTCACTGTTGATCCGGAAGCAGGGTGAGGTGGTGGTAGCCTCACCTCCGCCACTGCCCTAGCCACTGCTGCCCATCATCCCCCTTCACCCACAGTGCCCATGCCAAAATTAGCATTAGTGCCCACGCCCTCGATGTTGTCATGATTGTAACGAGCTTGGCCCGTTAGCAGGCATGTAATTTACATTTCATTATTGATGCTTATGGAAAACATTCTAATTGATCATTACATGAGAAATTCATTCTATGTATGAGGAGTTTATACTAAATTCATGTCATAAAACCAAAGGGCATTAGTTTCTATGAGGGTTTCTGGAAGGAGGAAGAAGGAGCAATTTTTGGGCAGTTTTGCTGGCCGAAATTTGGAGCCTCATATCTCGGCAACCCCAGATCCAATTCAGGTAATTCTTACTTTGTTGAAAAGGTTTTCAAATCAGCTTTCCGGATTGGGTCTGATAAGGTCGAAATTCATCTATATGAGGGAGATATGGCAGAAAGAGTGAAGCGGTATCAGAATTGACTGCACCATTGTATCTCTTTATGTAGCTTGCTTTCTGGAGCCTAGGAGCTATATTTTGAGAAAAAGACAGATACAAGGAGTCAAAAGATCTTCATTGAAGTGGTTATCAGGTGGGTGGTTTTCCGCTTACGCCAAGGAAAGCTTAGATTGTTTTTGTTTGAAAAAGAATCATGATTTAATGATTTGAATTAAGAGTATAAAGGAATTTGGGTGGTTCGAAATGTGATAATATGGGATTGAATGTCTTTTGCCACATTGAGATAAAAGAGGAAGTAAGAACTAAGCTAAGCTTGTTGTAAGAAGTCTGGGAATAGTCCTTAGAATTGTAGATAGTAGGGCAGACCTTGTATATAGTAAACGGGATCCTGACAATAGCAATATAGAGACTATTCTGCTTGGAGAAGCCAAAACTCAATTAGAACCTTGAGATCATGTAGCTTATGGGGGCTGCATGGAGGTTATAACAAGGGCACGAAAGGCGCCATCGGCTATGAGACAAGTGTAGAGAATATTGGTGTGTTGTAAAAAAACATTATGATTGTGTGTTCATTGAATATTTAAGTTAAGGCAATGGTTCAATGGTTTACATTGCCATATTAAAATTATTTATAGACAACCCTAAATCCTAGCTCGGTGAACAGTGTTCCCGGCCAGATGGATTCAAATGCTATGATCTAGCTGCCGACCGGATCAATCAATGGGTAAGATGCTGGGATTGCCTGAATGCGGTGATCCCCTAGTGTATATAAGTAGAAATTCATTATGTACAGATAGACAGTTGAATCAGGATGATCAGTTGAAACTTCAATATTTGCTTATGATTATTTTCTGTATTCATTAGGTTTATTTGAATACTTGGTTGTGTGTGTGTGAATTTGTTTGACTAAGTTAAGGCTGTAATTTTATATCACAGTGGTATCAAAGCTAGCTATACAATGTCCACACGATTTGGGGCTACACTTTTAAGTTCAGTTGAAGTGTTTCAGGGAGTTGGAGATTTTCAAATATGGAAAGAGAGAGTTAAGCAGGTCTTGCAATTTGAGGGATTATGGTATATAATCGAACCAAGTACTAATGTTGATGATGAAATAAGTCGTTCAGCAGTAGGAGAAACTTCAACAGCAAAGTCAGGGGAGTCTACTGCAAAATCCAAAGAGGTAAGTGTCAGCAGTGATAAGACAAGTGATGATTTAAAAATAAGTCAGGCTAAAGCCATAATTATGTGCAAAGTTGCACCAAGCATAATGCTTAAGCTAAGGGATCTGAGTTCGAAGGAGGCATGGAGGTATTTAATCAAAACATATCAAACTAAGAGCTCATCACAGATTGATATTCTGAAAAAGGAGATTAGAAAAATGAGACTTGATGACAAGACAGATTTGACCACAATGTTCCACAAGTTTGACTCTCTTTGTGCAGATTTGGAAGCAGCTGGGGTAACAATGTCAGTAAGCCACCAAATTTTGGCAATTTCTAAAATGTTTGCCAACTATGGTTCACCTTGGCCACACTGATAAGAACTGTTGCCACAACTAGGGAGGAGGCTGAGCAGATTGCCAGATTAGAAATAGAACAAAAATCTGTGATTGACAATGAGAATGATGATGATGAAGAATCTGCAGAGGTGCTGGTTGTGAGAAAAGGAAAAGCCTCTAGTGACAGAGGTAAGCAGATTGGCCCATGCTATGACTGTGGGGAAGTGGAGCGTCTAAAATTTAACT